>JARJCQ010000066.1:0-660071 GCA_029281465.1 Mycena epipterygia | reverse complement strand
TCCGTGATGCCTACACTAAAATCCCTGCAGCATTATGCAACTGGGCACACCTCACCTTGTCATTGGCGTGGAGCCGACTATCATTCAAGGCGGTCACTTTCTGGATCTGAGTTCCGTACGAATGACGATCTACACTATCCTCCATTTTTTCGTGTTGGAGCAGATCCTGACGAACACGAGCCACTACGCTCCGCGAGACATTGGTTCGCGTCCAGCTTGTGGGTTGGACTCAATCGACCGTAGGTGTTGGCTCCGGCAACTTTGCTTCGATACTGAGCCGAAGCACAGCGCATAATAAGCCGCCGCGCGAGGAGTTTTTGGAATACTGCCCTGACATCGGGACCGCCAAGGGTTTGATCGACGTTCTCGGCCTCGCGTGCATGAACGCGTTGGGACTCGCCCTGGATGCTCGCACTTTCACGACCGAAACTATTCCCCCCCTTGAACAGCTCCAGTTAAAGGAAGCAACAAATACCTTCAAGAACTGGCGGGCGTGGTACGCCAACAAGTACATCGTTCGTCTCTCGGACGGCAAGATCGCAGATTTCGACAAGGACATTTGCTCGGTGTGTACAATGTCAGTTGGTTTCCCGTCGGCTGCGCTGACCTGTTGTTAGACATTTATTTATCATTTAGCCGTCACAATGTATCGGTATCGCGTACGAGAGGACGCGCTGTGCACCGGGAGAGAGGGATTTTCCTCAGAGCGACTGCATACGGAACTCGTGCATGCGCTCGAACTGTACGATACTTCAGGGGCACTAGCGGCCAAGTTCAGCACCGACGACGACCCTGCCGTACACACCCGTTTCTTTCTGTTCTCGGATTCGGACATCACGATAGAGCTAAAATCTCCGTAGATCTTATTGAATAATATTGTATTGTGCGGATCTAACTATCAGCAGCACCCTTGAGGGGGGAACTCACTTGTTCTTCGTACGCCTTGAACTTGTGAACAGGAGCAGCAACACGGGTCTTCTAACAGAATGGTGTCAGCAGTGCTCCCGACCGACGCAAGAACTCACCTTGATTATCGGGCCGTGGAGCAGTGCCTTCAAACCGTGATAACAGTGTACTGAGGATCATGTCCCGCTACTTTTTAGTCGCACGACCAGAATCGATACAGTGCATTCTACAATGTCTCCGTTAGCGAACACCATTGAGGCGCATTGCTTCATCCTGCCGTCAATGAAGGAGCCGTCCAATTGTCTGCTATAACCGTGACGTTACCTCATTCTCCCTTCTTCGTTCTTCGTTTGCTTGTAATAGACGACCACACGCTGTGGAACAGCTACGCGCCTTTCAGTTTATATAGCACGTCCGCAGGATCGACACCGGGCCGAAGGGCACTTCGACCCCTGAAGGGCTGTCCATTCGCGACGAAAAGTACCTGCTCGAGGCAAAGATCCCGGGGTGCTCCGGAAGTTATTTGCGTTCAGCCGTCCGGCGAGAACGCCAACCCAGACAATTCGTCCTTTACCGAGCGCGTGTGTCCTTTTTTGTACAGTATGCCGGCTTACGTGTCATTGGCTGCTGCGTAACTCCGGAACCAAACATGTCGCGACCCAACGTCCGCTTCTCTCAAGAGGAGATTCTTATTACAGCGACCAAATCCTCTCCATACTTTCTCCCAGTGGCATAAGAACTGCCACATCGCTCAACGGAGTGCGTGGTCACTCTTAATGATTCCTCTGATTAAACACCGATGGATATAGAAATCGAGATCTGAGCTTATCAACCTGCTTGCCGCTAACGTCGCTCGCCGCGACGATCAGGCTCGGGACCTTGAGACGTACCGTGAAAATGGACAACGCAAGGATCTCTGGACACTACAAGCTGTTGGTAAGTGTACGTTCCGCCACGCCCGCTGCGTCTATTAACGAGACAAGGGCCGTCACCCATTGCCGCGTATTGCAAATAGAACAAGCTTTGCACCATATGGATGCAAATAAGCTTGATGTTTTTTACACCGCCGATCCTGCCGAACCAGATGCCAATTCAAGTACGATCGATACCGACGATAAACAGTTATGGCCCTCTCAATTTGAGGGGTTCTGGAACGCTGTGGGCGATATGTCGGAGGAATGGGAGGCTTCCTTTGGATGATTCTGGTCTGTGCTCATACGATTTTGAACGTTGCTGCTGCATTTATCTAGTATCATAACTCTTGGGCTTATCAATACACAAGACCGAAAACGTCGTCTGACACTACAGCCGAAGGAAACACCAGCGCTGTTCCAAATAAAATACGCACGGAAATGGAGTCGTGGTTAAGACTGACATCGCCGGTGATCTCATGGTCGGCCTTCTCGGTGTTTAAAAGTGTTTCCTCTGGAAAAACCTCTGTCCGTCCCTACAGTGCTCCTCGACTGAGACCTCGCTATGCCTGTGCAGTACAAAGACTCGCACCGCCCTCCTTCCGGCTACAAGTTCTCCGACCAATGAATTTTAATTTGGACTCTGGAAGATTGACAGCTCACAGTCTACGCTATGCTCTCTGATGCTCGTTCTTCTCCCTCCAGGCACGCCGCAGCTGAGGCGACTGCAGTCAACCTGCTGCTCTACGTCAAAACTGCCAATCGTCATCAGTGCCTCTTCGAGCCATCTTCTCACTCTCACATCTTCGAATTGCGCTTAAAGTTACTGGCCCTTTGGTGAATAATCTCCTCGTGACACGCCTGCCTCGCCTGGAGCCCGACTTGGGTGCTTCTGCCGGCCGATCTGCGTCGGTGAACCACAGCTTGTGTTCTTTTTACGTCGATATTGTAACTCGTGCCTGTGCGAGCCCGTTTTTGGACAGTTGATAGGTCCCAGGCACGTTCGTCGCCGCTGTAAAGAACTTGGAGGTCTGGTAAAATTTTAGCTCTCGAATGATTCAGCCGACAGCATCCGACATGCTGTACAGGCCGAATCCGAACCACGTTCAATTTTGACAGTGGAAACACCGATAAGACTCCGTTCGAAAGTGCTGCATACAGTATGGAATGGCGTGCAACTGACGTCCAGTCGCTGCATGCAGGATGTTTGGAAGAAGCACCGTCTCTGCGATTCTTGCACTGGCGAAGGTCTCGACCATTTTGGCTGTTACCCCCATTAGCTTTTGTAAAAAAAACAGTTCATAGTATACCCGCTTCCTCAAAATCTTATGAAGGGTCATCCATCGAGAAATGTGCAAGTCACGGATGCCTGTCCGTTCGAGGGTTGTATAAATATGTGCGATGCGATCTGGGAGCCAAGATCTCCGCGATCTCGGAAAATATGTGCGCGCCTGAGATCGAGAATCCTCATTGAGACACGCGAGATTCAGGGTTAGCCGACGTTCTGATGCAAGGGCTCTAATTCCGCTCACTTATGTCTTCGGTGTCAGTTATCACCATATGACACGTAGCACCACATCGCTCCCGTAGCCGAATGCTTTAAAGCACCATGTATCTCAGCGCTTTCTATCCTGCACCATGGTGAATAAACCTCGCAAAGCTTTATCTGAAATCGCAACTTCGGACGACGAAATGGACGACTTCATCGACGACGCCGCCACTCAAGACGACCCCAGCTTTGAAAACGACGACAGGTAAATGTGCTGTTGGATGCCTGAGCTCTTGGGAAGCTAAACTATTTTAGTGACGCAATGTCAGTCGCCACCGACAACTTGTGAGCTCCGTCTCAGACGTTTCTTAATTCGCTTTCTTTCCTGACTATTTTGAAGGGATCTCGGCGACGAAGCTTCCTACGACATGATTGACCCCGCGTGAGTGGCGTACATGCACATGGATTTACCACTCATTCGCAAACTCTCTATTTAGGGAGATCGCATCCGAAACCGAGGAACCAGAAGGAGATCCTCGGTGCGCATCTCTTGCTCATGGGGTATTCGCCATTGACATATATTTTATTAGACCCCCGGCGGCCCCAAAACGCGCACAGGTCAAGGCTACACCGTGAGTTTGGTTGCCGTACATCGTTCAGGCCTCTCATGTCATCCCAGTGTTGTCAGTCAACGCAAGAACCCGGCTAAGGTCGCGAAGAAGGGGGCAAAATCCAAGTATGTTCTGGTTCGGATGGCTTTCCCGGTTGCTCACCCGCTTCAGAATGAAAACAACGTCGGACGTCGAGATGGAGGACGAAGAGTATGTTGACTCGAACCGTTAGCTTCTGCCGACTGATGATTGTCTCCCTCGAGATCGGAACCCCTGCCGTAACTTTGTTTTGCTATTTTCTTCAGCGCTCTCATGTCACCCCAGTGTTGCCAGCCAACGGAAGAGCCCGGCCAAGGTCGCGAAGAAAGGAACTAAATCCAAGTATGTTCTGGTTGGGAGGTCTGTTCCGGTCGCTCACCCATCGTTGGCTCATTCAGGAAGGAAGCCACGCCTGAGATGGAAACAGAGGACGAAGAGTACGCTGACGCGAGCCGTACATTGTGCCGGCTGACACCAGGCTTTCCCCGGACAGACGCGCCCCTTTGCCATCTCCAGCAAAGGGAAAGACCAAGAGGTATGAGTTCTTTGACACCTGCTTGTTAACTGTGTTGACGCCCCTGTCTTTTAGTCCCGCAAAAGCCAGAGCAAGGCGCCAGCCGATGTGGGTCTGGATTTTTGTGTGTGCATGATTAGCCGCTCAAGATTACGTCGTTGTCAGCTCGACGGAGATTCTGGAAATCTCGGATACTGATGAAGGGTGGGTCTAACTTGATATATGCAAACTGCTTTTCACACCTTCGTCAGAATGCCTGTGAGTGTCCCTCTGCCTCCTAAATCTCCTGCGAAAAAGACTGCTGCCAAAAAGGCCACTCCAAAAAAAAAGTGAATCGGCCCTTGTTCTAGTTACGCCAGGCTGACCTAAGTTTTTTTACCAGCAATTTACCTGTCCCCTCTCGCTCGACCAGAGCAACGGCAAAGTAAGCATGGTTCCTGTGGTGCAGTGTTGTAAATCGTTGACGCTTTTGCTAGAAAAAAACAAAATACGGCAGAGTATGTGAATTACTTGACGATGTGCGAGTTGTCGCTTACTGGATCCATTCCTGCAGGAAGAGATCTATAAATTCCACGCCCATTCAGTACGTTCCGTATTCATGCCTGTATCCACGCGCGGTGTACTGACACCTGGTCAGGAGCGAAGAAGATGAAGAGCCGAAAGCACCGTACGTGTATCGATTGTCGTAAGAAAAAGTCCTGCTCAAAATGTGTGCCAGGAAGCGCCCGAGGTATGAACCTCTTTTGGCTACGCTCCCGTACTGACGTGCGATGGCAGGCATGGCGCACGTCCTGAGACTCCGTCCACCACACCATCGTGCGTTGGTTTGAAACTCAACTGTACCGTTGCTAATCATTTCACAGGCCAAGGTGTGCACAATCCTGCTATTGGATATCTAACCGCCCCCTCTTACACGGCCCAGGAAATCCCCGCTCAAGAGGTCCAGTGAAAAAACGCTTGGCAGTGTGATAGAGTAAGCTGCTGTTCGGTGAGATTCTTCTGCTGCGATTTCACCCATCGATGCACTAGGTCAATCTATGAGGAACCAAAGAAGGACGAGGACGAAGAAATTGGCAGCTCGTAGGTGCTCTGTTTCACGGATTTGCCATCACCCTCACAGCCCTTGTCTCTGTTAGGCCCACGAAATGGAAACGGTATTTGCGTGTTGCGTGCACTGGCCCTTCAGTACGCTCATGAATTGTGAAGGGTGGACATGAAAGGGAAGAGCAAGGCTTCACCTGCCAAAAAGTACAAATCTGCTGAGGAAGTTCAGAGCGATGATGGCGACGAATCGTACGTGTCACCCAGTATGTACTCATTGCCACTGATGGCGCTACAGCCCCACCACCATCGGGTTCGTTTCAGCCCGTACGCAGTTGAACCTATCGGACAAGAAGGTGGTCGCATCGGGAAAGAATTCCACCGCAGCGGGTAAAAAGACCGCCCCTGGGTACGTAATAATACCTGCCGAAGACCGCTATTATCGACATGTTCTTAGCGCTCCAGCTTTGGGGCTGGAGAAAAAGTCTCAAGTCCTGACTTTCGCCCAACAATTGAAAATAGCGCCAGTGGACGCCAACATTCGAATTCCCGCTCCCGAGCTTGGCTTGTAAACCCAGTCGTCATGCATCCTTCTCGAAAACTGACACTTCTGCTTGCAGATTCAAAGCGCCAGACGTATGTGCCGTGAACAACCCAGCTATTCACGACCCTGTTTTGAAGGTCGACTACGAGGAGGGGATACTCGCCAGGCTTCCGTGCGCACCTTCACGTTCTCTTCTTCGGCTCGCCAGGGCTTACTAGAGTTCATAGCGATGGTACATTCCGCGGCTGGGGCTCCAGCGACGTGGGCGACAATTTTGGGTTTTTCTTTTCCCACTGGGGTGTCTACGCTCCACACGTCCCGTATGGGTGCGTACCGTCCCATACACAGTGCTCCAGGCAACTTAAACGGCGACAGAAACGCTTTATTCCCGGTTAAATTCGAAAAGTACGGGAGATTCGTCAATCTGGCTCGAGTACATCCGGGGTACGTGCACTGCAAAGTGGCGCAAGGTAACCTTGGCATGTACACTGCGGACGGCCTCGCTATCTGCCTTACTCCAGGATCCGTCGTAGAGTCCGCTCTCGTTGTTCAGGCAGAAAACAGACGGAAGTCGATCGACATCCGATTGTACACGCAGGAGTACCAGAGATTCCAGGCGGTGATTTGCGCTCGACTGTATCCCGGGTCGATTGAGCTGCGTGCCCAAGTCAAAGGAGATGCCGTTCAATTCAACACGAGGCCGGGTGCTTCCTCTCTCTCAAACCTCTTTTGTACCACATTGTTGACAGCTCCCAATCAGGCCTCGCGACATCTGGCGGCTCGCCCAAAAAAATGACCCAGCTGGTCACCAGACTCTCATTGGATGGCTCGGACACGAGCACGTCTTTCTGCATGCTCTCTTTACGCTCGTTACTAATTTTCGACCACACAGTTCCTGTGTTCGACGCTCGGGACACCGTTTTGGAAATCCAACACCTCGCCAACCTGCCAAAGGGGTTACCTTTTTGGACGGCTGAGCTTCCTGCCCGCTCTTGCGTTATAGTTGGACATACAGTGGGGGGATATGATGGAGTAAACGTCAATCTCAACTTGCACTTCGTGGTCCTCATCGGGCTTCCGGCGGGATATGAACCCGAGTAGAAATATTTCCCCCACGTATATGTACTATGTTGTATGCCCTATGCGCAATGCTTTTATGCCAGTTGGATGTCAGTCCTAATCCAAATTAGTACAAAGCTTCCAAGTTAAACATGTACAAATCTAAAAATTGAGGCACGTGCCGCAGCAGTATTGTTTCGACTACAGAAGGCTACCTGCATAAGAAATATAATGGTCATGACTCTTTCGTAAAGAAGGTAATGCGGCAGCGGAACAGGTCCCCGGATGTGCCATGGAAGGAGGTACCCCTTTCCGAGGACTTCTTGACGAAGATAAATTTTGGGAGAGGGAAGAGGGCCGAGGCGGAAAAGAAAGCCATGTTGGTTCTCAAGTGCGTGCCCATAATCAATTACGAAGTGGTGGAAGTTGGGGACTCGGACGGCTAGATAAACTTAGCTTCAACGTGAACGACGACAATTTACCTCCAATATTCTGTTGCTTTTGCCTCTTCCTTTGCATGCTTCATAAGCTGGCCTGTCGTTTATATATATATCAATACAATTCTTGTATTTCAGAGATGCTACGTTGTTACATTGTGCTCCACCAGGTATGCTCTCGGAACGCTCCAGAATACATACTGATATTCTAAATAGTGATCGCGTGGTAATACCATCCCTGATTCTCTGCAGAAGATACGCTGGATATGCTGGATGACGGAGCGTCTTGGAGGTGGGCGCGGTACAGCGCTTCCAGAGCGAGGAATAACTGCAGAGGTATGTGTTAGATTGTGCACCTTTACATCGTGCTCAGCTAGACCAGAAGCATTTGCGGCCAGCTTGCTGGCCTACACTATGCTTGACTGCGGCCGGACCTTCGTCGCTTATAGTTACATGTTACCCTGCCCCCAAATTGAATACTCTTTTATTTATTTCTTACTTTTAAAGTCTGAGGACACCCGCACGATGCGGATGTCCGGACCGGCGGCAAATGGTGATTGACAGGTACTGTCACCACTCCGATCTGATCTGGTGGCGGTACACGTCAATCAGTAACAATTGACAATCTTCTCCGCACACGACGCGTCGCGTATACAGGTAAGTGTCGCGATATTTTATGGTATTTAAGTGACTGACATCACGGTGTGACTTGAGCTCTCGTCCTTATCCTCTACCACCTACCACTAGGTGAGTTGGCGTTCCACCACTTCCGATGCACTAATCCCCGCAGCAATGGCAAACCCTATCAGCAACACCATCCGCGACATCATCGCCTCGTCGCAGCGGCCGGGGCGCAAAGCTGGCAAGCTATATGTCTTCAAAATTCCCCGCCGCCAACCCAAGCGACGCCGACGTCGGTCCCGTACGCGCACAGAAGTTAAAACAGGGCGCTCAATCTACCCTCCGAGGCGAAGGACCCAGTGGATGCGACAGTGCAGGGGGCAGGAGCAGGAGTGGTTGTTCTATTGGGATGTGCCAGACGCGACGAAATTCGGTGAGTCTCCTCGTCGCCGTTGAAGATCGCGGGCTGCATGATTGCAGAGGCATTAATCCACCTTCATTACAAGCTGAAGGGCGCGTGGATCCGGCCGACGCCGTGCGAGTTCTGCGGGGTGAGACATGTAGAGAAGTTCGACTATGAGCGGTGCGGGGGGAAGACGGGGATCATTAGGGTCGTTCAGTATTATCTTCGGCGTCTCAATTGGCCGATTACCAGGTGAGTTTTTCTCTGAAGATCTGGGACGGTGCCTTAACTGATGCGTTTGTGCAGACATCCCATGTAATTACTATCCCCGTCAATGTACTGCAGGAATCAAGGCGCATGTCGAATGAAGTGCGAATCCCCAAGTGCGTACAGTGCTAGCTTTAAACCCCATTAAGTGCTCATGTAAGGCACCTACAGCAACATCCTAGGGCATGCTGCGATTATTAAATCGCATTCCGCTGGGCTACATCTTGGAGACGTAGGTGATTGATCTCCTGTTAAATCACATCGTAGGATTTGTTTTTACTTTGAGCGAGTGGATCCCGACTTATGTTCCCGCAGTTCGGAACGAATCCGACAGCTGCCAAATTCTACAAAAACTCGTCATCCAGAGAGCTAATCAATTATACAGGTGAATGCGTTGCGGAATTGGCAGCTGCGACAAGCAGTGTACTAGGTGTGTTAGATATTGTTTTGACCGTTCACAACGTCAACCAGATCGGTAACACCCGCATCGGAGTGGATTGCATTGATTTGATAAACAGGTACGCTACCCATACTCTAGCTAATGCCGTGTGCAGGTCGAGCGTGCCTCAGTGCACGGGTGTTGTTAGAGACGCAGGTGAATCGCTGAAAGGTACACCGGTAACTCTGTTGACGAGGCACAGTATATCCAGATCGTTGACGTAATTGGGGGGGGGGCCGTAGTCTACGAAACAATCAGTTAATGACCGACCGTAAAGACCAAAAAGTCAAACATAAAAGTGTTCCTTCTCCAAAGCAGCTGGGTCCCAGTCAGGGTCTTCCAATGGCTCCTTAATAAGTCAGCAGGGAATAAAATCGTCCTGGTGGCGACATACGACGGTTTTCCATACGCGGTGCTAAGTGTGAGGCGACTGGAAGAGGGGTATTTGAAACGTCAGCGGCCATATGTTAAAATGCCATTGTATGTGATGACTAAGCCGCGACGACCTCTTGAAATACGACAAGTCTTCTCATCGCTGTTATATCCCATCCAATACCGCCAGATAAGATCCAGGTAAGTTGTGTATAACACCGCAACGCAGTAAGTCAGCGCTGACGATGCCGTATTTCTCATATGTGGCGGTATCCAATAGTACGTTACACTTGCAATTCGTTAACGAATCTCGAAGATCTGTGGCGATCCACGAGTATCTGCTTGAGCATGATAGATGATGTTCAATGACTTACGGAATGGTAGGATGCGATCCCGAAGTACAATGATGCGCTGTGCGCACCACTCGTCGCCGCACCCGACCAAAAAGATTTTTAAAAATACATCTGCTTCTTCTGGTCTTCACGCAACTCGCGACAAGCTGTTCCAACCTTCAAAGCTAGGTCACAAAATGGCTCCCCGTGTGGGTTTGCGCGATCCTCGATACCGATACGGAGGCGGGTATCAACCGCTTCGCGTGAAGGCAAACCGATACATTGTCGCGAGAAAGGTGTCGAAAAACGGCAGCGTTACGGAAGTCAAGGACGCCATCGAAGAGGGCATGCGCCGATTGTACGGAGAAACAGATACCGCTGAAGAAGACCAGGATGCCGTCGACGAATACTTCGATAGATGGTACAGCGACTCCGACTATACCGACATCGCTGCGGACCTATACGGCAGCGACGACGTCCAAGACTCTGACAGAGTCGAAGAGCCTGCCGACCAGATAACGATTGGATCCAACGTAGACGGAGAGGGAGAAGACGAGGAAGCATTCCATGAGCGGATTGGTGCATGGTACTTGGAGTCGGAGCGCGACTGCAAGCACTCGAAGTACTGGTGCTCTTCTCTTCACGACTTAGGGTGAGTGCAAGCTCAACTCTGCGGTTGAGCCGCATCTCGTGCGATTACTGACGCAGCAACCACTTTCCGATCAGGATAGCACACGATGATTGTTTCGAGGACGAGCTAAAACACCCGGAGTGGCCCTCAGACTGGGATTAACT
The DNA here is from genome assembly GCA_029281465.1 of Mycena epipterygia. Classification (NCBI taxonomy): domain Eukaryota; kingdom Fungi; phylum Basidiomycota; class Agaricomycetes; order Agaricales; family Mycenaceae; genus Mycena; species Mycena epipterygia. Next base: position 649,291 of record JARJCQ010000066.1, on the reverse strand, counting down.
AGGATAACGTAGCGCGCAAATTCCACGATTCAGTGTACACGTAGAGACGAACCAGAACTCACCGTCGTACTTCCCTAATATAAACATCGCAATAGATGTCACGTTCAGATTCGTAATTTTTGTGGCCGACGTAAGAAAATACGCGGATGATAGTACATTGTTTTGATAAGTTGAGCAACGCCGAAACTTTTACAATATTCTGGACATGAGTTGGCCACTTGCACTGCGGAAAGAAGCCCCACTCGTGTTTGGCAAACAACCGTTGTCTAGCAAACAACAGCACCGCCACCGTCAGGCCTAGACCGATGGCACTGCAATCTCTAGCTTGTTGACTATTCCTCCACAAGAGAATCAAAAAAGCTACTAGTTCATTCAAGTAATCTGTACATGTGTTACATACTGTAGTGTTCAAATTCAAGCAATAAGAAAGTGTTGGTCATCGTTGGTGGTGTAAATGTGTCCCTGTTCGAGCATATGGTCTAGCGTGTCCCTAATCAAACATCAACCATTGTCGAATACAGAAGATACGAGGCTATTTGGGAGGCAATTGGGGAAAGAAGCAAAAATAAAAATAAAATAAAAGAACACTAAACGCACTTGAGTTCCATGCTATCGGCTACGATCTCCTTTGCCATGCTCTGCATATCCACCCCAGCTCCGTCGTGTTTGGCCTTCAAAATGTGGTCATATACCGTGGTAGCAAGGGGCGAGAATAAGGTAGGGACAAGTGGAGCGTTGGAAGGTGCCATGTACGCGGAAGACTTGGAAGTGACGGCAGGAGCCAGTAGGGATGGCGTGACCCGAATGGGTGCGACCTGGGCTGAGCCAGGGAGGGTGTTGGCTGTGCCCAATTCCGATTTACTGGTGGGCTGAGTGCCGCGTGTTGTTCGACCTTGTGAAAAGCTGAAAAGCCGACCAATACAAAAGACTCACCGGACCGATTTGGAGGGCGACATATGTATATATCGTATGCAAAATATGAAAATAGACTTGGTTGACATCTTTCACAGGTTTGATCGCGTCGGCTCGAACATGGATTAGACCCCCGCTGTTCTTAAGCCGGCCAAATACGCTTAGGTACGCACTGGAAACGGATGGGTGGGCAATGAGTGGGTGAACAAGCGACACTCACTGTTTTTCCATCGCTGGCATGTTGCGCTCTTCACCATACAACCAGGCCTCGATATTTCCGGAACCATCGTAAATCTCGAATACTCCCACCCGGAGGGAGCGCACGTATTTGAAACTTGCGAGCTGTCCAACGAGGTTCACCTTGGGCCGACGTTAGTGTGACAAACATTATGTCTTGTGGAAACTTACGTGCTCGACAGATTGACCATCGAGTTCGTATTTGTCGTCTTCAGTGACGTGGAGATGATTGATGCGACATATAGAGTGTGGGCGGACAGACGAGCGAGGAATATCAGCGAGCTGGGATTGATGTAGGCAAATGTAAACGCGAGATGATAAATATGTACTCACAGAACCGCCGGACGTCGGTTGAGGGCCAAAGGGGGACGAAACCTGAGGAGAAAAAATCCTCGTGGTGGTTGGTTTAATGGGCGTAGAGTTGCTCATCGAAGAGAGAGAAAATAAAACAGTGTGGCGCAGCGTGAGGATTGTTTGGCCCTGGTTGTTTTCGATAACATGTGTTTGCCGAGGTGCCGCTTAGCGGACAATCCCGAAAAACTGGCTACCCATTACACTTGCAATATGCCGATACACAAAATTAATATGTTTAACTGTCTCAGCTAATTAATAATAATGCACACATTATATACGACGGAACTAGCCGTTCTGCTAGGACGAAACCGAACATTCGCACGGTTGATATGTTTGTTCTTGTTTAATATCAGTGACTTCATGTGTGGCGCACCCACTTCCATCATTTACAACACTTCGCAGCGTTTGCTAGCCCATGCGTGGCCTCTTTTTAACAGAAAACAATTCTCTTCGTCGTGGCCTTCGCCACGCTGACGTCGTACGTTATGGTACAACTCTCACTTACTGTAGACAGACTGTATTATAGCTTGGGCATGTCCTCGGACATCCATTTGTGTTGATAAGAAAAACCTCACAGGCCACTATCGAATCTCTGCTCCTCTCACATCATTACCACTCACTTGTTGCGGAAAACACACCTGAAGTAGTTCTACTGGCATTGATGGAGTTGCGAGAGTGGGAGTGGCATGCGATAGTCGTACGCTCAACTTGATCTTCCACCGCCTACCTCCTTAATTTTATCCAGGAATGGGTCCGTAAGTGGTACAGCCGTAAGAATTGGACTGGCGCCACCTACGTGACTTTGTGCGAAATCTTGATTGCCGAGGTACGTTTGTCCTGAGCGCTTGCCGTTTAGCATAGTCAAACGCTGCCTGTTTGCAAGGGTCAAGCCGAGTTTGGATGGCTTGGACAATACGAGGGGGCATGGCCCCTGATAATTGCGTTGCAAAGGGTTCGATCCCGAGACCGCAATAGTCTCGTCGAGCTTGATGTTGAATCGGCCGCCATCACACTTGACCCCTCAATTTACCACGTCCGCTCTCACTCCGCCCCTCCAGCATGATATCATATCGCCAAACTGGAAGTCGCATTGTTCATCTAATCACCCGTTACTTTCTGCACATCAAACAAGGCTTACTGTTTGCGCTTACTTTTTCTGGAAGGGACAGAAATGTTGGACGTTTGTTGATTATACGCCGCTGTTGGAGAGAAATGTTCACTGAATGTTTGCGCTAAAACATTTGTAAATAGCTGTCCGGCTATATCACCTCAGGTTCAGAAAACATCCCTCAAATAAAACACGTCAAATTTCTCAAGGATTAGGTGACATGAGCGAGAACCATGGAAGTCAAAGAAAATCCCACTAAGATTTGAATCGTTGACCTTGATAGGGATTGGGTCGGGGGCGCTGTTACGCACACCGGGCAAGATACGTGTACCCCCGCTCGCAGGGACTCCAAAAATCCAATCAAAATGCGTGGCAGCATCGTTCTGGTGCAGCAACGTTGCATTTGAGTGCAGGGCGACGACGGCGGCAAGGAACGCGATTCTGAAAAGATCAAGTTAGTAAGAAGTGAGAAGAAGCAACGTACAAAAGACGTGGTATTCCGCTCCCGAGACTTCCAAAACTCGAATACGAAATCCGACGGCGGCCTGACGCGCCGCCTGAAATGCATTCATGAGAAAAAGCCGATTGAAAACTTACCGGATGTCGCGTAATAGTTCAGGCTTTCTTACACATCTGAATCCTGAAAAGATGAGTGGTTTACATATACAACCGCTTACCGGGAAGCGCAACGGCCTGATTGTTCGATGAGTATCACACTCAAAATAGGTTCAAATTCTGCGTTATAAGCTGTAAACAAGATCCTCTTAATGTACTCTCTATGCTAAAATTTACTTCAGGCAGATAGACCTGATGGTTATTGAGAACGAGTCCCAAAACTTTCACGGAGTCCAAATATACCCAATCACGTGAAAGCGCAACACTAGATCGCCATCGATTGTAGTCCAGGCAAGAGGGATTTTGGGTCTGAGACTTGCATATCCGCAATGAGAGACCCACAAAAACCCTAGTACACCCACACTGACCAAATTTTGGATGGCTCATGGCATGAAGAACTGAGGCCATACCAATGGCCATCAAGGTCGGTTGATAGTGGCCACAAACAAATTGTTATTTCGCTTGTCCGACCAGGCTGTTTCGCACAACTCTTTCTCTGACAACATCATATGATGCCCTAGTGTAGTCTTATTAAGTTTAGAGACCATAGTCAGCCTCTGGGTAATAGAAACACCAGTGTTGCTCTTCTATATGATGTTGCGCTTCCTGGTAAGCGGCTGTATCTGAACACGGCACATAACTCAGGTCATTACTACTCAAGATGCGAACCGAAAAATGCCTAGCCGATGTGGAGCGTGCGAACTGGCATGCTGGAGCTGACTTGGATACGCCTTTCGTGAATGCATAGGCAACGCGCTCACCCCAGCTCACATGAGAGGGCGACTTTTTTGTTGGAACTTGCGCATACCATACATCGCTTTGGGGAACTCGGCAAGATCACGGGATTATCTGTTCTTTAGGACCGTGTCACAGTTATGTTAGTACGGAGATGCTTCTTAAAAAGAGAGTCCTAGAGAGTCGTACCCGCCATGCGAAGCAATGGCCCCACAAACCTAGTAGGTTTTGGCGGCCGAATGACGGTCGCAGGTCTCGTCGGCAACATGTCGTACGGAACGGAGTGGACGCAGAGGCAAAACGGGAGTACTAGGACGCAGTCTCACCGAGTTTTGAGAGAGTCGTTGTGGTGGCAAGAGAGAGAAACATGCGGAAGTGCGGCCCGGTGCCGGCATATTGACACGTGGTCACTCCTTTTTTTCTTGCTCTTCGATCAGAATCGATGATTCTACTGCTCGGACCGCATCCGCTTGTTTGGTTGGCGCCTCTTTCTCAAGCGCACACCCGCCTCGCCTCTTGCATGTCATCCGCGTCCAAGTCCAAGCAAGGCCTCGTTGGCCCTGTCTTCACGTCGTCCGCACTGGGCGGCATCCTTTCCCAGCGCAAAGCCAGGCGCCATCGCACACTCACCTTCACGTCCTTCTTCCCCAGAGCAGAGCCAGCGTCGTTCACCCGGTGTCCTCCTTCCGGTCCAGAGCCGCACGCCTGCGCTGCGCCTTCTCTTCCCCAATCTTAGGACGGCGTTGTTAGCACGCTTCTCTGTCATTCTTCATGTTTCTTCGCGTCCTCTCCGCTGACGGCTCCATCCGGGCGAACCACTATCCCGCTGGGTACCCTTACTGCGTGCTACGTCGTTGCCAGTCGGGTACGTCCACCCACATCCACCCCTTCCTGTGCATTCTCCCCTCGTGCTGACGGTTCCAGCTATGCCCCGCGCAGCATTCTTCGCCACGCGATGCTGAGTTGGAGTGTGGACCTGTCTGCATTCGCAAATGTGGTGCTGTGTTTTTGGCGCGCGCGGCACTGCGTTATTTTCGCACGCAGTGCTGCAATCTTTTAAGATGCGCTGTGGTCTCTGCGAGCGTGGTGCTGCGCTCTTTCGAGACGCGCTGCTTTCCTTGACGAGGATGCACAGGACGATGTTATGTTTTCTGCTCGCATGGTGCTGCCTTGCTCGGACACGGCGAATCTGCCAAGGGGCACTTGCTTTCGCGATGAGGACGCGCAGATTCCATGACCAGGACAGGGACGTGGTCGACAGCGAGCGTGAATTTTGAAGCCCCACGGCAGCCCTTGGCGCGCAAGACTTGACGCGGGTCTTCGCACCCGAGACTTGCCGCGGGTCCTCTCGCTACTGGAGTAGCTTCCGTTTCGTCGGCCTTCTTCCTCGCGGGCCTTCCTCCTGCTTTTGCACTTGCCAGCTCGCGTCTACATGCTCGCGTCCTGAATCCGCGAGTGGGTGGTTTTAAAATTTGCTGGAGCATGGATTCATTGCAACACAGCGAGTGCGATGAGAGTTCTTGCCGGAAACTTGGACCGCTGGTCGATCTGTATTCTAAATCGTACTCCTACAGTACCTCCATCTTGAGGCGCGAGCGGTAATGGTATTATGCAAATTGTATTTCGGCGCGTCGTAAGTCTTTTCATCCTCGTTTCAATTAATGACATTCCCATTCTACGCGTGCTCTGAAGATTGAATATGTACATAGCCGGTCTCGGGTAACCCAACACGACACATGTCTGGTCCCAGACTCCCAAGAACAAACACTCTACGTTCCGTCTCCGCACGCACCGAGCATCTAAGCTCTGCGAACTTATGTCAAAATTCGAGGGGTGATTATGTACCGCAACAGCGTATGCGTACTTTTGGTGCACAGGGATATACTGGTACAGTCTCTTTTCTGGTGGGATTCACCCAAAGCACATACATACGTGGGAGCTCTCATATCAGTCATCAGTCGCGCATAAGAATAAATAGAAACTTCCCAGAAAATGCCTCGGACTGCCGGAGCAACAGCAGCCACGACGCAGGGCGAGTTTATGTTGCGGATGGCAGCAACGTCGACCAAGTACATGGATGCAATGTATTGTTCCTGAACACATTCAACGAGTGGGATCGGTGTTCTTACTGGAATGCATCAGCATGTTTGAGGGCTAGTCGATCTGCATTCTGCAGCGCGCTCCACGCCCCTGCGAGTCTTGCTCCGCTGCACAAATTGCAGCTGTGCGTGTTGTATAGGTAATTCTTTCTATCCTGTCTCTGAGGGGGAATCTTACCGCACCACTGTAGGACAGACTTGCCTCCATTGAAAGACCAGTCACTGGTCTTTTACGACTTGGGTTTGTTCATCTCGAAAACGCTTTTAAATTCCACAGCTCGCAGTAATTCCTGCGGCTTGAAAGATTCATGAATTCCGGGCACTACGTGAATTGAATTTCACGAGGTTTCTATGTTTGCGCGACCGGTTTGCGATAGACTATTAGCGGAAGAACGAGGAGAGCGAACAAATATGGTCAGGACAATAAAAGCAGGCCATTTCGATGAGAGCCCAAATAATTTAGCGCACGTAGAGGTAAATAGTACATATTACTTTTCTTGGTAAGAACAAAAAAACCAGATTTTGAACTCAGGACTTTTGGGGTTCGGCGACAATACTAGAGTGAACAGATGTGGAGGGAGTTGTAGCGTCTTGGCTACCCTGTGAATCCACCAGCGAAGACTGTGGAGTGACAGAAGCATCCGTTGTATTGCTGGAGATCGTAGTCAACCCAATCGGCGTGCTCGATGTCGAGAGATGCATGGGCGGGGTGACCACGACGGCAGGGGTAGGGGCAACGGAAGATGCTGTAGCGACGCCTCCAGTGGCGCTGGAGGCAACGGGGGCGGCATCCGGCCACCGCAGCTTCCAAGCGGCCTTTTCGGAGGTGTGAGGTACGCCGTGGAACGTACGGTCCAGAGTTGGCCAAACGACGCTCCTCCAGCGCATGTTCTTTGCGTCCCAGCCGCGTGAGACGGTTTCGTACATAGGGAGCTCGGGGGCGTCATCCAGTGGGCTAGCCTTAGTTGAGAACTTATTGCGAATATTGCGGATTTTGTGAAACACGCTGGGCGGTCTCTTCTTCTGCCCTTTATCAAGCGGAGCAATGCGAAGCGATATCCCGACACGCTCCGTGTCTTTACCATCGGCGGCCATAGGAGGGTTAGCGCCACCGCGGACGGTCACAGGAGGATCTAGGATGATGTTAAGTTTATAACCCCTGGCTCGATGCGCGATATAGCTTACCTTGATCGAGATTCACAGTGATATTTTTGGTTATGGTCGAATATTTTTCAGTCCGAACGTTCGGAATATACGTCTACAATCAATCAGCATCAGAATGACAGGCTACCAGAATCACGCACAGATGTAAGCAACGGAATTCCGCGACCCTTGGTACGAAGGCCAGGATCACTGATCCAAACCAGGATCTGATTCCGCACAACGGATGAAATAACGGGTATCCCTTCCGTGTGTAGGCGTTGCACGACCTGAGCCCACCTAACATTGGATGGAGGACAGAGAACAGCACCTCATTCTGTAGAAGACGCATCCCCAGCCCAAACTCAACCTGCATCTCGTGCGCGACTTTGTCGCGGTTGAGCGCCGGGTACCAAGTGACGTCGTATGACCCAAAATCCTTTCCGAGCTTTTTGCAGTCCGACCTTCACCGAGACTAACGATAGGACTTCGGGGAAGATGGTCCGATTACGCGGCTGCATCTTGAACTGTCCAAGCAATGAATGAATAGACAGGAAAATACAGACACGGCCGAACCTGCATGCGTGACGAGACCCGTACATCGTACGTGGCTTCAGCATTTATTTTGAGGCTTAGGACTACCTCCGTCGTATGGCACGGTCCCTCCCACTTCGGCGTCGGCGTTTGCAGATCATCGCCATACACGTCGTCGTCGTCATCATCTGAGTCCGCACCGCCGCCACGGAGACGCGCCATGGGATGGTTGGTAGAAACGGTCACCGGCTGCTCGGTGGCTGCGGCCAGCTCGGTAGATACCGGCTGGCGCTGCTCGGCAGATGCAGTAGGCGGAGATTTCGTCGGCGGCGCGTCAGCTTGCGCAAAGCCGAGCAGAGGACTATCAATACTCGAGCGGACCACTATAGCAAATCCCGACGCCGCTGCGAGTGCCTTCGCCAGCTGAGGAATCATGGCGTCCGCGATTGACCCGAATACTACGAGCGCCGCGTCTGTGTGGTTGAGTTGCATGGCGATAGGGCCCTGGAAGTTGCGCGCGCGGATCGACTCAAGCAGTGGGTCATCGTAGTGGGATTCCAGCCACGATACTGCGTCGTCCGGCGAGTGTACGGACACGGTTACGCCGCCTTTGGCGAATTCGCGCTGCAGCGTCGTTGCATCCTCACAGCGGAATGCTGGCGCAGTCCTGCTTGGCTTTCGTCAGAACAGGCGTCAGCCGAGGGGGATATTTACGCACGGGAGGGTTGACGGTGTCGTGGAGGGAAGATATATGAACAGAAAATGCGAACCCAGGGACCCATTACTCGGTGCTTCCGAACTGGGAGTCTTGTCGCTTGGTGCACTGTCCGTCCTAGAATCCTGGGGCAGAGCTGATGGCACCTCTGCTTGAAGCGTCGTGGAAACCTCTGAGGGGAGTTGGACGTCCAACATGTGGTGCTTGATGCCGAGCTCCGGCGACGCACTCGCCTCAATGCTACCAGTGCTATCGTCTTTGGACAGCGTGACGATCGTCGATGATGGGCCAATCTTCGAAGGTCCGTCGTCATTTTCATCCTGACATGAATAGCACAAAACTCACCGTCTTCAAGCCCTCGCTATCACTCGACCGTGACATGGTTTGTAGAGTCGAGGAGGTGGACAAGCTGAGGGATGTCTGCCATTTCAAGTTCGGGCGAATCAGGGAGGAGCTCTAGGCTCAAACTGTATCAGTGCCAGCATCACACGCCGATAGATAGACCTCACGGAGCACTGTGCAAAAACATCGATGAGTGCATTCCGGCGGATCGTTATCTCTTTGCGAAATTGCGTTCTCCGAATATAGCGCTGAGTCAATGAGAGCCGGGAGCGATGCTCTACCAAGTCTCGAACCCGCGTCAAGACACTGGTGCCCATGAGCGTGAACATTCAGTCCAGAAGAGCTCGAGGAGGTGCGTACTCGGCTAGCAGCTCGAAGACCTCAGGTGGCAACTTGCGCACTTCAGGTGCCAGCGAAATCAGAATAGCAGCGCAGAGCGCGATAAGATTGATTGCTGATTCGTTGACCTAAACAACAAGGATTAATGTATACCTCGCGGTCGGAGCAAGACCTCCTCACCGTCATACACATCGCGAAGTTCCAACTACTGATGTCCTGTAGGATGGGCGCAATAGAGTCAAGCGTCTCGTCCTTAAAGGTTTCGATGATCTCCAGTGCGCGCTGGACATGCTAGATAACGAGCTCAGAGCGAGGAGCGAAATCTGAGGGCTTACAAGGCGCTTGTGTTCCCAGGTCGCCGTGCGCACTCGCACCGACAGCTTGCGGAAGGAGCTCCATAGACTCTGCTGCTGGATGTCCGGCCCGCCATTGTCCGCAAAGATTACTGACATTGAGAGAGCGGGTGGCTCGAGTGAATTGTTATGAAGGGTAGCGACACCTGCTGAGGATCCAAGTGGCGAGATGGGAGGAGAAGAAACGCAAGCACACCGGTAATTGCCAAATTTAGGCACGCCGGAAGTGCTATTCGACACATAAAGTTCCGAATAGCACTTCCGGTGCACTGAAAATCAATAGGACACCCATAATTTCAGTTTACATCCAGGTTGAGCTGAAAAGAGTGGGATCAGATTACATTTCAGCTTGCCAAAAATACATCTGAGACATGTGTGTCGGAGGGTAAGACAGACAAGCTGAAACCAGAGCTCGAAACCCAATATATCAGGACTGAAATAAGGGTAGCTGATATTACCAGCATCAGCTCGAATTTCAGAGCAAGCTGAAATATGAACCGAAACCATTGAATTCAGCTGCACTGAAATCCCCGCAGAACAGATTTCAGTGTGGCTGAAAGCAATACTTTCGGCTCAGATTTCAGCTTTCTCTGACATTCAAGCTGATACTGGTGATATCAGCTACCGTCATTTCAGTCCTGAAATATTTAGTTTCAAGCACTAGTTTAGGCTTGTCTGTCTTACACTCCAACACCTAATGTTTCAAATGTATTTCAGGTAAGCTGCAATTTAATCTGAGTACACTCCTTTCAGCTCAACCTGGACGTAAACTGAAATTATGGGTGTCATCTCAAGTTTCAGTGCACCGGAAGTGCTATTCGAAACTTCCTGTGTCGAATAGCACTTCCGGCGTGCCTAAATTTGGCAATCGGCGGTGTGAAGGCGGTGCAGCATTCATCACGCCTGCGACACGACAGCGTGGGAGAATGTGCGGGAGCAAAACGAGTGCAGATACGGCGATAGCGAATAACGGCAAACTGAGGATCCAGAATACGGGGTGCTGAGCGCTAGGAGTATACAGCACTCGGTCCTCCGAGCTCGGAGGTGGCTCAGCTTAATAGGGCTGCGCACCGTCCCGTAAACGGGTACGGCCGTCAATCCTCGGCAGCGAGACAGTGACGGGCCGTCCAAAAGACGGCCGTCTTTGTGGATTTCCAGACCTCAAGATGGTACAGGACGGCGAAAAGATGGCCGTCAACCGTCAAATAACGGGACGGCGCTGGGCCCACGAGATTGGGTGGCAGGAGCAAGTGTATGAGGCTGTCGGGGTTTTTATATTACCAGGTATGATGCATTAGATGCCCCATGAGCTTCTGTGTGCTCATTTAAGGGAAGAATGTAAGTTCAGAGGTGGTTCGAGAGTGGGTGTTGCATATCACGTGAGTTGTTCAAGCAGAAAATGATTGGGCAGATCAAGAGGTGGGCGCCAAGGGGGATGTTTATCTACAGCACGTGCGGACCAACCGCTGCCGGGCCTTCATCCTACACCTGCGAACTTGGTTAGACAGCAGGCTAATGTCGAGTTGCTGATCGCAAAATGTAGGAACGCACCGAGTAACTTTACCCGGATATAAATAAAAGGTGAGCGTAATGTTGAGTTGAATAATTTCCCTCATTTTAATGCAGACGAGGACGAGAGCTCGAGCAGAGGGGTATCGAGTGCAGTTGCGGTTCTACCGCCATTATACCTGTGAGGTTCACTGCATTAGCATTGAGACTCGAATCATCGACAAGGAAATGATGGACGAAGAAGAAAAAGTATACAGTAAAAAAGTTCAAACAGGCCTATGGCCTAGGTTCGAATCGAATGAGCGATACCTGCAAATGAATATGTATTTGTCGAAAATAATCGAGTACAGGCGCGGACCCATCCGGTAGCAAGCCTTATTCTGGGACTTGCGAACTCGAATAGACAAGCAGAAAATGAGCAGAATTGTACCAAAAGGTGAACAGAATCGCCAAGCATGCTGCCCACTGAGTGCGAATTGGAATCATCGGAAACCGACAAGATTATCCACGCCCATTGTATTTCCAAACGTCGACGGATACCTGTAAATAAATTGGTGACCAACCAGCGCGGGAGCCCAATTTTACTGGGCAGTGAATGGGGAGGAAAGAAGATGAACGATGTACACATCTTATTATGGCCCAGGCTCGAATCGAATGAGCAATCCCACAATCAAACAAGTCATCGAGTACAGGTGCGGTCCCACCGCCACCAGGCCTTGTTTTTGGTACCTGTGCATTCGCATTGTGGATCAGCGTAACCAGCGCACGAGATAAAAAATGACGTGGAAGAAGCCTGTTGGTTCCTTTTCCGTTTGTACCAAGCCTTCATTTATACCTGCCAAAATTAATGGATCAGAGGAATTGAACTCGCCAAAGAATGGGATCTATGGCTCGAGTTCGCATCGAACGAGCGATTTTCAGCACAAATCTTCATATAGCCAGGCTATCGAGTGTTGGCGCGGACCATCCGCTACCGGGACTTGATCCTATACCTGTGAACTTGGTTAGATAGCATTCGAAGATCCATCTCCTCAGCGCAAGAGTTAGGAAGCCACCGACTGTCTGGCCCCATATGAATGACATGAGGGCGGCGGAATTTCCAGTGTTTGCATTGCATTCGGGTATTAGTAGTAAGATGAGAGCGAGGAAATAGGCGGAAGGCTGGGAGAACTTACCAGTAACTGTCGGGGGAAAAAGCGCTGTGACTCACGAGGTTGTATGTTGGGCCCCGGCTTGCGCCGCGCGAGCGCGATAAAAAAATCGAAGGGAAAAAATCTTAGGCCCACTCTTTCAAGGCCTGGGCTCGAGTCGAACGAGCGATCCCGCAGAATTCAACTCGCAAATAACGCATCGAGTGCAGGTGCGGTCCCACCGCCACCAGGCCTTTTCCCACTACCTCTGAACTTGAGCACATCAGCATCCAGCGCAGCCAACGCAACATTCTCTGGCGCTGTTGTTTTCCAGTTCCGTTACCCAGACTTCATTTACTCCTGGGAAAATTAATGCAACAGCGGAATTGAACTCACCAAAGAATGGGATGCAAAAATCCTGGCTCGCGGATACAAGGCCCGGGCTGGAATCGAGCGAAGGAGGTCCTGCAGAAATCGGTCCGAATCCATCAGCGAGTGCAGGTGCGGTCCAACCGCTGCCAGGCCTGGTTTCTGGCACCTGTGAACTTGAACAAATCAGCATGGGGTTCCGAAGCAGCGTAGCGCCGTAACCAGCGCAGGAGCAAAGAAGGGATGGAGAAGAAGCGTACATTTCTCTAGTGCTGTTTTTTTCAGGTCAGTTGATGAGGCTTCATCCCATGCCTGCGAAATCGATGCTCCAGCGGAATTAAACTCGCCAAAGCAGCGGGCGGAGCTCGCCAAAGAAAGGGATGTACAAAACTAGTTTGGTTACATATGTACACTGTACGTGCGTGTGCGAACAGCGGTGCGCGCGCGGAGACTTTGCAAGCCAGAGGGGGAGTAACAGCCGAGACTCGGAGTGAATCCACCATCGGATAGCGGCGGCGTGGCAATCAATTATAACACAAGCGGGGAACGGGAATGGGCACCAGAGGCATTCGCTGAAACCCCGCTTGAGAAGGACGACAGCAGTGCGGCTGGTGTAGATAGTATCGTTGGCGTGAGTAGAGTGTGTGGCGAGAATGTGCGGATGACGCTGAGTGCGGACGACGAGTTACACTGTGCGGTCAAACCATCATGAAATTTCACACCTCTTTCATGACTTTAGATCATGGAATACATGATGGTCGGCCTTGAAACTCACGGTATTTTCCCAGTTTTTCATGGCAGAACATTGTGAATGAGGGTGTTGATTTTCCTTGTGGTTATGGGAACATTCCTGATGTTTTTTTCGTGATGTATTGTTATGAATCCCCTACGTTTCATACTGAATATATGAGGGGCCAGTGCGTCTAGCTCTGGGCTCTATATTCCTCACATTTCATGTTGAACAAACAATGGAACATAATGAAATTCAAAGTTTGACTATGGAATACACGGGGTACTGGGGTTCGAATACGGGTCGGGTCGCACAGCCAATTCCTCCTCTCCTCAGAGGATTAAATAGCAGTAGAAGTGGAATTGCAATGAGAGAATTACAAGTCAGTGAGATCAAGTGCAAAAACAATGACCAAATGACACGCACCATCGAACCGTTGTTGAACCACACCATCATTCTGCCCAGACAACAATCAATGCCATAGCATCCTGGGAAACCAGAAATTAGTTCGAGGCTAGAAGATAGAGCACCAACCAAGATGAATACACTGCTGACATGCCCCATCACTCGTCAAGAAGGCCATGACGACTTGGACATCGAAGGCGGTGGGAATGACAGCGACGGCGTCGATGACGACGACGCCACGGAGATTTGGAAGGGTAGTGATGAGGCAGATGGTGGTGGGAGGGAAGAAAGCGAGGTGTGGAGCTCGTCCGCAGCTCGTGGTTGAATTAATGGAGCCTGTGGAGCAGGTGCCGTAAGTCTTTAGGGCCAGCCCAGGTACAGCTTAGCGACTGCCTGCAATTCATCCAGATAATAATTCACGATGAAAGCCCATGATTTTCATGACTGAAAAAATGGGTAAAATATTGGAACTTCACCATCATGAAACCCATGTTGAACTCCACAGTGTGTGTCTTAACAAAACATCAGGAATTGTGGATTTCAAGATAAAAGTCTTGAAATTCACGGCCAATCCTTCGCACAGTGTTAGCTATGCGGGAAGAAGCTGTGGATGACGTGCAGGAGGCGAGGCGGGTACGCAAGTGAGGACTACGAGTCACAGTCGAAACAGAAGGTGCGACGTGGCCGGCAACGGTGTTGAGTTAGGCACCAGTGCACCAGAAACGACGTGGACGAGTTGAGGACGAGTCACGAGAGCAAGTTGACAGTGATCACGTGCACCGGCATCGGCCCGCACTTCCACATTCGTCTCTCTCTGAGTCTCTCTCTCTCCCACCACGACTTTCTACCGATAGCCGTGTGCACAGGTACTGTACGAAGAGGCCCGTGCGCAGATGGACCTAACCTGCACGATCTAAACCCGATTCAATACAGACCCCGTCCGCGCCCTCTGCTCCCTGCTCTTTTCCGGCTGCGACTCCGATCACGGGTACTCGTGCGTTCGGATTCGTGGCTCGGAGGGCGCAGAGGAGGACGCGGGTCTTCTCTCTCGCTGCCCTTGCGCTAGTCGAGCTCCGAGCTCGTTCGTTACGCTCGACTGGACTGGAAACTTGGCGTCCCCTTCCCCGGCGCACCCAGCGCGCCTCCGCACACGCACGTCCACCCGGGTCCGTCGCCCCTCCGCTCCCCGCGCACTCTTCCCCCGCTGAAACGTCTGTCTTTGCGCGCGACATTGGGCACCAATTTGGCAAGCTCCGCGCCCGGTCTTCGCGTGCAAATCATGACGTTTTGACGTGGGGCTTTGCGCTGAGCTTCCCCTTCCTCTGCGCTGGTGGGAGTCTGCGCGCTCGGCGACAGATTCAAGAACTGGTGCGCGGGGGACGGTCCGGCATGGCATGAGCGGGACCCGGTGCAGCTGGGCAGACGACGCCGCAGAGGGATGCCACGGGAATCAGCTGCGTCTACCCTCGCCGTGCCCAACTTATCGTTGACGGCGTTTTGATGTGTGCAGATACGCAGCCGTGTTTCTTGGCCGTCTGGGGAACGTTTGCGCACTAGATGGGCGTGAAGAGTGTATTCCCGGCTCTCGTGTCCGCGATGCACCCCAGTCCTATTTCCGTGCGTACCCCGCACGGATGACAAGCGCGCACGGCGGGCAAGGACTTGGGCGCCGACGGGAGGCTGCGTCGCGCGTCCGTTTTCGTGTTACATTCCGCGTACGCCCGACGACGAACTAACGGAACGAGATGCGGGAGGACGCGAAAGGGCTCATGCGTACGTCCTCCCCTCTTCCCGCTTCATTCTTCGTGATCTTTTCTTTTAAATGCAGCTGGATCTCTGACACCTCCACCGCAGTCCTGTGCATCGTATGCGTGTCGTGATAGCACGCTGCGCCTCTCGCAGTCGGCGCGTGTGCCACTGTTCTTCTGCGTAGGCTGGAGACAGAGTGGCCGATGCTGCAGACGGCGGGTATAAACAACGAAGAACGCAAAACTAGCGGCTAGCAAACGCGAACGCGAACGGTTATCCCTCTCATTCTCCCCGTGTATCCTTTCCTTTCTCCTCGCTAACGTCCTACGCATAGAATCCGTCTCTATCGTGGAGCTCACAGGATATCATACAGTGAGGGGCCGAGGCCGGAACGTGGAAGAGCAGGGATATCGGCGTGCACGGAGTTGATGGGCTACGTCCGCTCTCTGCGTGTCCCGCTGCCGGCCGTTTGAAGTGTGGAGCAAGATGCCACCAGGCTCCCCGTGCTTTTATATACCCCACGCTTGATGCGCGTGGTGTCTGTATCTCTCGCCCACGTCTATGGAAGTTTGGTGTGCCGGGACGATGTGCTCGCGTGGGTGAATTACCATCCGTTAGGAGCGAACTTCCCCTCGATGTCTTATTATTTTTGCACACGAGGAAGCGACTACAGAATCTTGTCTTGATGAAGACGGATCGCGTTTTTGTGACCCACAGCCTGTCCCCTCAAGTACTCGTGTCCGCTCTTCAAATGCAACCTGAGTGGCCATCGGCGTTCCACGACTAGCCGTAATTCGACCGAACGGGCCTGACTAGGCCACATAGCCATCCACACCTGACCCCATATGGCCATCGGCGTTCTACAACTAGCCGGCCCTGTTGCTACTTACATCATCCATCCACATTGTCCATCTGGTGACGATAAATTGTATGGATCCTGCCGCTCATACCTCTCATTGGAAGCAGTTGGTTCTGCCATTATCATAGGTGTTATGTACTGTTTTAGTGTCTACAATACATCACCTATGACCCTTTAACATCATCGTATATCGCAAGTCTATCAACTTAGCTGGCAACACTGGGTTTGCGCGGGTGGCCAGGTTCTATGTCAATTGCCTTTTTGGGACCTCCGACGGAAAAAAAATTGCCATGTACTCAAAGCTCCGTCAAAGTGAGCCGAAATAGGCTCAAATCGTTCCCAGGATGTGCGCCTGGTATATGGAATCCTCAGATCTCTGGGAAGTCCTGGAAAAAATCTGTTAAGAGGCCAAAACCACTAAGGTGGCCAGGTTCCCAGCGCAATATAGTGCATATGGCCCAGGTTCGAATCGAACGAGTGGTTCCTGCATTAATATAGAAGGGGAATGTTTATCTGCAGTAGGTGCGGACCGTCTGCTACCGGCCTTCATCTCGCACCTGTGTTTTTGGTTAAACAGTATTCCAATGTCGAGTCGCTGACCGCAAATGTAGGACTGCGCTGCGACATTTAAGAACGTACCAAGTGAATTGTTCCCCAAATGTAAGCGCAGGAATCTCTAGTGTTGAGTTCAAGGATTGCCTTTTAATCGGAAAATGGACGGAAGGGTGGGAGTGACCTCAGTGCTGACCACTGAACAGGTGCAAAATTATTATTCCAAATTCGAACGCCCGGGCTCGAGTCGAACGAGCGGAGCACATTGCACCACCGAATTATCGAGTGCAAGTGCAGACCATCCGCTACCAGGGCTTGTTTATCTTCAATACATTACTTAGCATTGCGTGTCGAATCAGGCCAGCCAACCCACTAGTAAAAGAAGGACGGGTATGAAGCATACCTAATGATGTTATTTGCCAGTTCCGTTTCCAAGCCTTCATTGATGCCCGCGAAAATCAATCTTTCGGTAAAATTCTGCGAACATCAGCGGAATTGCACCCGCCAAATCAACGCAATTGCGAGAATGGAATGCAGAAATCTGGTTCTGCCTGATATGGGGCGTGAGCTGGAATGGCATGGAGGGAGTGTGCAGATAACGCGAAGACATGCGCGGGAGGAGCCCGCAGTGGAATTGAAGATGAGGAGGAAGGCGAAAGGGAAGACTCGATAGGATAGACGGTGGCCTAGCAATCGATTGATATTATAGCAGAAGCACGGGGAGCAGAATCATAGAGAATCATTTTCTGTGTCATACCACAACCGCACTGAGGAACTCCAAGTGCAGCGAGCCTCGCGTAGATAGGACAGTCGGCAGGAGGAGAAGGCGCGGCGAGGGGATGCGGATGACTTGACGTGGACGGACGACGCGAAGACAGGTCCTACTTTACGTGGAAAGGAGTTGGAAATCGCGCGGATGACGGGCAGAATGCGAGGCTGGGTACAGTATGCGCTAAGGCAAGAGTGCTTGGGCGCCCGCAAATATTGACGCAAGGTCAACGAAAGGTGGTCTTAACGATGGGCGATGAGTCCGCGATACTGGTAGCCGTGAGGTGAACCAAGGCGGTGCGACGTTGCTATAAACGGCGATGAGTTAGGCACTCAGTGCAGCAGAAGCGACTCGGGCGAGTGAGAGGAAAGCCAAGAGCAGTCGTGACCACGTGTCAATGCGGCGGCACCGGGCCGCAATTCCGCATTTTTCTCTTTCTCCCACCATGGCTTTCTTTCAAAACTCGGTGGCGCCGCTTTACTGCAAAACTCGACAGCGATAAACATGTGCACAAGTATCGTACGAAGGCCCGGAAGCAGATGGTCCGCACCCACAGCATTCAATACAGAGTCCAAGTGCATTTTATCCCACTGCGACTCCGAGGGCGCGACCACGGGTGCTCATGCTGCGGTCTGTTCCGCGGATCGCATAGTTCGACGAGGCACGCAGCCCTTTCCGTGCAGGACTTGGGTCTTCTTTCCCGCTGCCGTTGCGCTGATCGTGCGTTCTCGCGAGCTCGTCCGTTCTCCGCCTGCTAACTTATTCCCTTACATTCGACTGGAACTGGTATGGTCATCGTCATCGACTCAGCACATATGCGTTCCCGACATTGTCCCCCGCGCACCCAGCATGCTTGGCCTCCTCCGCACACGCACGTTCACCAGGTTCCGTCCGCCCCTCCGTCCGCTCGCTCCTGGCCCCGCTGACGCATCTGAATTCTACCTTCTCTGTTCCGCTGCTTTGTACGATGCTGGCGCGCAGGTCGAGGATCCGACGTGCTGTGGGGATTTCACCAAGGGGATGCGCAGAACGAGGATGTGCGCGACATTGGACACGACTTTGGCAAGTTCCACGGCGCCTCTCCGCACGCAAAACCTGACGCTGGTACAGCGGCTTCCAGGCCTTTCGCTGCGATCTTCCCCCATTTACGCTCTTGGGAGTCTGCGTGCTCGGCGGGCCCACGGGTCTTCTCCGGGCTCCCGCTGCCGTTGAACTAGTTCGTGTGTTCTCCAGCCTGTCCATTCTCCACCTCCCTCCGTTCTCCGCCCAAGCTCGGGCACCGCGGAACCCCCTTACGCCCGACTGGACGCATCGAGCATGTTTCGCCTCCACCGCATACACATGTAAACCTGAGTGCCTCCTCCCCCCTTCCTCCTCTGCGCTCTGCGCACTCCTCCTCCGCTGGCGCGTCTTGTGCTACGCGGCGTTCTACGTTCTTGGCGTGCGCGGTGCGGTGCTGTGGATTTCAAGAAGAGATCGCGCAGGGCGGGCACGATCTTGACAAGCTCCACGGCGGGTCTTCGCGCGCACCAGACTTTACGCGGCCCGGGGTCTTTGTTGCTCTGGGCTCTTCCCCCCTTGCGCTTGTGATAGTCTCCGCGCTGGGCGGCGGGTCTGCGCTCGATGCTGGGTTTAAGAGCTAGTGCGCGGGAGGACGACGCGGGTATCGTAATTTGGACGAGGGGGAGTCCTAGGGGACGAATAGGGCAGGCATGGCCGCGCGCCGCGCGGGAATTAATAGTGCGTCCGTCTTCTGCGTGTCCCGCTTGCTGGCCGACGACGTTGTGAGGTGTGCAGATAGGCTCCCCGTGTATTCTGTGCGTGTCTGCGTCTCGTGGCCTGCTCGTGCTCTGCGTCCTACTTTGCGTGGATGCGACTTGCGCGAATGCGGGAGGCTGCGTCTCGCGTCCGTTCTGGCCTTACGTCCCGCGTCCGTTGTGAAGTTACCGGTCGTCTTGTGCACATTGCGGGCGACGAGCATGGACGAGATGCAGGCAGATCCATCCTTACGTCCTGCCTCTTACAGTGGGGGACAGTCAAAGTCATCAAATCATATAACAAATATATACTTAATAGAGAGCTTAGCTGACTTCAGAATCAGATTCAGCACCTCCAAATAAGCCTAAACAAATTTTCGGGAATTTTCTACGAGAGATTACCCACAGGGTTTTATCCAGATGTCCCGCCGCTCGAGGCCAGCCAGTCCACAGTTTGCCAGCGTCTTGTGCATCCGACCCCCTGGAATTTATGTGTGCTCGGTCGGCATCTGGTACAGAAAGCCATCAGGTTGAGTCTGTGTTTTCATAACTTTTTTGTAACACCACCGAGTTCGGGGAGCTTTCTTCATAATATCTGGACCAGTTGCATATGTTTTTGGGTGTTCTGAGTGTCAATATGAATCATTATCTTGATCTGAGGGAATTTAAGTCTAACCTTTCCTTTCTGATCGCCTACGAGCCTCTCTGGGGGGAAGCCATTCAAGATCATCATAAGCAAGTTTCTTGGAAATGTCTTCATAGCATTGAAACCATCTTCATTGTCAAACTCATAATCATCACCAGACTCAAGCTTGGAGTCTATATCTGATTTGTCAGTATCTTGCTCTTCCTGGCTCCAGTCAACCCGTAAGCTGTCAAAGTATATGGTAGGGTGAACCTCGGTGTTTGGCTCACCCAACAAGAGCTTTATTTTATGCTTGGGGTCACTGGTGGGGAGGGAGGAAGTGTACTATCCAATGGAATATCCGAAATAGGAGCTTGAGTTGATTTTGGACCCTGGTTTTTCAAGCCAGAGATGTTACAGGTCTGTTTCTTCCTGGGAGGCAAGCTGGGGGAGGTCAGTATGCACTCCTGATTGATAGGCAGCTATATGTGACCTGGGAACAGAAAGGGCAGGCCGGTTTCTTTGAAGTTGGACCAGGTGACACCGTGACTGTGACGCATGTGACAAAAAATTCACCGGCTTTTTTTGAAGGAACCACTGGTTGAAATTTTTTGGAAAAACCAGGATCATACTCAGCTCATTGAAAGGAGTCTATATGAATATTCTCGTGATTTTACTATAGGCCATTTATTTTTGAGGTTCAAAATATAAATACGCCTATATTTCAGGAACGGCTCGTGGGATGGGGCTAAAAAAAATTCAGAAGGACCTCCATTAAGTCTTCTTTGCATCCTGATCAAATCCGGGGGCTTACTATAACCTTCATTTTAATTGATGACTTTGACTGTCCCCACTGTACCCCTTCATTCTCTGGGATCTTTTCATTAGCTGGGTCGCTAACGCACCCCCGACTTATAGGTTTCATTACGGATGTAGTATGCGCATAACAAAGTCTATTGTACAGCCCTCCGTATTGTACAGCATCTTCCACCACCCCCCCCACGCTAGTACCCCGTCCTCTGTTTACAATCCCACAAATTCGAATATCTTGTAATCACCTTGTTTCAAAAAGATCCTCGATAATGCATGGTCTTTGGGTGGATTCAAACACCTGATAATACCACCACAAAATGTCATTTTCATTTTCAGGTTTTCCCATCATGTAGTGGCCTGTATTTTGGCTCAGGATTGCTCATATACCTTGGGAAAATCAGTAAGAGCCTTCAGAACATCATCTATGACCTTGTGGCACACTGAATATGGTGAATAAGAATATGAAACAAGATCACCTTAAATCAGGAGGTATAGGGTGCCCTGGGTGCCCATTGCCCACTTTACTACTATACCTACATGATTCAATGTCAAAGGCTGTGTTTTGGGATATCTCACATCATGGAGTGCATAATAAGACCCAAGTGCAATTTCCTTGTATGGTCAAATTGCGATGTTTTTCATCAGAAGAAGATAAGAGATTACTTGGAGGGTGTCTTTGTAGCTGAAGGGAACAAATTAATACATCCAGTAGCTATTTCCATCAGTATATCCTCAAGATATTATGGCTAGAACACAATTGATTAATTTTCGCTATTTTCACCCTATCATTACTGTAATAGGCTCTACTGTGCCCTAGTTGGCTTAAAGGAACATGGAACAAGCATATGAGGCTAGACCATCCAAAACGGTTGAATTATGAGCCAGGGAAGGGCTGATGTCAAAAGTTTCCCTTTTGGGAAGAAGGCGTTAGTGTCCCAAAATAGAAATTCACTGGCCAAACCTTTGATCCCTATACCCAAATTGTATAGCTCATCAAGGGCTACAAGAGTCATCTGTAGCAGTTTGCAGTTGGTGGCCCTGTTGACCTGCAAAATGCAAAATACTTTCTGAGAGTCGGCACTTTTGGACAAAATCAGCATTTAAAGCAACCAGGCATCAATTGTAACCCAATACAGGCAGCCACCAATCGTAGGGCAGCTATAGCACCCCTATATGGACAGCCATCAATTTTAAGGCAATGGCCAGACAGCCATCAAATTCACGGCAATGGCCGGACTCAGCACAGCATTTTAATTGAAATATGGGTTAATTGCTATCCAATTATTAGTTTTTTTTTGTGGGCCAACTGCCCAGAAATCCTTGGTATCAACCCACCATTTAACTGGTTAATTTGACCATATGAGCTGACCAAGACACTGGAGTTTGTGCCCACCGATGTTGATGAGGATGGGGACATCAGGTCTGGTGGCAGTGGTGGCAGCGGTGGCAGCGATGACGAGGTCTTTGCTGACAATGGATGGGGAAAGGGCAAGGGGAAGGAGGGTGGCAATGACAAGGCTGGGGTAGCTAAAGCAGTGGTGCATTTCAAGTTGCTCAAAAGACGCAGGTGGCCAGCCTTGTAAACGCCACCATGGCAAAGGAGCGTATGACCCATGACCTACTGCTGAGGAGATCCACCCACAAGCAGCCGAATGCTGTTGCCAGCCCCAGCAAGACAAAATCCTTGAAAGACATTGATGCAGAGTCCTCCAAATCCGGCTCCATTTATGACAGCCAAAGCTCTGAGTGACACTCACCACCCTTTCCCTCAATCTTGTCTCTGCTGCCAAGGACCTTCATCTTTCTTTTTTTCTATTACATACATGACTTGTCATACTGCCTGTTTTCCTTAGAGAATTGAATTTCTTGATGCTTTTCGCACACGCAATTGAAATGTGGTGGCTAGAGTGGCAGCAGTGACTTAGGAAGGTTAAGGTCAATTTGACTAGTGTTGCTGTGGCACCAGTGGCTATGATATTTGAGTAACCAATTTACAGACCGAAGTCAACTTGAGTGGTGGCAGCAGTGGCAATATTACCCAGGTCACAAATTTACTGAAAAGAAGTGGTGGCAGCAATGGCAATATCACCCGGTCCCAAATTTACAAACCTGAGCAAAAAAGAGTGGTGGCAGCGGTGGACACATACCTGGGTAACAAAATATAATGACCTGACCGAAAAAGAGTGGTGGCAGCAGTGGCAATATCACCCAGTCACAAATTTACTGACCTGAGCAAAAAAGAGTGGTGGCAGCGGTGGACATGTACCCAGGTAACAAAATATACTGACCTGACTGAAAAAGAGTGGTGGCAGCAGTGGTGATATCACCCAGTCACAAATTTACTGACCTGAGCAAAAAAGAGTGGTGGCAGCGGTGGACACATACCCAAGTAACAAAAATTACTGACCTGACAAAAAACAAGTGGTGGCAGCAGTGGCAATATCACCCAGTTACAAATTTACTGACCTGAGCAAAAAAGAGTGGTGGCAGCGGTGGACACATACCCAAGTAACAAAAATTACTGACCTGACAAAAAACAGTGGTGGCAGCAGTGGCAATATCACCCAGTCACAAATTTACTGACCTGACCAAAACAGCAGTGGACCCATACCCAAGTAACAAAAATTACTTACCTGACCAAAAACAAGTGGTGGCAGCAGTGGCCAGATATGCAGCACCAAATGGGGTTTGGTTTCCCCGTGGCAGCTGTGGCACCAGATCACAAAATTACTGACCATTTTACAATGCTTACTAAATAGCTTAAAAAGGCTTCAAAACTGGTGTAATTTTCATTTTTTCGCCCAGGTAGTGACTACTGTGGCAGGCTAAAAGCACCTGTTTGGTGGCTGTTTGGTGGCAAGTGCTGGCCCTCTAACTAGAGCGGTTTGACCCCCCATTCACACCCTCTAGTTAGAGGGGATTTGTGGTATTATCAGGTGGATTCAAACCACTATCTCTCCCTCAAGCATTTCCCTTCTTTGGAGGTCGAATATATTGGGAGCGAGCATCTGTACTCCATGAAGACAAGACTTATTTGTACCGCTAAAAGCTCTGATACCTCGATTTAGAACGGGACTTCATTCAAAGGAGTCACTGATGTGTCCTCAAATGGAATCAATTTCTTTGTGAATCACTGTTCCAAGACCTATGGTGAGCTACCACAAGGACTTATTCTGTTGACCTGTGGAGTCTGATACCTGACTGGCCTGAAGATGGAACTCCCTCTCCAAAAAAAGTCCCCTCGCCTCTACACGTCCTCAGGCGGATTTGAACCACCGTCTGTCTGTGAATACAATACTCGTCTTCTATTCGCTGGGAGCGAGCTGTCATGCTTCACAAGGACTTTCTCTGTCTACCCATGAACTTCAATGAATGCAGTAAAAAAAAAAACCTGTGGATGAAATTGCACGGGCCGAATGATAATGTCTTTGGCTAGCTTGAGCAGATTCACAATCCATGAGGGCAGTTTTTTTTTTAAGTTCAACGATAACGGGAAAAGCTACAATTACAAGGATATCCTTGCACATGGATCCAAACCACCGACTCTCTCTTAACTATTTTCCACAAAGGGGAGGGAGCTGCAGTCCTCCACCAGCTCCTCATCCGTGGAATCTGATCGCAACAATGCCCTTGACAGCGGGAACTCCGTAATCAAAGGCATTCCCTCCACCGTTACATGTCCTCTGGTAGATTCGAACCACCGTTCCTCTGCCAGAATGGCAAGATCTCCTCTCATTCGTTGGGAGCAACTTTCTGTACTGCACAAGAATTTATTCTCTATATCTGTGATATCTCATCATTCATTCATATCTGAATCGATGGGATTCCATTGAAAGGTAATCTCAGACAAATGGCTTGAGTGTCCTCGGGTCTAAGGTCAGACACTATACTTACTGGGTGGGAGTGAGCTTCAATTCTTCACCCACCAATGGCACAAAAGAAGTAGGACATATCAGCATTCAAAATGCTCCTCAGGCGTATCCAGTCAAATAAAATAACCAAGCCAAAAAAAAAAAGTATAGCCTAGGCTCGAATCAAACAAGCATGTCCTGCACACGAATGGAGATTTTTGGTATTACGTGCAGGCCCGGAAACCATCTGCTACCAAGCATCTTGGGGGATGGCTGCAAACTTGAATATATCAGAGTTTGAATTGAACTCGCAGTGGAATAAGAAAGCCAAACCTAAAATTTGTCAGGACTCAATTCAACTGAGCACTGACCAATGAATGGTAGAACTTGAACATGCACTGCAGCAGTAACAGCATGGTTTAAGTTTAAACCACATTGTCTCCAACAATGGTCATGGTTTAAACCATTTGTATTTCCAACTGTTGTGGTTTAAACTGGTTTGAACCAAAGTTGTTTAGACTCTTCTTTTTTTTCATGGCAAGAATGTACAAAGGCAAAAATAGCTTCTTGCACTCAGTTATCTTTCACAAAGTACTTTCTTGTCACAAAAAAAATAAGAGTCCAAACAACTTTGGTTCAAACCAGATGATTTAAACTGGTTTAAACCAGTTTAAACCATAACAGTTGGAGCCACAATGGTTGAAACCACCACAGTTTAAACCACAATGGTTTAAACCACGATGGCTTAAACCCTGCTTTCTATATGCCTTCCAAAGGGGTGGTTTGAACCAATGAAAGGTAAGAAGTTGGTTTGGCAAGTGAAAACCTTGAAATAAGGCTTCAACCTAAACTAAACCAAAATCAAAGCTTTGTGTTGTGTTTGGGGGTTCGCGTGGCAGGAAACCACGATGTGAATTTGGAATAAGTGAATAAGGAAAGTGTGTGTGTGTGTCACATAGCTTTGAAACCCAAAATCAAAATAACTCGTAGTCGTTCCCGTGTATTGTTCCGTTCCGTTAAACAAATCCGTAGTGTTCTCGTCAGTCGTGGTCTTCCCGTAAACATAGTGTTCCAATAGAGAGTGAGCCAAAAGACACAGGTGGTAAACCTGGGCATACAATTCTCCTTTACTAGGACATTTCGCTCGCCTTATATACCCCTACTGTTTGCACCTCCCAAATAGCATACAGCTAATGCAAATTGTGGGCCTGAAGCCCTCTGTTCCTAAGTTACCGCCCTCGGTTGAGCCCGTATCCCTGCTGCCCTGGGGATCTCCTGGGTTATTTCATTGAAGCAGTGCATTTCCCTGTTATTGCCTTGGTTCCAGAGGCCATGCTGTGCATAGTGTATACTCTTGTGGTTACGGGCTATCTGTTTCCATGTCAACGTGCATCCGTAACCCGTTTCTATCATGTCTGCACCACATTCGATCCCAGTGTTGCATGAAGTCACATGATCACATGACCGTTTCCAACGCCGCGGGTTTCTTGATACACAGGTAGGTGGCGTCTGCTATTGTTTTACGTGCCAATCATTTGAATTCTAAATCCCCCCTGGCTGATCCTGTCTGGCTGTTTCACGGCTGCAAAAATGCCCCGCACATCACCAAGATGGTTTAAACCATGGCCATCGTTGGAGACAATGTGGTTTAAACCTAAACCATCCTACAGTACACTGCAGAGGAGAATGGCCAAGACTCAATGTATTGAGTGATTCCTGCATCAATGCAACACCACTAGCAATCATCAGGTGCATGTGTGGACCAGCCCTTTCATTCCTGGCTGTAAATACTAGCAAGAGAAGATTTCACGCACTGCACGGAAGTGAGGTAAATTGGCCACTACCGGGGCAGAGAGGAAAATAAATTGACTCAAATTGTGCATGGCCCGGGCTCGAATTGAACAAGCGAACCCGCGGAAATGAAATTTCACAATCAACACACAAATTGTGCAGATGCCGGCCAACCACTACGTATACTGGGCCTGAATCCTACACCTGAGAACTCGAAGAAACGAGGGGAATTCCAGAAGACAAGACAAAAAAGACCACAAGAGTGTTCAGGATGAGGATTGAGTGTACACGTGATTTGAAGGTTATCAAATTGTTAGACAACATTGCGCTGCAGGGCTAGGTTGTAAATATGCAGCATACTCACCAGCTAGAAGACCATGAACTCCCCTTAGAGATTGTGCAAAACAATGTTTGATATCCAGGCCACAGGCGATGTATACTGGTCAAACATAACTTATATGTGGTCTATTCGACTCCGTGTGAGCTATCAGCTCTAGCTGCCATATGCAGAAAATATCGGAAAAAAGTCAAATTACTTGCAAGGGCTTGAATCAACTTGTGGCCTTGAGACGGCTTGCGGGCGGTTGCAATCTACTCAGCTATGCCTTCGAGTCACTCACAATCTCAAAGACCCGCAAGGAGTCCCAAGCCGTGACAGGGCATGCTAGGGCGACTCGCAAGGAGTCACAAGCCATGTCAAGGCACCCAGGACTTGGCAAGTTTTCAGATGACTCGGAGACAATTTTATCATGAAGCGCCCCAGCACTTCACCTGAAGCCAATGTCAGAAGTCTCATTAGGCTGCCCAATAAATGAAATAGGATGCTTCAAATAGTGGATACACTAAGAGAAATGTGGCAGCAGCGGTAATTCTTTTATTATTTCTGGTAGTATGCTTCGTGCACTTGCGACTGACTGCAAGACTATTTGGCATGGGGAACCTTGAGAGCCACGGTGTGGCTTGGAAGTGGTCTCAAGAACCTTACCTCTGTGCTGCAAGCCACATAAAACCAAATGACCATGCGACAGCTCCCAACATATTCCGAGCCATTGCATGCAATTTGATTTTTTTCCAACAAACTCAGTTCTGTCGTGCAGAAATCACTTTCCAGATGGATATAGTGGCTAGCCAACTGATTTTTTAGAGATGGGGAGCACAATTTTACTTGATGAGTGGGAAGGGGGGAGGGGGAGGAAATGCATGAGCAAGTCTGGCATGGCCCAGGCTCAAGTCAAATCAGCGATGCAGGCGGAATTGAATGGATGCCACCCTAAATAAGTGCAGGCACGGTCCCTGGTACCTCTGAACACCAATTACGAGTGCTTATGTAATAAGGGATCGTTCCTGGTATCGGCTTAGGGACCAGGTCTACCAGCAAGAATTCAAAAAAACTGACAGAACAGAATGATCCGAGACCCTTGGTCTAGGCTTTCCTTTTCTGGCCTCTCACTGTAAGTTTGATCATGTGGGTAGTTCCGAGACAGTCTAGGCCTTTCCTATTCTGGGGGCTGAAAAACATTAATTTTTGAGGTCTGATCATGTGGGAATTCTGATTTCTGAGACCACTGAATCATTCGAAAAGCATGAGGGTGTGGGTAGTTCTGCATTTGTTGGTCCATATGTGATATCTCCTGGGGATTGAACTTCACAACCATTGAATCATACTCACTATACCTTACAGGCATGTGAACAGGAGGTGAGTGATCGGCGGATCTCGGACACTGATGGCGCGTAGCTGCATCACTGATGCTTTCTCGGATCGTCGGCATCACTGCCACATCCACACTTTCATTTGTAGTACGCCGAGACGGGGGGTATAGCTTTCTGACAATAGTATCTGTGGCTACGAAAGACACCACTTTCGGACAAGGTTTATTGGTCAAGAGAACACGTCTATGCCTAGTAGTTAATACATACTTCTAGCCTCGCAGCACTTCACACCACACCAATGAGTGTCCATGGGGGCGGAATTTGAATCGAAGCCATGCTTTGTGGACTTGCAATATCTGGGACAGAGCACCTCGCGTCTACAGTCACCTTTCTCCGTAGTTTGCTCGCCATTGCGCTGGTCAGGTATATAAACAGAAGAAAATGTGGTACATGCAAAGGAATTCGCATTATGTGCAACATGTACAAGGTTAATGTTCCATCTTGGATTGAGAGGGAGCTGGGAAGAGTAGAGGGAGCCAGGTGTCGAGGGAGATGCGAGTGGTGGTAGGAGAGACGCGTCGAGTGACGCAACTGTTGCCAACAGTTGGAATTGACGGCCGTTGATGGCCATTTCCTTTTTCAGGGGGTCGTGGGAGCGTGTCCGCGATCCGGAGATCGCTCACCTCTTGCATGTGAACCAGAGCTTGCCAGATCTTCATAATATGAACACTTGTAAATTGTCCCTCTGACATGATACTCCATATGTATTATTTATATTTCACCTGATTCCAATATCCAACTCCAAGGGAGGAAGGCGGGTCGGCCGAGACTTACAAGCAAGCTATCTGATGCAGAGAGCGGCACTAAGTACAGGAATAGGGCACTGTACTTGGGAGGTCCCAGGGATGCCTGGAGGGCCTTATGTCCCTGGTACCTCTGAATGTCAATTACGAGTACTTATGTAATAAGGGATCGTCCATTTTATAAACACCAATGAGGTTTTGAGTTCACTTTATTTTGCTTGTTCCAACAAACATTACAAGGTTCATTAGTGGCTGTGTTGAAGTCTCTCTTATTCAATTCATTACGATCTTTGTGATAATATAGTGGCTGTACCGTGTTATGTCATCCTACTAAGGCCTTGTGTTCGACTCCAGCAGCGTGCATTTCATACCGATGGATCCACATTCGGGGTTTTTTTTTTCAATGTAAATGCATTCTTTCCATCATTTATCATCAGTGTATGCAATCAATGCATCCTTTGTCGCACAATGTTGCCAAAAGTTGTCCCGTATGGCTACTAACCCCCCTCGGACACCTAAAGAAGATTAATGAATATCTTTTTTCATAAAGCACTTCAGCGGGATTTGAGTACGCAGATCGGTTGAAATCACTCTTTTGCACATATAAAGTTTCGTGCCAAACTGACCATTCCATGTCGAACGAGACCAAAGCCTTTGTTGATCCTTATTGTGGGATTAGTAGGTAACACATTGAACTTTAATGAAGTTCCTCCAAATCTCATAAATAGGCCCACATGCATATTATCTATCCCCTGGATACATCAGAAGTTGACGAGGATGCTGGAAAGATGGATGTATGAACTATTTTTCTCGGCTTGTTAAAATAGGCAATTTTGGCGGGGGAAACTGACATTTTCCGCTGTTGTGAGGCCTGTAGAGCAGCTACAGGCCTGAAATTTTGTAGGGCTATATATACAGGGTAGAGAAGTAGACTGAATATGTCACAACCTGTTCATGACCACATCTTGGCTATGATCAGGAAGAAAACAGCTAAAATTCGCAAATTCTGCAACTTTTAAGTTATTTAAGAAATAAACTAGGCGTCCAACTGCCCGCTTTTTAGGCCGGATATCGTAGAGCACATCCTAAGGAATGTATCAAGGCAATAATACCGGAAATTGATTGAGTGCTGGTAGATATATTCACATTTTTCTGAGTACTAGGTAAAGAAAAAGGATGTGAAAATTTTAAAACATTCTCAGCACTTTCTTATTTTATTTCGAGAGGAACGCGGAAGTGCGGTCCGGTACCGCCGCATTGACACGTGGTCACTATCAATTTTACTCTCGTCCTCCAACTTACTTTCCTCTCGCTCTCGTCAGTTCTTGTCCGAGTCGCTTCTGCTGCACTGGGTAGCCAACTCGCCGCCGTTTCTAGCCACCTCGCGCCGCCTTGTTTCACCTCACGGCTCTGACTCATATCGCGTCATTGGCGATCGCTCATCGTCAAGACCACCTTTCGTCAATATTTGCGGGTGCCTAAGCACTCTTGCTTTAGCGCATGCTTAACTGGCAACATATTCGAGTTCGCAGGTCCCAGAATAAGGCTTGGTATCGAATTGTCCGCACCTGAACTAGATTAGACAATTGCCTTGATTTGAAAGCCAATGCTGATGTATTCAAGTTCACAAGTATCAGAAACAAGGCCTGGTAGCGGTTGGACCGCATCTGCACCACATACGCAAGTTTCGGAGTACAGTAGTTAACCCCGAAGCGAAACACAACGTGGAAGCGAAACACCGCGCTGTTCCCTACTTTGACTGCGCGGATGAACTCACAGTTTTAGGAGGACACTCTCCTCATTAAAAAACTCTGACTGGCAAAAAGAATTAGCCAGAACGCTCATATTGTGCCGACGCGGCACAGTTTTGTTTGAGATGTTATTCCACCCATTTCTGAGATCATACCGCGGTGCCAGAAAAATGCCGGGGAGCGTCAGGAAGAAGTTTAGGGGCTCATTAAAATTATTATGATGGTTAGAACCCTTCAGGTTGTGAGCCCAAGGGAAGTGGAGCTATTTTGTCCTGTTTTCAAGTGTTTCGCTACTACGTTGTTTGGCCAAAGTTGGCCTGCATGATGAAACCTCCTCGTTCTCGATGAGGACACCACCTAATGATATGATTCTTTGAACCATCGTGTATCCCGGAAGGCGTAGCAGACACCCATCACAAGAATGAGGCCGATTGATTTCGTGATGGGCTCGGAATCCGCAGTGCAGTCAGATTGTTTTGCTTCACGGTTAACTACTGTATCTGCAGGAGCTGCTCGTTCGATTCGAGCTTGGGCCATGCTAGGTCGGAATGTGTATCCCATTCTCTACCAAGTGAAATTCCGCTCATGATTTGAAGAATGTGTTGCTCAACTTATATTTAACAGGAGATATAGGAATAATCTAGAAATTGTGTACAGACAACTGGAGGCCAGGTCATGCAGTCTCAGCGAAATTTATTTTACCTATTCACTGGCGAACTCACTCCCACTGCCCTCCGTTGATGTTCTCGTCCTTCTCTGTGTTAGCCCCGTCATCAAGATGCTCGCATTCCCAGCGCACACCCAATTTCGCCTCTTGCACGCCATCCGCGTCGTTCGCACAAGCAAGGCTCCTTCCCGCCTGGTGTTCCTGTCTTCGCCACTCAGCGTCATCCACACCCCCAGCTCATCCGCTCATCCGCTGGGCTGATTTGAAACCCAATGCTAAGTAATTTGTTGAACTTTACAGGTACTAGAAACAACACCTGGTAGCGGTGGGACCGCAACTGCAATCGATAGCTTGTTTGCGTGTCAAATTCTGTGGGATTGCTCGTTCGATTCGAGCCTGGACCATAATAGGATGTACATCGTTCATCTTTTTTCCTCGCTATTCATGTACTCTCTCGCTGGTTGGTCACCATTTATTTACAGGTATCCATCGACGTTTGGGAATACAATGAGCGTGGGTCATCTTGTCGGTTTCTGACGATTTCCAATTCACACTCAGTGGACAGCGCGCTTGGCAAGATTTTGAGTGGACGCCATTCTCACTTCCTGTTCGTTGATTCAAGTTCCCCCGTCCCAGAATAAGATCTCGTAGCGGATGGTCCGCACCTATACTCGATTATTTTCCACCAATATTCCTTTTCAGGTATCGCTCGTTTGATTTACTGGGGTCGTGCAGACCAACCTCCTTAAACCAGCGCTTTCATTTGGAATGAATCGCTTCCATTTATTCAGGTTCGTGACAACGACGTCAAGGCCCGGTAGCAGTTGGACCGTACAGTCCGTACCTGCACTCAATGACCGCGGTGAGTTTTTATACCACAGGCAGCAATCCAGCATCGCGCGGGATCGTATCTTGTCGAATCGGAATCCATGATTTATGTCCATCTAGGGATTCCACAACGCAAGCCCAACATGTTGAGCGAAAAACTCATGCATCATTGCACCGCTTTCATTCAATTGTTCTGATTTCGGCAGATTCGCGCTAAAATTAGACACCCTTAGAGGTCATGTGGTCTCGCTATTTTAGCGTTACACGGCCCAAGGCTGTGTCACTGTCAAGATTCTGACAAACACAGCTTTTGAGAAGATGACAAGCTTGTCCTTGCCTTCCCCTGCCATGAGAGACGACGAGAAAGGTCTGTTCACATCCTACTATCGAATGAGGTCATCTAATAGACTCACTGCAGTCACTGATTCCGATGAAGCCGCGGCCGCGAAGATCTGGGTGGTATACATAGACGAGGCGGAGAAGTATGACAAGGGGTTAGTGGAGAGCTGGAAGAGTGACATGGAGGGCTTGCTCATTTTCGTGAGCTTTCGTTCACGCAAATATCATGCAGTGCTTGATGAGGTACCCAAAGGCTGCTCTATTCTCTGCCATCGTGACAGCCTTCATCATCGAGAGCTACAAGACACTCAACAGTGACTCGGGAAATCTCACCGTCCACCTTTTATCACAGATATCACAACAGCTTGCAGCGGCGGCCAATGGGAGCACATTCGATATACCTCAGAGTATCCCATTCACGCCACCCGCGACATCGGTCGTGTGCAATGCGTTTTGGTTCATCAGCCTTGGACTCAGTCTAGCATGCGCCCTCGTTGCGACTCTCGTCGAGCAGTGGGCTCGCGAGTTTCTCCATAGAACGGACATGCGATCCGCACCCCTCATCCGCGCACGCATGTTCTCGTATCTCTACTGTGGGTTGAGGCGATTCCGCATGCACACAGTTGTGGAGATAATCCCACTGTTGCTCCACGCATCCTTGCTGTTTTTTTTCGGCGGCCTCGTCGCATTCCTCATTCCTGTAAATCCCGCCATGACCTTGATCGCCGCTGCCCTCCTTACCATTGTTGCCGCGGTCTATGTCGTTCTCACCCTCCTTCCCTTGCGGTATCTGGACTGTCCGTACCGCACCCCGCTTTCGGTTACGTTTTGGCAGGTCTTAACAACTATCAAGAGGATCTGGCCCCCCCTATCCGAGACCATACGGCGGGTGTTGAACACTCCCAGTTGTATTTGGCGTCGCTTTGATTCTAACGGTGGAATGGTGGTGCGGCAGCATCCCCACCCACCCGGCGACACTGACGACACCATGGTAGAAGCCATTTTCCGCGCCGCCCTGGATCCCCGAAGGCGATCAGAGACAGATTACAAGGCTTTGGTTTGGACTATGAAGTCTTTGGCTGATGAGTCTGAACTAGAGCCATTCGTGGAGGCGATTCCTGATCTGTTGTGGACACCTGGTGGCTCACGCCGCCACGGATACAGCATGCACATCCTACGTCTCGTGCGCAATCCCGATATTCGTTTGGACAACCGGATTGCAGCTCTCCTGGACAGTTGCTACACCGGTATTCTGTCTGCAGATGACAGTAAACGCCGTCTCATTATCTGCTACAAAGCTTTCTGGGCGATTGCAAGTCTTTCATCCAACCTTGCTCAGTCTTACACAGGGTCCAATGATGCTTTGGATTTCTCCCACATATGGAGGCGCCCTGCATTCGAGTGGCCTTCATCGAATCCGGACATTGCCCCCTACTTCACCTCTGCCAAAGCCGTGATGTGTTGGAGCACGTTCTGAGCTCTGGGTGGGAGTCCGACCATGCTTGCAGCACAGAAAGCTCTTTCGACTCCCGGGGCCAACCTGTGGGATTTAAAAGAAGTAAAATCTGCCTTGGAACACATGTTTCAGGAAACTTTCCCATTCAACGGCAAGAGACTGCCGCCTTTGTCCCTGCAGGAGATGTTCCACAAGCTGTCTGGTGTCCCTTCCGAGATTTTGTTCAACTATCTTGGTGACTCGGCCTCTTTGAATTCGCCTCCCTACCAATGGGAACGAACACAGGCAGTTATCTCCCAGTGGTCCACTTCGGGACATCCCTATCAGCTCGGATACGCATTCGAAAAATGTCTCGAAATCATCATAAACACTTCGCAAAAAGGATCATTCACCGCTTCTGACATCACTAAAAAGCCCTGGATCGAAACAAGCCTTGTTTGGACATTGCTGCATTTTTGGTGCACCGAAAAATCCACTCATATTCCCAATGCTATCGTCCAGTTATTGAACCACTCGCCTGATTTTGACTTCCACGACTATGGATGTGTGAACATGCTCGTCACTCACCTCTGGTCGAGCTTTTTGGAAACTCTCAAATTTTTCAATCCATTCCCCGATCCATCGGCCCCACGAGCTACACTGACCGCTTTATGGAATCTGGCTTTCCGTCATAGTCCAGACCTGGAAACCGGTCTGCGTATTCTAGAAGCACTCCACGCCGACTTCTCTTTCCCCGAGATATCAACCTCCATCATAGCTCTCATCAGAAGGAACGTTCTGGGCAAAATTTCTGGTCTTGAGCACAACACCACAAAAACACGGTTAATCTCACACACACATCGCATATTTTTCCGACAAAGAGAAAGACAAATCCGGAGTGAACCCGACGACATACCAGCTTGGGAAATGGTTATGGTGGTGCGAGCCTGGGTGGAGGAGGCTAGATTCACTACTCTCGTGGAATTCCTTGAAGCATGCAACTCGGATCTTTTGCCACACAAGGCAGCTGAAACCCTCCTTGCGATCACCATTTCATCTGTCCAATACGCAGACATCTCCCCCTCTCTTCAGAGCCGGTTTGCGGAGAGCATACAGAGCATCTACACGAGAAAGCTTCAGGAGCTGACTAAGAGGATCTTGGATTATGAGTTTTGGGACAACCTGGTTCCCTGGCTATATGATCCCGTTGCGCGGGACCAAATCAAAGAGGTTTTTACGGCTTATCTCAGAGAACTGGAATCCATGGCCACTACAGACTCTCCTTCTGACATTCTGTCCCGTCTGCAGAAGGTGTTGCAGAAACTGGATTCCTAGCACCCCAAACCTCACGACCCGGGATCGGGGAATATCTTCTACAGCACTACAACTGAGGCTTCTTTTCCGGGACTGCCAATGAAGGAGTGCATGACAAACAGATCTGAACAGAACCGAACTGAAGTTCTATTTGTTGCTGTATCTGGCCATAAGGGCTACACAGCAGTACTCTAGACTAACTAGATGGCAGTGAAGGGCAGTGAATACGATGGGGGTTATTGAGAAAGACCATTCTGTATGTACTAATGAGAGAGTCAGAGGGGAAAGTGGTTGGGGAAACATTTGGTAGGGAGAATACACCAGTGCGGGGGTATTAATGTATCATGAAATAGATGGTGTGGGAGGGGCAGTCTTGGGTGTGATGGAGAGAGAGATGAGAGAGAGGTATTATATGTAAGTAAAGTAATCTATATACAAGAGGGAAGATAAATGGGTGAAGCAAAGACTCAGCTGAAGCGACATGTCTGTTGTATGAAATTTATGACTAGTGTTGTTCGGGTCGGGCTTGGGCCGAAGAAAATCCTAAGCCCGACCCACCTTCAGAGTCAGGCCCAGTGATAAGCCTTGCAAATAACCACTAGTGGAACACACTATTTTTGCACCTTTCAGTTGTGTTTGCAATATATATTATCTTATATCCAGAACTAGTACCAAAACTCAGAGGTAGCTGGTTGGGCCAAGATCACAGAGTAACAGGTCATTGAGGGGGTAATACATAGAGGTGGCTGGCTGCGCTCGCCCTGAAGCGTGTAAGGGTCTGTGTAGTCCACTAAACATCATGAGTAACTTCATATTCAATTGGGTTATATTGCAATACCGTTGTAGTGCATTAGGGTTGTAGAGATGTGGACATCAGATCAGACGATGGCCTAGAACACCGGTCAGGCCTTATTTCGGACTATACCTGACGGGCTCAACTATATCCGTGGTTGCCAGGCTGATTGGAGATTCCCAAAGGGTCAGGCTAGACTTCTACTAAGAACCTAATTATGGATATGAGCCATGAGGGGTGTCATTCAAAAGCTGTGACACTATACTACACAGTATAGGGATGCTAGCTGGAGGGGAACAAATGAGGAGTGCAGGATATAGGAATCAATCCTGTATCAGATGTCAGTTTTGGCAGATTGGAAATAAGTTCAGTGCTGACTGAGCTTGTGGCCTTCAGCTGATTTCTGACTGAGGTTCTGTCTTGGCGGATGACTGTAATATGATGTGCTCACTTGCAGCCAATGGCACTGACTGGATTCACTATACCGGATCAATATCCGACGGATATGCGGCTGTTTGACTCATATTTTCTTATATCTTGCTTGTACTTATTTATTCTGGGACTTGTATATAAGTAGTATGTCATCGCTACTAGAAAGACACATCATCACCCCACAACTAGTAGGCTTACACTTACGATTCGGGGCAATCTCATATAGAAGGGTGTGGCAACTCAAAATCTTACTTTACTGGATGTGTATTTGAATCGGAATTACATGGGATACTAGAACACTGCCTTGGATGTTGGATTGATACTGGAACACTGCCTTGGACATCAGAGGACAAACACGAATTTGGGGATGAAATTTCATATGTGGGAATGAGGATGTCTTCGGCTAGATCGTGACAAGTTTCACAATGCATGTCGTGCCGCATGGATGCAAGTCACCGACTTTCCCTTCACCATTTTCCATAAAAGGGCTGACTTGTCCTACTGCGCACTAATTCAATTTTAACTCATAGCAGCCAGATGCGAAGACCATCCGCTACTGGGCTTTTTTAGAGCTAGCTGCAACTTGAACATACTTCCTAGGGTTCTCAGGGTTAGAATTGAACTGAGTGTCAGTACTTTGGGACGAGTCAGCGGATTAATACTGGGTACAGAAGTGGACCATTCTCAACCAGGCTCTCTTCTAGTACTTCGAAGTTGAGCTCGTCTTTGACGTACATCGACAATTATGGGAGCTTCTGTGATAGTGTGAGATCCTCCACGCCCATGTATATATATATGTGAGGCCCATTTCGTCAATCGCAAATGGTTAAGCTCCACTGCGTTTAACCCACGGATCTTTCGCTGGTAAGAGGTGGTTGCATCTGAGGCCTATGACCGACAGATATTTCTCGCAAACATGAGAATGGTTGGTTATTTCTGCTACCTGTGAGCTCGAATACATCAGCCTCCGCTTTCGAATCAGCGTGGCCAACGCACGACTAAAAGAAGGACGGAGAAGAAGCGTACATAGATAGATATTGCGAGAGCCGCGATATGATCTGTGCTCGTCCATCAACGAGGTTTGATTTCACCCTGTAAAATCCATGTGTCACCAAAATTAAAGTCGCCAAAGACTAAAATGCAAAACTCTTGAGTCGCGAATACAAGGCTCGGGCTCAAGTCGAACGAGCAGTTTCCTGTAGAACATATAAATAATCGGCTGTGTGCATCTGGTACAGGTGCGGGCCATCCGTACTATAGGGAGGAAAAAAGATAAACAATGCTCCAAATTATAGCCCGGGCTCGAATCGAACGAGCGGAGCCTGCAAATTGAAACGAAGTGGCCGCTTTATCGAGTGCAGGTGCGGTCCGTCCGTTACCAGGCCTTGTATCTGGTACCTGCGAATTTGAATGCATTGGCATGGGGTAGCCAATGCACGAGGAAAATTAATGCATCAGCGAATTGCACTCGCCAAAGAATGGGATGCGCAAAACTAGTTCCGCCAGATTCTGATATATGACCCGGATGCGAATCGCACGGAGGAGAGTGAGGAGTGGGCACAGCGAGAATGTGCAGATGATGCCGAGCTCTGCGCGAGTGAAAGATGTTGTCGAGTGCAGACCACGCGCAGGTATGACTGACGCTACGGCGCTACGCGGCAAGGAGTCTCAATTTTGCGAACGCGGCCGATGC
The DNA here is from genome assembly GCA_029281465.1 of Mycena epipterygia. Classification (NCBI taxonomy): domain Eukaryota; kingdom Fungi; phylum Basidiomycota; class Agaricomycetes; order Agaricales; family Mycenaceae; genus Mycena; species Mycena epipterygia. Next base: position 611,194 of record JARJCQ010000066.1, on the reverse strand, counting down.
GCAGGAGGGCAGGCTGGGCGTTTGGGGAAGGTGAAACAAACCTAAGCCAGGCAGAAGCGAGGAAAGCAAATGACAGTGACCATGTGGCACCGGGCCGCACTTCCGCATTTCTCTTCCTCTTTCCCACCATGGCTCTCTCTCAAAACTCGGTGCGGCTAATGCAAGACTTCCTACCGAGAACCGTGTGCACGAATATCACACCAAGGGCTATTGCGAACGGCGGGTCAGCTCCTGCAATATCTAAACCCGATGCAATCCACTATAGACCTCGTCCGCGCCCTCTTCATGCAGGCGAATGTTCTTTATCCCACCGAGAGGACGCGATCACAGGTACTCCTGCTGCGGTATTTTCCGCGGATTGCATAGTCCGAAGAGGACACGCAGCTGTTTCCGTGCACGACACGGGTCTTCTCTCGCGGCTGCCGTTGCCGCGTGGTGCATTCTCCATGCGAATTTCCCTTGCTTAAGTAAGGCCCAAAGCAGTGTACATCCAGCAGGTGGAACACGCGAAGACTCCCATCAGAACTCGACATCAGTCGCATCCAATATACAATTTAGGTTGTGTCACACTGCACCTCCGGAAGAATATTCATCTCAACGGCACTGGGGCTGGGCAGCATTTCTACACATTCTCCCTCCACAATTTCCCAGCGCTATTGGTCAAACTCTGCATTAATTCTCCTCGTTTGAGAGAAGGGCGTCAGTTACCATTTGCCGAGTAGTGATGTGCTTGGCTTGGCTTGGCGTCAAGCCAAAAAGCCAAGAAAGCCAAAGCCGTGGCTTCAGCAAGTCAAGTCAAGCCAAATCTTTGGCTTCGAGTTGGCTTTGGCTTTGGCTTCAGATATACTCAGCCAAAGCCAGGGCTTCAAGCCCTGGCTTTCACTGACCAAGTTTCCCCTCATGTCTCAGCTACAATTTGTCTAAGTTCACCACCTCTGCAATCTCCCAAAACTCCAGAGCTCATAACATTTTTTCTTCATGGCTCTGGCCCCTTGCGGCCTCATCCAACCAACATCGAACATTGCAAACAATATGTCACGTGTGCAGTTCAACCCGGTTCTCCGACTCTGGCTGCCATTTTCAAGCCCTGCAGCTTAATTTGTGGAATGGTGTGAATAGATCACATTTTTATTATGTTTTGAGCCATTCCCTCGCACAAAATACCATGGTTCAATTTTTTCGTCCCAAGCCATGACTCGAGCCAAAGCCAAGCCAAAGCCAAGCCAAGCCCAGCCCTACCCCAGGGCATTGGCTTTGGCGTCAAGAATCTGAATTCAAAGCCAGGGAAAGCCAAGTGTAAGCCAAGCACATAACTACTGCCGAGATATACGCGCTAACCGTACATTAAAATATCGAGGTGATCAAGGGACGATGCATGTCCGACATTGTCCTTACGGAAACGGAAAGGGAGCGCAGGCAGTCATTCACGGGAATTTGACAACCATCCTAAGAGTTTCAATTGCCCCTCGGTGGAACAGTTACATTAATCACGTCAGGGCGGTCGATAATTGATTACTCCAATACCGGGCGGAGGAACCGACAAGCTTGGTAAGAGATTCTGCCGTGAATACTACCATGCTGCATCCACTGAAGACGGAGCTTAGGTGAGTGTTATTCAGTGTCAATATCAACGTGCAGGAGAATCCTGTGCTTAATGCTGTCATCGAGATCTTGGCGGTGGACCTCTTTTAGCTACACCCACGTATAACGTATAAAAGGCCCCGCTTAGCATTGCATACCACCAGTCGACAACTCATATTCCGACAATGCTCACGAAGACTACTATTTCGCTCGCCGTTTTCATTTCCCTTGCGTTCAAGGTCGGCGCTATTTGCCCTGGGTTCAACTTTGCCATTGGCAATGTGATCCGTCAGGGAAATGGGATCAATCGGTGTACGTGACATAAGGGCCAGTGTCTCGACCCTCGCTGATGCTTTTTCAAGGGAATGTCTATGACGACGGCTGCCACGTCGTCGATGGGCTTACCACAAACCAAAATCCTTGCACTGAAGGAATCTTTGGTTGCAGCCCGCCGCCCATCATTTTTAACGAATATACAAACTCCTTCACTGGCCTCAGGCAAGACAATTTTTGTGCCGCCGGACTGAAATTGAGATTCTCTTTGTAGATATGCCTGCCGTACCGATCCAAACTCAGGGGTGTGTGGTAGTGATGTCATTTCTGTCTGCGTAAGTATCGGTTTCCACAATGCTCAATATGCCGTAATGACCTTCTGCCCAGTGCCGCAATGACGGGCATTAAGTCAGACGTCACGCGTTTTACCATTATGGACCTGTCTTTAATCACACCTTCCATTGGTTCAACCCAATGGACTTTTCTGCAATCACACCTTCCATTGCTTCAACCCAGTGGACCTTTTTGGTATCATCTATTACTGTAAATGACGGCCTCAAATGGAAAATTGATTCCCTCCCTTAAATCCTGGATAAGCTGTCCATAATCTTCTCAGAGTCGTCTCCTGTGATTCTTGCGGAAACGCCTCGTGTGACTCGTGCAGATGGAATACCCAGTCCTATGTACCAGTGATACATACCTATCTACAGAACAATCACTGCGTTCCGACCCCCTGTAGACGCAGCTTGCGTCTACGGATGTAGACAAAGCGTAGCCACATGTAGACACACATATTAGTCTATATATGGCTACATGTAGCTACATGAAGTAGACGTCTGAACAGGGAGGAGAAAAAGGAAACGTGGACCGAACATGGCCCAGGCTCGCCTCGAACGAGCAACTCCTACAGACTTTTTGAATAACCCGAATTTTCAATCAAAATTGGCGCTGTGAACTTGAATGCATCAGCACCAAGTTGAGCTGAATTCATCAGAAAAAGAAAACTCCAGAACGTTCAGGATGCGCGGTTTTCTGCGCGCAGGGCTGTCTCCTTCAAAGGCTGTGAACTCGCTCAGAAATGTAAACCTGCGATGTTTTCCGCGCCTTGGATTGACATGTGCCTCGTGCTGGTAGGTGAATGCCGTGAATAAAAAACCTCAACCACGATCTCATGGCCTGGCCTAGAATCGAACGAGTTACTACCGCGTGGCCATGCAGAGATACAAACAAGGAGTGCAGAGCTGGTCCAACCGCTACCAGGCCTTCTTTCTGGCATCTGTGAACGTGAATACATTAGCATTGGTCTCGAATTCGCATAGCCAGCGCACTAGTACGAAGGCTTGACCGTTGACATCGTGCTGTGGCTTGTTCGAGTTCCGTGACCACGTCTTCATTTCGCTCCATAAAAACAATTAAACCAACGAAATTGGTCTTTAAAATGAGATCGAATTTTGGGCAAAAAAGAACAGTGAAGACCATGCATATGGCTCAGACTCGAATTGAACGAGTGATACCTGCATTGATCTCGAGCGGGTCTTCTCCATGTGCAGCAGGTGCGGACCATCCGCTACTGGGCCTTGATGTCGTTGTCGTGCACCTGAATAAATGGACATGGAACTCAGCCTAATTATGCATGAGCGTGTGTTTCTCGATGGCGTGTAAAGTCCCTCAGAAATCATGCAACACCGAGAATATTAATGCCATCCACGCGTCTTCTATTCCTCGTAAGAGGACCGCGGAATAAAATGTTAAGCTCCAGGCGGCTGCACAGGAGTTTTATGGGATAGTGAATGGGAAGAAAAACAAAAACAAATGCTGACCACTTTGATATGGCTACGAAACGTATACTCAATCGAATGCAGGCGCGGTCCCACCGCTACCGGGCCTGTGAGAATGGGGTATCCAAAGAGAGGGGAAGAGTGTAAAGGGGTAAAAAGGATCTGATACATTGACAAGATTCTGAGGGCCATTTATACCTCAAGAACAATGTACATAAATAAGACCAAACTAATACCAAGAACAATGGGTTTCAGACCAGCTGAAACCTACTTCCATGGGAACGCTCTGTGTCCATGCAACCGTAGCGTGTTTCCATTTGCTGTGCGTATCCATGCTGATCGTAGCATGTTTCAGTGCATCGGCTTGCCAAATATTCCAACAGGGCCTTGTTCATTCTAAACCTGAAAAGTTGGTATGTATCAGCATTCAGATTCAACGAGGGAAAAAAAGGAGTCGCAGTGCATAAAAAAGTTCACGGGGACAATTACATGACCCGGGCTCGAGTCGAACGAGCGATCACCTGCCGCATTTATCCCGGAAATATCCTCAAGGAGTACAGGAGCGGATGATCCACTACCGGACCTTCACGCTATACCCGCGAACTCGAATGCACGAGCAGCAACGCGCGCGGAGTTCCACAAGGAGAACAGCATGTCATACAGTCATCAAAGAGGAAACATGCTCCCCACCGAGTGAATTGAATTGGAAACTCACGACAGGATTATCCACACACCTTTCTTTCATTTGTCTGGGCCTCGCGGCTGTAACGTGAACGCAGAGAACAGGGAACGAAAAAGATACACACAAATGGTATATGGCCCTGGCTCGAATCGAACGAGCGATCTCCTGCAGAACATCATTTGGCAGAATCGAGTGCAGGCGCGGACCATCCGCTACCCGGCCTTGTTTCTGGGACCTGTAAACTCGAATACCGAAGCATCGACGAAGAGCGAGGAGTCGCAGCGTGCATAAAGCATAAAAGATTTTGCCGAGACAGCCACATGGCCCAGGCTCGAGTCGAACGAGTGATCTCCTGCGGCATGTTCCCCTGACAATATTATTAAGGAGTGCAGAGGTGGACCATCCGCTACCGGGTCTTCACGCTATACCTGCGGAGTCCAATAAACGACTTGAAAAAATGAAAACGACTTGAATAAATGAAAAGTCTGTCCTACAGAAAGGAAGAGTGCCCTCCAGCCTGCGAATTGAAACAAGAACAATACGTTCCACGCACTTCCGATTCCTCCTGTACCTGTGGCATAAAATGGCGAGCAACCCACGATGTGCGTTGGTGTTTAAGGAGTATGGTAGAAGCTAGAATCAGAATTTTATCTCCCGGGCATGCGAGAGGAGAAAAAAAAATCGGAGACATCGGATTATGATATGGCCCGGGCCCGAGTCGAACGAGCGATTCCTGCAGATACATATGTAGATCGAGAGACACTCATGCGATGCAGATGCGGACCTATCGCTACCGGGCCTTGGTTCTCGTACCTATGAACATAAATAAATTAGGATTGGAATTCGCGTCGGCCTGGACAGTGCCAGGAAAAGTCAGGCATCGCGGGCACAGGATGCATGGAATTCTTGATGTTATGGGCTGCATTAAATAGTACAATGATTTTGCATCAGCCAGAATTCGAGGCGGATTTCGAGGTTTTCGAAGGAAGATGCAGCGCTTCGACATTGGTAGGCTCCAGCGGCAGGTTGGATGCTGAAGGTGCGGACCATCGAGCAGGGAAATCCAAACGCTCATAGGAAGCCTTCGGAATATCAGCGGAATGACGCGGCGACGAGTCCTGCAGAAAGAATTGGAAGTAGGCGGTGGGCACTACTGCGAGGCAGCCCCACCTTTGAGAGAGAGACACTGGGGGCAAAAGCATGCACCTGGGTTTCAGGTGCGGCTGAAGCATCTGTTTCGCAGGTGGGATTAATCAGACAATGAGTTCTTTATACAGTAAATTGTGCCATCAGATGGCATCATCTTCAGGTTTCTTGTGGCTCACCTCAATGCAGTCCCCCATTTAGTGGTCCGAGTCAATGAACAGCACGATGAGTATATTGAAACAACAATATCATTGTTTGCTACATAATTAGATAATATATCGTACTTTGTTACTGAGAACATTAAGTTTGATAAAGAACTCATTGTCTGATTGATCCCACCTGTGAAACAGATGCTTCAGACGCACCTGAAACCCAGGTGTGTCAGCTTTTGCCCCCAGTGAGAGCCATGGTGGCGGCTAGAGAGAAGAATGTGGAGATGCGGCCCGGTGCCGGTGCACGTGGTCACCGCAGTCCTCTCCTCTCTCTCTCGTCCCAATTTACTTTTGGACAATGCTTCTCTCTACCTAATCTTCCGCCCCGCCTTAACCCGTTCTGCTGCATCGAGAAATCCCCACACACGCACCCCCGGCCTCGCCTCATTCGCCCCGCGCACGCCACTTCCTCCTCGCGCCGGCGCGCCTTTGTGTGCGCTCTTTGACTGCAATGCGCACGAAGTGGCGGCGGCGTGCGGGCTTTGTGCGATATCGCACATCTTGAGAGGATGCACAGGAAGAGGATGGCAGGTATGGAGAGAGAGCACTAGGATATGGAGGGAGCACGCGCGACGAGTGGAAGGATGGTACGTCGAGCAGTTGGGGCTTCCGCGTTTGCAAGACGTCGCTGATGCAGGACTTCGGCACCTACGCAGAACTTCCGCATTATGCAGGACTGGATAGGTGTATTGCAAGATGTGCGATAGATGGGGTGCTGCAACCTCTGCCCGCTGAAGGCACTGCAGAGCCGGACGCCAGATATTGTAAGTGAAACGGGGTTTACGCGGGTTACTAGTAGAGGATGTAACACGTGTAAAGTAGAGTAGCGAAGTTGGTGTTGCAAGAATGCAACACGACCAGATGAATACAAAAATACGAGGGCTCTGGAACCCTTATATAATCAGTCGACGAGGGATTTTCACTAATTGAGCAACTCAACGAGTTGCTTGAAATCAGGGAATATAGTGGCTCAGCGAGTCACTAGATTCAAGTCAATGGGTAGTGTCATGATTCGTGGCCTTAGATCCATATTAATTCCACCCTTCCACATATTAATAATTCCACCCCTTCGCGCGCCCACCCATTTCGTGCACCCAGACTCTACTCCGAATCCGAATCTCAATCAATCCCACTGTGCGCTACTGGTCTGTCTACCCGTGTAATGAACGGCAGTTGACTTGTTTCCTGTTTTTAGTATTTCCTGAACACGGTTCGTCATCTCTGTGGCATGCAATCGTCCAGCATCGAGTATAGTGTTTCCGCCCCGAGAACCAATTCTTCTTGGGCGGGGGTACTATTCGATCTCGTGACGTACACTATCTCCCGACCGACATCCTGCATTCAAATCTGACATCCCGGTGTAATCGCTCCAGGACTTCCTCCTTCTACCCACGAACCTCAACGAATGCGGTAAAAATACGGACCTGGGGACGAGATTGCACATGCTGAATGATAATGTCTTCGGCTGGATCTCGACGAGTTTTACAATCCAGAGGACTTCTATTTCGAAGTTCAACGAATGACGTAAAAGTAGGAAGAAAAGCTACAACTTGCAATGGCCAGTAATGTCCTCGCGCGTAGATTCAAATCATCGACTGGTCGTTAACCATTTTAGCAGCACTCCAGCAGGACTTAGACCTTTTATTCGCGATTTTCAATCATAAATCACTCACTTGAAAACCGGGCTCTGCCCAAGAAAATGCCCGCAGTTTGTTCATGTCCTCGGGCGGATTCTCAAATCGCGCCTTCATTCAAAGCTTTAAAGGAAGTCGCGGAACAAACAATGCACTGCGTCCTCAAGTGGATTCAATCTCCGAGACTAAGGGGAGCGAGCTGACCTATGTTACTCCTCGAGGATTTCCTCTTCTCCCATGTGGAGTCTGATATCTGATTTGAAAACAGGACTGCCCCCCCTCCCCTCCCCCTCCCCCCCCCCAAAAAAAAACAGGGGGCACGGTTCTTTTATATGTCCTCGGGTGGATTCGAACCACCGTCTCTCCCTGAATTTCTGTCTCAATTATGAAATCAAGGGGAGCGAGCTTCCATTCTCCACGAGGACCTATTTCAATAGCCCTACTCTGATACTTCAACTGCAAACGGGACTTGATTCAAAGGAGATCGCTGAACTCACCATACACAGTGCCTTCAGGAGAATTCAAATTCTTCTACTGTTCCGAGACCGAGAGGAGCGAGCCGAGCTACGTTACTCCGCGAGGACTTCCTGTTCTAACGTGCGGAGTCTGATAGCTGGCTTGAAAACAAAACTCCCCAAAACGAAAAAAGCCCACAGTTCGTGCAGGTCCTCGGGTGGAGTCGAACCACCGTCTCACCCTGAATCGCCGTGGCTTATCATTCTGTAATTGAGGGGAGTGAGTTTCCATTCTCCACGAGGACCTCTTTCAATATCTACAAACTCTAATACTTCAATTTAACGGGACTTGATTCAAAGGGAGTCGCTGAACACACAATACAGTATCCTCATGTGGAAATTGATTTCACTTTTTGACACTAAGGGGAGCGAGCTATGTTACTCCACCAGGACCAACTCTCACACGGCGAAGGATAGCTGACTTGAAAGAAGCGGGCACTCCCCAATGAAAAAGAATCGCGAAGCCGTCTCATATCCTCGGGTGGATTCGAACCACCATCTCTCCCTCAATTATATCCCTCAACCTTCTGCCAAATATTGGGAATGAGCTTCCGTCCTCCACGAGGACTTTCTTCCTCTACCCACGAACCTCAACGAATGGGTATGAACACGAACCTAGGGTTAAGATTGCACATGCGAATGATAATGTCCGCGATCTTGACGAGTTTCATAATCCACGAGGACTTGTTTGAAGTTCGACGACGACGAATGAGGATTCTATCCCTATGGACTTGATTAGATAACGTTGGAAGGTCTCATTTCCTCACCGCAGGAAAGCACCAAGTACGTGCTGATAAAATAAGAGCGCAGAATATCAGTGTTGGATTGCAGAATAATTGTCTTCATCCTAATGAGAATTATAAAATCAAAGGAGGGTTGCCGTGAACTCATCAGTGAGTGAACGGGATTTGGCCAAAAAGAAGTTGGAAACCTCGCCATAGTCCAGGCTCGAGTCGAACGAGCAGCTCCTGCAAATAGATTGCCGCCAACTTTATATGTGATACAGGTGCGGTCCCACCACTACGGGGCCTTGTTTCTGGTACCTGCAAATTTGAATATGTTAGCATTGGCTTCCAAATCAGTGTGGGCACGACACGGGGGGAAAAGTGCGCGTCGCCGTGTATATTGGATATCTAGGGAGCCGCGATGTTGTTGTACAGGACCTTCGCCAATCCTTTACCGTGCACCTTGATATTGACGCATCAGCGGAATTAAACTCGCCAAAGAATCGGAATCAAGGACCGGACTCGAATCGAACGAGCGGGCTCCTGCAAGTGCGGAAGCCATCCGCTACCGGGCCCTTCCACAGCTCCCTGTGCACTTAAGTATAGGGCGAGCATTCAAGCTAAACGCGTGTACCACAGCGGTTAATTCCACCAATACAAGGCAGTGTCCAAATCAAGCTTGATACACAAATACTTCCCCGCGTGATGCCGCAATCCAGTATGTACGCGACCTGCACATTGGCTATAAAATCATCCCTCAAGGAACATTGAATGGAAATTTTAGCGAGAAGTGGATGGTAGGAGAAGAAAAAGACGCACACCTTGATAACACATGGCCCGGGTTCGAGTCGAACGACCCCAGGCCTTATTGTTGGTACCTGCGAGCTTGAATACATTAGCATTGTGATTCGAGTCACCGTAACCAGCACACGAAATAAAAAATGTCGCAGAAGAAGCGTACATTCACTGCTGCCTGTTACTTTCCCTTTCCGTTTGTACTAAGCCTTCATTTATACCTGCGAAAATTAATGAATCAGAGGACTTGAGCTCGCCAAAGAATGGGATCTCCAAAAAATGGACCCACCAGATCTATGGCCCGGGTTCGCATCGAACGAGCGATTTTCGGCACGCCAGACTATCGAGTGTAGGCGCAGACCATCCACTACCGGGCCTTCATTCTGCACCTGTGAACTTGGTTGCATAGCATTCGAAGATCAAACTCCTCACCACGAGAGTTAGGAACGCACCGTGTTTGGTCCCGTATGAATGACGTGAGGGCGGCGGAATTCCAAGTGTTTGCATTGCATTCGGGTATTAGTAGTAAGATGAGAATGAGGAAAGAGAACTCACCAGTGGATGCGGGGAATACAGTACCGGTGACTCATGAGGTTGTATGTATGGCCCCGTCTTGAGTTGAGCGAGCCAACTGCGGCGCGGATCAAAATCGAAGTGGGAAAAATTATCGCGCCCCTCCTTCCAAGGCCAGGGCTCGAGTCGAACGAGCGATCCCTGCAGCAATGCAAGGCGCAGACAAAATATCAAATGCAGGTGCGGTCCCACCGCTACCAGGCCTTATTCCACTACCTATAAACTTGAATATATTAGCATTGTGATTCGAAGCACCGTGGCCAGCGCACGACGGGTACGACGCGTACATTCACTTGTGCTGTTTCATTGAGAAGCATTCCGCCAGATTTGTGGCCGGGGCTAGCATCGCGCGGAGGGAAGTGCATGAAACAGGCGAAGGCACACGCGGGAAGGAAGAATGCGATAGGACGGAGGACAAAAGGCAAGCCTCGGAGGGAGCTCGCAATCGATAGGCGGCGGCGCAGTAAGAAATGATAGCACGAGGCGGTAGAAGAACAGAGAGCAGAATATTTTGCGTGAAATATGGCTGACGAGCGTGGACTGGAGTGCGCCTCGCCAGATGGGGCCGTGGCTGGAGAAGAGGGCACGGCGACTATATGCGGATGAGTCACTGTATGCATATGACCCTGATTGCAGATGACGCGCATGACGCGGGAAGGAGTTTTGCTTGTAACAACAACGCAGATGCGCAACATAAAAGTGCTTGGGCCCGCGGAAATATTGACGAAAAGTGGTCTTGACGATGGCCCATGGGTGATGACACGATACGAGTCAGAGCGTGAGGTGAAACAAGGCCGCGCGATGTGGCTAGGAACAGCGGCGAGTTAGCCACCCAGTGCAGGAAGTGACCCGGATGAGAACCGACGAGAGTGAGAGGGAAGCAAGCACACCATATAAAGATATGTCTCGACCTAGGTCGAGATGTAAACTGAAAGTGTGCCAATAAGTGTGCAAATCTGAACTAGTAGAAATTTGTTCTTTCATTTGGTGCGGAAACTGAAATGGAAAGAGCTGCAATCAGCAGCTCTTTCAAAAGGCAGAGATTTATTCATTGTCAGTGAGTTATGAAAGCCGCACCAAAAGAAGTTCATTTAGCGGTGCTTTCAGGCATTCCTGAAAGAATGACTTTCAGGGTAACAATAAAAAATCTCTTTGTTAGAACAAAGGAAATTTTGGATTGTTAGACTGAAAGTTCTTCTTTCAGTATGGTTAGGAAGCACAACTGAAAGAACTCCTTGCAGTGAGGCTTTCATATCTTACTGACAATGACTCAAGCTTCAAGTTTTGAAAGAGCCGCTGATTGCAGTTCTCTCCATTCCAATTTAGGTACAACATATTTTTGTGCTTTCAAAAAAAATTGGTTTGTGTACTGATTGTTATAAATTCAGCTTAACTTTCGACCTAGGTCGAGATTTTTCTTTCTTGGGTGTGAAGCTGGAGGGCGAGAGCAAGTCGGCAGTGACCACGTGTCAATGCGGTGGCACCGGGCCGCACTTCCGCGCACTTCACCATGGCTTTCTTTCAAAACTCATTGGGGCTGCTTTACTTCAAGACTCGCTATCGATAAACGTGTACACATACATCGTATGAAATCCCGGGAGCAGATGGTCCGCACCCGCAGCATATAAACCCGATAGCATGCAATACGGATTCTGCGGCCCCGCCTCCCTCCAGCCGAATGCTCTTTATCCCGCTGCGAGACGCGACCACGGGTGCTCGAGCTGCGGTCGGTTCCGCGGATCACATAGTTCGAAGAGGACGCTCAGGACTTCTCTCCCGTTGTCGTTGCACTCTCGCTCGTGCAATTCTCCACCTGCTCAGCTCCTCCGTTCTGTGCTGCCTAAGCTCGGCCCCGCCGAGTTGTCTTACGCTCATCCCCTTCCCCCGCACACCCAGCATGTTTCGCTTCCTCTGCACTTGCATGTACACAGGGCCCGTCCACCCCGCGCCCTGCGCACCGAGCGCCCTTCGCCCGCTGACATGTCCTGAGCTAAGCTGTATTCTGCGCTGTTGGTGCGGGCGGTACTTTATACGAAGACACACAGGTCTAGGAGTCCCTGGACACAGATTCGAAGAAAGAGGGATGCTACAGAAATCGGGTGCGTCTACCCTACGTGTTCAACTTACCGCTGACGGGGTTTTGATGTGTGCAGTTCCGCAGCCCATGTTTCCTGCGCATGTCTGTGGAATGCTTACGCACTAGATGGGCGTAGAGAGTGTATTCCTGGTTCTCATGTCCGCGATGCATCCTAGTCCTTCTTCCTTGCGTACTTCGCAGGGATGGGTCGGACTTCCGAGCGCGCACGGCGGGAAAGGACTTGGGGGAACGCGGGAGGCTGCGTCGGGTGTCCGATTTTGTGTTAAGTTCCGCGCGCGCGCGATGAGGGAGTAATGGGATGAGATGCGGGAGGACGCGGGAGGGAAGGAAGAGCTGTTCATGCGTATGTCCTTTTGGCGACTACGAAGGACGAGAAGAGGGTAATAAGGAGCATGCGAACGGGCACACATCCTCGTCTCCCCACGTATCCTTCCCTTTATCCTCGCTAACGCCTTGCGCAGAACCCATTGCGTGTTTCGTGCCCGCCCCTGTCGGGCGGCGTCAAGTCTATACTTATAACCTCGGATCTCCGTATCGTAGTACCACCCCCCACGCCAGTGCCCGTTCTCGATGCGGATAGCGCGACCCGTGTCCATTTGCGATATCCACAAACTCTTGTGGCGTTATATTCGTTTGCGTTGCCCGGGCCCCACAGTACATCCCGTAAAAGCAGACAGCTTCTTGTTAATTGTAATTTCATTCGTATCCTTCTTTAGATTTGGAGAATGTCGGTACTTGACTATGTTTTCAGGATTATGCAGTCTCCAGCAGGCTGGGGGGTGCTACAACAGATAAGACCTCTGCAACCGCAACCTCAATCCTCGAATGTCTACAAAGAACACAGGGTGTTGACTTGGTGGGACACTCCATGACGCCAGATTGCTGCTCGCGATGCAAGGAAGCGAGTACAGAATCCTGATGAAGACGGATCGCGTGTTTTGTGACCCACAGCCTGTCCCCTCAAGTGCTTATGTCCGCTCCTCAAATGCAACCCTAGTGACCATCGGCTTTCCACGGCTAGCCGTATTCGGCTAGTGTCGGCCGAGTGGCCCCCATATGGCCATAGGTGTTCTACAACTAGCCGGCCCTGTTGCTACTTACCACATTGTCAATTTGGTGACGATAAATTGTATACATGATAAAGCCACGAAGTATTCGGACTTGTACTGCCATTTGCATACAATGTCCCCGAAGTAGAAGTCATGTGTGGAACCCGGGTCCTCGATGGTTGTGCCATCCGGGCATTTATTTTGGGGATTGCAGCGGCAGTGCTGTACCACGTGCCTCTCGCTTTCCCGCATCCTACTCTAGCTGTATTTGCGCTGGATCCACGAATATCCAAACACGAGATATATTCCGGCCGCAACCTTTCTCCGTCCGTCCCTTGCTTCCTTAGGGCGAGTGGCGCGCACCGCGCTCGTCCTCGTATTTTCTTTCTTTTCTGCGGTATAAATCTGGGTTTGGATTAAATCACCTCTAATTACTGTCATTTCCCAGATTCCTTTTCTTGAACTTCGCTGCGGCCAATTTGAGATCCGTGGCTTCGGGCTGTTTGTTAAACACCCTCCGCTTCTTATTTTTGTCTCTGGAATTAAAACATCCGAGGACCCCGTCGCAGCGCAAACACAAATATGCCATCCAACTATCCCAACCCCCATGGCGCGTGATAGATATCAACGGCGAACGCCCGTGCTCGGCCGGTAATATATGTATCGATTTCAAATTCCGTCGGACCTTTGTAACTGGGCTATTTTTTTCTCGCGTCCCAGAGGTATATATACGGCCCAATTGAAGGCAAATTCCCTCATTCGACATAATGTTCAACTATGAGCTTCTCTCCACTGCTATCCTCGCAATCCTCGTCCTGGGACAGGGCGCGGCGGCCCAGGAAACTTGTGCGTTCACCTCGACTCATATTACTGACATTGCCGCTGACTGAGCGGACGTGCCTAGGCGGACCCGGTGTAAGTTCCCCGTTCAATACACACTTGAATTGCTCTGATGAACCCTGCTGTAGTTTCCTGACTGTATGAAACATTCGTCTGCGAAAACTTCTCATCCCTGCTTAACATGCTTTTCATTATCCAGGCCCGTCTGGCACCATGTGCTGTCCCTTCGGATCGATTGGTATCTCCACCTTGTAAGCCTGCCTCATCTTGACTAGATTTCGATTGACATCTAATGTATATCAGCGGACACTGCCTGCCTGAATGTTCCTCGTAAAGGGCAGTCAGTCTGAAACACAGTTGGACTTCGGGGTTCGCACGGATTATGCCTTCCTCAGTAAACAACATCCAATGTACACATAATCGTGAATCCCATCTTGTGAGAACTGCTTCCTGGACCAGTGTCGATAACACAGACAGAATTGAGTGCCAAATTCAAAAAAAAACAAAGAAAAACTTCACATCGGCTGCGTATGTATTTCCTTGCGACGTAATGATATTGGGGCACCACAGAAAATCAGTGATCTACCAAATCCTCCACGGCCCAGGGTCGAATCGAAAGAGGACCTCCTGCGTGAAGACGTGGTTAATTAAGATTGAGTGTGGGTGCGTACCATCTGCATCCAGGTCTTCGTAAGCATGCCTATGGACTTGAATATGTCAGCGCTCGAGTCGAGCCGACGAGCAAATGTGAAGAAAAATCGTTGAATTCACGTCCAGGGCCCGGGCTCGAATTGCACGAGCGGTGCCTGTATTGACGCACGAATGACTTTTATATGCAGCACAAGGTGCGGACCATCCGCGACCGGGCTGTTCATTCCATATGAGCGAATTTGGTTAGCGGGGTAACTAATTTTCACGGAGTGTGTTGGGGAAGTCTCAGGGGTCAGTGAACGGGGAAGAAAAAAGCGACAAAGCCTAGTATGGCCCAGGCTCGGATCGAACGAGTGATGCCTGTATTGACGTCTAACCTCAGTGACATGCAGCAGGTGCGGGTCATCCGCTACCGAGCCTTCATCCTATACCTGCGGACTTGGTTAGATAACATTCGATTAGGAAGACACCGAGTAAGTTTTAAGGCAGCGGGCACAGGAATCCCGGTGTTAGGTTGCAGGATATCTTCGTACTAATCTCAGATCTAGACCCAGGATAATAAGATCGACGCAGAGTGCTTACCAGTGAATAGCAATAAATAAATACATAAAACTCATCGAACGAGTAATACCCGCATTTTTGGGCACAGGGAGTACAGGTGCAGACTATCCGGTATCGGGCCTTGATTTCTTTGTAGCGAACTAAATGAGAAGTGAAATTGAACTCCAAGGATTAGGGGAAAAACTCTCAAATATAAACAGCCTGGGCTCGAGTCGAACGAGCGAATCGTGCAGGACAATATTCTGCAAAACGCATGCCATTAGATGAGTGCAGGCGCGGACCGTCTGCTCCCAGGCCTTGTTGTTGGTACCCTGCACTTGAATTCATCAGCTGTTAGATTAGAATCTTCGACAAGGAAACAGATCTAGAAGAAGGAGTCGAAGCGTGAATTAGAAGGTTTAAGGAGATACCCATATCCATGCTCAAATCGAGCGAGCGGTGCCTGCATTGATGCGCGAGCGTGGCGGGTTTTCATTTTCAGCAGGTGCGAGCGTAGAACTCTGTGTTTCATTGCTGCATTGTCCATTGCCCGATTACCTTCCTTGCGATACTCGAACGAATTTTAATTTGAATCTTATTCAATAAAAAGGGATTCACGCAGAGAAACGGACCGGGCTCGAATCGAACGAGCGATCTCCTGCATGGCAGTTTTTCATAGATGAGTTACAGAGTGCAGGCGCGGTCCAACCGCCACCAGGCCTTCGTTGTATACATATGAATTTGCATAACTGAGGATTTAAGTCAACCTCACCCGGGACCTTGTATAATAAAAGGACGCCGCGACGGGAGAAAAGTTCTAGGCTATTCATTCTACACCTGCAAGCTTGCTTAGATGCCCTTCGAAACTATTACTTACCGAGTGGGTTGTGATAAAATGAAAGCGCAGGAATCTCGAGCATAGATGGAGAATATAGCGAGTACGTTTAAATAAACTAAGGGCGTAGGAATCTCCAGGTTGCATTACATTCGAGAATTAGCATCGCACTGAGGCATACGAGGTCTTCGTACTAATCCAGACGGGGATTAAATGGACGGAGAACTGGGAGCGAAATCAGTTAATGTAGGAAAAACAAAATCTGGATGGACACCGGCAAACAGCGGTTGAGGTCGGATAGACCTGAGAATCCCAGGTTCAACGGCGTTAACTGGAAAGAAGAAACAAGGTAGCGAGAATTACAGCCCAGGCTGAAGTCTAACGAGTGATTCTGTCGGACAGACTGCCCGAGTGTTTAGTGATGGCAGGGGCGGACCAACGAAGACTGGGCCTTGTTTCTATGCCTGTGAACTTGAATAGATGACCACTTGAATACATCAGCCTTGAACCATCGACACGGAAATAAAGGATGAGGAATCGAAAGCGTACAGTAAAAAGTTCAATCAGCCAATCACATGGCCCAGGTGCGAATCGAACGAGCGATCTCCTGCAGAATAAATATTACCATCAGCCTACAGCTGGTACAGGTGCATACCATCCGCTACCAGGGCTTATTCTGGCATCTGGGAACTCTAATATATTATATATTAAGATCCAGATTATTACTCGTATCTTAAGCAGATCCCTCGTATCACATTTTACATATTTGCGGTGTTCCGAAAATACCCCTTTTGTGGTGCCGTTCCCATGCCATGCCAATCAAGCTATTTCTTTCCCATCTGACCAAGACCCTCGCGCGCACAGCCTCGCTAAGATTAGTTCAGCGACCATAAAATAATAGCACAACATGTGCCGACGGTTCGCTCCGGCGCGGGGCACCCAATTTTTAGACATGGAGTTGAGCATTTAATTCGTGCTTCGCCATAATTTGTATCACAGGATAAAAGCAATGGCTATCAAAGTCCTATCAGTACACTGAGTCTGTGCCGCATTGAAACAGGTAGATTCGGATGGCCGGATACACGCATCAGCCGCCGGACGCAATGCACAGAAGAAATGGGATAGATATTTATGTAGGGGGGACGAGAAGTGAACTTAGTAGAGAAATCTAACTGCAGGGACCCTTACTTGTGGCTTGGCTCCAGGCTTGGTGGATCTGTGTGAGTGTGGAACAAGTCACAGACCAGAAATCCATGCCCCCGTTGCCTCACCAGGGAGGAAAAGTTGTGATTTTGCCTCAGTTTGACCACAGATATTAGACAGCTTGCGCACAAGCCATTTGAGCCATACAATGGCTTGTGACGCATGCGCAAATGAATGGCTCCACAGCCAAAAATATGATGTCAATGGCTTTATGGAGCCATTCACAGCCATTCACCTGCCAAATCTGTGCACGCTCCACAAGCCATCAAATAGCTCCAGTGGCTGTTGCGCAAGCTATCTATTATATCCGTGGGACTTTGAAGTGGCTGACAGGTGTTTTGGCTTGGCTCAAGGCTTCATGGATTAAAAGTCTTGAATACCTGGTGTAGATGTTTGGAATTTTACACCATCTTAGCCTCAAAGTCTCCAGCACTATGGTAGCCCTTTTACACCCAAATTGTTCATTGAAAACTCTCTGTATCTTCTAGTGACCAATTCGAAAGCTGTTTTCTGTGCTTTTTCTCTGAAAATGTCTGAAGAAAAGTCTTGAACCCTATTTCACATTTTTCACCTTGATTGCTCGGGAAATGCAAGGAAAATATTTTGACATTTTCACTTGTATTTACACTGAAAAATGTGAACAAAAAACAAGGTATCTTGTTCACTGCATTTTCCAGTGAAAAAGTGGAAAAAAAGATGGTGAAAAAGGATTGAAAACCTAGATCCTGGGTTTCAAATCTTACACAAATTTTCACCAAACATTATTCACACATTTTAATGTGGTTTTTGTGGCGAAAATTGTTGTGAAAAAAGTTTTGAATTTTTCACCATCATTTTCAGGTGTGAATGTGCATGAATTATGGCTGTTCCTCTTGCAAATAAAATCACCAACTTTATTTCAAATTTTACACCTTGGTTTCCAGTCAAAAAAGTAGTGAAAAAAGCTTGAATTTCTCACCTCTTTTTTCGGTGAAAGATGGGTGAAAAATGAAGGAGGTTTTTCACCAATATTTCCACTGAAAAACTTGAAATGTTCAACCAGTGAGAAAGATTTTCCCCTGTTTTTCGAACCATAGAACCAATTTGAAAACTGCCTCTGTGATGCGTGATAACAACCAAAATTCGGCTTCGACGGGACCCCCTGTGATGCTTGACCACCGAATTGAACGAAAAAATACAGTACCTCACGAGGTAGCACTTATCTATTGCTGTTGAACCTTGGTTGAGCCACGGGGTTCATTTCTACAGCTCTCATGCAGTGGTGCACAGTCATTCCGCAGCTTTTAGGCATCGGAAATTTGGGTACATTGTGAATGCAGAATCTGACTCGCATAATTAAATCTGACCTCTTTTGACATCAAAGCAGAAGAGGTGAAAACATGAGGATAATCTGTATGTAGATGAGACTAAAGATGTCATGATTCGGTTCAGTTGCCCGGATTAACCCGCGGTGAACCCGGTCACGTGACACTCCATCAACTATCGCAAACCCGATTGAGACGCGCGATCATGGAAGTTCCGGCATGCCCCTACGCGTCGCAACTACCCCTCTATGTTCTTGGCACGTCACTACGCCCCTGCATTCCTTAATTTCCCCTCAGTGTCGCATTTATCACATAGATACGCTCCTGACTATCAAATAATATATAAGTAGAGTAGGATCTCCCTGTACAGTAGATTCTACCTCGTCTATACTCAGGCTTACCTTGGCATGACCTTGTTGTTCCCTCGGGTTATCCCGATGCTCTGGATTCTCATTGGTCGCTCATACTATGCCAGATTATATGACTACCCCTTACCTTCCTCTGCGGAACCCCTTCTGCTGTTGGCTCCTATCAGTTTTCCCCGCATACCCTTCGGGTTAATCCACTTCAACCCAACCAGGAAGCTATCCGGCTCGTCCTACTCCTCGGTGACCGTATCAGCTACTGAGTTGTGCCCAATATCCCCGGATGGCTCCCTGTGTCCTTTTTGGTCAAGTCGACCCGAGCCGACACGGACATAAAGACATCCAAACAACAACCATCCATGTCGTTAATGGAATGGATAATGTCTTAAAAGTGCACTTTGAATGCCATACAATTTGGATGTATCAATCACGATGTCACTAGCAAGTCCTAGGATTAATGCTTTGCCTGCTGCTAGGGATTTATTGAGTGTTCTGTCCATCCTCCCTGATAGCCTCTCAAATATGGAGCTTCACCAAGTCTACCTTGCTATAAATGATATATTTGCATGCAAAGCAACATTGCTGCATACATCATTGGCATATACTAATGACAAAAAGCGGCTTAAGTGTCAGCGGCGGCGCTTAGGTCAGCCTGATTGCGACCATCACAGCAAGCCCTAGCCCAGGTGTTGAGAGGAATGGCCACAGCGAGTGACCAGCGACCGAAGATCCATCTAGCGATAGTTGAACCAAGCACATGTAATGTGGTTCAACTAGTCCGGATAGGGGCATGGCAAGCAACCGTGAGAGTTCCGAGTGGCCCAACGGGATTAACCCGGATTAACCCGGGTTTACCGAAGGGGCATAGCGAGTTGAACAGGAGCGGATTATTGCCAGGCGAGTGAATGATGGAAGGATCTCTGGATGTTTGACAGATCTTCCTTCGAACTCTTCGCTCCATAGATCGAGAGACGTAGGAGAGATGGGTGGTGAAGGGTGGTGGTTGTCTCATAACAAGAACCCGAACTGTCCAGGACTAGCGTGCATCAAGCCCACAGAGTCGGACCCAACAATGGTACTCTACAAGGGTCTGCTAGAGGCCTGGGTGCAACCGGATAACCACCACCGAGGACGTCGTAGACTGAGCCCGTACTGAGACTGAAGACAGGAGTCGGAGCAGGAGTTCAGAATAGGGGTCGAGAATAGGAGACAAGGGTTATGACAAGCGGAGTGAGGAGAACCCAAGTCAACGAGATAGCTGAAGTGAAGGAGCCTTCAAGCAAGTACGAGTCCAGAGTAACAGGCCAAGGTAAGGCCGGAGAATAGACGAGGTAGAATCTACTGTACAGGAAGATTCTACTCTACTTATATACTATTTGATAGTCAGGAGTGTAGCTATGTGATAAATGCGACACTGAGAGGAAATTAAGGAACGCAGGGGCGTAGTGACACGCCAAGAACATAGAGGGGTAGTTGCGACGCATAGGGGCGCGCTGGAACTTCCATGATTGCGCGTCTCGATCGGTTTGCGATAGTTGATGGAGTGCCATGTGACCGGGTTCACCGCGGGTCAATCCGGGCAACTGAACCGAATCATGACATTAAGGTGCTGGTACCCATTCGAGAGCATATGCAGCATTTCCACCCAGCTTCCCTAGGTCTCATACACCCACTTTAAAAGCACTATCATGAACTTGTGTCTCTGAGCCGGAAGTATGCTGGAGCTCTTCATGCGGCCGTGACGGTCAATCAAATTATTCCAATCTCGGGAATATACATCAAATACTGTTTCATGGATTGCATCAACAATCCGAATCTCAAGGAGACTGTAACCTGCCTAATTTCCCTGAATAGCATCTCCCGACAAGCTGGCTATGGTCGTCATATACTTATGGAGCATATTCAAGCTCTTTCGCCTTGGCTTCCGGATCACAGAGAGGAAACCTTATTCATCATAGACACATTCAATGGTGCAAATTATCACCCAATCCCAGACCCAGTATCTTTGATTGACCAAGCCATAGCCAATTTGCAGACCTCAAATGATGCTGGGTTAGAGTGTGAGTTTCTCTTTATAATATGTACTATTCCTTCTGAAACAATTTCACCAGCTCAATTCTATTCTACAATTGGATATTATTATTGTTGGTCCAAAAAATGATGTGCCCACAGGCATGCAGTACCTTGAGAAAGCAGTGGCACTTTCGAGATTATCTGGGGATAGCAACTTGCAATCCGCTGCACTCATCCAAATGGCCCAAATCGAATGGAGAATCGGTGATTACACTGCAGCCGAGCTGCATGCCCAGGAGGGACGGAAATTTGCCAAGTTCTCTGTAAGCTTGTATCAGGAAGCACGAGCACTGCGGATCCAAGCCCTCTGTTCTCAGGAATTCGGTGACTTCAAAAATGCCATGGTCCAGTGTCACGGAGCAAGATGTCTGGATCTTTGTGCTCTGTCCGGAGGTATGCTGGACAATGATTTGGTAAAGGTTGAGGCCAATGTCCATATTGCAAAATCAGAGTATGGCAAAGCTCATAGCATCCATAGTGGGATGATTCAAAACACTGTCAACCCCGGTTCATATCACATTGCTGATCCTGTCCTCCATATTGCCGAGATTGACATTATAGTTGGTGCAACTGAAGAAGATGTACACCACAATGTGGACAAGGCAAGGAAGATATCCACTGGGATCAATTATTCAAGTGGGGTAACTGCCTGTGAAATGTGTTTAGCAGATCTTCAACTGAGAGAAGGGAAGACCTTGGTAGCACATCTTCTATTCATGGAATGTCTCAACCATGTTTGGAGGAAGATGGGTGAAATGGTGGACTATTGCCTTGAGAGACTTGCAGATGTCAATCGGTGGGGTCCTGAAAACCTCAACTGGACATTTGGATGGACAGTAGTCTATTTTGTGTGCCAAAAAGGCTCATCGGAGGCTCGCACTTCATAAGGCCCTCTCATTCCTGGGAGATGTGAAGACAGCATGCAGCCTTTTCACTGTAGCATTGGAGGGATTCACACATATGGATGTGCACCACAGCCGAGCTCAGTGTATGCTTCATCTTGGAGATCTCTCAAAGAAAAGAGGAGATCTTGTGCAAGCAGTGGAATTTTGGAAAGAAGCTCGACACCTGTTTGAACAGTCATTGCTGGGAAAAGTCACTATCCAAGTTGATTCCAGACTTGCTTCAATTCGGCAAGACAGTGCAGAGGAGAAATATGTAGTGGGATGCAGTGGATAGTGGGGTGGAAAAAACCCAATTCCCGCTCGGAAGGGTATTATCTATCCTCTCATATTGTGACCAATACATGACTATTTCCTTTTCCTTTCTTACTCTGTAGCAGTCCTGATCTACTAGCTTAGGGGTGGTGGACATGTCCATATACAGAGTTGAAACCTGGATCCGAAAAATGGTGAATTACAAGCCCAGTTTTGACGGAATTAACCCGAAATCTTTTTGGAGTAGCCTTACAAGAACTATTAACAATCCTATCTACTCAAAAAGCCCCACTCCATTCACTGGCTAGCACAAAAAAAACGAAAACATGCCAAAAACGGAAATTTGTGGCTATGCCACAAGTCGTGAGCAAAGAATTATTGTTATGAGCGTCTACCACCTTTGCCAGACCCAACATTGCACATGGGGGAGCATTAGCAATTCCTCTATCTCTCCAGCACCACAGATGGGGTGGGGATGCAATTGCCACGGTACGTCACCTCATTTTTCGCATCTGGGTCCCACAGCCAAAATGGCACGCGGAAGTACTGACCTCACGTTGCACAACGACGCACCGGAAAAACCCGAAAATATTTGTACATACACTCCAAGATAAGGGTGTCACATCCAAACATTTTTAAATGCCAGAATTTCCAATGCCATAAGCAAACACGGGGGAAGTGAGAAATTTTTCGGATCTGGGTTTTAACTCTGTATAGTAGTTGTTTTTTTGTGTACTTCATGCTCTTCGAATAAAATACAATTTTGGGGCTCATCCATCAAAGCAGCATTGCTTACTCATTCCTTCTTTCATTAGATTTGATAGCAGAAGACCAGATTCAGAGTCCCATGGTATAGATGCAGAGAAGTATCAACACAACCAACTAATCATGACAAGGATGTGGTCATCGAGGAAGGTTGCATTGATATTGGGCACTGTGCTTATGTGCCTATGTGCAAAAGTATCATATTAAACAAGACTAGGCCAAGAATAAAATCTGTTAGAGAGTATGGACAATTGTAACCTGGTTTCCTCCAGGACTGAGGAACCCATCCCGTCAGATGTTTAATTCCAGTACAAGCTGTGCCTGAATCCTAGCATTATGTTATTCCAAGTTTGTATTGACACGGTTGATTTTTTGTAAGGCTTGTGGGCCATGGCTTAGGTGATTTGAATTCAAATAATTGTCTTTCTTTCCTGTTACCAAGATTGGCTACTTCAATGGGACCACTTCAATTGTAACCATTACGAGGACTGAAATTCAATGTGTAAGCTTGTCTAACTTTGTTACCAAAATCTGGTAATGATAATCACAATAATATTAATCCCAAACTACACCTGTTTCTCGGCGATCAGTGAAAGCCAGGGCGACCACTAAAATTATAGTATGGTGGTACTGTGGTCTACTATTTGGCCTTTGATGCAAGTGAGCGGCAAGTCGGCGGCCATCAAGTCGGCGACTCGATAGAACGACCCCTTCGTCCGATAGGCCAGCAGTCACGGGACCCGGCAGAAGTCGGCAATCAGGAAGCACTACGTGGCACCAGGCTCCCTACATATAAGGAGTCTTGCTCGGTTCCACCCTGTCCTTGATCCCTACCATGACCCCTCGTCCGGACAGCAAGAAAGCTAAACAGGTCCCTACCCCTGTCACTATTGACTTCAAGGAGGACCCATTGGGCACAATTGTAACTAGAATTGACCCGGACACCAAGATCCACTACGCTATCTGTGACCTGTGCGGGAAAGAGATCAAGATGACCATTTCAGCGAGTCAATTTAACCTTCTCATACACCGGAATAAGGACGTGTGCAAAGCCACAGCAAAAGCCAGGCAGAAGGTAATTCCAGATACTCAACTTAAAAGGTTGGAATTGAGCTGAAAGATGTTGTTCCAGGAGAAACAATCCCGGCTTACTCCTCGTCCATCAACATCATCTCACCTGGCCAACCCCCTTCTTCTCCCACCCACCTTGCCGCCCATCATGGCCCGTGCAACAGTGCCATCCATCCCGCCACCCCGTCTCTGTGCAAGATGCGCACTTAGGCTCGGTGGCACACCCTGCACATTCCTCGTTCCCTGTGATACTTGCGGTGATATCTGTCTTGGGCCACCGGCATGGCAGACCTACGTCGCATCAGCATCAAAACCAGCAGAATTACCACTGTATGCGACAATACGGTGGAATCAGCCTCCGATTGCTCAGGCACGTCTTTTCGCACGCAATTAACTTACAAAACAGGAAATATTTACCCTTGCCGTGAAATGCAGTACGCGACGACAGAGCAGCAAACCCCGGCATTGCCACAGCTCAACCCGCCGCAATTGCACGATTCTACGTCGTGGTCGCATTATCGACATTATCAACCCCCTGCAGAGCGAGCTGCAGCACCATACCCGCAAGCCGAAGTAATACAGATGCAAAACACGGGATTCGCACAGTGGAAGCCGTCGCAGCGTGCCCCAATCATCCAACAACTCCCCACACCCCATGTGCACCCGCAATCACACGCACCACAATTCGCCCTACCAGCCTTCCGTGTGCCGTCCCCCACGCGCGTTGTCCTCCCTCTCGCCACCGAAGAACAGCCCGAGCCCATCGAATATCAAACGCTGACGCTACTCCTAGAAGACCTCAACCGCCTGCTCTGCACCCCCCACGCGGAGCAGCCGTTCCACTTCCGCGGGACGTGCGCGCTCGTCTTGGACCCCGCCGTTGGACACGCCGCCCGCGTCACGCGTGTCGCGTGGGCCATCATCCGCGAGACTGTCCTCGCGTTCAAGTGCGTGCCCATTCATTCTTCGATCTCGATCTCGAACTCACTATCTCTAATTCGATTCCAACTTCATATTTATGTGGTGCCCACAGTATCCATGCGCTCACGGTGCACTCCTCCCCGCGCGCGGCGCAGGCGACGACGCAGACGTCCGCGATATGGATGGGCGCACCGCCCGACCTGCGCCTCGCGCGCGCGACGGTGACGGCGCCATGTACGCGCTGCGAGCACCTGCTCTCGATCGGGGTGACGAATGAAGATAGCGCACGCAAACGTGGATTGGAGGGGCAGCGCATACTGGTCGGGCTGCGCCATTTTCCGACGTAGCGACGGCGGGGTTATGCGGTGTATTGTCGGAGCGGAACGTCCGCAAATTAACGGGTACATAGGTACGTCTGGCCCTCCACCCTTCTAGCCCGAAGAGCGCTGATGCATTGCGTGTTTGGTTCTCGGCAGACGCATATTTGTATTTTTTTGTTGTCAAATGGGAGTACTGTGCAGGGTGTTTCCTCGCGTTGGAGTTGGGGACACCGTTCTACACCGAGTCCCCCGACGAATGATTTTTCCTGTACTCTCCTCCCTCATCCTCTCGGAAATCCAGAAAAGATCTTGTTTTTTTTTCGCCATCTCTGTCTCCCGCTGCGTCGCATGTAAGCGTTCAGGATTCAAGAGCTCAAGCACACCTCCATCAGCTGAGAACAGATTGCTCCCTCGCATTGCCAATGCACTAGATCTATTGATCGGATTTTTAGACGCTGGTGCTTCGTCACTAGCAAAATCGGGTCTGGGGCCGAGCAGCTGGCCAACTGTTCAACCCCCTGGCGCATGTTGTAGTCGACACCGCGTCTATTGACTCTCTGTGATCGTCATGCAGAATCAGGATGGAGTCCGAAACGGAGATCTCTACTAACAAAGATCTCTTGTATCTTCTTTCACCGCGACCTAACATCCTTCATTTAAACCCGACTTCCCGGAGTAATCTTTGCATAGTCCCATATACGCGACTGTTTTCGATGCCTGTACGTACCACTGCACAGTTTTGGGTCGACCACCTAATATTGATTTTCCAGTGCTCCGAGCGGAACCGATGCTTTTTCACGACCTCGTTTTCATTTGCCACGAATTATCCTCCACATATCGGTTTCGCTAACAACCTGCGCTGGGTGGATTCACTGCAGGGAGGAGCTTATACGGGATCAGCAGCCTTGCGATGGTCAGTTTAACAAACGACAGAACGGATCCTGCATTCAAGAACTGGTCGTTTCTTCAGTGTATCATACCTACAGTTCTGGTTCGGTCGGGCGTTGGTCGGATTCAGCCCTGAGCAGACGCATGAGAAGAGTACAGGACGTTGATATTTCGAAACCTTCCTCCGTCCGTCGCCAGCGAGGTCCACTTCCTTATTCTTCAAGCCCTCAGTCATCTTCTTGGGTTCCATCTTCATCTGGTTTACATCTGAATCTCGACCAAGCCCGGATATCCCAAGATCGTGGTGAGGATCTAGATAGAATGTACCTGCAACACCGAAGATAGTATGGAATACGTCCGGTACATATCCTGGCCGATCGGCAATTCCACCCTTGTCTGTATCCGGTTAATGATCTGATACTCTGCTTTCTTACTCACATTCTATCGAATGGCCTACTATCCCCCCCGGGGAGTTCGGACACCTAAGCGAAATCGATGAATATTATTTTTTTCCGAGGCGTTTAAAGGGAATGTGAATAGACAGATCAATTACAATCTGGCCTTTACATAGGATACATATAAGACCCCGCCCCAAACCATCCATTCCCTGTCAAACGACATCAAAACTTTTGTTGAGCCTTGTTGTCCGAGTAGGTATACATCAAAATTTGATTCCCACAGGCATGGTTCACTGCGCCACCCCAAACTCCGTACGGGTCTAATGGATAATATATACACAACCCATTAAAATAGGCAATTTTGGCAAGGACTCACATTTTCAGCTATTGCGAGAGCTATAAGCCACCAACAAGCCTGAAATTTTCATGGACCCGATTCTACAGTATATTTATAGTCTGAAAACATTCTGCCATGTTCATGTCCATCTCACGGGTAGGATTATGAGGAAAACAGGGGAAAATCGCGAATTCTTCAACTTCTTAATTATGAAACAAATACCTAGGACACATAAATACCAGGTTTCTGGTACATATATCGTAGGCCACATCATAAGGGATGTATGAACACTGACTCATATCCTCATTTGTCCGAGTAGTAAGTCCGGACTGGTGGGGGGGGATAGTACCATCGAAGCCTCAAGGTGAACCCTTCCTCTACATTCCTGGTACCGACTTAGGGACCAAGTCTATAGAAAAAACTGATGGCGCGGAATGATCCGAGACCCTTGGTCTAGGCTCTTCCTTTTCTGGCCTCTCGGAATCGTTTTGTAATTCAGAAAGTTTGATCGTGCGGGTTATTCTGAGACAGTCTAGGCCTTTCCATTCCGGCGGCTCCAAAACATTAATTTTTAAAGTCTGATCGTGGGGTGAGTTCCTAGTTCTGAGACCACTAAATTGCGTGAGGGTACGTGTAGTTGCATTTGGTCCATATGTAATATCTCCGGGGGATTGAGCTTCACAACCATTGAATCATACTCACTATACCTTACAGGAGTCAGAGCTTGCCAAATCGTTGTAATGTGAGCACTTGTAAATTGTCCTTCCGATATCACTCCATATGTATTAAGAATATTTCACCTGATTCCAATACCCTACTCCGAGCGAGGAAGGCGAGTCGGCCGAGACTTGCGAGCAAGCTATCTGATACAGAGGGCAGCACTAAGTATATGAGTAGGGCACTGTACTCAGCAGGTGCCAGGGATGCCCGGAGGGCCTTATGAATTGAGACTGAGATGATAAATACAAAGATGATTTTTTTTGAGATCTTCGACTGGAATCAGGGCCTAGCTTTGGCGTTATCTCGGACCTCGGTAATACTAGTCAAGGTTTTTAGGATGGGTTCTCTAACCGACGTCCAATATATTGCTGGGCGTGAACTATTGTTCGGTGCCTGCCTATAGGGACGATATTCCACCAGAACTAAAAAATTGAGCCAATCGTGACCACCCTGTGTAACGGTTGTATTGAGACTCAAGCCCCAGTGTATTCCCTAGGTTGAAATCAACTCAATAGATATTTGCTTCAAGTGGGTAGGTTGCTGCATAAATCACAGCGAACATTTGGGCTCATCATTTAAGTTGTGTTAAATCAGAAAGCGAATTGGACTCCAGTCGTCGACGCGTCGGAGCTGAATTGAACTCGCCCTTGAACGCATCGTGGAACAGAGTACGCTATTTCTTTCCACTTTCGGGCGCAAAAGTAATATTAGTGCAAAGGAAGATGGTATGGGAAACGAAGCACAAATGGGGCAACATCGGAACAGCACAAACTTGTAAAATGTGACACGATGATGTGAGATCCGATTCCTGCGCCACCGCTTTGCTGCTTTAGCCTTTCGCCACGTCTCGTCCCTTCTGCCCTCTGCTTCTGCGCTCCCTCCATGTCCTCGCTCAGCCATGCTCTGAGCCTCCCAGCGGAACTAGAAAGACATATTTTTGAGCTCGTTGCCTTCCACCACCCGCAGTCTATGGCGGCGCTGCTCCTAGTCGCACATCGCGTTAAAATATGGTACCACTTACCCCGTTGTCAGATCCGTCGCCGAAGACACTGATATTTACACAGGATTGAGCCGTTGCTATATCGAGTGCTCTGTATATGTTTCGATGCGACGCGGATGTCTGCAAAAAAACCTGTGTTTCAGCGTCCGCTGGCTGCAATACTCCGCATGGTTCGATCGAGGCCTACCCTTGTGCGCGAGAATGTACGCCATGTATGTTTCTGGGACTATGGCGTCTACCAAGCAGGCAGTGTTATCGAAATACTGACTGCATGCGACGCCACGGTGAACCTCAGGCTCCCCGCCACAACATTGTCGCCAACCATCCTGTCACTTCTTGGAAAACTACCATTGCAGCGTCTCTCCACCAGCTTACAATCCCTGTTCAGTAATGAGATCGATTTCACTCACCCTCTCTTCGCTCAGATCACACATCTCGAGATGGGCGACTTCATGGTTTCTCGGGAAGTAGCCTGGGAGAAGCTGGCGCAGATCCCGGAGCTCACCCACCTCTCTGTCAGTGAATACACTTCAATTCCCATCTGCCAGGCGGCGTTAGCACACTGCAAGTCGCTTGCAGTGCTGGTGCTTGCGTGCGGGACCGAAGCCCGCCTCGATGCGTGCGTCCCTCATTGTGCAACGCTCGCCGTCGATCCACGATTCGTGATGCTCGTGGTCACGGATTATCGCCATAACTGGGAGAGAGGCGCACGGGGTGACGAGGACCACTGGAGCAGAGCGGAGGCTCTGGTGCGGAAGCGACGTGCGGAGGAGCTCGACCGTGAGTGATTCGTGCTCTTGAGGAACAATGTCTGAGTTAATTGCATTAGAATGATCTCTTTCACCATGATCCTGCACGACTTCTTTCTGCTGCACCATACTGTTCGTTTATTTGTTCACAAACTTCTATTGGAACCACAGCATTTTGGGGGGTTGCTACCGGGCACCAATACACAAGCACATCCAATGACTCGAGGGGGCATACTCGTGGTTTGAATAAAGAGCAGTGCGAGAATAGATTGTGAATGCAGACTGCACACCAGGTGGACCAATCTCTTGAGCCTGACTTATCTTCTTGGTGTCCAGACTGAACACTAGCTGGGAGATCTCTTGAGCTCCTGGTAACATTCGATATTGTCTTCCTGGTATGAGTTTGGCGGGAGTACACCGCAAAGGATCGTCCTCGTCCAACACGAAACATGGCCGGAAATATTGCACGCCTACTTAGTTTCACTGTTCTGAAAATTTTATATCCCAGAGAATGAGCTCGATAAAATCCTGCACTCAGTAAAAATTTTAAAATTTCTTGGGATTAGATTGCAACGAAAAGCAAGTGGGTGACTTCCCATAAGCATAGATAAATGCTGGGCGAATATCTGAGTGCTTGCCGAGGCAGCTGTCGGGACCCCATCAACTTTAGGACATGAAAACGTACAGGATTTAACATGAATCTATTCAAATCTGTAGGGGGGGTACCTACCCCCCCAATAGATTTTATTAAACGGAATAAACTGTTTTGGCCAGCTGGTGGGTGATATTGCCCTCCATTTGACGTGCAAACTTCCAAATTGGTAGCCTGATCCCTGAGCATTAGTATGGCCGACGTCGGGGCTGCGTTCCGATCCTCGCACAGGGAGAAACACAAGTCTAGATTATTTATTATTTTCTTATGGGAACGCAAGAAGTTAATCCACGACACGAATTTTCTGGAAATTGATCCCATCGCTGGCACTCTCAAACAAGCTCGGATAGTCTTTTATGCTTATGGGAAGTCACCCAGTGATGTACGTGATCTGTTTGAGTTTTTGGATATTCTTTTCCCTGGTGAGTGGGTGACTTCCCATAAGCATAAAAGAGTATCTGAGCTTGTTTGAGAGTGCCAACGATGGGATCCATCTGCGGGAAATTCGTGTCGTGCATTAACTTCTTGTGTTCCCATAAGAAAATAATAAAAAATCCAGACTCGTGTTTTTCTCCCTGTGCGAGGGCCAGAACACAACCCTGACGTCGGGCATACTGGTGCTCTGAGAGCAGGCGACCAATTTGTAAGCTTGCGGGTCAAGTTGGGGGGAAGATCACCCACCACCCGCTAATGCGGTTTATTCCGTTTAATAAAATGCATTGGGGGGTAGGTACAGTACCCCCCCTACAGATTTGAATAGATAGGAATGGATTTGCATTAAATCTTGTACATTTTCACGTCCCAACGTTGATGGGGTCTTGACAGCTGCCTCTGCAAAGCATCTAGATATTCCCCCAGCATTTATCTATGCTTATGGGCAGTCACCCAGTGAGAAGGCCTTGGAGACTTGGAAATTACTCACTGGGAAAGAAAATGATTGAGGATATGCAGAAACATTAGCTCTCATTCCTCGCCGGCGTTCAGAATAATTAACCATATAAATTCCTGGTCATCGCGTTATGCTTGTTGGCGCGTATTTGTCCCCATCGACGCCACGCGATGCATCACGTGGTGGTCACTCCGAGCATTGCAAATATCGACTCCAAATTGACTGCTGCGTTCTAGCCTGCGAGATATCTCCCTGGTTCTGGTAACACAACATTATTACCCACTGGTATCCACCTTTATCGGTTCGTGGTCCGTCCATACGACTCTCGCTGGAGATGAGCTGTCGCAATCTTGTCGTCATTCATTCTAATCCAGTATTACAATCGCACCATCCTCAGTGCGTCCATATACACGCCCTTCTTGCGTTCCCCATTGATTTCATTCGTACAAATACACCGACCAGCAAATGATACACTTTTCGCCCTTTCAAATACTTGCCATTGACGGAATCGCTCTACAGCGCAGCAGCCTCCCCCGCGATGCGCCCAAATACCACCGCCTCGAGCAGCGACGATCCCGCGAGGCGATTGCGCCCGTGCACGCCGCCGATGACCTCCCCCGCGGCGAAGAGCCCCGGAATCGGCGCGGCGGAGGCGGCGGAGAGGACGCGCGCCTGTGCGTCGACGGTGAGCCCGCCCATCGTCTGTGGGACGCGAAATTGTCAGCGAGTCTCGGAGGATGTGTAGAAGGTGGGGACGCACGTAGTGCACGACGGGCGTGATGATCGCTACGTGCAAAGGCTCATCCGCGGTGTATTGCGCGTTGTGGAATGTCTCTGGAGGGGATCGAGTTAGTATGGCGAGTACCAGCACACTTGGAAGATAGGCACGCACGCTTCCCCAGTGGATCTGGCTGCGTGCCCGAGGCGTACGCTCCATGGCTCGCGAACGTCGCAAGCACACTCTCCAGCGGGATACCCGTCTCCGTGGCAAACGCCGCCGCGTCGGGATACCGCTTCATCAGGCCCTTCGACACGTAAAAGTCACCTAGCGAAGAGTGAGAAATCTGGAGCTGCGAGCGATGAGCAAGAACGCACAATGCGACCGCACCTCCGCCGCCGCCGCCGCATTCAGGACGAGACGCACGGGCCCCTTGCCACCCTGCTCCGCGGCGTGCATCGCCGCAGTCACGACGTCCCGCCGCTCGACCTCGTTCACGAAGCGCTGCCCGCTGGCGTTGAGCAGCAGCCCGCCCACCCCGCGCAGCGCCTCCGCCGCGAGGAACTTCGTCTTCGCGGTGGGGTTCGCGGGGTCGACGAAGCCTGTCGGGTGCACCTGCACCTGGTCGAGGTCGCAGAGGCCCGCGGGGTGCGCGAGCGCAGCGGCGAGGCGCGCGCCGTCGCCCGTGGCGTGGTCGGCGTTCGTCGTCGCGAGCGCGAGCAGGTCGGGGCGGTGCTGCGCGAGGAGGCCCCCGGGCGCAAAGTCCGCTGCGTAGCCACTGTGGATTCCGGATTAGCACTGCTGTAGGTGAGTGATGTGGGACACGTACCCCGTGGCGAGGATGACATTCCCGCGCGCGACAGTAACGCTGCCGGCAGCCTCGTACTCGACGCCCACCACGCTGCCCCCCTCTTCCAGTAGCTTCACCACCCGCGCGCTCTTGACGATCTCCACGCGCGCGTCGTCGGCCGCCGCGAGCGCTGTCAGGCGCTTCATGAGCGCAGAGGTGATCGCCCAGCCGGGGGCGCCGGACTTGTCGCGGTGGGTGCGCGCGACGGAGTGCCCCCCGAGGCGCGAGACCAGCGAGAGGTCGACACCGAAGGGGCCCGTGAGCCAGGCGATGGCGGACGCGGAATTGGAGGTTAGCGCCGTGATGAGGGTCGGGCGCGCGAGGTCGAGGCCTGCAGAGGCGGCGGTGTCGGAGTAGCTACAACGAAGGTTAGTAAGGTAGACTTGTAAGAGGATGAATGGATAAGAACGTACAAGGCTTCGACGCTATCGTGTATATCGAGTGCTTGCTGTGCTGCGCTCCCCGCGCCGTTGATGCCCGAGCTGGCTTTGACTGAGTTGCCACCGAGCCTATTCTGCATTAGCGGAGACCCTTAGAGGATACAGCTCGACGTACGAGGGCTTCTTGTCCAGTAGGAGAACGGTTTTCCCGTGCTCAAGCAGCGTGTGAGCGGCGCTGAGACCCGCCAACCCGCCGCCAACGACGATGGTTCGGGGAGCGGACGACATGTTGCGGAGGTTCGAGATTTTGAGGAGGGTGTGAGGGCGGAGGGAATATATGGCGATGGACGCCAGTAAGCAGGACGCCGCGCAAAGTTTGTATAACGAGCGAGGCACGAGCGTTTTGTTAGTACAGCGTCTGTCAAGAGGGACTGCAAGGTCATATGCATGGCATGCTTTATAAGTCGTCTATTATCGGATTCGGGATCCAAAGCCTGGAACCGCCCGGGCGAGACGAGGCCGGCCAAGTTTTAAAGTGGGAGTTGGGGCTGGATGTTGACTGGATGCATCGGTGGCTGGATGGGTATGCGGCGGTGGTGTAAGTACGGCTCGATGGCGAGGCGGGAGAAATGAAAAGATGGAATCAAGAGAGTCGCTTGGTGAGGTTTTTCAGGATCGCCTGACAGCGTGAGATTCTCAGTCATCAACCAACCGCAATTCGGCTTCAATTATCAATCAATTATCTAACTGAATCCACAGTCGCTTGAGTTCAAATAAAATGGCAGAACAGAGTGTCCATTCCAAGTGTACACCTTCACATTCATTTTTCTTCCAATCGCTCGGCGATATTAGGAAACACTTGACCTCGCTGAATTGTGCATGTCCAATGGTTGCAGCTGTTGAGTCGACAATCTAGTTCGGAATGATATACAGTGGAAGGAATTCTTGCGTTTGAGTGCCATTTCAGTTTTATGTATATGCTCAAAAGTTGTCATTGTTTGGCCCCAGAAACGCGGCGCGACGAATCACGTGTCTGTTTCGCCGTCTTTAAATGAGCATTTATTTCCTTTGCGCAGCGACATCAGAATTATCGTACCTGGGTCAAACATATTCAATAAATTCCCTTGGCTAACCGATCTCTATGCGAACCACAGGTT
Organism: Mycena epipterygia; assembly: GCA_029281465.1. Taxonomy (NCBI): domain Eukaryota; kingdom Fungi; phylum Basidiomycota; class Agaricomycetes; order Agaricales; family Mycenaceae; genus Mycena; species Mycena epipterygia. Next base: position 577,350 of record JARJCQ010000066.1, on the reverse strand, counting down.
AATCTGCAGATGAGTCTATATGAGGGCTCCTGGACTGTGGGGTTTATTTGCAACGCGACGTGTTTTGGGCCGGTAGAGGGCACTAGCACTTCAAATTGGGTAACCCTCACTTCGGCACTCTGGCACTCTGTGTCACTCCAGAATACTCCAGACTCGTAGTGTTGCCGCCGGCTAAGCCGCTCAATTTCAAAAAATCAATATCTAGCTCGCAATAAAATCGCAATAATTCTGAGAATATTTGGGGAGATGCATCCCTCAACAGGGCGTAGGGTTTACCTTTGGGTCCAAGAGATTGGTGCAACCGGTGCAATGCTATTTGACCGGTTTCTAAACGGCTAAAATTCACGTTTGATCGGCTTCTAAACGGCGTGAATTTTAGCCGTTTAGAAACCGGTCAAATATCTGTACAATGACTGAATGATCGCTCGGTGCCATTGTGAGATCCTGCGGCTTTTAAGGCAATGGGTGACTTCCCGTAAGGAAAATCTATTCTGGTGCAATTTCCGAGCTTGTTTGAAGGTGCCAGTGATGGGATCACTGCAAGGATATTCGCGCTGCTCAGGTTTCCCGTAAGCCAGAATATAATTAATGCATTGATGGGGCCGCTCATGCACACAGTGCAACCCCTCCTGAATCTGCCCCAACTCTGTGGCTTCAGAGAACATCTGGTGCTAAAAGTGTGGCCTTGTTGGAAGCACTTTGAAGGGCGCAATTCAGAAGACGCGGCTGGTGAAAAACATTGATCCCAGGGTCTGTAAACCTGAAAAAGTGCTTTAACTTGGAGAAAAACATTTCTGGATTTGGCTGAGGCACCCGTCTTGGAGACTGAGGAGGTGCAATTCCGATGGGCGCGTCGAAACTGTGGATTCAAAGAGGGCAATCCGACGGACACATTTGATAGAAGTGAGGATCAATCAATATCGTCCAAAAAGGTTTATGAAGTTCTAGAGGGAGGGTGCCTACCCCCCCTCCAGATTTTCGTCTATTCGAGTGATGCAGAATAAAATGTGTCCGCTTTGGGGAGACTGAAGTGATGGGGTCCTGACAGGTGTCTCGGCATCTCGCCGAAATATTCCCCCAGAATAGATTTTCCTTACGGGAAGTCACCCAATCTTTCTACAAGAATATCTTTAGAATTATCCCTATTTTATTCGAAGTAATATCTCAATTTTTTGAAATTGATGGCTTAGCCGGCGGCAACACTAAGTTCACTCTGGAGACTCCAGAGTGAACCCGTGCTTTGCTGATCAAAGTCAAACATTGGCGACACTCTTGATATACTCCAGTCTCTTGCCTGATGCCCATGAAATCGAGACTTGAGGCATATTCAGGTGTACTCGTACCATACTTCGCGTCTGCAATAGAAGGATTGACTAAGTTTGGAGGGAGATATTCGCAATGTTTTCACGTGTGGTCAGGTTTTCATTAATGGGTAATAATAGTATTCTAGAGAACGCGAGAGAATAGGGGGATGTGCTGCGGAACGATGCAGTTCAACGACGATTTAAAAGCGAATCGATTATTCGCGGCAGGTTATTCTAGAGCGTGCCCCGGTGGAGAGGATCATAGAGGGGGCAGAGGTCCGTCCAGGAGTCGGGAGTATGCTCATGTGCCAGAGATCCCGTGTCCTCGGCAAAGACGATCGCAAGGCCGCTGAAATCCTTATCAGTTAGATGAAGCAACTATTTTGGTGACACTCACATATCCAAGTGCCAGTCAATGTGGCAATGCAAGAACCCTGAGCGTGAATTGATTAATCTTGGATCGCTTGGGATAAAAAGCATAATAAGCGTACATGGACCGGCGTTGTCCGTGACGAATCGGATGGTGACATTATCGTTGATGGAAGGTCCAGTGGACACGACATCGCGAATAACCTGAGAGAATTTCATCAGTCGATGAATCTACTAGATTTCACAGGAAGGACAAACGGGATTGTCGTAGTTGTAAGTGGAGTTTCCTGCGCTGCGGACCACCCAGAAGTTGTGCTGCATAAAGTTAGCTTTCAGCATTCTGGGAAAGCCAGATGTGCTCGACATACCCCATGAAGATGGAAGGGATGCTGAATTTATATCAGCACTTGCCATGAGTTGGACAAACTTGTTACTCACAGGAGCAGCAGGACTACCGCCAGGGATGCTGATTTCGATGACCTTGTTAGGAGGCAAGGTGTACACGCTGCCAGGAGGGAGGAGATCTTGAGCACTTTGCGCCCCACTGAGGATCTGCAGGAGAACCGGGACGTCCGGAGGGTTAAAAGACTTGTGACAAGAATTCTTTCAGCGTATCATCGCACACGAAAATGCAAAACTTACAGCGCCATTAATCTCGAATTCAAAGTCGGTCGTGTTGAATGTGATGTTCAGATTGAGGTTGACGTCCGCGCCCCCGGTGTAGTGACCTCCAGGCGCGGGTTGGGAAATGAGTGGTCGCAGCGCGGTTTCAACGAGGGGGTTCGTCGAGGTGGTGTTCGTCGTCGTCGGTTCTACGTCTGGTGCACCGTGGTAGCGGAGGATAGCGGAGTTGATTCCCCCTTCGAATCCCGTATCAATTGCCTTATCTGGATTGGCACGAACCCAGTAATTGCCGACAGCTTGGGTTGCGTTGAGCACGAAGGAATAGCGTTGACCCGCTATGAAGAGAATGAAAATTGTGCAATACCGAATGCTTTCAAGTATACCCACTGAATATCTGGATAGAGTCCACAGTAAGAGGCTTGTGATTGACGCCGTCCAGCTCAATGATGGTTAGGCTGTGGCCGTCGATGCTATGAAGATGGGGTAAGTTTAGTTGCTCGAGATGCAAAACAAGGTCTCACCTGAAGACAAAGTTAGGAGAGCAGCTGATCGAAACGAGTCTGAACCGATAGCGGAGTCCATGTACAACGTTGATAACGGCAAGCGGGGAAGGAGGCTGTTTAAATGTCGGCAAACTAAACCAATACAAGAAAACAGTATGGGACCCACTCCACCTAGCCGGTAATTTCAATCAGTTAAGGTGAATCTTGAATTGATCTTGAAATGAGTGCCAAACCTCGTACCTGTATAACGCCCCAATCCGTTGATGAGTGTGGAGTTGGACACCGGGAGATTAGTTGGAGGTGCACTGTTCTGCATTCAGAAGAATAAACTCCGGATCGCAAAGCCGACTCACGTTTTCGAAGCGTAGTGGTACCAGTCCGTCAGGGTGATCACAGTGGATGCTGAAGAATAAGTAAGGTCCTGTTGACTTTGCCAAAATTCTGGAACTACCGTCATCGATGTCATAGACTGTTCCAACATAGTCTTAGTTCCCCCCAAGAAATCAATAAACTGTAACACATACGGTACTTCTGCGGGTCTTCCGGATCATAAATCACGAGAGGACCACGCACACCATCGCAGTACTGTGTGGCTGCATTTATATTAATGCATAGAAATCATACCCTCAAGAGCGACACGAACAGAGGTGACTGTGGTACCAATAATTTCCCGCCTGTCCGGGAGCTGAGAATTGGTACAAGAAAGAGTGATCAGGAACTATAGGACACTCTAGACGTGAAAAATCTTAAGCGGTCGAAATAAAGGACAGAAGAGAAGCATTTACGTGTGACAAACGAGACTCCATCGGCCCAGCTGGTGTTCTTTTCAAACAAACCGTGCCAGTGAATGCTCGTAGACAGATACATCGTAGGATCCGTCAGTTTGTTCTGTTAATTAGGTCATTTGCCAGACATCCATGCGGCATATGATATGGGACTACCTCTACGTTGATGGCGAAGGGAAGGTCCTACGAAGCCTTCAACAAAGTGGACCCAACGACAGTCAGGAACCAGACCTTGGAATTGGCAATGAGGGGCCCGGGGAATGTGCCCCCAGCTAAGGCAGTACTGACAAACGAAAACCGAGTAAATACTGGTTCGTGAGATGATGAAACAACTCGTAAGTCTTACTTGCGAGAGTAGCCATCTGGCGCCATGACCTTATTCACAATCGGCAGGTTGGTAATGGGCGGCAGTGTGGTACTGAGGACGCCAGAGAGCATGCTAAGAGCGAGGAATGAAGAGAGAGGCATGATGGTTTAAATAATGGAGGAGAGGACAGTCGAGGAAGGTCAGGCCTGATGAGGGACTCAAAAGATCTGTCGCCTTTTATATGTACGCGTTCGTCCACTGGGCAAATATACCTCGATTTTGGTTCATCGCATCTTCCCAAAGTGATCCGGTGGAGGCGGCCGAGCGCGGTAGTAGCTAGAATTACACGGCACGGTCCCGGTTAGAACGCCCGGGCTCAGGCGCGGAGAATGTAAGCTACGTACACGATCACGGGATCTCCACAGCAGCTCCACTGGACAGTCCAAATGTAACGAGTCCATCCGTCGGCCTATGAAACTGGGCGCTGAATCCGACGGATGTCAGAAAGTCAGTCCAGTATTGATTTTTCGTCATTCCGTCACTAGCGCGAGTAAGATTGAGGCGAATGTGTGGGCTCTCCGAGCCAGAAAGAAAGACGGTTCTTCTTTGAGCTCGAAAGTTGCTCGAAAGCCTCAGATTTCGCAATTTCCGCAGATTGTACATGCTCATGAGATACCGAGCTGGATGGGCAGAGACTCGGAGTAATTAGATTTTCCGGGCTGCAAAAGATTACTGGGCCTGACTACTGTACTATTACGACCAAGTGTTCATTAATTTCGGAAATTTCACTCACCGAGATGGCCGATAAAATTTCTTTTGATTTATGGCGATTTTTAAAAGCCTCAGAAAAATTGGCCGTCACGCGTCACCTGAACACTTGGTCGGAATAGTACAGTAACGGAAATACCCTGGCCCGTTCCGTCTATCCAATCAACTCCTGTGGGTAAACTGAATAAATGGCGGCGGGCAACGGTGAACCAGGGTCCATTCACATTGAACGCCGGAATTCCGAGGCCTACCGGAAGCAAATGAGGAATATGTCCGAATGTCAAGGGCTCATATTAGGCGCCGACTGCGTCGGCAAAGACGTTGCTTGAAAAAATAGCAAAATGTTAGCAATCCTGAACGTTTCGGTCCTTGAAAGCACTGAATTATGGAATCTACTCTAAAACCTGAAGCACTCGCTCGAAGAATTAATGTATTGTATTTTTTCGTTCAATTCGGCGGTCACGCGTCACAGGGGGTTCTGTCGAACTGGCGAGCTGTCGAAGCCAAATTTTCTTTCGTGGCACGCGTCACAGAGGCGGTGTCCATAGTTCGAAAACAGGGGAAATCTTTCTTGATGCTAAAAATGACCAGGGAAAGTTCTGGGAAATCCTCTGCATCCTGAGAGGTGATATTCAATTCCCTTACTGAATTTCTACCCTCATCTCAGCCCAAACTCAACCCAAACAAGTTGATATAAGCATTTCCGGCTAAATAATTTAAATTGGGGTCTGCCCAGCTCTGTATGCTCTTGCAAAGGTGCAGAACTCCACGCCTACTTGTTTGGGGTGGACGAGCAGGGACGCCGGAAACGCGTCCAGATGCAGAATTTATAAATAAAATATGACGGCCACCAGAAAGTGGACGAGTTGTGGATATATATGTGTGAAGCGAAGCCTGGAGGATGCACAGCCAGTTCAACAAGCGAGGTACGAGCTCATTTGTTGAAGCATCTGTCTACGAGAGACTACACAGCCAGATTGTGCGGACGTAATTTCGGTGATGAATATCGGTTAGCCCCTAATGTATTTCTGCACATGGGATGTGGATTGAATGTGGACTGTTTGAGAAAATCATGACGACAATCCAAGCCAACGCAGCTTCTGGATTCCAAGTTCCAAGCCCGTGCACACCTGTATCTCGGCACGGCTGCTTGCCAATTTCGGGGAGATTTGCAAGCTTCAGGAGCCACTTATATGGATCAGGGACCGCGATGTTCTCGAGAGCTAGGCTTGTATGAATCACAGCGCGGAGGCAAGAACATGAGGAAAGCGTGGTTGGTCGATGCCACGCGACGATCGGCAAAGTGCGGCCCGAGTCCAAGCGGAACCAAACCCGCATCCATCAGTGGCAGTGTCGTTTCTTTTTCCCTTCCAACATCGTATGCACCTGAGCGTTCAGAAATGCTTGAGCTCTGAGAACATCACAGACCCGTAATGTTCTTGCCGTCTCCTGGAGGCTCGGGCACGGAAAATTGCTTCTGAGCTTTCGAGGCTGACGCACGCCTCCCCACCAATGACATTTCCTAATCGGGTAAAATGCTTAGGGCACGCGCAGATGCCGGTCAAGATGGATACACTTTGACACCTCCTATCAGCCTCTTGGCGGAGCAGTTAAGGTAACGTGTGTTATGTAAGCCGTTTCAATCTGTGACACCGTTCGATCCTGGGTGGTGCAGTTCCTATTTTGATATTTTTATATTGGATTTTATTTTAATTTAATTTCTATCTAGTGCCTGAAGGCTGCCGACACTAGAATGGCGACGGAAAGTTCTGTACCCGGCTGTTTGGGCTCAAGTAAAATCATGGCCATGGCTGTGTGATTTCGGGAGATCTTGCAAGATTTGAACCATACTAATCAGATGTCATTACACTGAAACTCAATAGATAGGGAATTGGAACCAATTCAGGTGAACTACACTATAGCTATGGGTGTGCAACTTTATGTATACAGCAAAATAAATTGAAGCCACAGAGTTGGTTTTTGTCTGGAAACCCCAAGGGAAATTAACAATAGGACTTAAGAGAGTAAAACACAGCATCATAATAGATACATCACATTAAAAGAGGGTGGAAACATCATTTAAAAGAGAGTGGAAAAGAATGTCACCACCCTGGTTTGAACCCACGCGGGCTCATATGGTCACGTGGCGTCATTGGTGGGGAGGCGAAGGGGCTTTAGCTTTCGACGTTGTAACGGTAGCAGTATTCGGGGGTCCCGAATAGCTCAGGTGTAGCGTGGGATTGGCTTACGCGAGGAGCCTGTGCGATGGAAGCAACGTGGTGTTGGGTAGAGAGGGCGGGCACTCGCCGCCAGCGATCAAGGGCTCCGCACAAACGTGAGCGGCACCGGCGTTGCGGGATATGACAGCGGCACCGTGGAGCGGGAAGGAGCGGGTGGGGCACCGTCCGTTCTGTTAGTATTACGGTGCACAAACGTGCACGTGCCGGGGGAATGTGATTCGTGGATACGGACTATTTAAACGTGTTGATTTATGTGGAGCGCGACCGCGTCGAGAGAATCTATCGAAGTTGAAATACCATGTAAATATAATCTCCTACCCATCTACCATCTGATAGAGCTCCTCCAAAGTCCACCCATCTGCGTTGCGAGCCCGTCGCATCAATCCGCCTCGTGCTGAGTGAAAATATCCAGTGGGAAACCAGAGTTGGGACCAACCCGCCCATCCCGCGCGCATTAGCTCATTGGTGCGACATGATTGTCTCGACGTGGGCAGCACTCCGGGGAATAAAGTCCACATCGAAGGCCCTCGGTCGTCTGGAATGGTGTCAGAAAAGAGGCAACTACCGTGTGGGAAGATACTTACGAAGTGAGCCCGGAGGAGCGATTTTCTATATCAAGTTTGATGGGCTTCCCATTAGCGTCCTTGCGGGGCCGAATGTCGAAGGCCCAGAGTACGGCAACTACACAAATCCAAGTGCTTTTGGTCGCCATGTGTTGACCCGGACACCTTCTCCTGGAAAGACTTGAGTCGATGATGAAAGCACTAATGCTAGACAACACACCGTCCGAAGCCAAAGCCGTAGTGGCCCTCTGCTAGGGATTCGACAGCACGTGCGTCGGACTTCTTGTTAAGGAATCGCTCTGGCTTGAATTCGTACGCGTCAGGGAATTCGTCTTCGTTGTGGTGCTGCCCATCGTGTTAACTTCAGAATATTCCAGAGCGGAGCAGACGCACCATGTTCCAGATAGAAGAAATGACGGTAGTCCCTTTGCGAATCTACCAAGTATCAGTCAGGATTGACATGGAACAGAGCATCTGAATGCATACCTTATACCCGTTGTACTCATCGTCGGCGGATGTGTAATGCGGGAATGAAAGAGGAGCGACGGGATTCCATCTGTTAATAAAATAAATCAACTTGACGCAACTGCGTTCAGGACGCAAAAACACAAACCGGAACACCTCCTTGACAAGTGCAAAACAATACGGAAGATCTTTCATTTTCGAGAAATCAGGGAGCGTATCTGAACCGAAGACGGTGTCGATTTCGTCCTGAGCTTTCTTCTGCGCTTCAGGGTACAAAGCCATTGCCATCACAAACCAGAGCAGGGTTACTGAGCTGGTGTCTGTCCCTGCTGCAAACGCCCCACCGGCAACTATCGCGTAGGCGTGAGTTTAGATCAACGATGGATGGGATAAAACCGCACTGTAGTAAACTTCCTCGTCGGACAGGCCTAATTTCGGTTGTTGTTCCCACAGGCGCGCAGCAAAGCACTCGATGCTGGGGTCTTTCTTCATGCGCACTTTGACTTCCGAAGTCAGGCGGCCATAAAGCTAAAAAACTATAAGCTTGTATGGCGGGTTGACGACATAAAACTAAAACTCACGTCAAGTTCGCGTTGATGCTTCCTCTTTGCTTCTGCCCGCCAGGGGGACAAGAAGTCGGGGAGCAGGTCGAGTATGGGGAATGTATCAACATAGTGCGCGCCCGGGTTGCTGTCTTCTACCTAGTTCGTCCATTTTAAACTCACGCGTCCTGATTAGGCGTCATGGAAAGTGACTCACGAAGCCCATGAGAATCTCCACCACAGCAGCAAGATCCTTGCCGTCGTCGTTGAGGCGTTCTCCGAAAGCGAGAGTGAACACGAGCGAGGATGGGAAGCGCTGGAAGTGGATGTAGGATTCCTCAGGCTTTTTAACAAGATCCACCAGCAGGCGTAGCGCCGCCGAACATTGCATTCCTTCGTAACCCCCGACAACTAGATAGAAATCTCAGCGCGGAAAACAACGTACGATGTGGGTCAAACCTCGGGGTTGAACCATCTGATGAAAGGCCGCGCGTTGTTTCTTGAGTTGGTCACCGTAGGGTAGAAGCGAGAGCCGGAGATTATTAGATTCGTACTTTCCGGCGTATATCAGAGGTCTCCTCGAAGAGTACTTGATAGCGCGGCGCCCAAGCTACAGCCAGCAGTCAGTAGGGATACATTTTAATCGATTGGTGGATAATTACAAGCTCTTCGGCATCCGACGGATGACTCAAAACAATGATATCGTCTCCGGCGAGAGTCAGTTTGACAATCGGCCCTGTAATCAGGCCATCAGAATGGACAGAATTGTGTAATGGAGCGGGCTAACACACCATACTGATGCCAGAGCTTCTCAAAGTACTTCCATGTTTTGATTGTTGGGACCTGGAAAGTGTGGCCGACGAAGGGATGCGCGGGAGGACCCGGAAGTCGAGGTGTTTTCGATGAAGACCACAAATAGAGCAAGATAGCTGAAGCGGGAACGGCAACCGAGGCAAGCAGAATATCCGAAGAGGGAAGGGTAAACGAGGCGGGTAGAATACTATCCATCGCTCCTTGTGGAGGATGCAGACTTGCGCTAGAAGAGTAGGGGGTGTTGGTGACTATTTGTCTGTTATATACCTGTCGAATGTTAGATATCACTCGCAAGCACTCACGGAGTGATAGTGGGTCGGAATTTTGAAGGGAAACCCCCAGCCGGGTAAGGAAATACTTCCGTAAGTGATAGACTCCGACCTCCGTCACCTTGGGGCCGACCTTCAATCAACCTTCAATATACTTGATTCTCAAGGACAGCCCCAGTCGGGGTACGGGAGTACTTTAGTCCACTCCGAAGTGCCATGGCCGTATGGTTATCAAGGCGGAATACCGTAACCTTTCCGACCTTCAATATATTTTCGACCCTTCTTCTGCCGCCATCAAGTTCCTCCTCTGACGCGATGCATGCATGTTCTTCACATCTTGATCAAGACTCATCAAGGCGCCCATTTATTTCCATCAGCAGGTCTGTACTATTTGAAATTCGACTGAATGGTCACAACATGTCACCCGTCACATAAGATGTTCGTTTTTTTCTTGTTTTTTTTTTTTTCAAGTATGCATTTCTCGGCAATCACCCAACATTTCCATACAGTGATCCGGACGCGATTTTGGAACCTATTTGGGGAAAGTAAGTTGATGTCCTCAGTTGTAGCGACGTCTGCCCGGTTGTTGAGGTGGTGAGTCCGTATGGCCGAGGAATCCCAATTGATTGTTGCATTCGACCCGCGCGCCACGGAAGGATCCACGTCCAACAGCAGACGATGAAAGCCAACCGCCACCGGGATCGGTTCTCATGGTCACCAAGGACACTGCGTCGGAAGTCATGACTTTTTTCTGGAAATGGAGATGAGATCGGAATGCGCAACGCGTGCATGCGTTAAGAAAGACTAAATCTCACTGAGCGAGAAGTATGATGGGAATTTCCATATATATGGGGCTGAATAAAAAGTACACGAGTGAAGGTCCCGAACACTGGGATTGAGCCCTTCCTTACCTCCCTGTCTCTGCAGCAATGGACGACCCAAATTTCCCTTGGTTGGCACGCCTTGCGGCGTACCGTACCGAAAGGCAACTGTAACCGTGAGAACTATATAGGACGGTACCGAGATCCCATCGATACCATTCACCATCCATGATAACGATAACTTACATAGGACGGCTTCTGGACCGACATTCCTATCGACACCATCCACCATCCACGATAATCGTAACCGCATTCAGAGAACTATATAGAACGGCTACGCGATTTCAAATGCGAAGGAGTATTTCTAACTTATACCAAATTTTCTATCAATACCACGATAACAAATCCTGATTAAAATCTTTCCATCCCCGAGGTCATCTACAACCCGCGACTTGGTAAAGCTGCCGCCGCCCACAGACGCAACTACGCGAGAGAAGGAGAGAGAGAAGCGAGAACAGTGTCACAGCGGGACGCCCATGATCATGATGTGGCGGTAGCCTCTGCGCAGCCGACGGATCCATATGCCTCACGCCAGAAATATGCCGTGCAATTGCCGACACGGACCGAATCCCGATGTTATTTCCCCATCAAATACGCGACAAACATTGGACTTTACTGCAGGTTTGATAATTATCCTTAGCTACCCGTCTTTCAGCCGTCGACTTATCCACTTATGTATGGATGCTGGAAACCCGCTCTGTTTTCATAAATGGTGCGCAAAGGCAGTGAAAGACTGATTTCGATGTCGGGCTTCGATCGAGGTGTCACATTGCATGACGTCCCAACTCCACAAACTTTCTTCCCAAATGGGGACATCGAGGAAAGTGTCGAGAGTGATCGATCAATCTCGTAGATGATTGACAGATTCGGCGACATCAACAATCGCAAGGCCCGCATCACATTCACAGATTCGGGGTTCGTGATTTTGGTTAATCGATTATTCAATGTCCTTCCAAATTCAATGAGGACCATTCAAGCGGCTTCCAGACTCAGTGCGCACCATCAGAAGATGCAACGCTGTCTCGATATTCCTTGGGGATTCCGGGGCTTGTTGGAGCTTGCATTGTTAGCGGTACCCTCAGACGGCCTGGGGTTGACATAACTATACAGAAGTGATGAACATTCCGCCGAAAGCGGCCATTGGACCGTGTGTGGCTCACTGATCCTCGGGGAGAATATATAAAGATCAGTCAGCGACTCCCCACCCGAGCCCATCAAGTATAACACGTTGACCCTTCTCTCGAAGACCTCAACTCGTTTCATTTGCACCTCCACGCGGAGCAGCCGTTCCACTTCGGCGGAACTATCCTTGCGTTCAAGTGCGCGCGCGCATCCGTTCTTCGTCTGGTTCTCGTACTTATTATTTCAATTTTAATTGCAACTTCATGTTTATGAATTACCACAACATCCACGTAGGCGTGGGCGGGGGTTGCACAATTTGTGTGTCGGCGCGGAAGGTCGGCAAATCAACGTGTACATAGGTACCTTTTCAAGTCCGAAGAACTCTGATACATTGTGTGCTTGGTTCTCGGCAGATGCCTATTTATATTTTTCGTTGTCAAATGGGAGTCTTACAACATGTTTCCTCGCGTTGATGAGTTCTTGCGATTTAGGCACACTGGTCCTCAGTGAGTCCCCTGTATTTCCCTGAAATCCATAAAACATCGACATCAACTTGCTTTTCGATCTCTGTCTCCCGGTGGCACTGGCGTCAGAGACAGAGACCTCTTCTATCTTACTCGACATTGCGTGATGCCGATTGAAATCCGCCATTGAATCGATCGGGCTTCTCGGTGTAATCAGGAGCACAGTTTGCCTAGTCCCGTGTACGTGACTATTTCCGATGCCTACCGCTGCTGACGCGCAAACCCCGCAACAACAGACATACCGTCAATTATAGCGTCGCTAACCTACTCAAGACATCCGTGGACCATGAACCCCTTATATTCAGGGTCCATTACCTTGGACCGGCATTATCTCCGTATCCTCAAACGCAGTTTCCCCGTCGGTCATTTACTTCTGCTCGACAGCGAGCACTCCATGACCAACGAGAAGGGTGAGTGAACTATGTTGATCTTTCGACACTGATCAGCGACGCACACTTTCTCCGTCCGTTTCCGTACATCCATTGCCACCGAGCTCCACTTCAACCTCCAACTTCTTTATCCTTCAGCCTGTGATGGATGCTAGACATGAACTCGTTTCTGATTAAGTGCCCGTTAAACGCTGACTGACTGACTCTCCAAATGAAGAAGAGGCAGGCAGGAGTTCTAGTAGTTTCATAGTTGCCACTGCAGGCTAAATTTCGGCGATGCAGATCGAAATTGAACCGCTTTTTGACGTATGATTACACGTTGTTGCGGCACAGTTCAATTCCTGGGTGGGACTTCGATGCCTTGGCGGGATCCGTGATTGGCCTCAATGCGCAGTATAGGCAACGGACAAATGTGGCACCCTCACGCAGCATATAATTTCCAGTTATAATGTTGACTCTGTGCTATTCAGTCCGCATTTTGAGTGCCCACACTGCTCGTACTCGGAAGGTTTCTTCCCGTCGCATTTTACCCCACATGGAACGGCGACGGCATATCACATACCCAGTCTCCGCCTCAACGCAGCAAATCTCTGGCAAGCGCGAGGTCAGCGCACGGCGCGACACCTCAAATGCTTAATGGCTCTGATCTCGGGGACAGTATTCAAACTCCTGAAATTAAATTAACCGAGTGCGTTGCAAAATCTACAAAAACAAGTTTTGGAAAAGGAGAAAAAACAGAGAGGATGGCTAATGCTGGCACAAGCCACATAAGCTATTTATTCTACGCGTGTATATGTTCAATCTATTTTAGATCCCCTGCCCGAATACAATCATTCAGGCGACAGCAAAGCGAGGTGCAACGAGATTGTGGGCAAGGACGTAGTCGAGCATAAGCCCGCCCCAAACGATCCAGCCCAATCGTCCGTTGCTATTGAAATTGTCTATGCATCAAGGATCAGCCGGGAATAGCTAGGTCAAAGAGAGACAGCGTACTCCAGCAGCTCTTCGGGACGTTGAGGTCGACGGTCGCGTATTGCCACAGGAGGTGGAGTACGGTCCCGCCGATGGAGACGACGAAGTACGGCGTGCCTTGGTGGTTTAGCACGCCTGCGTAGGCGAGCATAGAAACGAAGGCAATGCCGAAGGAGATCAGGAGCGGTCGGATCCAGGTTCCGAAAAGAATGGCGGTGGAGCGCACGCCCATCTTGACGTCGTCCCGGATGTCTTGGCAGGCATAAATGGTGTCTATGTATGGATTAATGACGAGTAGAGAGACAGAATTGATGAACAACCGTATAACATCGTCCAGCTATTGAACCAAGGTATCAGGACTGGCACGGGGAGGAGGCGAACTTGGCACGTACCACCAACAGCTGGCCATTGCCACTGTGAGGACGGGATAGTTGACCTTGTGCAACACCGAAACCCAGGCCGTGACAAAGCCGAAGTTCATGGCAAACCCGAGCCACGCTTGGGGCCAATAAGTAACGCGTTTCATAAGGGGGTATATGGCGAATCTAGGTGCCATTAGATTGCATAGCGGGAGGACAACAAGGACTTACAGAGGGAGGAGCTGGAAGAGCGCAACCTGTAGGCTGCAGTCATTGTTAGAAAGGAAAATAACATGAATGAAATTGCGCACGCCAAACCCCGCTCCGTAGAGTAGAAAAAGACCACGCCGAGAGCATATTGTGCGACCAGGTACAAAGTGGCGGCGAAAACAGATATGCGCCCGCTAGGCAGCGGCCTAGTCTTGCTCCTCTCTAGGGCATAGTCAATCAGGTGTGCGAGAGCCGGCCGAAAAATGGGGATAAACGAACCCACGCCAGCATCCATCTTGCGGTCAAAGATGTCATTAATGGTGCAAGCCGAGCTACGCATGAGAAAGGCAGCGACGAACGCCTTTCCCAGCCTGATGAAATACGTGTCGAGAGGAAGGCCGGCCTCATACGCGGCCATAGTAAGCCCCCAAGCTGTTGGAACCAGATCAGTCTCATGGGAATCTCAGGAAGCGTTTGGGACATACCGAATGGCCAGAACATCAAGATGGTCCCAGTGGGCTGCAGATGGAATCAGCCTCAGTCTAGGATGACAGTGAGCAAACGAAATACCTTTTCGAGTCGGATTAATTCTAAGTACGGACGCAAACCGTAGGGCACAAGGGCCAGGGCGCCTTTGGGAGCGGGCTTCTGGGCAGTAGTCGGGCGAGACATGTTCAGAGGGCGGATAGGTGGAAAATCAAGGGTGTTGAATGTCGGGGATTTTTTGTGTTATATATGCTCTCGAAGCAGTATTCATGGCCTTCGGTATGATAATCTCAACCCGTTAGATGGCTTGCAGTGGAGACAACCGGCAATGAAAACCCCAATCAGGTCCCAAGATTCTGATCGTGCTCTTCTCCCCTAATAGTAGCGAGCTACCCACGGCCCGATTTGGAAATTCGAAGGCGCATTCATAACTTTTTGTACAATTATATTAACCGCCAGATTGCCTCCAGTGCCAATCAACTCTCGATATCCCCAAGTAAGGCGCAAGTATCAGACAGCATTGCATCGCCTGATGCTCAGCCGGCCCGGGGATTCGATAATAATAAAAATCATACATATGGAGCCCGCATCTTAGCCGAATTGACTCCGTGATGCATATGGATACATCTATAGGCTCTAGGCCTCGCGATTGTTGATAGAGGCTACCCGCTGTCGCTTCCCAGTCATGGCCAACATATTTTTGCCGAATCTGTCAATCACGTACTCGGCTATAATGCACTTCCTTGATTTCTGCATTTGGGAAAAAAGTTTGAGCAGACGTCGTGCAATCTGGAACCTGTTTCGATCGAAGCTGCCGCAAAATAAAAATGCAATCTTTCGCTATTTTTTCCCTCCCCAATCACGTACTCGGCTATAATGCACTTCCTCGATTTCCGCATTTGGGAAAAAAAATTGAGCAGACGTCATGCAATCTGGCACCTGTTTCGGTCGAAGCTGCCGGAAAATAAAAACGCAGTCTTTCACTATCTTTTACCTCCCTTTGCGCACAATTTATGAAACAGAGGCGTGTCCAGCATCCACACCAGACATAAGTGGATAAGTCGTATGATTGCCAAGACGGATAGCCCAGGATAGTTATCAAAAGGTAAAACTGCAGTAAAATCCCATGCTTGTGCCGTATTTTGTTGCATATCGAAAGAAAATAGCATCGGAATTCCGTACTCCGTGGTATTGGGACATTTTCAGGCGCGACGCATTTGTATACATGGGCGCGATTGTTGACAGAGTGTACCGCATCTTTCCATCATGATCATGGGCGTCCGGGTGTGACACTCTTTTCGGGCTTCTCTCTTTCCTTCTCCCACCATGGTCGGCCACAGCTTTGCCATGTCGCAGGGGTTGTGGATCGCATCGTGGTTAGTGAATGATATTGATCGGAATCTCGATATGCTATTTTATACCGCACCGTCCTGTAACTCTGAATACGGTTACCGTTTTCGCATGGTATTGATGGAAATCTCGCTATATGTTGTCCGGCAGCTGTCCTGTATAGTTCTCACGGTTACAGTTCCTCTTTCGGGACTGTATGTCGTAAGGCGCGCCAACCAAGGTAAATGCACATTCGCTGCAGAGGCGGGGAGGTAAGGAAGGGGTCAATGCAGTATTCGGGACCTTCCCTCGTGAACTTTCTAGACAGCGCTATGTTTATGGAAATTGCCATGATACTTCTCGAATCGTGAGATTCAGTCTTTCTTATCGAACGCACGGCTTGCGCATTCCGATCTCGGCTCTATTTCCAGAACAAAGTCAGAAATTCCGATGTAGTGACTTGGTGAACATGGGAACCGATCCCGGTGGAGGTTGGCTTTCATTAGACAGTTTGCGCAACAGCCACTGGAGCCATTTGATAGCTTGTGGAGCATGCGCAGATTTTGGCAGGTGAATGGCTGTGAATAGCTCCACAAAGCCATTGACATCATATTTTGGCTGCGGAGCCATTCATTTGCGCACGCATCACAAGCCATTGTATGGCTCCAATGGCTGGTGCGCAAACTCTATTGTCTGACTAGAACTGCCGTTTAACACAGATCCTTCCGCTCGAATTGATTGAAATTATACAGTACTCGGTGCGTCAACTTACTGTGGGAACTTTCGCGTCCGGCATTCGCCGGATCACTACGTAGAAATGTTAGGTGATTGCCGAGAAACGAAAAATGAACATCTTATGTGACGAGTGACATGGCAGTGTGACCATTCAGTCGAATTTCAAATAGTACAATAAGGCGTGCTGATGGAAATGAATGGGCACCTTGATCAAGATGCGAAGGACATTCATTCTGCCACTTGATGGCGGCAGGAGAAGCATCAAAAGTATTGAAGGCCGGAAAGGTTACGATATTCCGCCTTGAGTCAAGGTTGACAGCCATATGGGCCATCGCACTTCGGAGTGGATTATTTCGAGATCACTTACGGCGTAAGTACTTCTGCCCTCCGACTACGGTTTTCTTCAAAAATCTGACCCCACTATCACTCCGCGTGCTTGCTAGCGATATCTCACGTATCGACTGGTATATAACAGACCAATAAGTACTATCACCCCATACTTTTCTAGCACAAGTCCACCTTCGACAAGGAGAGATGGATATTCTGCCGGCCTCCAATACTCTGCTTGCCTCGATTGCGGTTCCCGCTTCACTTATCTTCCTCTACTGGATCAATCCGTTTTCGTCGAAATCGCCTCAACTTCCGGGTCCCCCGGCGCATCCCTTGGTCGGCCACACTTTTCAGGTTCCAACGGTCAAAGCGTGGGAGTACTTCCAGAAGCTCTACCACCAATATGGTGTGTTGGCGTGTCCAATTGTACTATTTTTTTCATTCTGACGGCCTGAATACAGGGCCGATTGTAAAACTGAATCTCGCTGGAGACGATGTCCTTGTTTTGAGTCGTGCAGAGGATGCCGAGGAACTGGCAAGTATCCACCCATCAATTAACATGTATCCTTACCGACTGCCTGACTGTAGCTTGGGCGCCGTTCTATCAATTACTCTTCGAGGAGGCCTCTGATCTACGCCGGAAAGTACGAGTCGAATGATATGCGGCTAATCCTTCTACCCTACGGGGAGGCCCTCAAGAAGCAACAAGCGGCCTTTCATACGATGCTTCAACCCCAAGGTTTGACTCACGTCTTACGTTGTTTGCAAGGCTCAGATTTCTGTCTAGCTGTCGGGGGTTACGAAGGAATGCAACAGGCGTCAGCGTTACGCCTGATGATCAATCTTATCAAATCGCCTGCGAAGTCTCTCAATCACTTCCAGCGCTTCCCATCCTCGCTCGTGTTCACTCTCACTTTCGGACAACGCATGAATGACGACGGCAAGGATCTTGCTGCCGTGGTTGAGATTCTCGGCGAGTTCGTGAGTCACCTTCCATGCCGCCTAACCAGGACACGCGAGGTTGAAATAGACGAACTAGGTCCAAGACAGCTATCCAGGCGCGCATCTTGTTGATACATTCCCCATTCTCGACAAGCTCCCCGACTTCCTGGCCCCTTGGCGGGCGGAAGCAAAAAGGAAGCATCAACGCGAACTTGACGTGGGTTTCAGCTCACCGTCACTAACTCCCACTAAAAGCTTCTCGTTTTTAGCTCTATGGTCGCCTGACTTCGGACGTCAAAGTGAGAATGGAGAAGGACCCCGGACTGGAGTGCTTTGCAGCTCGCCTGTGGGCTGAACAGAAGAAACTGGACCTGTCCGACGAGGAAGTTTTCTACAGTACGGTTTTATCTCATGCATCGGCAATCTGAACTCACGAGTGCCCGATAGTTGCCGGGTCCGCCTTTGCATCGGGCACGGAGACCAGTACGATAACCCTGCTCTGGTTCGGGTTGGCAATGGCTATGTACCCTGCAACGATGAAGAAAGCCCAAGCAGAGATCGACTCATTCTACGGCTGGGATACGATCCCTGATTTCTCGCGCATGAAAGATCTTCCTTATGTTTTTGCCCTTGTCAAGGAGGTGCTCAGGTTTGTATTTTTGTTTCCGGAGCATAGTTGCATCGAGTTGATTTATTTTCTTTAAACAGATGGCAACTCGCAGCTCCTCTCTCGTTCCCGCATTACTCGGACGCCGACGACGAGTACAAAGGGTATAAGGTATGTACTCAGATGCGCCTTGCCAGCCTGATCCTGGCTGATACTTGGTAGATTCGCAAAGGGACTACCGTTATTTCTTCTCTCTGGAACATGGTGAGTCTGCCCTACTCTGGAAGATTCTGAAGTTAACACGATGGGCAGCACCACAACGAAGAGGAATTCCCGGACTCGTACGAATTCAAGCCAGAGCGATTCCTATCCAGAACGTCTGATGCGGAGGACCTGAACGACTCCTTGGCAGAAGGCCATTACGCATTCGGCTTCGGACGGTGTGTTGTTCAGGATTCGTTCTTTCATCATCGACTCAAGTCTTTCTAGGAGAAAGTGTCCCGGCCAGTACATGGCGACCAAGAACACTTGGATTGCTATCGTTCGTCTTCTCTGGGCCTTCAACATTGAAGCCCAGAAGGACGCCTCCGGAAACCCCGTCAAAATCGACGTAGACAATCGCTCCTCCGGGATCACTTCGTAGGCATCTTCCCACACGATAGTTTCCTCTTCTCTGACGCCATTCCAGACGCCCGAGGGCCTTCCCTGTGAATTTCATCCCCCGCAGTGCTGCCCACGTCGAGACCATTATGATGGCCCAAGGATCAGCTGCTAGTATCTGAACGGAACGTTCCGGGGACATTCTCTCTTCAAGAAGCTTACGTACAGAATGAGCGGTTGAACCTGTCGGAATTTCTATGATATTCGCAGTGTTAGATAGGTGATTTGCTGACAGAGTATATTCGTGTTTGTGTTACAAGATGTCCTAAATAGATTTTGGGTAATGTGAGAAATTGATGTTACGTCGAACAAGGCGTCGAAGTCAAGTCGATCTCCAGGGTTCAACGGGCGTTGGTCCCCCTCGCAGAAACCCAGGACACACTGCCGTCACCACGCTGTGCGGAAATCCAACAAAAATACTGGCGATCTACGCACCTGCTATTCGAATTCCGATACGACGATCTATACCTAGATCATCGAGCGATGTATATTTAGGTCATTAGGGCTACTGATCCTGCACAAGTGCTCACTGTATTGATACTGTATGCGGCGGGTAATTAATATTCGCGGCGAATGAAAACGACTCGGAGGTCCTGAAAGAGAAGCGGAATCCGGACGAAATTCGCCATGAAAATTTGAAGTGTGATGAACTGTTCGCGATTCGGATTCCGGTAAGAGTCCGTCAGTCTTAGAAGACGGGACGGGCCACCAGATCTGAACCAACCATACACCGAAGGAGTCGGACTGCGGGGGTGGATGTAGACAACGGCGATGCGATCCAAATGTCATTGGTAGGTTGTCCGAGTCTGCGTCCAGAGCGAAGTTCCGCCATCAGCGCAGGCGGAAGGAGGTTGGGTATGTACGCCCCGCCACGTCGACACAGGCTCTAGGTATCGGCAATATCGCCTCGTCGTGCGCAACATTAATGTCCACCGAGTGCACCGGGGTCCGCCTGGCGTTGGTCGTGGAGCGAGGGCGCACAGAAATAACCTCACCGATCGGGGAACCAAATTTGAGGATACGGAGATAATGCCGGTCCGAGGTATGACCGGGAATATAAGATAGGGGATACGTCCTCCACGGACTGCTCGAGTCCCTCAGGGTAATGGTAGCGACGGTATAGTATAATTGACGGCATGCCCATTATTCAATGCGAGATATGTGACCTGTTCTTGCGGGATGTGTGAGCCACGGAGAGATTATGGGGAAGCGCAGGAGGCATCGAAATAGTCACGTGCTGTATATAGATAGTGTTGGGAAAGTTCGGTTCGGTTCAGGTTCGGGGTACTTTGCCCCGAACGCCGAACCTGAACGCCGCCTGCGGTTCAGGCATTTGCTGAACCCAAATTGCGCTCCAGCCTACTCCAGGGCGCCGGATTTAGATGACGGGTGTCAGGTCGTGAAGGGAGACGCAAGGAATTCGAGTTGAGCGTGAACATCAGGGATTCGAATCGACCGTGAATATGAGGGATTCATGCTCCACGGATGGTTTGAGTTAGGGAGGGTACCAGTAGCGACGCTATAATCGACGACATGCCTTGTATTCAATGCGGATTTGTCCGTCAGCAGCGGCCGAAGAGATTGTGGGGAAGCGCACCAGTCACGTATACGGAGACTCCAGATTACTCCGAGGAGCCGCGTTTAAATGGCGGATGTCATGTCAGGCCTGTCGCGATGAAGGAAGATGTCAGCGATCTTTGTTGGAAGAGAACCCCGTGTCGGACTCGACCCTGACTCTCCACGACGAGGACAGAGAGCCGGTTTGCTAGCGACAAAGCACTCCCCAGCGTCCGCAAATTCGCTCCAGTAGAGATGGTAATGCGTGCCGAAAACGCTAGACGATGTCGATGTTTTGTTTCTAGATTTCCAAGGAGTGCAGTGGTGGGGATCGCTAAGGACCAGTGTCCCCAAATCATAAGCCCTCACTAACGCGAGGAAACATGTTGTAACACTCCGATTCGACAACGAAAAATACAAATACACGTCTGCGAGAACCAAGCACCAGCTCTTCGTGTTTGAAGGGCGAACAAGGCATAGACGTACCTATCCATAGATGTAAGCGTTAATATTAACGACGCGGAGGCTGGACCAAGTACCTGGCATGCCGATACCTTGAAATGGAATCCCGTCCGCCGTTCTTCGACGAGACAAGCCCGACTTGACAGGAAGGCTGTGGCGTAGTTCTCCGCTCTCCGCCGTGCGCGTTCTAATCATGGTCTTGGTCTTGCCGGGCGGACGTCGTGCGGCGGGTCGAGAGCGAAGTATGAATGACCCCGCCCGAGTCGGTGGGAAGGTCGTCGGGCCAAAAGCGAAGGACAGAGGCTGTTCCCTCACCATCTGTCGGGCGCCATAGACGCGAGAGGCGCGAGCGTCGTGGGCAGCACGCCCGTCCGAGTCCGCGTGCTCGTCGTCCCGACAAGAGTGGGGCACGGAGATTATTGGCGGTCGTGGTCGGCGTGGTCATCGTGGCAAGGGCGGGGTGCGGAGATCGGCGCTGGTTGGAGTCGTGGTCCTGGCCATGGTCGCAGGAGGGAAGAGCGGAGCAGGCATCACGCCCGCCGGCGTCCGAGTGGCAAGTCGAAGTCGTCGAAGCAAGGGCGCAACACGTTTCCGTCCTCGTCCTGCGTCGTAGTCCCCGAAGGCACGAGTGTCGGATGCGGAGGAGCCAGCGCGCGCCTGAGTTCAGGCGTCATCGTCGTGCCAACACTGCAGAGATTTGGTTCGGCGGGTCCCGGGCGAAGGAAATAGTTGGCACACGTGACCGGTTCCCGGTCCGGACTTCCGCACCTCTCTCTATCTTGCGTTCATCATTACTCGTCCGTCGTCCTCCTGGAAATACGCGAGTGCTTTGCCGCTCGCTCACTGTAAGGTGGTCTCCCCTCTGCTCCTGCAGCACGGTCTTTCATTCTGCGACCACACTCGTCATCTTTCCAGTCAGGTATTTCGCTTCGAGTATATCCTGACTTGATCGAGTTCGCAGGGACGGAAATGATCCCGGTAGCGATCACACCTGCATGCGTTACTTGATATTAATCGCTCGTTCGATTCGATTCGAGCCCGGGCCCCGGGCCATGGCCCGTATCTTGTGAGGAGCATTTTTTTGAACCCGTTCATCGATGACTTTGCTGACTGGTTTCCGCACCTGATGAGCCATGACGTTAACCTCTTTGTCCACAGGCCGTCGCCCGTCCGATTCGAGAGGCCATCGTTCTTTTTTGTCGGACAAGTGAGGTCAATTTCAATGCCGATCTATTCAACCTCGCAAGTACGAAAGCAAGGCCCGGTGGCGGATGTTTCCGCACCTGCACTCGGTATGCAGTAAAATAAACACAACGTTTCCGCAGGATTGCTCGTTCGACTCGAGCCCGGGCCCATCCATATCTACATCCGTTTTTTTTCCCCCATCCAATTAATTTGCGACTTCCCGGGTGTATCTATTCACAGGTATCAACGCACGGCCTGGTAGCGAATGGTTTCCGCACCTGTGCTCGATTAGGTGAGCCATGTTGTCAACCTCTTGTCCACAGGCAAAGTGTAGGCCATCACTCTTTCTGTCTTTTTTATCGGACACGATTTAATGGTGAGTTCGGTTAGCATGCCGGTTCATACGAGCTTCAGAGTAAGAGATCAAGGCCCGGTAGCGGATGGTTCCGCACCTGCACTCTATGCTTCGATTTCGCAAGCTTCCGCAGGATCGCTCGTTCGACTCGGGCCCGGGCCATCGACGATCTCCATCATTTTTCCTGCCCGCACTCACGGGTGAGTTATTTAAATTCGAATGCGCATATGAATTTATGTTCCCAGGTACCAAAAGGAAGACACGGTAGCGGATGGGACAACGTCGATCGCGCTTCGTTCATACATTTTCCTGCTTTTGTATTTAATCAGACCAGCTCCACTGCTTTTCTATTCCACGAGCTTCCGCACCCGAGGTCGATTTCAATGCCGATGTATTCAACCTCGCAAATACGAAATCGAGGCCCGGTAGCGGACGGTTCTGCACTTACACTCTATGTGTCGGCTCAGAGTCCAAAAGTTTCCGTAGGATCGCTCGTTCGACTCGGGCCCGGGCCATCGACGATCTCTTCCATCATTTTTCCTGCCAGCACTAACGGGTGAGTTGTTTCAATTCGGATGCGCATATGAATTTATGTTCCCAGGTACCAAAAGGAAGCCGGGGTGGCGGATCCCTCTGTGTCAACGTCGACCGCGCTTCGTTTATACATTTTTCTACTCTTTTATTCAATCTGACCAGCTTCACTGCTTTTCCATTTCACAAGCTTCACCCATGAATCAAGCTTCGAATTAATATTCGCATGCTGATATATTTAGGCTTGTAGATACCACAAGAAGGATTCATATTTATGTTCCCAGGTACCATGAAGACTGCCCGGTAGCGGATAGTCCGCTCTGTTCTGTGATTTTGCTGTCGGATTTCCCCGGGAGTGCGCTCGTTCGACTCGAGCCCGGACCATTGCTCAGAGGATTGAATAAATTTTCCTATCTCGCGCCTTCACAATTTCAAGAGAGCGAGCAGGGCATGCCCTCCTTCAATTGCTTAATGTGCCTCAGGGACACATGAGATCTGCGAGGGATCCTCTCATGCGATTTGTTCTGAAATCACTTGATATGCATTTTCCTTTCGTCCTGCTCTTCAACCTTTCTTTTTGTTGTTATTTTGCCAGCACTCCCGGGGCGAGTTATTCAATTTGAATGCGCATATGTATATATCATTCGGGCGCAGACTGTTTCCCTTCCTCTATTTTTAATTAGACACGACTCAATGGCGAGTGAGTTTAGGATGCTGATATATTTAGCTACCGACTACGAGATCAACGCCCAGTCGCGGATGGTCCCGCACCCGAGGTCAATTTCGATGCCGATCTATTCAACGTCGCAAATACGAAATCAAGGCCCGGTAGCGGACGGTTCCGCATCTGCACTCGATATATATCCAGCAGAGTGGCCGCAGGATCGCTTGTTCGACTCGGGCCCGGGCCATGGAACTCGTGAAAAAATGTTTTTTTCTTGCAAGCATTCACGCGTGGTGTTTCCATTCGAATGCTCGTATATTTAGCTTTGTAGGTCGCAGAAAGAAGGCCTGGTAGTGGATGGTTCCGCACCCGCAATGAATGGGAAACACGAATACGAAGGTCTTGCAGGAGCTGCTCGTTCGATTCGAGCCCGGGCCATGGGTCGACGCATTTCCGTTATTTCCAGATATCCCGCTGATTTGATCTACAGGTATCTGTGTGTTTTTCCGCTGCACCTCGCATGAACACATGGATAGCAGGATAGGAGGGAAATCTAACAACGGAGATCCTCTCGTGTTGTACGCCTCGATCACGAGATGGACGGGGAGAGCCCGACCCGACCCGGGCGGAGGTGGGTCGGGCTCCGGATTTTCTCGGGCCCGGCCCTCTCTGACCTGGCCCAAGCCCGGCTCGACCCGAACAACACTATGCACAGCCTTGGGGCTGTGCCCAGATTGACAAGCATCTACCATCCACATGACAGTCCCTCCTTGTCCTCCCCCGTCATGAGAGACGATGAGAAAGGTCTCTCCATCTTACCATTCAATGGGGGTTGTCTAATGGAGCCCCGACAGTCACTGATCCCGATGAGCCCTGGGCCGCGAAGATTTGGGCGGTGTACATAGACGAGGCGGAGAAGTATGACAAGGCGTTGGTGGAGAGCTGGAGAAGTGATATGGAGGGATTGCTCATTTTCGTGAGCTTATTGACATTTGAATTCATGCCGTGCTTAATGAGGTACCCACAGGCTGCTCTATTCTCCGCCATTGTGACGGCGTTCATCATTGAGAGCTACAAGACATTCAACAGCGACTCGAGCGCCCTCACCGTCCAACTTTTATCGCAAATATCACAACAGCTCGCAGCGGCGGCCAATGGGAGCACGTTCAATGTACCTCAGACGATACCCTTCACTCCACCCACGACATCGGTCGTGTGCAATGCGTTTTGGTTCATCAGTCTTGGCCTCAGTTTGGCGTGTGCCCTCGTTGCGACTCTCGTCGAGCAGTGGGCTCGCGAATTTCTCCATAGAACCGACATGCGATCCGCACCCCTCATCCGCGCGCGCATGTTCTCGTATCTCTACTACGGCCTGAGGCGATTCCACATGCACACAGTCGTGGAGATAATCCCGATTTTACTGCATGCGTCGCTCCTTTTCTTCTTAGGTGGCCTGGTTGCATTCCTCATTCCGGTAAATCTCACCATGACGTGGGTTGCGGCCGCCCTTCTTTCCATTATCGCTGCGGTATATGTCGTCCTCACCTTCCTTCTATTGCGGTACCTGGATTGCCCGTACCGCACACCGCTTTCGGTTACCACTTGGCAGGTTCTGAAAACTTTCAAGAGGACCTGGCCGCTGGTATCCGAGACTGTTTGGCGGGTTTTTAACGCTCTCAAACAGATTTGGCCTGCCTCCTATTCCGACCCTGACCTCGATGCGCGGCCCGCAGAGTGGGGGGTGAAACACCAGGTGCATTCCTCCTGGTCCGACGACACAATAGTTCAAGCAATTTTTTGTGCTGCCCTGGACCCCCAGGGGCGGTCAGAGAGAGATTACAGGGCTTTGGTCTGGACTATGAAGTCCCTGGCCGATGAAGCTGAATTGGAACCATTCGTGGAGGCGATTCCTGATCTCTTGTCAACACCGAATGGCGAGTGCCGCCGCGGATACAGCAGGCACATCCTAGATCTGGTGCACAATCCTGATATTCGGTTGGACAACCGTATCGCAGCTCTCTTGGATAGCTGCCACACGGGTGTCCTGTCTGCAGATGACAGTAAACGCCGTCTCATTATTTGCTACAAAGCCTTCTGGGCCATTGCAATTCTTTCATCCGATCCCGCTCAGTCCTTTACTGGGTCGAATGCTGCTGTGGATTTCTCACACATCTATCGGCGCCCTACATTCGAATCCTCCGTGTCAAATCCAGACATTGCCCCCTACCTCACCTCTGCCAAGGCTGTGATGTGCCGGAGCACATTCTGTGCCCTGGGTGGGAGTTTTGTGGCACAGAAAACTCCAGCCGTCACCAATCATGACTTGAGCCAAGTGAAATCTTCCTTGGAAGACATGTATGCGGGATTTTTCCCATCGCGCGATGTGCTGGCACTTCCGCAATCAAAACTGCAACGCTGTCGGGAGATGTCCGAGAGGCTTTCTCGTGTCCCTCCCAAGATTCTGTTCAACTACCTTGGCGACTCCGCCCACTTAAATTTCCCTCCATACCAGTGGGAACGTACACAGTCTGTGATTTCGCAGTGGGCTACTTCGGAACATCTCTATTCCCCCGGATACGCACTCGAAGAATGCCTTGAAATTATCATAAACGCCTGGCAACAGGGATCAGTCACTGCTCCCGACACCTCTAAAAAGCCCTGGATCAATACAGGCATCGTATTGACATTGCTGCGCTTTTGGTGCACCGAAAAACCGACCCGCATTCCGAGTTCTATCGTCCAATTGTTGAACCACTCACCTGGTTTTGATTTCCACACCCCTGATATCCAATTTGGGATCATGATCGTCGCCCACCTATGGTCTAGCTTTTTGGCAACTCTCACCTTTCGCAATCCATTCCCGAATCCATTGGCCACACGAGCCACACTGACTGCTTTATGGAATCTAGCTTCCCTTCATAGGACGGGGCTGGAAACCTGTGTATGTGTCCTGGAAGCACTGGATCCCGACTCCTCTTTCACTGAGATATCAACCTCTATCACCGCCCTCATCAGAAGGAATCTTCTGAATGAAATTTCCCGCCATGATGGCAGGCCCACAGAAAAATTATTAAATGCTGCACATCACATATTTCCCCGGCAAAACACAATACAAATCCCGGGTGAATCCGACGACATTTTAGCTTTGGAAATAGTACAAACATGGGTGGAGGAGGCTACATTAACTGCTCTTGTGGAATTCCTCGAACTCTGCAGCTCGGATCCTTTGCCATATAGGGCAGCTGAAACCCTCCGCAAAATCGCCATTTCATCTGTCCGTGCAACCATCCCCGCCTCCATTCAGATCCGGTTGGCAAACAGCATACAGAACATCTATACTCGCGGCCTTCAGGAGCTGATGAACGAGATCTTGAAGTATAAGCTCTGGGACATCTATCCCAAGGCGTGGGTACGGGTTCTCTGGCTAGATGATCCGGTTGCTCGAGACAAAATCAAAGCGGTTTTTACAGATTATCTCACAGAATTGCAATCTACAGGCTCACTTCCTGCCATCCTGTACCGTCTGCAAGACGTGTTGCGGAGCCTAGACTTTGTGCAGGCTCAATACCAAGAGCCAGGATCGGCGAATATCCTCGGCAGTACACCTGGGGTGGCAGAGGCGTCCTCGGCCCCGAGGGCCAATGACAGAGCAGAGGGCTCGAATACCAGACGGATCGAAGCTGAAGATATTAGCCCGGGCGAAAATGTCTAGCTACAAAATATTATTGAGGATTGAGAAAGATTAACGACACATTGGTCAAGAATATTCAGAGTCAGATTACTCGTATCTTAAGCAGATGCCTTGTATCACATTGTACCTGTTTGCAGTGTTCCGAATATACCCCTTTGTGGCGCTTTTCCTCTGTCATGCCTCGTCTGACCAAGACCCTAGCTATGATTAGTTCTGCGACCATGAATAGCAATAAGATGTCTTTGCGTACACCCACTCAGTGAACAAGTTAAAATGAGTCTAGCTATGGGGCTCAGTGTGGCCTGATTATTTGATGGCAGTGAGGACTGAACCGAGCTTCACCGGCAGTTCAGCGTTCAAACATATTAAGCCCAAATTTCAAGGTGTGAACCAGCGAAACTAAACACACAAGTAGCGACAGAGAACCCATACTGTATTATTTTAATCAATTCGACCATCATGCGTCACGCACCCCCTGATCGGTGTCGCTTTGGTGCAGTGTCCTGTATCATGCCCCCGGTGGTCGAATGAACAATCTGTCATGCAGGGTGCAAAATTGCCTGCACGGCACATTAAATTAAAATTTTTCGTTTCTGTGGTCGGAATTTTTGTTTGTGTCACGTGAATTTAATGGTCGAATTGGTATTTTGGGTCACGTGTCATGCCCCTGGTTAAATTGAATGAAATAATACAGTAGTCAGACTCTCAGAGGAGTTCCAGTCATCTTGGTCCAGTCCAAAAGAATTGTGGAGGAGTTTGAATCAAACTCTATCAACCTACAGACTCATTCGATCTAGAGGAGACCCTGCCGAACTGCGCCGGAGCAGGAAGGGCAGGATAATATAAGCTTCAAACTGAACAAACCCACGAACCCATCAGAAAATCATGGAACTCAAATATTTCAAGCTTGTGGTTCAAACATCACCTCCGAGTCTGCAAAATGTCTTCTCACAGTTCAACACTGCCTCATGATTCTGTCTCGCATTTCCAGTGCTTTTCAGTGCCACGGTTTGGAACTTGGTGGAGCTATCATTCAAGTTCCTCACGTCTCGGTTGACTGATTATACGAGGGGGTTCCCGAACTCAAATATATTCATTCTCGGGGTATTACATTCGTGCAATACCAACACTCATCTTACACGTGTTACGACCTGTGCTAGTAACTCGGGTATACCCCGTTTCCTTCACAGCTTCCTAGCAGAGCTCCTTGCTGAACCTCTCAATCACTTTTGAACAAAAATTATCCTTAGCCAGAACCGGAGTCTTGGGTCGGAGCGAAGCCAGTATGTCATGTATGACATTTGAGATGGTCCGCCACTGTAAACCTCAACCGCATCAGCAAAAAAATATAACGAACCATTACATACACGCACTCCGAGGATGAGCATACCAAAGGAATACACGTCGCTCTTCATCGTCGCTTTGGCGATGGGCAGTTCGTATGCGCTTGGGACGAGCCGTTCGGGCACCATCCATTTGGAGGTTCTGCCCCCGGTGGATGAAACACCGGATAAGACTGTGACAGTCAACGTAGAGATCGATGTGGCGGAATGGGACAGTTGACCAGCTCGCAATGCTTCACAACATTGATCGCAAGGGCAAAGGGATCTCCGACGACGTGTGACGCCTCCATTGGATTTTCGGGTTGAATGAATGATAATCCGAAATCTGCGATCACTGCCTTGCCATCATCGTCGATCAGGATACTTGGGGTGTGGGGCCGTGGCAGGGCCCGGCAGAAACTTCGTACTTATGTAGTCCTACTCAGTATATCAATACATACAATGTACCGAAGCAGTACCAAGCATCTGATGGAATGACAATGATAATTACATGGTCAAAAAGACCAAGAAAAATCTGACAGAGTGGAAAGAAAACAAAAAAGAATGCAGATGGAAGGGATCAATCTCATGCCCTACAGATTCCCTGAGGGAATGTTGGCAAAGACATAGCCAACAATACTGCCCGCACTTGAACTGCCGGTGTGTGCCGTCAGAGTTTGAAAACATCTTTGATGCATCGTTGCTTGAGTCTGAGATAAATTTGATTACAGCAAACAATTGCACAAGGATAACCAACAATAACAATATTATGTAGGAACTTTCTACATTATTAACAGATAACAGCACTCAAGTGGCAGAGAGGCCATGGAGTAATTCAGATTCTACTTGCTGGCAGATGCATGGGAGTTGGTACATAGATATATATTGGTTCAAGATGAAAAAGAAAACATGTGGTGCATCAAATGAAGTTCAGCTCACATAAAAAAACATTAGCTATGAAGCAGGATAGCCATGTGAGATAAATGGCGACGAAAGGTTTCAAAAAGGTTCAAAAATAAAAGGATGCATAACGGAGGGTTCGAACGGGTTGAAGTGTTGTGTTACAAAGGTTTAGCATTTGCGAAACTGGAACCGACTGGTTCTGCCAACCAAACACGAACAAAGATGCCGGCTCGATCATGGCTGATGCCGGTCCCCAGGACTCAATGAGCGAGATGAAAAAGAGGCGTGACACGCAAGTTTCCGATAAACCCGAACTCGACTCGAACGAGCGGAACCCGGATTAATATCAAGCAAGACATACACTCCGCATCTCCAACCCCCCCGCCGGGCCTTGATTTCATAGTCGCATTGAACCCAGATTATCAGCAGAATTCCAACGGAACTCACCATTGAATATAGAATCTAGTCAAATAAAAACGTGAGAAGAGGATCAATGGCCTGAGCTCGGATCGAACGAGCGATGTCCTACGCACAACTGATGATCTACAGCATCGAGTGTAGGTGTGGAAACCATCCACCACCAGGCCTTCATTTTATACCTATGTACGCACTTGAATGCATGAGGCATGAATGAATGTCAAAGGCGTAGAATTTGAAACCAAAAAAAACGAGCGGAGCCTGCATAAGAAACATTATCCTAACACGCTGCACATCCGTCACCAGGCCTTGTTTCAAACTTGTAAATCTCGTGAGATGGCGTTTGACGCGCAATGTACCTACTACCTAAAGTAAATACCAGGCGATCTTTCGGGGCCTGAATCTGAATATATCAGCATACTGATTCGAGTCATGAATGAACCTTGTCAAATAAAAACAAGAAGGCCCCGGGTTCGATTAGTCGAATGAGTGAAATGTTGCAACAAAATCACAGAGTCCAGGTGCGGACCCTCCGCTTCCGGGCCTTCTTTCTGGGACCAAGGGCATA
The DNA here is from genome assembly GCA_029281465.1 of Mycena epipterygia. Lineage (NCBI taxonomy): Eukaryota > Fungi > Basidiomycota > Agaricomycetes > Agaricales > Mycenaceae > Mycena > Mycena epipterygia. The sequence goes on along the minus strand of JARJCQ010000066.1, from coordinate 546,597 downwards.
GATATACGAGCATTCGAATTTAAATCACTCACGCAGAACAATGTCGCTAGCCACCAAGGATATTCGGAGCCTTTGAGAACTTTTTTCTTTCTTGGGAACTGTGAGGCAGTGTGCTCAACGGGGTACCTCCGCCGGATGACGTGCCACCGCACTCACTCTTGACTTCTTCTGACTCACGGACCTGCAGGTCAATGAACGGAATGTAACCAAAAAAGTCCTCGATAATACTCATGGCCTGGGCTCGAGTCGAACGAGCGCTTCCCGCAGAGAATTAATACAATGCCGATTGAATGCAGGTGCAGAACCCCCCGCTGCCAGGCCTTGTTTCAACACCGGTTGTTTCAACACCGGTTGTTTCAACACCGGTTGTTTCAACACCGGTGAACCTCGTTAGATCATGGAATTTGAAGTCTTGACGACTGACCCAGAAAACTATAACGGCACTCAGGCTCGGAAATATGTGAGACCGACCAGCTGAGTACCAACCGCGACTTCCGGGATCTGCTTCCTCTGTATATGGTTCACTGGCAGCGGGATGAGTTTAGGAGAGGGTCGACAGGACAGAGATGGCGATGCGTGGCGATGTGTTCTCGATTTCGGAGGAGTGCAGGGGAAATTATTCGTCGTGGGAATCGCTGAAGAGCAGCGTCCCTCAATCGCAAGAACTCACCAACGCACACTGTAACACTCCCAGCCAGTAAATAGCCGAGTACCCCGCGCGCATTCTAGTCGCTGCCGTGGTCGTGCCCGTCTCGGGTCGAGAGCAAAAAATGAATCACACCCGCCCGAGTGGGTGGGAAGCGCGGGGGCGGGGCCAAGGACGAAGGGCAGAGGCTGTGCGTTTCGGGTCGGTCATCAGGTGTCGTGAGGCACGAACGTCGCAGGCGGCACACCCGCCCGAGTCCGGTTCGAGTGAAGCACCTCGTCCTCACCCGCGTCCTCGTCATGCGCTGTAGTCTCCGGAGCGTCGGTGGCGGAGGAGCGGCGCGCGCCGTGATTAAATGCGAGTGGAAGCGCGGATACGTCCTCGTCGAGGTGACAACGGAGATGAAAGGCGCACAATCTCTGACATCGTGGTTCGGCAGGTTAGTAGAGACTAGAAAGAGAGCGAGCGAGTCGCGATGAACGGAAAGGAAAGGTTAGGGCTGGCACACGTGTACCGGCTCCCGGTCCGCACTTCCGCACCTCTCTCTCTCTCTATCTTGCGTCCATCACGACCCGTCCTTCATCTTCCCCGAACGCCGCACGTCCTTTGCCGTTCGCTCAAGGTGTAAGGCGGTTTCCGCTCTGAGACTGCGTGCAACATGGTTTCTGATTCTGCAAGGCCACACTCGTCATCTTTTCAGTCAAGTACTTAGTATTTCGCTTCCAGTGTATCATAACTTAATCGAGTTCACAGGGATATAAAGAACACCCGGTGGCGGTGGACCACACCTGCATCACATAGTAAATGCGTTTTGATCAGTCAATGCAGGCTCCGCTCTTTCGATTCGAGCCCCGGCCATGGCCCTGGGGCCTGGACCATATCTTGTGGTGAAGAGCATTTTTTTTCATCCCGTTCATCGGTGACTTCCCTAACATATTTAAATTTTGGAGGGAAAAACGAACGTCTGTGGCTGGTTTCCGACCTGTCCTCGATTGGGTGGATCATAACCCATGGTCCGCGGACGTCGCTCGCTCGAATTCGATTCAACGCCCTTCTTTATAATAAGATTCAATATTAGTGGGTGAGTTCGTTTGACATGCTGATCTATCCGAGCTGACGACTAAGAAATCAAGGCCCGGTAGTGGATGGTTCCACACCTGCATTCAATCAAAGGCCCGTACAATCTTCTGCAGAAAGTGCGCGTTCGACTCGAGCCCGTGCCATGCTGTAGTGTGTGAAGAGCTCTTTTTTCATCCTCTTCACATCCAGCGGTGACTCCGCTAGGTATTTAAATACGCAGATATCGGTTTCCGCACTTGTCCTTTCCATTAACCATGATGTTAACCTCCTTCTGTCCGCAAGACATCGCGCTCTCGAATTCGAGTCGAACCCAGGTCATATGCATCCCTCTTCCTCTCTCTCTTTATTGAATACGATTTAATGGCGAGATCAATTTCAGTGTTGATCTATCCAATCTCGCAAATACGAAGTCAAGGCCCGGTAGCGGACGGTTCCGCACCTCTACTCTGTGATTTTGCGGTACGCATTCCTGCAGGAGGTCGCTCATTCGACTCGAGCCCAGGCCATAATTTCTACTCGTGCTGTTTTTACTTGTCAAGGTTCATGCATGATTTGAATTCCCATGCTCATATAGTTAGATTCGTAGGTACCGAAAGGAGGCCCGGTAGCGGGACTCCGCACCTGCAACAGAGTTGCCACGCATGAGTCAATGGCTTCTACAGGAATCGCTCGTTCGATTCGAGCCCGGGCCATGGGCCATCGCCGGCAACATTTCCATTATTTTTAGATCTCGCAACAACTTTCCCCTCCCATTGCGCGGTGAGCCCCCTTATCGGTGTCTTCCTTACTCCTGGTTCTTAACGCTGACATGGATGACAGGGAAATACATGAGATCATTTCGTGTTGTACGGATCACCCTTTCCACTGAACGGCAAGTTCAAATTGAATTCAGATTTATTCAAGTTCGCGACTACGAAATAAAGGCCTGGTAGCGGACGATTTCCGCACCTGCACTCGATATCTCGGTACAATGTGGGTATGGAAGTTTCCGCAGGATCGCTCGTTCGATTCGAGCCCGGGCCATGGGCTGCGCGCTGTGAGGTTTTTTTTTTTTTTTTTTTTCATTCCATTCGTTGATGACTCCCGCAGCACATTTAGGTTTTGGAAGAGGAAATAAAGGCCTGGTAGCGGATGGTTTCCACACCTGGTGAACCATTATGTCCGCCTCTTCATCCACAGGCAATCGCTCGTTCGATTCGAGCCCAGGCCATCGTTGCTCTTTCTCTATCTTTTTAATTGGACACGATTTAATGATGAGGTTAATTTAAATGCTGATTTATTTAAGCTACCGACGACGAAATCAAGGCCCGGTAGCGGTCGGTCCGCACCTCTACTCTGTGATGGTGGTTTGCATTCTTGCAGGAGGTCGCTCGTTCGACTCGGGCCCAGGCCATCGATCTCTTCCATCTTTTTCCTCCCTGCACTGACGGGTGAGTTGTTTCAGTTCGAATGTGCATACTGTATTTTTTCATTCAATTCGACAAGGGGTGTGACGTGTGACATCTGGAACATATTCGACATGTCGATAGGGCCCAGGTTGGACCGTGACACCCTCAAAAAATTCGACACCATCCCAAATGGATGCAGGGGCATCCTAAAATCGTCTGAGATTTTCTGCGAAAGCACAGAGAGCCAGGCAAATTTCGGTTTGAAATAATTGCCTCAGGATGGTTTTCACGGCTTGTGTTGAATTCGGGCCTAGTTTAGGACAATACAAAGCTAAAAATTAATTGAAGGCTCTGGACAGGCCTCAGGAAGGGCTGAAAATTATATCCACGAGTTTTGGAGGTCAAGAGCAGTATTTTATTATTTTGTGAACCATGGAACCTATTCGACACCTACCCCTGTGACGCGTGACAAAGAACCAAAGTTCGTATTCGACAACCCCCCCTGTGACGCGTGACTGTCGAATTGAATGAAAAAATACAGTACATTTAGGTTTGTAGGTCCCAGAAAGAAGGCCTGGTAGTGGATGGTTCTGCGCCTGCACCGAATGGAAGACAATACGCGATACACGAAGTTCTGCGGAGCGCTCGTTCAATTCAAGCCCGGGCCATGCATCTGTTTCGCCTGTTTTTTTCTCTGACACGATTCACGGGTGAGTGGTTTCCATTCGAATGCACATATATCTATGCCCCCGGTACCAACAAGATCTTGACGGCCTGGTAGCAGATGTTCATTCATACGAGGCGTTCGCTCGCTCGACTTTATATGGACTATTTTGCGGCTTTTTATTACTATCAATGACCGGGTACTGGGCCACCTTAGGATTTATCACTGGTTCTCGAGAGCCATAGTGTCCATATACAATCAACTGTTTGGTGGAATGAAGGCAGGTATCCTGCGAATGGTTCGAGACCATATCCGCGAATTTACATGGGGTATTGATTGACCAGTGAATTTCTTTCCGCCGGTACCCCCAACAGATGCAAATACTAGCTAGAGGGCCTCCCGTCAAAATTGAGTTCCGCAGGTTCAAACTGGCGGCCTTATTGTTCAGGAATGGTACAGGGAGTTACTAGGGAGGATTCTGTGTAGTTACGGTATACATAGAAGCAATGAGACGGCGAAAGAAAAATGCCTGAGATGGCAGCGGAAACGGCGGAATAGCAGATTCCGGACTACCCAGGCGCCTCGTCGGGACTAGCAGCTGTGACGGCCCAAAATCAGAAACATGCTGTTTCATATGAAGCATTCCGACATACCAGGACCCCCACCCTCATTTCGAGATGTCTCTAGCTCCCAAAGAAAATTCAAATGTCTCGGGCACCGAATTTGGGTGGTTTGGGATAAAGGACAGCAGTGAGAAGGGAATTGAGGGAAAAAAAAGTTGGAAGACACACCAAGCTGGAGTATGCCCAATTGCAAAAACCCTTGCCAAATCCCAGATCCGTAGCGTGGATGGGTCTCACGCTGTGGACGTGGCTAGCGTGAGCTACTCAGGATTGAAGCCGAGGTGTATCCGCGCCATAGCAAGAGTGCGTGCCGTAAGTGGGCGCCATATTCCATCAGGGATTGAAGCCTTGCATCGGGCGAGTAGAATGAGCCGAGGAAGTCGTCCAAAGACGAAGAACTGGTAGAGAAAGAGCTGGGGCAGTTGTGCGGGAGAAGAAAACGGCAAGAAAACGGCGGTCGGAGCCCCTCGGCCGACAGTGCACGTGCCATAACTTTTGACCCGAACATCACTTTCGGTCGAAAAACGGTATGAACCATGATTAGAGGTCCCACTCCATCCTCAAACCCCCAACTTGAACATTTCAGGAGATCCTGCTTCACTAGAGGCCAAGTGGCCCATTACCTAGTGTGGCCCACTACCCAGTCGCAGATAGTATTTCACAAGCTTCGAATTCGCATGCTCATATAATTAGGCTTGTAGGTAGTAAATGAAGGCCCAGTAGCGGGGATTATGGACAACTATGGAAGTTTTCGCAGGATTGCTCGTTCGATTCGAGCCCGGGCCATAAGGATCTTGTCACGCATTTTTTTTCATCCCATTCATTGGCGACTTCGCTGACGTATTTGACATATTGAAGCTTTATAGGTAGGAATGAAGGCTTGGCAGCGGATGCTTTCCGCGTCTGTCCTCAATTCGGTTAACCATGCTGTTAACTTCTTTGTCCACGGGACGTCGCTCGCTCGAATTCGACTAGTAATGAATGGCGTACGGCTGCTACAAGTCAAGGTGATGTTTTCGCCAAGCCTGCAGCATCAGGACCGGGCTCGACTCGCCGTGGCCCAGTTTTGGCATTCTGGTTATGCAGTTAGCATTCTTCCGACATATTTCCTCTCACAGACAAAAATCACGAATGAAAGGTCAGTGTTAAATTCGCGTACCGTGAGTATTCTCAGATATCCGATGCTGCTGCTTCCTGTTCAACAGATGCTCGTTGTCCTTTAGCTAACTTTGCTTCAAAATATTTCACTCGGACATGGTGCGTGGTGCACAGCTGCTGCCAGTTGTTGAGATGTAAGCCATCATTAATCCTGTGCAAGAACAGCGAGAGGGGGTTCGATTTCCTGCGTCCGCCTAGAGTGATTGTCGATATTTCTTTTTGTCCCGCCTAGAGCAGGAGAGTAAATTGGGTCTGGCTGGTATGCATTATGCTTGCCATGGGGCACCATAATCTTGTCACTGCCGGGGTCAAGACCCTTGCTTTTGTTCCATGTTCAGTGTCGTCTTTTCTGCGCTGGGATTTACTACTCGAATCGAAAGGATCCTCGCAAACTTCTTCTCGATCCCACAGAGCGTCGCGTTTCTTTCTGACGATACTTTTCGACATCGCGCCAAACACAGGTTTTGCCGACTTTTTCTGTCGGAAGGTAGAATCAGTAATTCCGTGCTGCAGTAATATCTGGGAGGTAAGATATATTACCGACAAATAATTAGGGTCGGTGTGAGCCGCGGGGCTCCTGCTCTGCATCGTGGGTATGCATCTCACCAATCCAGATTCCAGGCTTCGAATGGTCGGATTGGCAATTTAGGTCACGCGTCACGCACCAGGTCGATTTGATTGAAATTCTACAGTATTCTCCCAGAATCGTTAGTTTTATGAGGGCTTGATTCGATCTGAAAAAGTCCCTTGTCATCCCGAGCAGGGTTATATACAATTCTAAAGCACTCCCTAGCCACGCATCACAAAAATACCCTTGAAGTATTACAATTAGTCAAACGACCAAGTGACGTCGATGACACCACGGCCTGTATCGGCCAACGACGCAAAGGCTCCCTCCGTCAAGTCAATCCCGTTTGAAGCGCATCCAGGGCACAAGTCTGCGACCTTCACCGTGATGGATTTGCCTTGGACTTCACAAATCGCGAATTAACAACAGATGATCGGGCACACTAAAACATCAACTTACAGGTAACGGTGAGGTCCTGGCCGCAGTGCGCGCCGTTGTCATAGTTAGCGCTAGATAGGGCGACAGAGAAGTCTGAGTTCTGGATTGGGTTCCCGCAAGCGCCGATCCCGCCGTTGGGGAGATAGAACGTCGCTGAAACGGGGGGTGAGAGCATTCAGGAATCAGAATGAGGGCAGTGAGTGCGTATACGCGTACCTGGACCACTGGTGGCTGAGACGGACGCTGCGAGAGCCAGGAAAGAAGCAAGCTTGAAGATGGAATTGGTGAACTGCATCGCTGGTTTGGATGTTGAGAGCCCAGGGACAACACAGACAGCTTTTATATGTCTGCGCACGGTAAATAATATAGAGCCCTCCTCCATAAGCATAGATGGCCTGTTGGAATATCCGTAAGGAACCGGGTAAGGAATATTTTCGTACAGGTCACAAGGGGTTGACTGGGCGCTTGATCGGTCATTTGCTTGCGGGACGCGCAGCAGCCGTCGGTGATGAGAGACACAAATCGTGAATGAGCACCGGCGTTCAAATTCAGGCCAGACAAATTTAAATGCCGCCTGTTCGGGGCTTCGTCACCTTTAACCGTGCAGAGGATCATCCAGAACCACTGAATATTCATCATTTCACTGACTTATTTAATATGTGGGGCGAAGAATGACGGCTCTGAAAGTCGGATTTGAAATGTGTGTCCTGACCGCGGATGCACGGTCACTGCCCAAGGGGTGACTAAAACCGGAATGATGGAGTAGCTAGTCAAGTGTCTGGGGTCCGGGCAAATGGCCATTTCGACTGGGTTTTCCATTCCTCACCCATTACAACTGGTTTTGGTGGTTTCGCGACCCATTTCTTATGTATTTTGAGTCTCAGAGTCCGAATATCAAAGATATTTGAGAAAATACCTGATCTTTAGGTGCTTTTGGAAGGTTTTGGTGTGTTCGGTATCTCCCGAGGCACGTGAACTGCACGTCAATAAGACCCAACAAAGCGTCGTGGTTTGTCGACTGCTCGTAATCCGCGATATTTCCACCAAAAAATTGGGCGCTTACAACCGGGCACTCTTAATGGGGTCGCTGTCAGCTCCGACTCAGATGCGTACTCAGCGGCGAATATAAATTTATGCGCATCGATATTGGTATTCGGGCTCACGTAATGGAACGAACCTTCCTGTCCCGCTACCGGCAACCTGAGGTGGAGAATATGCGCCGCATTTGCGCATGCCAGGTGAAACATCGGGAAGTCCATCAGGCTCGAAAAAAGTCCGGCTTCACAGGATTCTCACCTAATGAAACAGACAACTTCAAAAGGAACCTTCCCGTTCTTCAACCTGAGATTCACGGCAGCCGATCCGCATATACACACGCTTCGCTCATAAGCAAATTGCCTCACAGCGCGGAGTCGCAGTCACTGTCGGAATCGCCGTCGAGGAGCCCAGATTCGACCAACTCCGCCAGAAACGGCGATTCGACGCTGGCTGAACTCGGTGGAATGTGCGAGCCCGAACTGTTGGCCAAGACGAACTCGTAAAGTAATGCGTTGATCCTAAAGAGATGAGGCACCGGACCTGAACAGGGGAAATCGTCGTACTCATCAAGATGCGTGAGATTACCAAAATGTCGAGCGCCATCGAGGCAGCGGCGCAACAGAGCAATTCCAGGAGCTCTTCAGCATCGCTCAGCGGGTATGCAATATCGTCGGAGCAATGGACGAGTACGATTGGACAGCCAATTCGCGAGAGCGTCTTACCGTTGATTAGAGAAGATGAAGTATAGCGTCGAGCTCGCGCCTACCATGAGACGTGGAGGCGGAAGGAAGAATTGCTATGGCGGTTGTCGTGGTAAGCGACGAGGAAAGCGTGACGCGGTATTTTCCGGAGCCAACACACCGGAGTTTACCGAGCGCTTAATCGAGCGCTTGTTCCCAGCCTGGAAAAACCATGAAGTCCCGGCTCGCCAGACCTTCATATTCGATACCTGCGAACGTGATTAGACATTTGCTCAGCTCGAAATTTAGGGAGACACAGGGTAGGTTTTTCTCGAACGAAATGAGTCCTCACTGTACACGTTGGATTGCCGAATTGCCCTTCTACTACTGCAGACGAGAATGGAAAATAGAGGGAGGGCTGGGAGTGAACTCAGTGCTGACCAGTGAATAGGGCAAAAAATTCTGATGGCGCAGACTGTAATCATATTCAAGCAACGGAATAAAGTGTAGGCGCGGTTCCACCACTATCAGGCTTTGTTACATCAGTACTAGTGCCACGGATGCGATTGTTGTCGCGCAGGCGCCGAACCGAGCCTGTCAATGCATTTCGGACGGCGGATGCGTAAATCACTAAGTTTATCTGGGAAATGGATGCCAGTGAACGAGATCTGAAAAGGAAGAGAAAAAAACAGTTTTCCAGAGTGGGATGGCCCAGGTTCGAGTCGAACGAGGAGTTCCTGCAGAATGGCTTAGTCGATGATTTACGCGACGCAGATGCGGCATCGCGTTTTCCACACTTTGCTTGTTTGTGCTTGTACGTGCTTGTACGTGCACGTACAAGGTCCGAAAGCTCGCAAGCTCACAAGACAACAAGCCAGGTCCAAAATCCCACAAGACATCAAAAAAAAAAAAAACCTAACCTATCCCATTAGATTACAGGCATCATTTCTGCAATATAATTTTTTCAAAACAAGATAAAAAGGTCGCAAGGTCACATGTTTTTTGTGATCTTGCTGATGGGTCCACCACTACCAGGCCTTCTTCTGGGACCTGCAGACTGGGTGAGATAGAGAAAGGTTGGGGAACGCACCGAGTCAGTTTAATGAGACGAGGGCTTGGAATCTCCCGTGTTGTATTAGGGAAGGCGCTTCATAATACTCGAGACGATGAGGAGTTTAACACTGCAGAGGGAGAGAGTCATGAGCTCCCAGAGAATGGGAAAAAAAGTACCGGCGGCGATTCACTTTTAAGGCCCGTGCTCGAATCGAACGATCGATCTCCTGAAAGCTCGGGACGGCAATGTTGCAGAGTCGGTCCAACCGTGAACAGGCCTTGTTCTGGGAATTGTTAACTCCAATTAACCAGGATTAAACGTGATCTGCAACGAGTGGGAAAAAATCTTGATTTTTTTGCCGTCAGAGGCCTAGGCTCGAATCGAACGAGCGATTCCTGCATTGATATCTGCACGGGATGTCCATATGCAGCAGGTGTGGACCATCCACAACCAGGCCTTAATTCTACACCTGCGAACTTGATTGGATGGTATTCAGTTTTCTGACCAGGTATCGGCAATAGCGCTTCGTCGTGAGTAATATTGATTTCCACCGAGTGCGCCGGCCAAGTTTACTATCGATGCTCATGGAAGGATATTGGCATATATCGTTGAATGTCCGATCCCAACGGTGACGGATTTTGCCCAAAAAGGGCCTCTATGCCCGTTGACATCCAGGCCCAAAATTGGTGAGTATAGCCCAAGCTTGAGTTAGGGAGGTGCCTGTTATTCAGTGCGGGATTTGTCCGTCAGCAGCGGCCGGAGAGATTTTGTTGGAGGCGCACCAATCACGTATACGGAGAATACAGTATGCAATTGCGCTCCAAGTCACTCCAAGGAGCCGCGTTTAAATAACGGATTTAAATCAGGGTGCGGTGAAGGCAGATGCAAGCGATCTTTCCTATTCCTAAGCTGAGACACTCCGTGTCGGATTAATTCCACCCGGATTCCACACGACGAGGACGGAGAGCCGGTTTGCTAACCACAAAGCACTCCCCAGCATCCGCAAATTCGCTCCAGTAGAGATGGCGGTGCGCGCCGAAAACGCCAGTCGATGTCGATGTTCTGTTTTTTGGATTTCCAGGGAATACACCTCCGTCGTGGGAATCGCTGAAGACCAGTGTCCCAAATCGCAGCAGGGGAAGATGGTGTAACATTCCCATTCGACGACGAAAAATACAAATACACGTCTGCGGAGAACCAAGCACACAATGTATCAGGTCTTTGGGCTTGACGGGTGGACGCACAGACATACCTATCTATGTACACGGTAATATTGATCTGCCGACATTGCGTTGCGACAAATGAACCGTACAACGCCCACCGACGCCTACGTCGGAAATGGGGGAGCCAGACCAGTACCATTATGCGCTGCCCCTCCAATGCAAGCTTGCGTGCTCAGTCCTCGTTCGCAACCCTAATCGAGAGAAGGTGCTCGCAGCGGGTCGGGTGACGCACCCATCCAGATTGCGGACGTCTCCGTCGTCGCCTGCGCCGCCCACGCGGGGGCGAGCGCGTGGATGCTGTGGTTAGGATTACCTACAAGAGCGCGTACGAGGTGAGCAGTCCCAGGCGTCAGCACCGAAGGTGAGGCCTAGTCGCCGCCGGGTCGTTCCCGTCGTGCGTCGTACGTCGGGTCGAGAGCGAAAGATGAATCACATCCGCCCGAGTCCGGTGGGCAGCGTGGGGGTATTGTCGGCCATGGGTTAAGGACAGAGGCCGTGCATTTCGTGTCCCTCACCGTGTGGCGTGCGCCATGGACGCAAGAGGCGCGTGCGTCCCGGCAGGACGCCCGCCCGAGTCTGGTTCGAGTGAAGCTGCGCGTGCTCGTCGTCGTGGCAAAGAGTGGGGTTCGCCGCTGGTCGTCGTCGGCGTGATCATTCTGGCAAGGGCGGACGGAGTGCGGACATCATGCTGGCCGGAGTCGTGGTCCTGGTCTAGGCCATCGTCGCACAGCGTAATTTCAGGAAGGAAGAGCGGAGGGGCAGGCATCACGCTCGCCGGCGTCCGAGTGGCAAAGGGCGCAACGCTGAGATCATCTCCGTCCTCGTCTTCATGCGCTGTAGTCCCAGCACGAGCCGGAGGCGGAGGAGCAACATGCGCGCCTAAGTGCGAGCGAGAAGCGCCTTCTGGCGAGTCGCCGTGCACGTGGCAACGGAGAGCGCGGGTGCAGAGGGTTGGAGCACGTGTACCGGCCCCCGGGCCGCGCTTCCGCACCTCCCTCTCTCTCTCTCTATCTTGCGTCCATCATGACCCGTCCTTAGGCTTCCTGGAAATCCGCAAGCACTATTGCCTTTTTCGCTCCTCTTTTGCGTCACGCTCAGGCAAGATGGGCTCCCCTCTGCGCCTGCAGCGTCATCGTTATTCTGCGGCAAACACTTGCAGATAGCATTTCGCTGTGTCCTGACCAAGTTCGCAGCTCTCGTACGCAAGCCAAGGTGGGCGGATGGTTCCGCGCCTGCATCACATATGAATTGCCCTGTGCGATTAATGCGGGCTCCGCTCGTTCGATTCGAGCCCGGGCCCATCCATGAGATCGAACAACGGTTTTTTTTCCCCATCCCATTCATTGGCGACTTCCCTGTGTATTCAGATTCGCATGTATAAAAGCACGGCCTGGTAGCGGATGGTTTGCGCAGCTGCCCTCGATTCGGCGGATGACAACACCTTTGTCCGCAGGACGTCGCTCGTTCGATTCGAGCCCAGGCCGTCCCTCTTCTTCGGTCTTTTTAATCAGAGAAGATTCAACCGTGAGGTCAATTTCAATGCCGATATATTCAACCTCGCAAATACGAAATCGAGGCCCGGTAGCGGACGGTTCCGCACCTACACTCTATGTGTCGACTCCAAAGGTTTCCGCAGGATCGATCGTTCGACTCGGGCCCGGGCCATGAGTGGATCTGTTGTGGACAACTTTTTTTCCATCGACTTCCCTCGTTTATTTAGATTCGCAGATATGTATTGGTTTCTGCACCTTTTTGTTTTGGCCGGGATCCCCGTGTGAGCTATTTCAATTCCAATGCTAATCTACTTATGTTCCCAGGTCCCAGACAGAAGGCCCGGTTGAGGATGGCTCCGCACCTCTACTCTGTAATTGTACTTCCTAATTTCTCCAAGAGTGCGCTCGTTCAACTCGAGCCCGGGCCATCATCTTGCGCTTTCAGTGTTTTTGTTATCATTTGGCCAGCACCCACGGGTGAGTTGTTTCTATTCAAATGCTCAGATATCTATGCCCCAGGTATGGCCTGACAGCGGACGGTCCCCGCCTCTACTGTCTCAGTCTGTGATTGTGTTGCCCGCATTTTAAACCTTATTTTTATTTCGCCAACACCCAAGGGTAGGCTATTTCAATGCGAATGCTAATCTGCTTGTGTTCCCAGGTCCCAGAAAGACTGCCCGGTAGCGGATGGTCCGCTCCTTTGCTCTGTGAGTATGTGGTCCGCATTCCTACAGGAGATCGCTCGTTCGACTCGAGGCCGGACCATACATTCTGCCTGTGCTGTTTTTACTTGACAAGGTTCATGCATGATTTAAATTCGCATGGTTCGTAGGTACCACAAGGAGGCCCGGTAGCGGGGGCTTCGCACCTGCAACAGATTTGCCACGGATGATTCAATGGCTTCTGCAGGAATCACTCGTTCGATTCGGGCCCGGGCCATCCCCACCAAAATTCCCATTATTTTTAGATCTCGCGACAACTTTTCGTGTTGTACGGATCACTCTTTTCACTGAACGGCAAGTTCAAATTGAATTCAGATTTATTCAAGTTCGCGACTACGAAATAAAGGCCCGGTAGCGGACGGTTTTCGCACCTGCACTCGATATCTCGGTACAATGTGGGTACGGGAGTTTCCGCAGGATCACTCGTTCGATTCGAGCCCGGGCCATGGCCATGTTTGTGAAGTTTTATTTTATTTTTCATCTCATTCATTGATGACTTCCTTAACGCATTCATGTTTTGGAGGAGGCAATGAAGGCCTGGTAGCGGATGCTTTCCGTACCTGCTGAACCATTATGTCAACCTCTTTATCCACAGGCAATCGCTCGTTCGATTTGGTTGAGCCCAGCTCGATATACGATACAATCGTTACCGCAGGATCGCTCGTTCGACTCGAGCCCGGGTCATGGATCGCTAGATAATTGAACTCGTATACTCCGGAGGAGAACCACACCTGTCCAAAAATAAGCACGTCAATAGGATAGAATCGCGAAGTTGAGGGAGTCGGGGACAGCTCCGGATGGCCGTATTGCACGACAATTATTATATACATCCCGTTGCATATTGTACCGTGTGACCGAAATCCAGACACCACACGAACGCAACCTACATCCAGTCCGTGAGCGAGGACATGGAAGGCAGGAAAAATCACTCACCATGTATTTGAGGAGAGATGGTCATTGGGAAAACGAACGTGGTAGACGGCCACCTGTGGACTCCAAGAATCTAGTAAGTACGCTGCTATCGGGGCAAGTTTCGGGTCGCACCTGGATCGTGACGGCCCCAAAAAGAAAGACTGCGAAAACAACACCGAGTGCGTCGAACTCTAAAGCGGACATGAAGGAGTCTGAGGGGAGAGTGTTTCTCCCAATGTCTTGAAACGGCAAGATAATAAACGAAAAATCGACGGCTTAAATTCGAAAGCATCAATCAGGATATTCCGACAAAGTAAATGTCTAAAGTAAATGTCACAGTGGAATACCTCAGCGGCCGTCTGAAGCAATCAAAGTGTGGGATGCCGACGAAAAAGTGTGAAAGAGGGACGCGAGAATGGGTGCCAGGGACTATCGCCCACAAATGCATGATCTAGTCATAAGAGACGCCCGTCCACCTTCTAATCCAATGCTACCTAATTTGGGTTGATTACTCGGGCACATGCCACATGGGAACGACATCGACAACCGCTGAACACCTTGTGGAAATAAAGTGATAGGTACCAGCTGTCATAAGCAAGCCGGTTGTCCGTTCAAATGCCGCAGTCGCAGAAAAACGATGCTGTATTTGCCTTGACTTGCGCGGCCATTGAGCGTCTCTGGGGTAAATGGCCGGACACATCCAAATCTTGACCGGGTCTTGTGCCAGGCACATAATTGCCCTGGGATCCGCTTCGACCAGCCCGAGTCAAGGGGACACTGAACGCAGAAGTTGGGGTAGTGTTTCACTTTTTGAAACCGAATTTACGGGTGCTCGTCAGCTGCAGAGTCGCAGATCCAGTGCACGGGAAACGAAGGTCGCCTGGTACGGATAGAATTATTTACTCTTTGGCCCTGCATTGACACTTGAGCAAATAGCAATAATAAGTGCGCGACGCAAAATATAGAGAAGAACCACGTTAACAACGTACGTACGCGGTTTGTTCAAAGTCGATCTCTGCAATCTAGATGCCGCTGAATGAAAAGATTGATGAGATATAGCCAGGATTATCGGAGGCCGTATTCTCTCACCATACTATATAACTCCCTTAAAGCTGGTAATTAGGCGTACTCTGATCTGATCTGATCAGACAAGCGGCAATCGACATAAGGCACCGGGGCTCGGGAAGCACACTGCGCCAAATAATAAATGAAGGAGTTAATTCCCAAATCGCTACTGACACACAGGTAGCTTGACTTGCATGTCCGGCTGGGTTGGTGAAGGAGAAAAGTCGCATCAGTTCCGCCATCAGCATTTGATGCTAAATGCCAATCGTTGCACAGTGGATGCACGGTTGGACACCGTCGTAAGCTTTTTTTTTCACC
Organism: Mycena epipterygia; assembly: GCA_029281465.1. Classification (NCBI taxonomy): domain Eukaryota; kingdom Fungi; phylum Basidiomycota; class Agaricomycetes; order Agaricales; family Mycenaceae; genus Mycena; species Mycena epipterygia. The sequence goes on along the minus strand of JARJCQ010000066.1, from coordinate 531,527 downwards.
AAAAAAAAACCCCTTTTTTTCTCAGACCCTTCTAAACTTGCTTCTAAACGCATTTTCGAATATTTTCCAAAAGTGAAACAAACGGACCCCCTGCTAGGTGATGTCTCGGCATCTTCCGACGATCATCCTTTGATCGGATAACTTACAAGTCTCCGCCATCTCCGTGGATTCAGATTAAGATCTCTTCACACTATGGCCGACTTCTAAACTCGTTACCAGTCTGCCGGAATACAACACACATCTGCCCAGCACTATTGAAGTCGGCAGCCTGATACTTCCATTTCTCTTCCGTCCGGCGCCAAATGCGAAGCAGATTTTTCCGTAAAGGCTGCAGCTTATGGTTAATATCCGTGTTCCTTAGGACGGCCATACATTGGAGTCGAGTCTCACATTCATTGCGCTCGCCGAGCTAACCGAACCTTGTGTCATCAGGCAAGTGAAAAAAAAAAAAACGACTGAATTTCAAACTCCCAATACACCGGAGGACGTGTCTGCCCGCCACCTAATATTTTGGTCTATTCCTGTCCGCACTCCTAATTTGGCCCCACGTCAACGTGTGCTCCGTCAAAAATTGCACTTCTGCCGTGTTTAACCTCCGTGCTGTCTGTCACATATTAATCTCCACCTGAACTTCAGACCAAATTAGTGCATAAAGACGACGATCTTGACCTTGAGGCCGCCAATTTCGCGGTGCTCATCTACCTTACGGAGTTCGGCCTTCTACTAGCAACAGGTGACCGCGGAATCATGTCCATCCGACTAATCGTCCGGTCAGAGAATATTCTGCAGGGGAGAAAGATAGTGCCTCGGAAGAGAAGGAGTTACAGCAATAGTATTAGGTGAACGGGATAGTCGGCAGGGCAACGACGTTCAAAGTGTACTCCACATACGCCCACCGTGTCGTTCTCGACCTCCGCCGGCGTTGCTCTAGGAACAAGGCATCTATCTGTAACGCGTGTTCTGTTGGAGATGCCTGCCCAGATTGGCGCCCCGGATTTGTTTATTTAGCTCACTAGTGTTGCCGAGGCGGGTTGGTTGTTCTCCACGAGATGATCATCCCAATTATAGATCTCTTCAAAATGACTGAGGTTATGAGCATCAGGGCGTTCATAAATGTTTTGTATTAAATTTTTGTGGTACCGTTTAGGATAATTGGGGCAGTTAAGTATGGATACACGATGTCTTAGGAGCATAGTAAAGTGTCTGTGACTAAGAGTCGTACGCGATGGCGTGAAAATTAAATTGATGGGGGTAGTTGCGAGTCAACGCGGCTCCCCGTGCCTGCGCAAAAAATCCTGGTGGGAGGGTCCCATCTGCGCAGAGTTTCCCCTCCATGTTGTAACGGGGGGAAGGTAACCAGGCGAGGGAGGTGACTGTACCTCCTGCCACCCGCCACAGCGGGAACACCGCCTCATCGGCGGGGAGGTGGAGAGAGGGAACCGCGATCGGGCTGGGAGTGGAAACGGTGTCGATTGAGAGGAATCTGTCGAGGCTCCGGTTTTCGCGTCTAGAGCGCAACGGCAGGATGGATACGGGGAGCGTCCTTCTGTGGGCAGATGATGGATTGTCAGTTATCTCGGTATCGACGAATAAAATTGGAAAGAATTTACGGGGTTGCGTATCGTTTATCTTGGCTGTTTTCGGCGTAACTCCATCCGATGTTCCCTCCACATGCTCGGCGAGGGTGGGTGATGGGAAAGACGCATCCGCAGACTGCGAGTACCATCGTTTGGGGTCTGGAAGTGGGTGGTTATGTTTGAATACGTCCAGCGACGCGTTCCGCGGGTTGTGCTTTAGGACCCCGAACAAGTAATTATTGTCCGGGTCGTGGACTTGCGGCGCTCTGCGCGGCTCGGTAGGAGGTTGTGGACGTCTCGGAGGAAAGTGCTCAGGGAACATGTCGCGGATTCCCGGCAGTATCTTGAAATCGGGAGTCTGATTGGCGGGCATGGTGGGGTGGTGGAGGAGAGTTGGCGGCCTGGTCTTTTAGGGTGGGGTGGCATTCTCTGTCAGTTGAATAACACGACGTGATGCACCGTCGGAAGCACAGACAATGCCTTCGACGCGTCTTTTTGTTTGAAATAGGTTCTCGGCGTTGGAAAGCTCTTATGGAACGTGTTGGCTGGCCAACTGTCAGCATCCAAGGAAATCTGGAGCCTCCAAGGAACGGCACCGCATATAGCTCTTGGTGCAGTTAGGGGTGGGCTGATCCGATCAGTCAAAGGGCAATTACCTGTATAATAAGGCACTTGGGCCTGGAAGGACCCTGCACCAATTCTATGGAACGAAGGATTGAATTTTCGAAGCGCCACTAGAACAGATGCCTTGAGTTCTTCGCATGTCCCGCAGAGGCTTCGGTGCAGGAGAAGATCTCATCAAATCCACCTCCTGTGTTCGGTAAAATTACTTTTGATTTGATGTCCCTGCAGGCGTCGATTCACGACGGACTGAGACAAGATAAATGCATTTGGCGTTTCACTAACAACACTCGCGTTCGGGCCTTCCACTTCCAACCCCCCTTATCGGGCGCATCGGGGCTCGAGCCACCGCACGTACGCCACGCACATTCCCGCACCGAACAAAAGCAGAGTGCCCGTAGTTGACCTCCAAGTTCAATTGGCGCGCCCCCGTGCGTGTGGCTCCCCAGGATCAGACCTGCGATGGGCGCACCGAGCAAGGATCCTAGCCCCCAGACGAAGTAGATGAAGCCGTTGATGCGAGAGTAGTCTCCACATACGTCTCCGTGATCGTCGTGGGGATAAGTACATGCCAGCGAAAATGCCGTACATGACGACGAACGCGATGAAACGTTCGCGGGCGGCATTGTACCAGAGCGCGAAGACCGACAGCGACGAGAGGGAGGCCTAGGAATGGCGCGGGATTTTTTAAAAAACTTTTACCAGGAAAAAGAAAACGTACTCCATAAATCAAGGTGTTCTGCCGGTCAACGCGATCCGCCGGCGGGCCCATAGCAATTCGGGAGAAGCTGTCGAAACCGCTGTTGATGGCTAGCAGGGCACTGCCTCCGGACCTAGAACATGACAGGACGGATATGGAGTAACATGTCATGTAATATAACGGAATGACATTCCCTGCAGCCTGTAGGAATGTGCCAATCGCCTGGACTCATCTCAGTAAATATGGAACTCTTGGGGGGAGAAACATACAGACCTGGTACAGGAAGGTCCCTCGTTTCGGAAGTCCCATATTTATGCGCATGCGCGCTCCATTCGCGGTGGGGACACCGACCGCGAAGTTCCAAGCGGTGAAGATACGCAGGGCTCTGCGGATACCGTGGCGGTCCAGGACAACCTGCCGGACGGGTGCCATAACGAGACCCCCGGCCTCTGCACCAGAAAGGATACACCCCATCGCGAAGCCACGGTGGCGATCAAAGTACGTCGGTGCGATGCTCATAATGGGGAATAATACAGAGAAGAGCCGATGCCGTAGAGCAGAACCTGGGTCAGAAACAGCTGCCAGAACTGCGAAGTATTTACAGCGGTTAGCGCCGATTATGACTCGACGACAATCTGAATTATGACGCACAGAGGAATAATAGCTTGCGGGGATCAAACCCAAACTCATCGGACGCCGGCGGCCGTGATACCGCCTCCTCCGCTCCTCCCTCCTGGAATTACGCCGTGCGACGACGGGCCCCGGGCTGTAGTACGACCAGGAGCACGACTCTGACCAGCCGTGGCCAATGGTCTCCGCACTCCGCCCTTGCCACGATGACCACGCTGCCCACGACCCCCCAGCCAATCTCCGCGCCTCATTCTTGTCACGACGACGAGCACGCGCGAACTCGGTGCCTACGCGCTCGAACCTTGCGTCTAAGGCCCCCGACACGATGAGGGACACGAAGCGCACACGTCTGTCCTTCGACGATGACGGCGATGCCTCCGCGTTTCCCATGGTGCGATTCAACATTCGTTCTCGACCCCGACGCCCGACGTACGGCGGAAATGATCCCGACCCACGACATACGGTGGAAACGACCACGGCCCACGACTCGAATGCATGCGCGCCGAAGTGCGAGATCCAGGGCGATGGCAGCACGAGACGGAGGGTGGAGGCGGAGAACTACGCCACAGAAGTCGTCATTCCAAAGCACCTACACTCCGCGGACTTGCTTGCGTCCAGCCTCCGCATTGTATGTGCCTTCTCGAATGAGGATAGCGCACCCAAGCGTGAATTAGAGGCGCAGCGCATTTCATACTGAACCAGGCCGCACTTCCACATTCTTCTCTCTCCTGCCACCACCGCGGCTCTCTCAAAAGTCAGTGAGACTGTTCAGGTTCGCTACGCACTGCTTGCAATGTCTGTTCTGCAGGATTTGTTGCCTTCGAAACCTGCAGCCGGCGTCATTCCACTGTCAAATTCCGCCGTCAAATTTCCAAGACTTGTCATGACCCATGGCATTTCGCGCGAAGATGATTGCATCCCGATCAAGCTCACAAATATCGTAGGCAAGGCCCGGTGGCGGATGGTCCGCACCTGCAGCTCAGGGGTGATTCTATCCAATACAGATGTGGGCCCCGCTCGTTCGATTCGAGCTCGGGTTAGAGTCAGGATCACAGTAACACCAGTTTTTTTGCATCGAATTCTTTGGCGAGTTCAACTCCGCTGACGCATGGATTTTCGCAGGCGTGAAATGAAGGCTGGGTAATGGACCTGCACAGATCAATCACATCGCCACTGACACGATCGTACGCAGAGGCGCGTTCTTCCTTTCTTGGTGCGCCGGCTACGCGGATTTGAACCCCAATGCCGATGTATTCAAGTTCGCCAGCACCAAGTGTGCACACCGTCATGTTCATGCATAACAGTGACATAGGAATTATGGTAGTGTGGTTATTTTTCGTGCTCTGCTTGGTGTATTCGCTCGGGAGCATGCTTACTTTCTGTGAGCAAACGGCTCATCGTGAACACTTTGCGGGTTTGTGTTTAGAAATTCCACTTGCTTAACGTGCTGCTGACATTCCGGATCCGTACTTTCGGAGTGTGAACAGAACAAAACCTCTCACGATAACTATTGTATGGCCTCGGTTTGAACGCGCGCTTTATTTTACAGATACCAGGAGTAGACCCGGTACGTAGCGGACGTCCGCACCTGCACCCACTTCAAGTTTGCAATAATGTTCTGCAGGAGATCGGTCGTTCGAATCCGAGCGACCTCCTGCAAGAATGCATACCACACAATCACAGAGCAGAGGTGCAGATCATCTGCTACCGGGCAGTCTTTCCGGTACTGTATAATTTCAATCAAATCGACCTCGGGTGTGGTGACCCAACTTCGACACGGTCTGGGTTGGACCGTGACACCCCCAATAGATTCGACATTATCCCAAAACAATGCGGGGACATTGTAGGGTTGTTTGGGGGTTTCTTTGGAAGCTGGGCAAACCAGGCAGACATTGGTTTAAATTAATTGCCTCAGGAATGGTTCTCCCAGCAATTTTGTGACTGTTTATTGAGTGTGGACTGATATGAAGGCAAAAACTGACAAAAAGCAACAGAAATAGCCTGTTTCAATTCAGGGGATGTACAAGAGATTTTTTTATGGTCTTCCCGCTGCTGGAAGACATTTTTTTAGAAATTTTCGAACTGTCAAACCTATTCGACAACCCCCCCCTGTGACGCGTGACCAACAACCAAATTTCGTCGCCGACAGGTACCCCTGTGACACGTGACTGTCGAATGTAATACTAATAGTACAGTATTCGACACCGACCAGGGGGTGCGTGATGCGTGACGGTCGAATTGATTGAAATTATACAGTACCTGGGAACATAAGTAGATTAGCATTCAAATTGAAATAGCTTACCCTTGGGTGGTGGCGAAATAACAATAACAGTGTTTAAAATGGAGACAACACAATCACAAACTGACATAGATAGAGTAGATCTAGAGGTGAGGACTGTCCGCTATTAGGCCATACCTGGGACATAGATATCTGAGTATTTGAATAGAAATAACTCACCCGTGGGTGCTGGGCAAATGATAAGAAAAACACTGAAAGCGTAAGACGATGGCCCGGGCTCGAGTCGAACGAGTGCACTCCTGGAGAAATCAGGAAGTACAATAACAGAGTAGTGGTGCGGAGTCATCCTCCACCGGGCCTTCTGTCTGGGACCTGGGAGCATAAGTAGATTAGCATTGGAATTGGAATAGCTCACACGGGGATCCCGGCCAAAACAAAAGGTTCAGAAACCAATATCTGCCAATCTAAATACACCAGGGAAGTCGATGGGAAAAAAAGTTGTCCACAGCATACGGCTCGGGAGTCGAACGAGCAATCTTGCGGAAACTTTCGGAACTGACGCATAGAGTGCAGGTGCGGAACCGTCCGCTACCGGGCCTCGATTTCGTATTTGCACGTCCTGCGGACAATGAAGTTATGATCCAGTCAATCGAGGACAGTTGCGGAAACCATCCGCCACCGGGCCTCGATTTTTTGGTCAAAAGTTCGTATAAACCAGCATTGAGGGCTGTGGCTCTATTTCCATTATTGTTAGATCTCGCGACAACTTTCCCCTCCCATTCCGCGGTGAGCTAACTTTACATACTGGTATGCATGTCTTTCCGTTGCTGCAGGTGCTTAGCGCCCACATGGATGTTAACAGCGCCGTGGCGTACGCCTCGATCACTCTTTTCGCTGCGGGGCGAGTTCAATTTTAATACCCATTGATTTAGTTTCGCGACGACGAAATGAAGGCCTGGCGGCGGATGGTTCCGCACCTGCATTCAATCAGAGGCCCGTATATGAATCTTCTGCAGAAAGCACGCGTTCGATTCGAGCCCGTGCCATGCTGTAGTGTGTGAAGAGCTTTTTTTTTCAACCCCTTCACATCCATCGGTGACTCCGCTAGGTATTTAAATTCGCAGATATCGGTTTCCGTACGTGGCCTCGAATCCGTTAACCATGATGTTAACCTCCTTCTGTTCGCAAGACGTCGCGCGCGCGAATTCGATTCGAACCCAGGCCATATACATCCCTCTTCCTCTCTCTTTATTGAACACGATTTAATAGCGAGGTCAATTTCAGTGTTGATTTATGCAACCTCGCAAATACGAAATCAAGGCCCGGTAGCGGATGGCCCGCACCTGCACTCTATGCGTCGGCTCCGAGTCCGAAAGTTTCCGTAGGATCACTCCTTCGACTCGGGCCCGGGCCATGGAACTTTTGAAAACATCTTTTTGCTGCTAGCATTCGCGCGTGGTGTTTCCATTCCAATGCTCATATATTTAGGCTTGTAGGTCCCAGAAAGAAGGCTTGGTAGTGGATGGTTCCGCCCCGGCACCGAAAGGAGGATACGCGATATACGCAGTGCTGCGGAGTGCTCGTTCGATTCGAGCCCGGGCCATGCATCCGTTCCGCCCTGTTTTTTTTTTGACACGATTCACGGGTGCGTGGTGTCTAGCGGATGGTACCGTACCTGCCCTCGATTCGATGAACCATGATCTTAACCTCTTATCGCCATAGTCCCGAGCCCGGGCCATCACTCTTCCTCTCCCCTTAATCAGACCAGATTTAAAGATGAGGTTAATCTAAATGCTGATCTATTCGAGTTCGCAAATACGAAATCAAGGTCCGGTAGGGGATGGTTCCGCACCTACACTATATACGTGCTCAGAAAATTTCCGCAGGATTGCTCGTTCGATTCGAGGTCGGGCCATGGGTACGTTGTGAACAACTCTTTTTTCCATACCGTTCATTGGTGTATTTAGAATTAGTTAGTGTCCTTGCTAAATAAATATTCACGTCCGCGCCCGCATTTGTTGTAGACACCGATCACACTCCAGATCACGGCGATATTGGAGCCGGGATAAACAGGTTAGGGATCGCGTATTCAAGTTATAACGCGCTTACCGTCCTGCTAAGCGAGCAATCCTAAATGTAGAGGTAAGTGGCTGACAGGAGGGAAGGGGAATGTGTGCGAGAGTTTCAACGATGTTCCGTTCCGAGTCTAACAACCAAGCGGCTGACAACCAAAGAACTAAGCGAGAACGTGGGCTACGACGAATGCAGGGGCGAGTACGGAGCGAGTACGATGTCGAAGTCGAATGCGAGGGCGAGTGCCATGACGATGACGATGGCAAATGCGAAGGCGATGGAGAACGCGGGTGCGAGATGGTGCAAAGGAAGTTCAGACTTTTAGCGGCGCGCAATGTTGGGGGAAAACCAGATGATCCATTCAGTGCATCTGTACGGTATTTACACAAAAACGTAGAGAGGAAAGGTGGAGCAATAATTAAATAGAATAAGACGTATCTATGATGCGAGAGAAGAGGACGAGGCAGTACAAAGTAATAGTGTATCGGCAAAATTTGGAATAGTCGCGCAATTGCGGCGGGTCTTACCCAGGATTGAATGTCTGGGTGGGACGAAATCGAGTCGCAAACGGTGCGAGTTTATTTGAAAGTCGTCGCGGACGACCGGCACACAGGAAATACCGGCAGGGCGGAGTTTAAAGCTTTCCAGTGGAGCCATCAACGATGCGGACTCGGAAGCCGGCGGACATCAATGGTCCAAGCGGAGTTTAAAGGCTTCAGACCGGCAGTTTAATTTTAATGATCTTGGCAACCAATTGGCAACTCAAACAATCCAAGGTATTTCTGTTCATAGCAAGCGTGGGATTTCTTGAAGTCATGCAGTTGATGGACCGAAGATGTGGTCCAAAGGCGGAGTTTAAAAAGCTTCGGACGGACACAGTTAATTTTATAGAGAGAGAAGAGATGTACCGCGAGGGTAGAAAAAACTAAGAATAAACTATAAGGAAATATAAGCGATCTTCATATTGTAATAATACAGCGGACGGAAAACGGTGTTTGATATGTAACGTAGGGGGAAAAGTGCGTGCACAGGGTGTGGGAGGAGGCATAACGGCCTCGATGTAGAGCTAGAGAAGAGAGAGAAAGAAAATTTATACCTAAGAGTGTCTACATACATGGGGAATCGGCCGATCGCCATCACATAATCCAGCAGGTGTTTTGAGTTGTCGAGATCGCCCAGAAGGGCACGAAGGCTCAGCGGCTTCTTCAGCTCGCGGCGTAGGGAGTGGCGTGCGGGAAGGTACCGTTTGCAAGTCAGAAGGAAGTGCAAGTCAGAAGGAAGTGGTCGACTGTCTCCGGTACTCAGCAGCGAGTGCACAGCGGCGAGTCCACGGCGCAGATACGATGGAGGTACTTGTTCAGGCCGGTATAGGCGGTGCGAAGTTGCGTTAGGAGACTGCACTGCCGACGAGGACGAGAGGCGTAGAATTTGAGAATACGGAGACTCGGGCCGTTGAGATCGAATCAGGATTGAGCTGCTGCGCGCTTGGATTTACTCCAGCGCGCACCCCACTCTTCCGCCGTCGACTTCTTGTACGTCGCCTTGAGTGCCGCTACGCTGCGTGGCAGAGTGTAGTCGAACTCCTGGATGCGCCGTTTGGTCTAGGTGGAGACCCGGCCTTCCACCGCTTTCTTCGCCTCGCCGTCCACCGTCTCGTTACCTTCCACCCCCTCGTTCCCGAGGCACCACACGATATGGATCGAGAGGTGCTGTTTGGCGCGGAGCAGCGTGTCGATTTCCCGGTGGAAGATGTCCAGGAGGTAACGGTCGGGCTGACGGCCGCCTCTCGCGAATGCACGAGTCGCCGCCTGATATCGATCAGGATGCAAACCCGGCGGATGTGCGGCCACTCCTTGATGATGTGAAGCCCTAGAATCGCTCTGCCAACCTCCCCCTCCAACACCGTGTGGCACTTGAGGGTCCGAGGTACTTGGACCGGACATACTGCCGCCCCCGGGCGTCCATGGCGTAAGCCGCGGCGTCCAATCTATTCTCGAACCCAGATCCGTCGGTGTAGATGCAGACGCAGCCCTCGTACTCCCCGAGAGCCTCGACGGCGGCGTCTCTCGACTCCGCGACCTGATGAGTAAATCGCGGCACTCATACGCCGGGGCGAGGGGTGGGGTCAATGGACTCCACGTTCCATAGATCCGGGAACGCGTCGAAGAGTTCGTGTAAGGCGGTGCGGGGTTGGGCATAGTTGCGGTTGCACCTTTGCACGAGAGGATGGAGTGGGTGGGAAGAAGGAAGGGCTGCAAACCGCACGGTGGGTTGGAGAACACTAATGGTCTGTCAGCCTCAGGAACTTGACGGGAGATGAGGAGGCATACGCTTTGATAAGACAAGGCATATTGTGATCGGATTGTCGGGTCAGGAGGTGAGATTGAAGGACATGCGCGGCGGCGATTTCTGGGACACATACAAGTGTCCGGTATTTTTATGAACTGAAAAAAAAAATAGTCGAGGTATGTGGAATAATGGGCGACGATAAGCTTACGCACATAAGGAGAGAGATAGCCCCGACACTAAAACGTCTCAACATCGGAGGCAGAAGGGTGACAGTAATGAATTTACCCTGACACCAGTCCGGTTTCTAGTATGGAAAGGCGATCAATTGACGACCCAGCCACACACTACTTCAAGCACGTAAAAATGCTCCACCGGTTGAGCAAGTGGTTCATTCTGAAGGGCGCCGCCAAGTCAGCAATGAGGTTAATGTCTTTCAAGGCATAGACACACCGGATGAATCTGTCGCCCGCCATGTGCTCAAGTGATAACACAGGGCAGCCACAAGGATGATATCGGTGAGAGCACCGATCGCCAACAGAACGATAAACAGCCAGCCCTAATTGTCGACGAAGACCAGGACGGGCATCCGCTGCAGGGCTATGGTCCCCAGAACGACGGATCCGCAGGCGCGGGTGACAGAGGACGGTGCAGAGGCCTGGCAGGTAATAACACTTGTTGAACTTGTATACTCTGTAGGAGAACCGCACCTGTCCAAAAAATAAGCACGTCAATAGGTAGAATGTGGGGTTGGCGCAACTTGTTTCATCGGGCCTATGAAGCCATTGAGGATAATCGCGAGGTTGAGGGAATCGGGAACAGTTCTCGGATGGCCGTATTGCACGACGGTCATTATATACATCGCGTTGAATATCGCGACCGTGTGACCGAAATCCAGACACCACACGAACGCCACCTACATCCAGTCCGTGAGCGAGGACGTGAAAGGCAGGGAAAATCACTCACCATGTATTTGAGGAGAGATAGGTCATTGGGAAAACGAACGGGTAGACAGTCACCTGTGGATTCCAAGAATATAGTAAGTACGCTGCTATCGGGGCAAGTTTCGGGACGCACCTGGACGGTGAGGGCCCCAAAAAGAAAGACTGCGAAAGCAACACCGATTTAAAGGGCAGTCGAACTCTAAAGCGGACATGAAGGAGGGGAGAGTGTTTCCCCCAATGTCTTGCAACGGCAAGATAACAAACAAAAAGTCGATGGCTTAAATTCGAAAGCATCAATCAGGATATTCTGATAAAGTAAATGTCGCAGTGGAATACCTTAGAGGCCGCCTGAGGAAATCGAAGTGTGGGATACCGACAAAAACTTGGGTTGGAGGGATGCGGGAATGAGTGCCAGGGATTATCGCCCAGAAATGCATGGTCTAGGCATAAGAGACGCCCGTCCGCTTTCTAATCCAATGTTACCTAAATTGGGTTGATTACTCGGGCACATCCGAACGACATCGACAACCGCTTGACACCTTCTGGAAATAAAGTGATAGGTATCAGCTGTCATAAGCAAGCCGGTTGTCCGTTCAAATGTCGCAGTGGCAGAAGAGCGATGCTGCATTTGCGACTTGATTTGCGCGGCCATTGAGCGGTGTCTCTGGGGTAAATGGCCGGAAACATTCAAATCTTGACCGGGTCTTGTGCCAGGCACATAATAGCCATGGGATCCGCTTCGACCAGCCCGAGCCAAAGGGGACACTGAACACAGAAGTTGGTGTGAAAAGCTTATTCTCCGGATCACATGACCGTGGTGCAAGCGTGTTTCACTTTTTGAAATTGAATTTACGGAGATTTACGGGTGCTCGTCAGAGTCGCAGATCCAGTGCATCGGAAACGAGGGTCGCATGGCACCGATAGACATACTTACTAGTTGGCCCTGCATTGACACTAGAGCAAATAACAATAATAAGTGCGCGACGCGAGAAGAATCACGTTAACAGTGTACGTACGCGTTTTGCTCAAAGTCGATCTCTGCAATCTACATGACGTTGAATGAAAAGATTGATGGGATATGGATAGCAAGGTCATCGGAGGCCGTATTCTCCCTTAGTAATTGGGTGGAATCTGATCTGACAAGCCGCAATCGGCATAAGGCACCGGGGCTTGGGAAGCACGCTACGCCAAACAATATATGAAGGACTTCTTTTATTTCCAAATCGCCACTGACACACAGGTGACTTGACTTGTACCCGTGTCCTGGGTTGGTGAAGAAGAAGAGTCGCATCGGATAGCTTACAAGTCTCCGCCATCTCCGCAGATTTAAGATATTCACACCATGGCCGACTGCTAAATTCGTTACCCGTCTGCCGTACGGAATACAACAAACATGTGGTCAGCACTGTCGACTGTTGAAGTAAGCATGGGAAGCAGATTTTTCCGTAAAGGCTGCAGCTTGTAGTCGAAATATCCTTATTTCTATTGCCTCAGACTTGCACCGTGTGCCTTAGGACGGCTATATATTTGAGTCGAGTCTCACATTCATTGCGATCACCGAGATAACCGAATCTTGTGTCATCCTGAGGCAATGAAGATTATTATTATAAATGACTCAAATTTCACACTCCTAATACGAGTACCAGTCTGCCCGCCACTTAGTATCTTGGTCTATTCTGTCCGCACTCCTGATTTGGCCCCACGTCAACTTGTGCTCCGTCAAAAGTTGCACTTCTGTCGCGTTTAACCGCCGTGCTGTCTGTCACATATTAATCTCCATCTCCCTGAACTGCAGGCCAAATTAGTGAATAAGACGATGACAATCCTGGCCTCGAGGCCGCCAATTTCGCGGCGCGTATCTACCTTACGGAGTTCGGCCTTCTACTTAGCCACAAGTGACCGCGGAATAAATTTCATGCTCACCCGACTAATCGTCCGGTCCGAGAATATTCTGCAGGAGAAAAGGATAGTGCGTCGGAAGAGAAGGAGTTATAGTAATACTTTTAGGTGAGCGGGATAGTCTGCAGGGAAACGGCGTTCAAAGTGCACTCCGCATACACCTAAAAAATAACAACACGTTCGTTCACATCTCCGCCGGTGTGGAGAATGTCTGTTCTAGGAACAAGGCATCTATCTGTAACGCGTGTTCTCTTCGAGATCCGTGCTCAGATTGGAGAACACGCGTTACAGATAGGCGCCCCGGATTGGTTTAGTAAAATGCGCTGACTAGTTTTGCCGACACGGATTGGTTTTTCTCCACGTCCATGCGCAGAGATACTCATCCCAATTATAGATCTCAAAATGACTGAGTTTATGAGCATCAGGGCGTTCATAAATGTTTTTCATTAATTTTTTGTGGTACCGTCTAGGAAAATTAGGGTAGTTAAACAGGCCTTCATATATATTTCGTATTAATTTTTTGTGGTAGGAGAATTAGGGCAACTAAGTAAATTGATGTGGGTAGTTGCGAGTCAACGCGGCTCCCCGTGCCTGTGCGAAAGATCCTGGTAGGAGGGCCCCATCTGCGCAGAGTTTGCCCTCCACGTCGTAACGGGGGGAAGGTAACCAGGCGATGGAGGCGGCTGCACCTCCTGCCATCCGCCACAGCGGGGACACCGCCTCATCGGCGGGGAGGTGGAGAGAGGGAACCGCGGTCGGGCTGGGAATGGAAACGGCGTCGATTGAGAGGAATCTGCTGAGGCTGCGGCTTTCGCGTCTGGAGCGCAACGGCAGGATGGATACGGGGAGCATCCTTCTGTGGGTAGACGATGGATTGTCAGTTATCTTGGTATAGATGAATAAAATTGGAAAGAACTTACGGTGTTGCGTATCGTTTATCTTTTCACCGTCGACTTGTTTCTGCGTACCTCCATCCGCTGCTCCCTCCACATGCTCGGAGAGGGTGGGGGACGGGAAAGACGCATCCGCAGACTGCGAGTACCATCTTTTGGGGTCTGGAAGTGGGTGGTTATGTTTGAATACGTCCAGCGATTCGTTCCGCGGGTTGTGCTTGAGGACCCCGAACAAGTAATTATTGTCCGGGTCGGGCGCCTTCGGCGCTCTGCGCGGCTCGGTAGGAGGGTGTGGGCGTCTCGGAGGAAAGTGCTCAGGGAACATGTCGCGGATACCCGGCAGTACCTTGAAATCGGGAGTCTGATTGGCGGGCATGGTGGGGTGGTGTAGGAGAGTTTGCGGCCTGGTCTTTTAGGGCGGGGTAGCATTCTCTGTCAGTTGAATAACACGATGTGATGCACCGTCGGAATCACGGACAATGCCTTGGACGCGCATTTTATTTAAAATAGGTTCTTGGTGTTGGAAAGCTCCTGTGGAACGTGTTGGCTGGCCAACTGTCAGAATCCAAAGAACTCTGGTGACCTCCAAAGAACGTGACCGCATCTAGCTCCCTTGGTGCAGTTAGGGGTGGGCTGATCCGATCAGTCAAAGGGCAGTTACCTGTATAATAAGGTACTTGGGCCTGAAAGGACCCTGTACCAAATACATGAAACGAAGGACTGAATTTTCGAAGCGCCACTGGCACACGGATGCCTCGACTTCTTCGCATGTCCCACAAGCTCGTGGGCGGGATTGGTGAAGGAGAAGAAGATCTCATCGAATCGACCTCCTGCATTCCGTAAATTACTTTCATTGATTTGATGTCCCTGCTCCTGATATTCTTAGCAGCTATACGAAGTGAGACTGCCGTTCATTGTAGGAAGGAATCAGCCTCACTCCACTCAGGCGTGGATTCATGACGGACTGAGACAAGGTAAATGCATTTCGCGTTTGACCAACAACACTCACTCGCGTTTAGGCCTTCCACTTCCAACCCCCCTTATCGCATGCATCGAGCCACCGCACTTACGCCACGCACATCCCCGCACCGAACAAAAGCAGCCCATCGTACACCACGACATGCTTGTACCGTGCCCGAAGTTGGCCTGCAAGTTCACTTGGCATGCCCCCCCCCGCGCTTATGGCTCCCCAGGATCAGTCCTGCGCTGGGCGCACCGAGCAGTGCTCCTAGCCCGCGGACAAAGTAGATGAAGCCGTTCACGCGAGAATAGTTCCCCCATATATCTCCGTGATCGTCGTGGGGATAAGCGCATTGTACCCGCCAGCGTAGATGCCGTACATAACGACGAACGCGATGAAGCATTCGCGAGCGGCGTCGTACCAGAGCGCGAACACTGTCAGCGACGAGAGGAAGGCCTGGGACGGGGCGGGATAAATAATGATAATCTATTGTTAGGTAAAAAAAAAACGCACGCCACAATTCAGGGTGTTCTGCCTGTCAACGCGATCCGCCAGCAGGCCCATGGCAATTTCGGGATGACACTCCCCGCCCAAGCGCCTGGACCTCTCAATAAATATGGAACTCTTGGTACAAGAAACATACAAACCTGGTACAGGAAGGTCCCTCGTTTCGCAAGCCCCATATTTATGCGCGTGCGCGCTCCATTCGCGGTGGGGTCGAACCTCGAGCGGCGGCGTATGACGCACGCGATTAGAATGCCGACCGCGAAGTTCCGAGCAGCCAGGATAAGCAGTGCTCCGCGGATGCCGTAGCGGTCCAGGAACCTGCAAGACGGGTGCCATAACGAGACCCCCGGCGCCTATACCAGAAAGGATGCACCTCATCGCGAAGCCACGGTAGCGATCAAAGTACGTCGGTGCGATGCTCGTAATGAGGAAATAATACAGCGAAGAGCTGATGCCGTAGAGCAGGGCCTGGGTCAGAAACAGCTGCCAGAGCTGCGGAGTATTTACAGCGGCGTTAGCACCGATTATGACTCGACGACAATCGGAATTATGACGCACAGAGGGACAGTAGTTAGCGAGGAACAAGCCCAAACTCATTATTGCTGTCCCAGTGAACGTGATGAGTTTCAGATAACAGGGTTGACGAAAATCCCTCCGCTCCAGGTCAATTCGCTGCCCAGGGTTCCCACTAGGGCAACTACGGCGTCATTCCTAAGGGCAGACGGAATGTCGCTCTCCGGCGAGGTGTAGAAGTCCTGATGGCGATTGTAAGTTGTGATATTAAAATGCATATACCTGGAGGGATCTACAGTAGAGTCCATACTTGAAAAATACCAAAGACACTGTTGATACCTATGATATTTCATATCATCATGAACACAGAGAATAAGATTAGGGCCTGGTAGCGCCGCGTTGGTGGGGTATTGTCAGTGTCCGCTCCAGTATCCTGGAGAATATGCGATTGCAGAGACTCCTCATGTAAGTTGCGACTCGATTGCGACTCCAGATTCTGCAGGATGAGTTAGTGACATCACCTTTGAGTGAACGACACGTGTGGTTACAGACAAGGAAAGGAAGGTCGGAGTTAAAAGCCGTTCGGAACAGTGGAGGAAACCGGAACATCGTGGCACGCGATGACAAACAACCGTAACCATACTATACCAAGCCTGGAATACTTGGCTTCACATTTAAATTTTCAGATCTGTGAATCAGTTTTGATCACTGCACCAGCAAACCGAAATAGCTGCCAACAAGCTGCCAATTTAATCCCGAATCGTCTCGGTTGTGTTTGTCGACGGATGGATTGACACCTTGACATTCAACGGCGTTCCTCGGCAGCGTTACTACGACATTTCGTGGGAACATGGAGGACCCCGGATTAGCCTACTGAAGGCCTGTTCCCGACCAAAACAATTTTGTCAGGATTCAAACTGACCATTTTGTGCTGAATATGGCCGCTCATACTTCAATGGGTAATTCTGGGGTTGGGCCTAGTCCGATTGCCGCCCGTGATAGTTTGCATTTGTTTGTCCTCGATACGCTTCCAAATGCAGTGGTACACAGAGTGTTTTCACAAATATTCAGCAGTCGGGCCGATTCAAGCAAAATGTAGGAAGCCAGTAGGTAGAGAATGGTATTAAAAGTGTTCTCTTGTGCCAGATTTTCTTGGTTCCAGCTTTTGGACGAGTTGGAGTGAGATCAATGCAAACACGCGCCAATTTTGAGGAACTGACCGGTTTTCAGGTTTCTATATTCATCAGCTATCTGGAAGCAAATCGTAAGAGACAGTTCTGTTGAGGGCCACTGCATCTGTGTTTTTTTGTAACAGATTCGTGATTTTCTTCCTATTGACCGAGATCTCCCCCCAAAGATGTTTCTGCACTGCAAATTTCGGTTCCCCGCCTTTTTCAGTTTTGTGCGCCGACGGAGCAAGGTACTGATAACCTGAAGAGACAGATTTTCTCCGAACTCTTATTACTGTGTTTTGTTGTCATGGATTTCTGATGCGTACATTTCTCGCAGAGATATGCGACTCTCCACTGAGAGTCGGCTCAAATCCGTGTGTCATCCCGATTTGGAATTACACGAGAATAAACATGGACAAACCGTCACGCGGCTCAATCGGACTAGGCCCAACCCCAGTACTAATTCCGAAAATCAAGGTGGCTCTCCACGCAACTGTCAAATTCGAACATCAGAGTTTTAACACGCAGCTTGTCAGCTTGAACAAGGCCAAAAAAGGTCAAAAAAGGTCAAACAAACTCGCAAGCTTGCAACCTCACAAAACCATGTCCGAAATTTCACAAGCTCAGAATTTTTCCGAATTTATTTTTTATTTTTTTGAGGCTCGTCCTGAACTTGATTTACGATTCCATGTGGTGTGTTTTCCAACTTTTTGAATCTCTGACTTTGTGAGCTTGCTGACAATTTCACAAGCTCAGAATTTTTCCGAATTTTCTCTTTTTTTTGAGGCTCGTCCTGCACTTGATTTACGATTCCATGTAGTGTGTTTTCCACCTTTTTCAATCTTTGACTTTGTGAGCTTGCTGACAAGCTCACACAAGCTCAAACAAGCCGCAAGCTGCCTGTTAAATCACTGATGAATGGTTTGATCCGTCCCCCTGAATACGGGCGCATTGTCTGCCATCGCTATCTCCCGCTTGTTCTCGCAATTATATGTATGAAGCTAATTCGATGTTATCCAACTTCGAACTTTCTGGGGCTACGAGTATCAGCAATGCGTTCAAACTTAAAAGGCGTTCATATATGTTTTGCCACGATATTTAAGATGCAGTCCAGGAGAATTAATGTGCAGGTGAAAATAACGGTATTGTGCGCGCAGAGTAAAGTGTGTATGACTCGTAGTCGCCCGCCGCGGGATGGATATTAAATTAATGTGGTTCGCACTGCGTTCAGACCGTTCCTAAACCCGCTGATGCGGACTAGCCGAGGATATTTATGTCTAGGTGCTAGACGGCTTGTGTCTAGGTCACGAGCCCAGGTAAATATAGACACCTAGACATAAATATCTTCGGCGTAATCCGCATCAGCGGAACTAACCAACGGCTGGTTTAGGAATGGTCTGAACGCAGTGTCGTCGGGAGTCAATCCAACTCCCCATCCATGCGCAAAACTAGCTGAAAGGCCCCATGTCCGATGAGTTGCTGCTCCACGTCGTAACTGGGGAGAGCAAGTAGTAAGGCGAGGGTGGTGGCCCCGGGTGCAGCTCCTGCCACACGCCACAGCGAGGACACCAGCTCATCGGCGGGGAGGTGGGAAGGGGGAACGGCAGCGGGTAGGCAGGGAGTGGGAACGGCGTCGATCCGGAGGAGTCTGCGGAGGCTACGGCTTTTGCGTCTAGTGCACAACGGCAGGATGGCTCCGGAGAACTTTCTTCTGTGGACAGATAATAGATTGTCAGCTATCTTGATGTAGAATGAATGAAATCGAGAGGACTCACGGGCCACCTCTTCACGATCAACTTGTTTCTCCATAACCCCGTCCACTCTTCCCTCCGCATTCTCCTCGCGGGATAGGGCATGCACCGGCGGTGAGTACCACCGTTTCGGGTCTGGTAGGGGATGGCTCGGTTTGATAGCGTCCAGCGATGCGCTCCGCGGGTCGTGCTTGAGAACCCCGAAAAAGTGATTTTGTGGTGGAGCAGGACCCAGTGGCGCTCTATGCGGTTCTGTGGGAAGCTGTGGGCGTCTAGGGGAAAAGTGTTCCGGGAACATGTCGCGAATTCCCGGCAACACTGTGAATTCAGCGGTCGCACTGGAGGGCATGGTGGGGTGTGGTGGATGCGAGAGAGAGTTTTCGGCGTGGTTTTCTAGTGGGGTGGCATTCTCTTTCACTTTAGTAGTACGACCACGGACAAAGTCTTTGACGTACCTCTTTGTTCATTGTTCAAAATAGTTTGCCGGTGCCAAGTCGCCGGTGCAACGTGTCATAAAAATCTGCTGAACCTCCAATGAACACCAGCAACATCGATTTATGTTGATAAGTATCATAGGATAGTAAGAAGAGGACCCCACAGTAAAACAGTGGGGAAATCGAACGAGGTTGGGTGGCTGTGCTCATCAGATGGTTGTGTTGTGTGCTGTGGCTTTTTGCTTGGTTACCCTTCTTTGTTCCCAACCTTGATGATCATGAGCTTTCGAGTGTCTTTTCCGGAATCCTGGCGGACGGATACTTCGGACCAAACTCAGACTTCCCACTCGGTCGCCGGCGTTCGTCATACCTGCTCTTCCGCTTTTCCTTCCTGAAATTACGCCGTGCGACGACGGGCACCGGACCAGGACCACAACTTCTCCCAGCCGCGGCCAGCATGGCATGATCTCCGCACTCCGCCCTTTGTAACGACCACGATGACCACGACCGCGCCCAATCTCCGCGCCCCACTCTTGCACGACGAGCGCGCGCAGTTTCACTCGGACTCGAGCGGGCGTGCTGCGTACGACGCTCGCTCCATGGCGCACGACACACGACGAGGGACGCAAAACGCACAGCCTCTGTCTTTCGCGATGCCCTTGGCCCGACGACGAGGGCGATGCCCCCGCGCTTCCCATCTGGACTCGGGCGGATGTGATTCATTCTTCGCTATCAACCCGACGAACGACGTACGACGGGCACCACTCATGTGCTAGATGGCGAGATTGAAGACGGAGGCTGGAAGACTACGACGCACACTATTGCCATACTCACTCGACGCGTGACGCTTCCGGTCAACTGGAGGGGGGATCCAGCGCGGGTATCGCGGGTGGGGGACGTGAGGGTGGGCAGCGCGAGACGCAGGGTGGAAGCGAACAACTACGCCACAGCCCTCCTGTGAAGTCGTCGACGAAGAATGGCGGACGGGATTCCATTCCAAAGCATCACACCATGCTTGCGTCCAGCTTCCACAGTTTACGCCCCTTCCCCCCATCCCCGGCCTCACCTTCGATGCTGACGCGCTGACACCTGGGACGGTGCTCACCTTCTCCCGCGCGCTTGTAAGTAACCCTAACCACAGCATCCACGAGCTCACCTCCGCGGCCGGCGCAGGCGACGACGCAGATGTCCGCAATCTGGATGGGCGCGCCAGCTCGCGCACGCTACGGTGCCGACGCTGCGAGCACCTGCTCTTCAGGGTGATGAACGAGGACAGCGCACGCAAGCGTGGATTGGAGGGGCGGCGCATATTGGTCGGGCGGACAGCGCATACTGATCGGGCTGCGCCATTTTCCGACGGAGGCGTAAGCGCACGTTGCTCGTCGCAGCGCAACGTCGGTTTATTTATTTGTCACAGGGCAACGTAGGACGTCCGCAGATTAATATTAATTAATATTAACGTATACATAGGTACGTCTGTGCGCTCGTTCGCCCTTCAAGCCCGAAGAGCTGATGCGTTGTGTGCTTGGTTCTCGGCAGATGCGTATTGTATTGTATTTTTTTCGTTGTCGAATGGGAGTGCTGGAGCGTGTTTCCCCATGGTGCGATTGGTCTTTAGCGAGTCCCACGACGGAGGATTTGTCCTGCTAGATCTATTGCTCGAATTTACGGACGCTGGGGAGTGCTTTTCTGCGAACAAACCAGATCTGGGGTCGAATAGCTGGCCGATTATTCATTCTCGTTCTCGTGGCGCATCGCAATCGTCAATTCCGTTCCGTTCCCGGGGAGGCCACGATGAAAGATCTCCCTTGCGCTCTCCTCCTTCATCCTCCCGGAAATGACATCAACTTGCTTTTTCGACACACATCGCCATCGTTCAGCATCCAAGAGTTCAACTACGTATGGTTGTGGAAAACAACAGTCGCCCCGTGACCACGGCTACAACGATGTCATTATCGAGACTGGCCAACGATGGATTGGCCGTGGAGAAGGTCAAGTTCAACCAGGTATGTTCGTCTCGGCTGATGCTCACGACATTCATGCAGTGTACCTCAGAATCTCCTTGATCTGAGAGATAGAGTCAATGGTGATTTCAGATATGTGTGCTAGGTAGGGCCAGATGTATCATTCCAGCGCCGAATAAGAAAGTGAGCACGATAGCATTGAAGGGTTCCTGAGCTGAAAACAAATTGACTAACCATGTCGATGCCCGTTTAGTTTAATTTTTCATGGTTGAATACATAAAGCATTGGATCACCTCCTTCCTACTTTGTAGAATGGGAACAAAAGCAATCTGTCAGTAATTCGACGCACCGGGATCCACAAGTGAGGCCGGGAAGAGCTCGGTGTCTTACATGATGTCGCGGTGAAGTTCATCGTGAACCGCGCTCCCCCTGCCGTCTCGATTCTCTCGCGAAGTGGCTGTCCAATCGCGCTCGTTCATTGCTCCGACGATATTGCATACCCCCTGAGCGAGGCTGAAGAGCTCCCAGAACTCCATTGCGCGGGCCTCGATACGACCCCCCACATTTTGATAATCTCACGCATCCCGAGGAGTACGTCGATTTTTCCTGTTCAGGTCCGGTACTTCATCTAGTTGCAGGATCAACACGTTACTTTACGAGTTCATCTTGACCAACAGTTCGGGCTCGCAGATTCCATCAATTCCAGCCAGCATCGAATCCCCGTTTTTGGCGGAGCTGGTGGGGTGTGCGCTACTCGAGGGCGATTCCGACAGTGACTCCGACTCCGCGCTCTGCGGCAAGTTGATTCTTAGCGAAGCGCTTGTAAACATGGCTCGGCTTGCCTTGAATTTGAGGTTGCGGAACGTGAAGGTTCCTTTCGAAGCTGTGTATGTCATTAGGTGAGAATCCTGTGAAGCCGGACCTTTTTCAATTGCTTGCGGGACAGTCTGATGAATTTCCCGATGTTTCACCTGGCACGCGCAAATGCGGCGCATATTCTTCACCTCAGGTTGCGGGTAGTGTAACAGGAAGGTTCGTTCCATTACGTGAGAATCCTGTGGAGCTGGATGGCTCTCAACACTTAAAAGGCGGGAAAGCGGGCGCGAGCACGTCAGTCTTCCCTTGAAAGCTACATCCTCGCTAACATAACATGAAAATCACATCTTCTTTTGCTTTCCTCGCGTTCCTCGCTGTAGCCCTCGCAGTGCCTGCCCGTGGGTTGTCAAATTTATTAGCATTTTTCCGCGTTGGTGACCACAGTCTTGCAGGGGGGTGCAGCGGATCCCACAGAGTCAAGGAGCCCGCAGGTGGAGATGACAAAGCCATCGAATCCGAGGGACGCTAACTCACAATGAAATCCACGGCTCAGTTTACGCCCCGGCCCCACATTGTAAGACATCGATAGTTCTACACCTGGAGTGCCACACCTCTGACTTCCGGTTTCAGCAGCAATAATTAGCACGGAGTCGTCGTTATCCCGACCTGTAAATATGTTCTGTGAATCATTAGTTGACTATGAATTTCGGCGAGGAAGCTTCAAAATTGAATTTTTTTCCTCGTTGTAGACCTCCAGTCATAGGTCTGGGTTTTTTGGGTAGCGGTTAGACACACATGCATGAGGACGAGGGATATGGTTATTGCTTCAACCACGCCTTTACACTGAGATATGCAGCCCAGTTCCGCGCCGCTAGCAGATTGAACTAGCCCAGTTTCGGTTGGTCCCCAGTCTCCAGCGACATCTGGCACACACACGACTGCCGTGTCCGGTCCAGTGTTGTCATTGACCGGGTCAAATCCATTTGACCGATACTTAAACTGAAACCAGGAGACCCAACAACTGTTGAATTCATGTGTATCCCACAAGTTTGGTGAACCATAAAAGAGTTCAAAAGGGTTTGCAAGTCATTGATCAGTGGTCAAGGGTTAAAACCGGGGATCAAGTTGTGTTGAGCCCTGTTTGACCGGGTCAATGCTGCGGGACTCCTGTCAGACCCGACATGCTTCGCCCTAATTCAATAAACCCGGCGCAAGTTTGAACGTTCGATGGCTCTGAATTATCTCCCGTACAGTCAGGAGGTGATAGAGCGCTGGCGGATAGGTGATATTTGTCGGACCTGAATTTTAATACCATTGCTCATTCGCGATTTCCCTACCATCACCGACCACTGTTGAGTGTCCTGATTGCGGGTCCCGCAACTAAAATCACGGGTCGAGCGCCCAATGCAGCGTGCATAAATAGTACTTACCCGGTGCCTTACGGATATTCCAACAGACCGTCCATGCTCTGACCGCCGTTGCTCGGCGACGGCTTCCTACCGCTACCTCAAGTAGTTCCACATTTATGCCCACAACTTCAAGTTATTTCGGTGTGTCTCCATTTACCATGTGGTTGCACTTCCAAATTGGCATCTTTCCTCGTTCCCATCAGAGAACGTCGCCGTTCCCGCAGGACGTGTCCTGCATAACGGCGTATTCGTGCGCCCAGTGAAGGGTGCATAAATATTACTTACCCGGATCCTTACGGATATTCCAACATGCCATCCATGCTTATGGAGGGGAGTTCTATATTGTTTACCGTGCGCAAATATATAAAAGCTGTCTGTGTTGTCTCTGGGCGTTCAATATCCAAACCAGCGATGCAGTTCACCAGTTCCATCCTCAAGCTTGCTTCTTTCCTCGCTCTCGCAGCATTCGTCTCAGCCACCAGTGGTCCAGGTACCCGTGTACACACTCTCTGCCTTCATGCTGAATGCTCACCCACGATTTCAGCGACCGTCGAGCTCCCCGACGGCGGAGTCGGCGCTGGCGGGAACTCGATCCAGAATTCCGTCGTCCGCCCCAGCGCCAACTACGACCCCGGCGATCACTGAGACACGGATCTCACTATTACGTGTAAATCAGAACAGGATTGCCAATTGAACCTACGAAGTTTGTCGGGATATCGGAGGGTGTTGCGTTAAATTGAGATGGAGTTTGTGAGGATGATTTGGATTACAATTAATGATCGAAGAACCCTGGCAATTTAAGAACTGGTTTTCGTGGGCAAGATTATGGTCCATCAACACAGACAAAGAGAGAAAGTCATTACATACCGACCAACCCCAATTTGATCCCTTCGTCTCACTGAGATGATTGCATCCTGCGTTGAGGCAAAAAGGAAATCGAGATTTGCGGACGCGGGGAATCAAACCTCGTCTTGCTGTTGCACAATGATGCGGGTCATCTCAACAATTGGGAGCAGCTGTGCACCACGCACCACGTCCGAGTGGAAGATTTTGAAACGAAGTTAACTAAAGGACACCGAAAAATGAGCATCTGTTAATCAGAAAGCAGCTATCTCGAGAATACTCGCGATACGCGAAAGTTAATAATGATCCTTGTCTGTGAGAAGGAAATACGGGAAAATACGTCGGAATAATGATAACTGCATGACCAGAATGCTAAAAGCGGACACGAGAAGTCGAGCTTCCGTCCTGCTGCTACAGGCTTGGCGAAGACATCACCTTGCCTGGCAACAACCCAGCGCTATTACTTAGTCCGTCCAGATGAAAGAACTTGAAACGATCGTTGATTGCTACAGGAGAAACTGATTACAGAGTACAATATCCTCCTCAATATGGCGCTACCGGGCCTTCATTTCGTCGTGGTGAGCCCGAACAAACGAGAATTCAACTCGATACGCAGCGAAAGGGTGATTGAGGCGTACCTCACGAGATCTGTTGTCGGATTTTCCTGTTATTGTCCATGTGAGCACTATGCACCTGCATCAGGGAAGCCACAGATACCTGCCGGGCGGTTTATCTGGTACCTGGGAACCTAAATATGAGTTGAGATAACTCACCCGTGAATCGTACCAAAAAAAAAGACAGCACTAAAGATTCATGGCCCGGGCTCGAATCGAACGAGCGATCCTCGGGAATTTTCATGCTATTATATCGAGTGCAGGTGCGGAACCATCCGCTATCGGGCTTTGAGTTCGTAGTTGCGAGGTTGAATAGATCAGCATTGAAATCGACCTCACTTTCCCGATAAAAAAGAGCGTTGGCCTGGGCTCGAATCGGACGAGCGGCGTCCCGCGGACAAATGCGGTGTCAGCCGGCAGGTGCGGAACCATGCGCGACCAGGCCTTCATTACCTACCTATCAAACTTAAATACGTCAGCGAAGTCACCAATGAACGGTATAAAAAAAAAAGTTCACTAAACACTTATGGCCCGGGCTCGAATCGAACGAGCGATCCTGCGGAAACTTTCACGCACATATATCGAGTGCAGGTGCGAAATCATCCGCTACCGGGCCTTCATTTGTACCTATAAAGCTTCAACACATCAGCGAAGTTCCCAATGAATGGGATGAAAAAGGTGTGTCGGACGTACTCATTGCCTGGGCTCTGACCGAACGAGCAATTCCTGCGAGCGAACAATCCCGCACTCATTGCGGGTGCGGAAACATTCGCTACCGAACCTGAATTTCTTAGCCAAAAGCTCGAATAAAGTAGCATTTAAATTGCCCTCACCATTACTGCGCGTCCTATAAAAGACGGAGAGGAAGAGCGATGGCCTAGCTAGGCACAAAGAGGTTGACATCGCGGTCCACCTAGTCGAGCGCGCTACCAGGCCTTCATTTCTACCTATAAAGCTTCAAATGTGTGAGGGAAGGCACCGTGGGATGACTAGAAAAAAGACGTGTCGCGACGTACCCATGGCCCGGGCTCGAATCGAACGAGCGGAGCCTGCATTAATGTCAATCAAGGAAAACCTATATCATGCAGGTGCGGTCCAACCGCTACCGGGCCTCATTTCCATCCCTGTGAACTCGATTAAGTTAGGATACACTAAGTACCGGACTGGAAAGACGACGAGGGTGGTCGCCGCAGCAATAGAGATCGCGTTATGCAGAAACTGCTTTACACCGTGGCGAGCGGCAAAGCGCATGCGGAATTCCAGTAAGACGAAGGACGGGTCATGATGGACGCAAGAGATAGAAAAAGAGGTGCGGAAATGCGGACCGGGAGCCGGTACACCGTGACGTGGGCCAACCCTAACCTTCCTTTCAATTTGCTTCTTCGCTCTCTCGCTCTTCCCACTTGCACTCAGGCGCGCGCGCTGTTCCTCCGCCTCCGACGCTCGTGCCTTCGGGGACTACGACGAAGACGCGTAAGATCTCCGCATTGCGACATTGCTCCTATGACTCCGATTCCCCCTCCGATGTCAACGGGCATGAGGCCCGCTCCTCCGCTCTTCCCTCCTGCAATTACGCTGTACGACGACGGGCACGACCAGGACCACGACTCCGCCCAGCCGCGGCCAATGATCTGCGCACTCTGCCCTTGCCAGGATGACCCCCCCGATCATGACCAGCGCCCAGTCATCCTTCGTTCTCGACGCCGACGCACAATGTACGACGGCCACGGCTACAACGCGCGCGGTATTTACTTCAAACTTCCGTCCCATCCCCCCATCGTACATCTCTTTCCCCCAGCTGACGCCTAGGACGGTGCTCACCCACTCCCGCGCGCGCTTGTTGGTGATCCTAACCACAGCATCCACGCGCTCACAATGCACCACAGGCGACGACACGGAAGTCCGCGATCGGGACGGGCGCGCTGCGAGCACCTGCTCTCGATTGGGGCGACGGACGAGCACAGCACACAGCAGCGTAGATCGGAGTGGCATCGCACACTGGTAGTGGTCAGGCTGTGCCATTTTCCGACGTAGTGGGTTGTACGGTTTATTTGTCGGAACGGAACGTCGGTTTAATTGTCGGCGCGCAACGCCGGCAGATCAATATTAATATTAACGTGTACATAGATAGGTGCGTCTGTGCGTTCGCCCTTCAACTTTCAAGCCCGAAGAGCTGATGCGTGGTTCCCGGCAGATGCGTGTTTGTATTTTTGCGGTGTCAAATGGGGATTGTGTCCCGCGTTAGTGAGTTCTTGCTATTTGGGGACTAATATTCAGCGACAAACGTAAACCCCTGCAATTTCTGGAAATCCAGAAAACATCGACTTGCTGTTTCGGCGCGCATCGCCGCATGCATGCAATCGTTCGGGATTATGATTCAAGAACTAGAGCACAACTCTTATTCCCAATGCACTGGATCGAGTTTGCGGACGCTGGGAGTGCTTTGTCGCTAGGAAACCGGCTATCTCGTGGCGCATCTTGCAATCGACAATTCCGTTCCGTGTCGACTTCCGGTGCTCGCCGTGTGGAATCAGGGGACATCGACACGGAGATCTCTTCTATCAGCAAAGATCTCTTGCTGCTGCACCTTCCTTCACCGTGACCTGCCATTCCATCCGTCATTTAAATCCAGCTTCGGAGGTAATCTGGAGCGCAATTCGCATACTGTAGTCTCCTATTTTCGATGCCTGGTGCCCTTCCCCATAACCTCTCCGGTCGCCTCACAAGTCTCGCAATAGCAGGAATGCCCTCAGCTACACTATACCGTCGCTACTGATACCCTATTCAAGACATGCGTGGGGCACGAATGTTATGTTCACGCTCAATTCGATTCCCTTATTGATATTCAGGGTCAATTATCTTGGACCGGCGTTATCTCCATATCTATCCTCAAATTTAGGTTCCCATGGTCAGGTTATGACTGTGCGAGTTCGCTCCGTGGCCAACGATACTGGACTGCTAGCGGACTCGGTGGAAATCAATATCGCTCACGACGAAGCCATATTATTATGCGCGGCATACTAATATGCACGGAGTGGATTCAATACAGTGACCACCTCATATAGGATCAGTAGCCGGATGACCTAGGTAATAGTAACAATATAGGGGATATATCGTCGTATGGGAATTCAAATAGAAGGTGCGTGGATCGCAAACATTTTTCTTGGATTTTCACACAGCCTTTGAGCCGATGGCGGAGTGTCCTGGGTTTCTGCGAGCCAACGTCATTGGCTCGGAATCAATCGCTGACTTCGATGTCCGTGTATTCAGGTTTACAACAACGAAATCAAGGCCCGGTAGCGGATGGTCCGCACCTGCACTCACTATGTAGGGAAATCAATGGTGGTTTGCAGGCACCGCTCGTTCGACTCGAGCCCGGGCCATAGCATCCTTTTCCAGTTTTTTTTTTGATTGAATGAAATCGCGCCCAAGTTCGAGTGGAATGCTGATATACATATTGCAAGTTTTGAAGGGTCCTTGGAAGGCCCGGTAGCGGATGGTCCGTACCTGCTGCATATGTTTGGACATCGCAAACGTCATCAATGCAGGAGTTCGCTCGTTCGACTCGAGCTCGGGCCATTATTTCATTATCTGCGTATCCCTTTTTATTCCGGAACCACAGCCATTCTCACCACATTCTCGAGAAACATATGCCCGTGCCTCGTCCTTCAATGCAACTACCGTTAATTAGCGAAAGATCCGCGGTTGAAATGGTTTTAACATTTGCAAATCGGCCTAGAAGGCTGATATATATCCAAAGTTGCACTCGTTGGAAACGAGCCTTTGTAGGCCATTGCATTTCTACAATCTCCATTTTCTGATTTTCTGGTGGGCAGTGCAAGTACGTATCTCGATATCTCGATTGAGCCATACACGCCGATCCAGGTGTGCCTGGATTCCTCGACGCCATCCGCAACACAAACGTGGACGGTTGTTCAAATAGCCGTGCTGCGAGTAGCCTCGGGTAGCCCTTCGCTAGCCCGCCCGCCGAACTCTGCCGAACCTCGCCTCGCTGACGCTAGGCGATGGGCAGCCCTAGCCGCACTTGGGCTCGACCGGCTAGCAGCGGCTAGCCGGCATCTAGCCAGCACCTCTGGATAGGCGGTGCTGTGGCTATGTATCCTGAACGCAGTGACTACAATAAATAAAACGGAGATGAAATTCGGGATGAGACCGGGGCAGCAAGGGTGTTCAAATGGACTCGGAGTCGCGCAGTGGGCGGTGCTTGGACTCCGAGGAATTAAATATCCACCGGATGGCGAGCGAGTCCGAATGTCAGTACCAGCACAGGCGGTGTTGATTACTCGTGCTGGCTGTTCTTCGGCTGCAGCATCGAGCCTAGACACCCACACAAATGAAAATATCAACGCTGGAAAAATACTCTCAAGATTAAATAGAGCTCAACTTTACACTGGGCTGATGAGCATCCACAAGATATTCGTACCATTGACCTCGTGAAACGTTACTTCGTCGCTCAGTTGCTGATATCCACAAGAAAATGCACATGGAAATTAGAGGCGCTGAGCCGGACCTTTGCGCAGGGAGTCCGAGCCCTGACTTCGCGCTCTCACAGTTCAGCTGGCGTGACGTGAAGTCCACTGGCACGTGCCTGTATCCAACCCGATCTGGACTCGGCAGGGCGTGCAGTCCGGAGCGGGTGCTCTCAGGCTGAAGCGAGAACGAGGAGATTCGGATCACGTTCAGAGCGGACAGATAAGGCTGGACGTTGTATCAGAGGGTTAAGGCTGCGGTATTTTGAACTAAGACGTCCAGACGTTCAGGTAGACTTACCTTATGGTAGCGGTGCGCGACTGTATTAGGTTAGAATACAGACGACGAATACTCACCTGTAGTATAGTACCCGCCCGGGTCCTCGAAACAAACCAAATACGAGTCAAAAGTAAATACAAAGTCAGCATCCGCCTCTGGGAAGTGCGACAAAGCGTCATATACGTCAAGCCGTGAGTTTACCATTATTGGTCGTTGCTAACCGGGTAAATAACGGGACCGGGTTGGATATTTGTTAATTTGGGGGCACCAGGTCCTACATGCGATACCAATATTCGTACAGACACAGGCTGAAACGGGACTGTCCAGTGTGAACATATAGCCGATCAAGATTCACGAGCACTAAAACCCCCTTTGTGTAAGTCCAATCATCCGGCAGTGATTCTTCGTTCAAAAGCAGACCACTCCAGGTGTTCAATACTAATCTTTTGCCGAACGATAGTGTTCCAAATCTAATCTTTTTTGTCAAGAACCGATCTCGACTCATGGATGTGTTGATGGATTTCAGCCATTGGGTAGAGGAATGACCAAAGTAGTGGAAGTGGAAGTGGAAGTGGCATCTCACTTCCACTTGGAGACTTCCACTTCCACTTGGCCTTGTCACGCTTCCACTTCCACTCCGCCTTGACCCCCCGCCGTCCCCCGGGCCGATTCACCGGCCGGGACCGCGGTCACCTGACTTGACGCGCTCTCGGTCAACTTGCGTCCCCCCATGTAAATTTGTTGCGGAAAGTTTGAATAAACCAATAATATCATTGCAAACTCTGTATCGTAGAGCCTAGTATGGAAGCTAGTTTGAATTATCCCCAAATAATGGGAAGAACTCGGCCGAATCATCGACGAGTCGGGGAGGGAATAGAGGCTCGAGAGGAGGTTCAAGCTGCACCTCATGGATCGACGAGGCATCAGCATGCTCTGTAAAGTACAGAGCTGGTTCATGATCATGGGAGAACTGAGAGAGGCCAGGGCCGCCCTCCGAGTCCGAAATCCCGGCGAATTCGTTATCATCAGGAAGCTTATCCTTCTGCTTCTCGCCCTTCTGCTTTGTCTTCTTCACACCGCTAGTGCTCTTAAGCAGCTTCTTCTTCTCGCGAAGCTCCCGAGTAAGCACTGTAGAGCTCTGAATTGCATCATCAAGGCCTTCCAGCTTATTCCGGGCGTCGTGGCGTTCGAGTGCTTGATTGAAATGGGATGTCCGACGTGAATCGTTTCTGCGGTCTCGGCGGGGCTTTGTATTGAGGTGGTTGAAAAGTACGCAGTTTTCCTCAATTGCGCGAAGTCTGGCTTCAACCTCAAGGTCAAGCTTGTAGGCGCTATTAACCACGCGGTAATTATAAGTCAGTATATTTTTAACGGCGCCACCTCACTTACGCTTGAATTGCCTCAAGAATCGATAGATTTGTTCCAGTGTGTTGATTGGTGAATGGATGTGCGCTCTCGTTGAGCTTTGTATCACCAGGTGTAAGATACCAGTCGTCTTTTGGAATATCCGATAAGAACTCGTTAATTGAAGGAAAGAACCAGGGAATGGAATCCTTGTCCTTGATCCAGTCTGAAAGAGCGGCTGAGTACCGATAAAATTTAAAAATGGCATCAAAGATTACCTCTAACAACCTTGTACTTGCAGTTCTTGGCCCATTGGACAAAATCGTCGAGCTCTTCCTGTGTTTTGAGATATGGAGACCGTCTGATTCGACCCATCGGCTCGTCTGGAACAACTGTCGCCATTTCGGAAATTTTCCTGAGGGGAGGCATGAGTACCCACAACATGCGGTCAAATCGAGAGGACAGACAGACGGATTAACATGGAAGATACATGTACGAAAAAAAAAAAGATTCACGAGCACGGAATAAAATAATTCCTCGTACCTTGAGATATGGGTGGTTCGACCAGCGAATTGGAGCGCGGTGACGAGAAATCCTGACGGGAATTTACCCGGGTGAGACGGAATTCATTGAGCAGAGATTAATATTTCTGCGCTGACCTTGCCATACTTGATGGGAGCGAGCATGCCGATTGCGACCCTCGGTGCCAACGTCTTGAGTGGTCCAAGTGGTGCGTCATAGGTGGCCCTGGTCGTTGTTGCTTGTGAGTATCTTCCGAAACCTCAGATACTAGCGGTGAAATATGCTGTGTGTCCCGTGTGCCGCGTGCCGCTTGATCTGGAAAGAAAGAATGTCAAAATTCCGGTAAGGTCAGAGGCACGGAGGCTGGGGACTGGAGATCTGTTCAGGAATTGAGCTGGCTTAAACTCAAAGAGAAAGAACAAAACTCGGGGATTGGCATCCGAATCGAGGATTCGGGCGCGCGACCCCAAACGTGGTGAATCCACCGCATTAAAACGCGGACGCAGTGAGAATTAGGCCAAGCTGTGCCTTCCATGTTGCATCGTGGCATCAGGCCCAGAGCGAGCCCAAAGGCGCGGCTTTCGAATCCAAAATATAAATTTGGATACGCGCAGTCGCGCCGTCACGGGACGCCGAATCTTGACCATGCGAGATTTTCAGCTGTTAAAGTTACTTACTCGGAGCGCGGGGCCCAGCGGTTGAGCTGAGTTTCACCAGCAGAAGAAGATCGTCAGTAAAGACAAGGCAAAAAAATGGTGCCCGAGGTTTGGTGAGCGAGGTTGAGGGCTGAGATGCATGAGCAGAAGCTAGGTTCTCGGAAGCCGCGCAGGCGTTCCGAGTCAGACCGCCCTGCAAACTTGTGGGGACGGCAGAAATGCGAGAAGCGGGCTTCGGCCCTCGGGTCGTTTTCAGCCGATTGGCATCCAAAAGCCGGAGCGAGCTCGATTTCGTTTACTTCCTGTCAAACTGGGCCGTTGAATTTCTTTGGATCATACCTAGGGCTGCTTTTGTTTGATACCTACCAGGTTGGACGCAAACAAAGCAAACGAGTGAATGCAAGATAGTGAAAGAGAATTTGCCGTCATGACGTCGGCAATCATCCGCGGTACAGAAATTCCCGCGATGCGTTTTTTCTTCTTGAGCGCGGAATCGTCAACATAGGGCCGCCCTATAACCCACCAAAACGTGTCACCCACACACAAATCCTGCTCTGCTCTCTTCACGCCGGCTGGAATTCCACTCGAGGGCAATGGAAGCCGCGTCTGCGGCCCCGATACATACGCCCACTCTTCGAGCTCCCGCGCCAACTCTCACCCTCCGGCGCATATGCGCCCACTCCTTGCGCTGCGCGTCCCGCCAGCTGCGGATGCCGACCCCCCCGTCCGCCTCCTCCTCTCTACCCTTCTCCAACCCCCTTCCTTCGCCTTTGACCGCCCCCGCATCTCATCGGACGCCTCCTCCTTCGCCCCCCGCAGACGAAGCGTGCAGACAACGGACGCGCAAGATGGCGCGCGTAGTGTGCACGCTGAGGTAGATTGTCCCCACCGAGCTCGTATTCCCACTCCCCTCTACGCCTACGCCTGTGACTGGCGCGCCAACGCCTGTGCGCGCACAGACGAGCAGTGGTGGGGTGGACGGGCAACGCTCCAAGCTGAGTCGCGCGGCGTCCTCGGGAAGCGCACACACATCATCGGCTGCGCGTGCGCAATCAGACGCCGCGTGTGCTCGACGCTCTCGGGCGGCGAGTGGGTGCACGTGCAAAAGCCGGTTGCGCAGTCGTTTTCTGCCCCGCATTCTTCATCCACATCCAAACCACCTGCAACATCTTTCTCCGCATTAACTTATTCCGCCCCGCCCCTATCCGACCCTCGCGCGGGGTACCAATCCTCCTCGTCGGCGCTGGTATGGCTCACACCTCCCTCATCCTAGCCCTCTGGCCCGCCTTCCTTATCTTATTCATCACTCTGCCGCTAGCCTACTCATCCTCGCCCGCGCCTCCTTCGACGGAATACGCCGCATACGAATCCGCGCCAGCGCCCCCACCTACAGAATCACCTTCTCCAGTCTCGTCCGCGACGTCTTCTATGCCAGCTTTCCCCCCGTACCCGCCTCTACGTTGGCGCCTCTCTCATCTGCATCCTCGCTATTATCTTCCTCCGACACTGGAGCGCGATCTGCAGGCACGCGCGGGCTACGCGCCCGCGCCGCCGATATGCTACTTGACGGACGAGCCGTACAACGGCGCCCCCGTTCCCCCTTCGCCATACGCACCCATCTCCGCTGACCCACTCTCCTCCTCATGTGCACCACCGTCGGCACACGTGAAATTCGACCCCGGTGTGGGACACGACGGCGCCTCGCCCCCTTCTTCCTCATCATCCTCCAACTCGTCATCACCCAACCACGAGACAGTGGGTTACGACCGCGGAAAACACCGGACGGAGGAGGGCTGGTCACGAGAATGGGTTACGGGTGTTGATGGGAGCGGGATGGGGGTGCAGAGTATGAATGATGTCGCCAAGAGGTTGAGGGGACTACGTCTCCGCTGACAGCGGCACTTCGTGCTCCTGCGAGTCTGCACTCGATGCTAGGCGCGTCATTCGACGCGAGTTAGGCACGACTCGGAACCTGGTGTGCATGCTGAGGCGGAGGAGCATCTCTGCAGAGCGGTATATTTTTATTTTTAGTTTAGATGTACTTAGTAATTCTTCGGCGTACATTTGTTGTAGCATAGTAATTTTGGATTTGATCTCGTTCATGCAATGTCAACCATCGTCCAAGTAAGCGTCGTCAACGACTGGGTTTAGATGCCAAAAGAATGCGGTTCATTGGGATTGAATTCAAAAGTGAAATTTCAGATGTACGCGGAGTACTTTCCCGGATGTATGCGGAGTGAATTCCCAGCTGTAGTTAGTGCGTTCCCAGATGTAGGAGTGCATTTCCATAGGATGCACAACATCGCACGGGCGGATCCACATAAGAGCTTTAGCTCGGAGCGGTGTTAGATCTGCATGCGGTGTTGATAAATAGACTTGCACGGAGGGAGCCTTTGCGCGCTGCATTCATTTTTGAGTTTTAGGTACTTGAAAGCTCAGATTGTTTTGCGTGGGAAACCGGGATATTAATTACCATATTTTATTTCCCATGGTTATTTGGATCGTACCCAGTTGGCAAGGGTCATGGAAGGCTGGGAGGCAGTGCTGGGGGCGTTTTGGAGTCAGATTTCGGGAGATCTGCGGAAGCGCAGCCAGCGAGTTGCTACGGAGCCCCATAGACAGTAGGGTCCTTCAGGGATAAACAGACGGATGAATAACTCCAGTGTAGAATATGAGGGTCGCGTTAAAGCCCCAAACACCGGCTGGCTCCGAGTTCCGGTCTCTGACCCCATCAGTGATCCCGGCATTCGCCGCAAGCTCGTTGGCTTTTCTTCGCCTTCCTGGAAGGAGAGATTCCACAATCGCAACAAGATTCCCAAATGCGACGACGGCGCTATATAATTAGGGATGCTCTAATCGAAAGCAAGCATCAAATATTAATGTGAGTTCCTTGACAAGTGCCCGCGAATGAACCCATATAGTTTACAGCCGAGGTTTCCAGCCGATTTTGAGCTCGTTCTTGTCACAGGTATCGCCACTACAAGATGGGAGGTATGAATTCCTTTCGGAGCCGTGTAACTATAGATTACTCGTATGTGCTATTTCAAATTTCCAACTTATTCTCCGCAGTATCCCCGCGACGGTGGTGGGGGACCAGAGCAAATACTCCACTGCTTTGCCGACCAGGATGAGGGAGATCGAGGAATCTAAGTCGAATCCTAGTAGCAGGTACGCCTCGCAGAAGTCTTCCCTCGACCGCCTCCACAACCACATCAAGTTCTGGATTGCGCAGAGCGACCAGGAGTCTGGAAAATTTATTCGAACTGGGTTCACCGTTCTTCATCATACAGAACATGCCAGCGCCGCTCATCAGGAGAAGCAGCAGGAATGCGATGGAGTAGGTGACGATGAGCGATGTGCGTTCGTAGGTATACACGATGTTCGTCGAGCCGACGGTCGCTTCTGTGGTGGTGAACCCAGTGTTCAGATTGACGAAGCCTTCAAAAATGAGTTTCCTTGCACAAAGTCACGGTTCAAATTATCACTCACCCAGTGTTGCATTTGCAACCATTTCTTGCAGAGCTTGGAACGTAATTAGCCGCAGAACTGCCACGAAGTAATACAATTTCGCACCTTGCGATACATTTGTGACGTGGGCGGTGGTATTCATCCCCAGGATTTGACTGTGTACCTGCGCCAGGGACTCAGTATTGTACGGCTGGAATATGTTAGTCTCCGTTATCAACGTCGTGGTCGTCAAAGTGCCGAAGTGGCCATCAATAATGAGACTGCCTTTCAAATGCGCCGAAAGGGAATCTGCCATAGCCAATAGGTGGACATGGCTCCCGACGCCGGGCGAGAAGAAGAGGTCTGGTTGCTTGGAATCAGTGAAGAGGTTTGGGGTGAAGCCACTCAATCGGTATGTCGTGTTGAGCGGGTCATGAAAATCCACAACAGAGACGTGGCTTTCCTGGGTACCGTTGAAATAATGGGTGGACACTACATGAGTGGCATTGTAGAACGTGCACACCGAGCCGGCTGCGTTGATTAAAGCGCCGTCGTTGCCGTTGGATGCCAAAAATGGTACGTAGGCCAAGGTCCAAGTATATTGATCCGATGTCGCGGTGGAGTGGGAGGATCTGGTTGTGCGGCAGGATCATTGTGTGCGCATGTGTGGCAGCATCTAGCTTAGTCAGATCACCCAGCTTGTCTTAGACCACCGCTATACGATCCCTTTGCGCAGCGACACCGCAGGATCCAGGGTCTTCGAGGCACCATCCGGCCATTCCCCCCCACTACATTTGGTGATTGGAGTGATATTCGAACCGCAGCCACTCCGTACCAATTTCAGAGTCAAGTTTCGACATCCACGTCATCCCGCACTTTTTTTCATCCGCCGCCCGCCATTTACCGCTGATTCACCGAAACTCCGCCGATTCTATTACTGTTACTTGACCGACAACTTATCTTCCCTGCCTTTACACGGATCCGAAAAAATGGGGAAAGGAAAATCCCGAGGCACTCCGATTCCGAAACAAAACTCGCCATACGTAGCAGACGTCCTTTACGCCCTCTTCGAACCAATCCCCGAAGGACTCGATGACCATTTTCGGTCCTCTTCCGATGCCCCAGACGACCATCTCGCGGCTTACGAGCGTGCATGTGCTCACACGGCTATTCTAGGCGAAACACGCGTTGCCCGTCTCTGGCAGACTGCCCTCGAAATTGGGTTTCGCGCTGCACGGGGGCCTGAATCCCAAAGCGTCTGCGATCGGGTGGCGTCTGAGGGATTTGCCCTGGGGCGCGAAGCAGGGTTGAAGGATGGCGAGGTCAATGGGTTCGAGAAGGGGACAGCGGCTGGTTTGAGCGAGGGGAAGCGTCTCGGCTTCGTCGCAGGAAGGGAGTTTGGCGAGAAACAGGCCACAAAGATGAGTAAAATTTTGATTTCCGACCGTGTGTTTGTCGACGCCGGAACGGACACACCCGCCGCCGATCTCTCTCCACTCGTGCCGCCTTTCTCTACCCTCGCATCTACGCCGCCCAACACTTTACACCCCGCTACATTCCCTCCGACTCAGCTGAATCCACCTTTTAATTGGGCAGACGAACCCGAACCCGATCATCCCTCTGTCCCCGATGCGACCGCACGCCCGCCCCGCGATTTCTCTGCCCTTCGTTCCGACTCGACTTCGTCAATGCCATTCAGCACCCTCCAGTACCGTACACATCGCAAACAAAAATCTGGCCGAGTCCCCCGCCGCTCCGCTTTCCACTCGACTTCCCACCGACGATATCCCGGATCCGCTACCTCCTTTTACCGCCCCGCCGCCGCGTCTTTCGCGTCGAAATCGTCCCGCATCGCACCGACTTCAACTCTCGACTGGGATCGTGATCCCCGACTTTCTGACTTGAGTCGCGTTCTACGCTCAATGGGATGGGGAAGAGAAGGGGGAGGGGGTGTTTGACGCGACGAGGACGTCGCTTTACTGTTGGGTGGGCAGATGGAGTGGGAGGATCTGGTTGTGCGGCAGGATCATTGTGTGCGCATGTGTGGCAGCATCTAGCTTAGTCAGATCACCCAGCTTGTCTTAGACCACCGCTATACGATCCCTTTGCGCAGCGACACCGCAGGATCCAGGGTCTTCGAGGCACCATCCGGCCATTCCACCCCACTACAGCGGTAGCATCGTTCTGCACCGTAAAGTTGAGTGGAGAGCTGGCGTAGCCAGCTCCCACGGATAATGCGTCGTACGCTAGAAGATACGCGCTGGGTGGGCTCTCGAAGGTGCGTGGGACGAATCTGTAAATGTCTTGAACTCCATCGTCAATCTGGTTGGGCTGCAGATCGGAGCAGCGCAAGGCTGGAGCCGCGTAGGTGATGTGGTATTCGCATTCGGGAGAGCACCCATCAGGCATGGACCAGCCAACGGGAGCGTCCGACAGGAGGGAAACAAGAGCTGTCTTGTCCCAAGTCTCCGTCACAGTCCCGTAAGATTTTATTCTAACAGACCAAACTGCGTCAGCGAGAATGAAACTGTGCGTGGGAACGATGCCGTATGCGAGATAGACATCATTCAGAATTGCGTCAGTGGTCGTATTCAGCGTAGGAACCGTCAAAGTACGGGAGCTGGAAGAAGCCTGGCGGGTGTTCAGGGAGGGTGTAAGGATTGTGATAAGAGGCGACGCCAGGATCGCAGCAGTCATGAAAATGACGAGCGGCATTTCCAGGATGAGATGGCGACGTGGCAGAGTCATTAACGATGGTTCACCAACAAGCACATCGATGTCCCCCACTTGAGAATATGTGAGGGTCAAATCGTCGGGAGGCAAATTGACAATGGGGACACCTACACATAGCTGGCTGACGACGAAGGAAATACCATGACTTGAGCACATGAGTAGGTGGTTTAACAGATGAATCGGAGGACACACCACTTGGCAAATGCTCACTCCGGCAGAGAAACAAAACATAATTTTGAAGGCCGTTGCAAGAAAGATCTCCACACGACTACTTTTCGTCTGTGTCCAGAGCCCCGATGCAGTATGGCCATTCAGATGTTCATCAAACATATGGTGAGCACCAGCCACAATAGCGGCCAGCAGGGTCCCTCCAATGATCGAAACGGCTGTCCATACACCAATCCCTCTGTCTTTGCCGCCAAGGTCGATGAGTGTATCCCTAGTCGCGTGTACAGGGCGATCCGAGGACCTATATCTCACAGGCGAAAGAGGCAAGTTGGGCTGGGGCTCACTGAGGCTGACCGAGGAATAATGTGGAGACCAGTTGCTGGCCATAGAGTGCGGTAAGAAGAACAGCTGGTTGGCTCCACTTGTCGTGCTTTTGACCAGCCTTTCGAAGGCCTGGTTATGATCATCAGTTAATTTAGCGTGTCGCTGACGTAGGGTGGACATAAGGTGGTTGCGTCGGATCTACGGCAAAATATAAGTGTGGCCCACCGAAAGCTGCACTCCATGGGATAAACCACCTGTACATTGCTAATCATTTGTCTTCGGTACACTCGTTGTTCTGACATTTGGACCACGTTGAGGATAATAACCCCTCCCATGGGTATGGTGTCGCCGTTGTCGCCATACAAGTACGTCAATTAGATGCAGAAGCCGGCCATACACTGCTTTATTTAGAGCCTACGTCAGTTGACCCTGTCTCGGTAACGCTGGCATATCTTATCTCGGACTGATCCGACGGAGTTTGAATAATTGATAAGAAAAAGATGGGCGGATATCACACTAGAACGTCTGGGGCATTTGGTAGTATGTTACCCCCCATGGGGTCACACTTCTTGTGTCACGCACCGTGCAGTATCGTGTTCTGGGGACCGCGAGAGCATCTAAATAGGCCCAAAATTGTGTGGGCAGACTATATGTGTATATAGGACATTTTCCTGGGAAGCGTGAGGCCGCGTTGGCACGAAGTGACATTCAATGGCCCCAAAATAGGTACAGTTTTGAGCGGCGCATAGCAGCACAGAAAGTGGCCGAGAGAATCCGAGAAAATTGGAAAGGCCTTTGAAAGGCATAGGGAGCCTGGAATGAACAGCCGTTGAGGAAAAAAGGGCAGGGAGGGAGGAGAAGGAAGAGATGTGACCCTATGGGGGGTATCATTATACCAATTGCCCCAGACGTTCCAGTGTGATCTCGGCCCATCATTTTATTATCATTTATGTCAAACACCGGATCAGCAAAACTCAAAGTCTAAAAGCTGGCCAATCGGACGAGCTCGTCAGATACCTCCCCCGCGCGCGCCTCTCCCAAGGCTTTCGCCATATTTATCGCGTTCGCCGTCAAGAGCGCTCCCGTGGGCTCGCGGGCTGCCTCGAACGTCGCTTGGAACTCTGCCGATGCGTCCTCCACGGTCCCGGTGGGCGTTGGGCCCCCGCGAAGGGAGGGCGCGCGTTGAGGGCCGGTACGGATCTGCGTGCACAGTCAAGAAAGGATTCAATCCCACGATGGATGGTTCAAGGTACCTGCATGAGCTCAAATGCCACCGGCTCCAACCCCGTCGATAGCAGCGCCGCGTTTACGGGCTGCTCTGCGGTGACGGGCCAGATGATGAGGGGGATTCCGCCAGAGAGCGACTCGGACACTGAGCTAAAGTACAATCGAAAACAGCGGGTGATAACGCTAACGTTCAGCGAGTGGTTGAGAGCGATGATAAAATACGCACTTGAACCCGCCATGCGTGAGGAACCAGCCGAGTGCCCTGTGGTGCAAGATGGCGCGTTGCTCAACCCAAAAGTCGCAGATAAGCCCTCGCCCGCTCGAGTTCGCGCGCTGGATGAGCTCTTTTGGAAGAGCTGCTGTTTTGCCTCCGAGGGCGAAAATAAATGGGAAAGGCTTCTCAAGGTCTAAGAGAGTGTGCACCAGTGCCTCAACCAACTCGGGCGTGGCGACCGGAAAGAATAACGACCTGCGAAGTGGGATAGGCTGTCAGGAGCGCGATGAAAAATAAAAACCGCGCACCCGAAAGAGATGTAGAGAACAGATTTCGGGCCGTATTGGCTGACTGCGGTATCCAAGAATGACCTGACGATCTCGTTGGTGGGCGGGTCCGACGCAGCGTCGGCCCAACAAGATTCGTGCGCCTGCAGCCCGACCGTGAAGAGCTCCTGCCCACGTTTCTGGTAAAACTCGCGGTAGTGCGGAACCCCAACGGGCTCGAAGCAAGAGGTGCTCGTGACTATATGTCCGTCGACAATTTTGGCAAGCTTTTGGCCTGATACAAGAACGTGAGCTACGCCGTGGGGAAGGGCGGCGCCGTAGGCGCGCCGCTCATAGTCGTATATGTCGGGCATGCCAGGGTTTTTTACGATGCGGCCCGAAAGCCTGTCCGTTCCATTCCATGCCGCGGCGACCTATAAACGGTAAATCTCCAACTCGCGTGGAAGCGAGGCTAACCTGTTCCAAAATAGCCTCGAGGGACCGGCCCTCCCGCCTCGTTTCGTCGGTATAAATTCCCTGCGCGATGGTAGCAAAGTCGTATTCGTTGAATTGTGTACTCATCGAAGCCAGGGCGCACGAGAACCACAGGAGGACTTTACAGTCTGGACCTATTATTTCCTTCGTGGTTCGACCACAAAGCCGCCGCCGAGAAAATCCAACTAGCGCGAGAAGCGGTTAGCACAGAAAAGTATAGCGACCAGCCTGGACGTGACGTACATGAATAGCATGGGGTGTGGGCCATCCCTCGCTTCCTTGAACCAGCTTAGAGAGGGTTGCCAGCCAACCTTCCGTGAGTTGGGCCGATGCCACCTTGATCCAGTCGGCGCCGAAGGCAATGCTGCACAGCGAACAGTGAGCCATCGAGGATAGCGAGAAATATATACGGACGAACACTTTGTCGCCCACGCCTACAATCCGCAATCTCACGGAGTCGTACGTCCATGTTTGCAGCTCCGCCTCCATCTGGGCGACTAAGCATAGTGAATTTTCACATAAAATTCAGAGCGAGTATGTCGTCGACTGGCGCAGGACTGCGCACCGGCTGAATTGTGTTGCACGATTGTAATAACCAAGGTTGGATCCTTCTGTAGCATCTGGATTGCGACGGAGATGTAGCTAACGGTGTGTCCCCACGCCGGGCTGAGCATCGCGGCAATGTGGTGCGTCGCCATGCTGCGAATGATCGACTGCAATTTGTGAAGCAGGGGAAAGTTGTCGCCGTGGAAGAAAGAACCAAGCTTTAAGCACAGACGCGATACGCCATGATTCGCGGTAGTGGGAAGCGACACGTCACCTAGGATATACCACGCTTCAACTCGTCAGCAATTTGAACAACTGGGGTTCGACTCTTTTGATGTTCGTCTCGTTGTCGGCCGATTAAATGTCTGGAAGCACAAAGTTTTGACAAGACTCCCAGCCGCCAGAGGCCCTCGACCGCACAATCTTTCTTTCGGGCGACGACTGCGGGCGGCGGTCCCAACGAGGTCGGAGGGCCCCTAAGCCGAATACAGCAAGACCTTGGCGCTGCGAGCATGCCGTGTTCAATAGTCCATGGAGTTCGCCAGTAATGTCCGCCAGCAGAAGACAACGTGGCCAAAACGTGGCGGTTCGAAATCACGGTGCGTTGTTTGTGAAGTCTGGTAACTGTCAATAGTATTGCCGCGGCTCAAGCCGTCACACACTGTGACAACCCACCATTTGTGCTTTCATACGAGTATAGCGATCTATTCCACCGAGGTCAGTATGGGGAGATATACAAGTAAGACCTAGGCACCATATAAGATACACAGTGTCACATAAGCTGCCTTGTGGACCTTTTGAGGACGTCAATACGGAACGGCTCGGATCACGGCTTGAGCCGTGAGCCGTGGCACAAAATGTTCAGTCTTTTGCCTCATAGCTCGCCACAAATTATGGGTACCACAAATGTTACCTGGGGGAAAATGAAGCTAAGGTTCTTGTTAACATGCCACAAAACATAGACATCTGCCAAAAACTTTTGGGAGCGCAGGGGAAGGCAAGCCATCGTCGAAGCCGACCTGTCACGCGAGCCGAGCCGCGGCAACACTACGGCCGCCGCCGCTCAGTCTGGTTGATGCGGATCATGTGGCTGTGCCATCCCCGTCTCCTGGCGTCCACTTCTAAGTTCTAAGTTCTGACTCGCGACCTAGGAAGAGAAACGGGCGGCTCGCCGGGAAATTGGGAGCTATCTGTTCCGACCATCTCCACTATTTATGCTCGCCACGGCTCATCCGCCGCCCCAACCATCCCCTCCGAGCCTGAAATGGAATAGAATAATAGGTAAAATCCCCCAGCGGAACATCAGGTCCACGGCACGTCCCGGATCGAACGAGGCGCTAAATAATTATGACGAGGCTTTAATTGAACGACGGTCTAAATAAAAGTAGTGTGGGAGTGTGGGGGGAAAAAGAACTCAGAGCCAAGTATTCGGACGCGGGGAGTCGAACCCCGGGCTACCAGCTACAACGTGGAGGTTACAAACATCCGAAGAAGGCCGGCGGTGTTGCGTACACCACGTCCGAGTATTTGTGTGAGTAGGTATGTACTTGATGAACCCAGCATGCAAATTAAAAACGGCGAAAGTGGGACCCGAACTTCAATAGAGATAGATCGACTCACCGCAGCACATCGGCGTGCGCAGAGGGACTGGTTCCCTCGATGGAGACCATAACCCACGCGACGGATTATCCACAAGTACCAGGGTCAGCGGAGACGAATTATATTATCGGAGTAGAATTCGAGACGTAGAAGAGGAAATTTAAAGATTTTTGGAGGATGAGATGCAGAGATGATGTGATATGAGGCGGAGAGGGATGATGTGGATGCGGCAGCGATGATTAATATATGACTTGGGATTGGGCCTCTTC
The DNA here is from genome assembly GCA_029281465.1 of Mycena epipterygia. Taxonomy (NCBI): domain Eukaryota; kingdom Fungi; phylum Basidiomycota; class Agaricomycetes; order Agaricales; family Mycenaceae; genus Mycena; species Mycena epipterygia. The sequence continues at coordinate 488,101 of JARJCQ010000066.1, read as the reverse complement.
GAGGTGGGGGCTGAACCTTTAGGTTCAATCTGAATAGTAAGTTCTACGATCCAAAACAATTGGGTTGAATAGGCACCAAAGGTGCTTAGATAAAGCTGCTTTAGATTGTGATATGCAACTACGGCCAAAAAAGGAAAGTGTGATTCTACACATTCTGAAAGCTAAATATTCGTAAAACATGGGTGGTTTAAAGCTTTCCTCCCCTAAAAACCGTAAATTAACTGAATCATGTCTACTTTCAATCTATGGTTGTTGCTTCTATTTTCATCCCCACCAACCTCGCCAGGTCCTTGATTTGCAGGTGCACGATTGCCATGACATTGTCATGACAGAGTGTGATGGCACTCTCGGGCTTTGCTACTCACAGAAGGTAGCCAGCACACGGCAATTAGCCGAATTTCCGGCCACTGGAAGTTAGCTCAAACCACCTAAGTATCCAATTAGATATCTGGTGGGGTAAAATCAGACCAGAAACTCCACGGATCCAGTGGTCCGAAATCAGTCCCAATGTTGGGAGCTTCCTGATGGGTTTCGGGCCAGATGATATGGAACACATCAGCATGCATTTCATCAATGCCGGTTTAGGTCGCAGAACATAACATAGCAGTGCTGCCGAAACTGCTGCTCATATGTCTTATTTCGCAACCCATATCGGTGTTGCTGAAATGCAAGCCGAAACTTTGCATGTCAGTTACTAAGTTGTGTTTCTGGCGTGGTTTTAGCTGCTTTAAAGCAGGTCAACAATGGGATTCCTCAGTATTGTGAAGGCCTGTAGTTGAGCTGCATGAGTACAGTTGTGGCTCCAAATTGTGCTGCGATTTTGACCTTCGGGAATCCTAATGTGGAGTGTGTGATGGCTTAATAGTCATGAGATACTGCCATGAGATGTTCCTGATAAGGTACAGCACGAAAATTCACCCAAGAGTGCATCATTTCAGCTCAGGCCCGGAAGCCCGCTGAGTTTCCGGCATTTTTGAATCTACTGAAGCAATGGAAAATGTGTATAAGTGATGATTGACTTGTATTCCTGATCAAGGGCTCCAGGAACCGATGAACACATAAGGCGTCGCAGGAGCATGAATCGACGGTTTGATGAAGCCATCCGAAACGGGAAGACATGCCATTCGATCCGAGACAAACTCCGCCGGCAACCAGCGGAGTGGTATCGGGAAATTCAAACCATTGTATTGTTTCTTCTGCAACCACTTCACCGATACCAGTTCTGAAGAGCTAGGAAATTTTAGATTGAATCATTGCATAGGATCCCAATTTTGAAAGGGAAACCCGGCTCTATTGAAGATGTTACAAGCAATGTGGTGGTATCGGATACTAAGCCTGATGGTCGGCAACTTTCGGCAAGTTTGTTGCGACTTATTTTCTGAATTTTTTTTTATCCACCATCAAGATCATGAAGTGGTGATTGATCTCGGTGATTAATATTCTCCGTGCCCGGATACTGGCCCGAACACAAAGCAGAAATGACTAACACCCAAAATTGAACTCAGAGCATATCTTTGGTTCCAGGCGATGAAACGGGTCGCGCAAGAGGATTCAGGCAGGTAAGAAGTTGAAAAATGTGCCCTTGCATTTTGATTTATTTCTAGGTCTTGTCCCATTTTCTTTCAATTTTATTTCGCGATGACCAATTACGTATGACAAATTCCTATTTGTGCATGTTAGGAAAATAGATTGTGATCGAAACCCAAGTTCCCCAGGGTAGCCAAACCTAAAGGTTCAGCAATTAATATTCCGTGTGCTGTTTTTCTGTGGACGCAGAATGGACAGGGAATCGCTGGGAACTGCTGAGTCGTCAATATGCACCAGGTGACAGGTACAGAGAAGGTTTCGGGCCTTCAGCAGGAGTTGAATTGTGTGGACAACACAACACACATACAGGAAGTTGCGCACAGGGGGGGATCGAGTTAGTCTCTTATAAACAGACACTATAACATTTCCAACTCGTACCTCGTTTGTTATAGTCTGTCGAAAAGGTTGATGCGCCGATCGCTGGCCGCGTTATTATGTAATCTGAAATTTTGCGGCAGATGTTGGGGGACTTGCAAAGTGTCTGTCCAGAGATTTGTTTCATATTATTGTGTAGAACACCAGAATGAAGAACTTTTCCAGCCAAAACTCCCTCACAGCATTCAAATTCAAGGTGTCCGATTTTTGATGGGGCTGCCACGTGAGCAAGCCGCAAGTTCTTCTACCAGGAACACAGATAGAGAAACAGAATCTGAGGAGAGGAGTCGCTTCCGAATACAAATAGAAGACATCTGGCTTCTTATTTTTTCAAAATGAATGAGCCTGAGGCAGAGAACGGCACGATTCGAAATTCAAACTCCGATGATTATATAATAACGCGGCCACTCAATCACGGTGGCGCGGTTAACAACAGACTAGGATCGAGTATGTAATCGCGGTGAGAAAGGATAAGTCATAAGACACGGTGGAGGCCGGTGCAAAGACCGTGGCCAGGATTCACGGCACACACCTGAGGATAAGATAATGATTGTTCCCCGGTGCGGAAACTGGCGAAATTGGTTGTTAGTGCATATGCATCACACATCGCGTCTCCGGGGTCGGGCGTCGAGCGGTTAGGGCTGCAGAGGAATGCGAGTGTCGAGCGTTCAGGGCTGCGCTGGTGAGGATTCAGAAGGGAAGGAAGTGACGATAAAGATAAAGATAAAGATACATTACATTGATGAGACGGAGAGAAGAATAAGATGGCGTATGCTGGCACACAGGAACCAGACGCGGACGATATCGATGGTTCGGATGCAGAGGTACATAGTTCAACTTGGTGACAGCGGATTAGTGACGACTTACCCGCTGGGTTGTATTTTCCCTCCGCCGGCGCAGTGCGAGAGGATGGATGTATGTAGTCACAGCGGACGACAATACCGCGTGTCGCATTGCGTGCAGGTAATTAACCCCACAAATCAATAAATCAATAATCGCGAGTCGAGTGGATCAACGAGATAAGATAACACGACGTGTTCGTTGACATGCCGCACACCTGTTCCACTAAAATTGAATATTACATACATACGCATGATTGATATATATATATTCTTCTCCACGAGCTTGAACACTTGCCAGCCAGCCCCAGCTGAGGATGGATTGGAGGGAGGAAGGAGGAGGAGGAACGAGCAACGGGGAGTGTTGATTGGGATATCTGGATACAGAGAGACAGAGAAAGGCAGATTTCTGGACACGAAGAGCGTAGGATGATCTGGATCTGAACACATATATAGATATGTGGACGCGGAGAGAGATGAAATACAATAAATAAACGATAACCGGACGCAGGGCGGGGGCTACACGGGAGAATTATCGATATTCGGGGATATCGATATACGATATATATAATATATCCACCGTCGAGGAAATTGAAATTGCCTGGCGATAAGACGAGACGAGACTAACGCAAGGGATGTAGAGGGGAGGAAGTATCAGGCAAGTGATATAACCCCGATTCTCGATTCGTCGGCCCCTTGCATGTCCCACCAGAGGTGAGGAATATATATATATTCCAGCGGAGGTGAGGAGGAGAAGGATACCCGGTGAGGAAGGGAGACCAGGACTTGAATTGTGGAATCCAGAGTGATACGAAATGCCCTGCCAGTGGGTGACACAGGGGCGTGAGATACGACGAATATGCATATAGCCAAAGTCGAGATACAACTAGTCTTGTGTTTACCGCGGGGATCGACTAGCTCCGTTATTACGCAATCTCGGAGTTTGAATTCAAGTCGCGTACACTTTTTCATACAGAACTGCTTGTTCCATGATATACATAAAATGGGTTGCCTGAGCTGTGCCTCAACTTCTGTCTCCTCAAAATTTCAAAATGTGGCTAATAATCCGTTGTGCAAAAAGCGCGACTCAGTCACGTGTTATTTCAACATCGATTCTGAAAATACTCAAAACTTCCTCAAAATGGACAGTGAAATTTGGCAAATTTATATATGAGGTATCTACGCGCATTATATGAAGGTCAAGGGAGGGATAGAAGGCCCCAAATACCAGTGTTCGAGCATTTACCCACTAATATTCAAACTCCGCCATTGCGTAATAACACCACTAGTCGATCGGACCAGGCCCCCGGTCACTACCTTGTCTGGCTGTCCGCTTTTCAGCCAAGAAAATCCTTGATTTACTCTATGAATTTTTACTTTCGGGGGCTGTTTTACTCTATTTCAGACCGGGTTTTGGCCAAAATAATCGAAAGATTTCCTCTCCGGATGCGTCTGTGCTCTTCTGCGGCCTATCCGTGGGGCCAGACCTCAATTTCGGGAATGTATCTACAAATTTCAGCCATAATGCTGACCTGGAGCATAATTTTCCCATCCCATGGCTCGAAGACACCCCAAAAAAAATCCGCGCTGTCCACGATTTACTCTATGAATGACGGGCTCCGCCCATTCTCCAACTGTTTTACTCTATCTGGGGCCGGGGATGACGGTCATTTTTAGGGCTGATTTACTCTATCGCGGACAGCCAGAAAGGTAGTGACCGGGGGCCTATCGGACCCCCGTGGTAAACAACAGACTTCAACAAGCGAGGCACGAGCTCATTTGTTGAAGTGTCTGTCCACGAGAGAATATGGCCAAAGTCAAAATCCGGATCGGCTGCCAGGGGAAGCGGGGGGATAATATAATACACGAGCGAGGCGCGCGCAGGGGATGGGATGGCGGGTCCTTGGACAGGAGGGGCGGAGATGAAAATATATAATATATTTGATTGCACAGCATCGATGGGATCCGGAGTGATTAGGGTGTTTCATAATTAAAAAATTTGGGTCCAACTTATGCCTCAACTTATGCCCCAACTTGGCCTCAACTCGAGCCAAGTTGAGGCACAAGTTGAGGCGTTGTTCGTGAAACACCTAAACAGATATTTCTACCTCAACTCCGAAGTTGAGGCAGAATTAGGTTTCGCGTAGCACCTTACATAACAAATGCTGCGCCAGAGCCGAAGTTGGGGCATCAAGTTGAGGCACAAGTTGGATGTCAAGTTGTGGTCTTATGCACAACTTGACATCCAACTTCGATTTGTGCCTCAACTCCGGCCTCAACTTCATGAAAGTTGAGGCCCAAGTTGGGGCACGAGTTGGGCCCGATATTTTAATTATGAAACACCCTATTGAGTTTGTTTGTTTGTTTGTTCACCGGGGAGTTCAGTCGTATAACAAAAAAACAAAAAACAAAAACCGCGTGGGCCAGAATATCCGAAAACCAAAACATCGATATCCGCGCGTGGCGATTTTTAAAAAAAAAAATCGAAATGAGATAATCTCGGCCCCAGGATAGGATAGGATAGCACACTCCGGCCGTGAGACGATACAATACACAATACACAATACACAATAAAGCGCGTCTCGGCGTGGGTTTTCGCACGCGCACGCCTACGCCTACGCACGGCGCAGGAACCAGGAACGGGGGATTCCAGGCGTAGACACGATACAGGGGTGATTTGTTCGCCGGCGCGGGATGGCTATGGACCTGGTATCGATTGCCGGCGCGGGGTGGCAGGCGAAGAGGCGGCCAGGAAATTGAAATTGCGGACGGAGGCGAAATCGGGGTAATTGGGTAATTGGAGCAGCGGCGAGGGCCGGCGACGGGGAGGCGCCGTCGAGCGAGGACCGGATAGGCGGAGGCGTCGGCGAGCCAGGACGCGGGTGGGATACCGCGGGGATAAGATACGATACGGCGAGGAGGGACGGGAACGGCGCCGGCGAGTCAGGCGCCGCGCGCAGGTTCTTGCTCTCCCTCAGATTCCTCTCTCGTGTCTACCGTATGGCCCCCATCCCGCGAGCAGGAGGTCATGACAAGCGTGAGTGGGATTCGCAAGCCGAGCCGGAACCGGAGACGAAAGACGCTATGTAGTGTAGGCACGGCGGGCGACGACGATACCGCGGGACGCATTGTGTGCAGGGGATTGAACCTGCGGATCAATAAATAAAATAATCGCGAGTCGAGTGGATCAAGAGATAAGATGAGATAAGATGATACGGCGCGTGGGTGAGACTGCAAAGGTGCAATTAAACCTGCAGATCAATAACTCAATAATCGTGAGTCGAGTGGATCGACGAGATAAGATATTACCGTTACGGCGCGTTCGTTGACATGCCGCTAGTAAAATTGAATATTACATACGCTACGCATGATTGATATATATATATATATATATGCTTCGCCGCGAGCTTGCCAGCCAGCCCCAGCCGGAGGATGGAGGGAGGAATTCGAAGGAGGAGGGGAGGAACGAGGAGGAACGAGCGACGAGGGGCTGTTGGGATGTCTGGATACAGAAAGACAGAGAGAACGCACAGAGAGCGGAGGATGATCTGGACCGATAGATATCTCGGGGCGGAGAGAGATAAGCTACAATAAATAAACGATAACCAGACGCAGGGCGGGGAGAATTATCGATATTCGGGGATGATATAATATACTCACCGGCGAGGAAATTGAAATCGCCTGGCGATAAGACGAGAAGAGACTAACGCAAGGGATGTAGAGGGGAGGAATTGGAACGACCGCGCGGGCGGGGGTTATGCGCGGCGGGGTCGGCGGCGAGGAGGAGGATATCGATATAATATATCCACCGGCGAGGAAATTGAAATTGGCGGGCGATAAGACGAGACGAGGCTAACGCAAGGGATGTAAAGGGAGGCAAGTAATGTAACCCCGATTCCCGATTCGTCGTCCCACGGAGGTGTGGAATATGAATGTGTATATATATGTATTCAGCGGAGGTGGGGAGGAGGAGGAGACGCGGTGAGGACGGGCGAGCCGGGAACCAGGGTAAGAATCAAGATACAAGATAGCGCAGGGATGAGATACGGCGAGGAAGAACGCGGGTACGGGTGGGAGGGGATTATTGAATCGGCGCCGGTGAGTCAGGCGCCGCACGCAGGTTCTTGCTCTTCCTTGGAATCCTCTTGCGTCCACCGTATGGCCTGTCCCGTGAACCGGATTCGAAAGATGGTATGTAACGCGTGGGTGGGATTCGCAAGCCGAGCCGGAAACGAAAGGACGCTCAGAATGCGTGAGCCGGATACGCCGAGGGGCCTCCCAAAGCGCACTGGCACGGGATGCCGTCTGGCGCTTCTTCGGACGCGGAAAGCTCGGGGGTGCGTGGGCGTAGAGCGTACGTGTCCTGCCCTCATACGATTCGCACCGAGGAAGGGGATTCCAGAAGGCGAGCACGCCACGGCCCGCGCTAATTAATCGGGTCGCCGTATGTCGTATTGAGGGCGGTCCGATTGGCAAGCCGGTCGTGGTGGCCAGGCACGGCGGTGGTGTGAGCGGGCCAGGCACGGCTGTAAGGTATTGGAGCAATGGAAGGGCGATGGCTGGACGACGACACGCCATTGACTGGACGACGACACGCTCATTAAGCAACGGACACACGCGTATGGGGTTTCATGGACCGTCGGCGTAATCACGCTTGCACACCGCCGATCATGCATCCATGCGGTCAAATGTCGCCACGTATCGTGCTTCTTTTCTTGCGAATTCGCATCCCAGCAATATTCATCCTGCAGCGACGACGGCGAGGACGCAGCGCAAGCGGGGTCAATGGACACTTCATTTACTTAATTGTGCGGCATTATGGAACATTGTGTCCGTAGTCGTCGCCCCGGCAATAGGGGATCAGCCATCAATGAACGACAATCGATGCAGTAACACCGGATCATTCCCGGGTCGCAACGGCCGACCACGTATATCATCCTCGCACTCCACGCAAGTGCCGCACGCCCGTCGTCTGTCTGCCCCCAGCGCACGCCCGTCCCTTGCCCGCAAGATGTTCATCCTCCCGGCGCAGTCCCCGTCGCCCCTGGCCCTCTCCGCCGCGACCCCCGCCGTCCACCCGTGGCTCGCCCCGCTCGCCCTCCTCGCCTCCCTCCTCCTCCTCGCCCTCGCCCGCGCCGTCCTCCTCCGCACCCGCGCCCCGCTCGCCCTCCCGCTCGCCGTCGCAGAGAAGCAGCGCCTGCCAGTCGCAGGCAAGGCACTCACGACCCCGCTGGCCCTGATAGCGTGGCTGCTCCCGCTGCGCCTCTCGTGGGAGACCCTGCCGTCCGACCTGCCGCCCATGGCCCCGCTCAAGGATGAGAAGACCGCACCCATAGAAGCCAAGGCACCCGCACCCCCGCGCGGCCGCGTCGCCGCCGCCGTCTCCCGCCCAGAGCCCGCGCGCGCCGCCCGCCCAAGAGTCGAGGCACCTTGTACGTTTTTCTGTGCGTTAGGTGTATACGGGTGCTGACAAGGCATGCAGTACCGGCGATATACGAGTCGCAGACGCCCGTGTCGATGGCGAAGATGATTATGAGCCGCCATGTGCGTACTGCTCTTTCTTCCCTTCCCTTCCTCGTCCTGCTCCCTCCTGCGTCTCCCCACGTCTTGCCCCTGCGAGCCCCATCTCCCGCACGCCCTACCCCTTGATGATTAGACACCGCATCTCCCCCGTCTCCCATCGTTCCATCATCCATCCATCTTACCACATTCCACATATCACCGCCGTCCTGTCCTGTTATCGCTGCATTCCATTCCCCGTTCGCACCCTCATCTATCCTCATCTTACCACACCCCACCCTCCGCTCTCCTCGCCCCGTATCTACCCCGTTTTCCTCACTCGCGGTGGTGACACGTCATCACCTCGCTCCACATTTTCTGCGCCCATATTGCGTCTATTCTCGTTCCTCCACAAATACATCATCCATCTATTTCCGTGACGTCGTTACCCCGTCCCTGTATCCCACCCGCTCAGGCCCCGCCGTCTCCGTGCAGGCCCCGCTGCGCCTTTCATTTTCATCCCCGGCGCCTTCCGTCCTCATCATTCCATACCTATCGTGTCGTGTCGTTTCCTGACACCTACCTACCTACCACTGCCGCCGCCCTCCTTCCTTCCTTATCGTCCCTCCTCCCCCCGCCCCTTCCCCCCTGCGCCCCCCTGCATCTCTTCCTCTTCCTCCCCTCCTAACACCCAGCTGATCCTCTCTTCTAGACCTACCGCGCCCCCGCCCGCCCGCGCTCCCCGCCGCGGTGCTAGCGCCCACCAACTCATACCCAACAAACAACAATCAAATCTATTAAATCAAATAAATTAAACGACGAGGAGGAGAAGAGAATGGAACGGAAGAAACGACGATATGTTATTGTACGACCGAATACGACGGCCTCATGCAGAGGGGAGGCCGAGGCGGAGGTGTGGAGGCGAGGGGTCGGCGCTCGGCGCTGCGAGTGCGAGGAGAGGGAGCGAATCGGAGGGAGACGGGGAAGGGGTGCTTTTGCTTAGAATGAAGGAGGAAGGAGGGGGAACGGACACTTACGCGCCGCCGCGATATCTATATCTATATCATATCTTATTGTCGATATTGGTATCGGTATTGGTATGGGGGTGCTTGTTATTTTTATACATTTTTTTCGGTTTTTTGGATTTTTCTTTTTGTTTGGAGACTTGAAGCTTGAAGGCGGGGGACAGTGGTATTCGAGCGCCACGGCGGCGGCGCTACATGTGTATGCACGCGGATCGAGTGTATGCGGGCTTTCGTGCCCGTCGGCGCCTGCGCAGAAACACATACATACACGGTGCTGCGCTCCTAGGTCACGGGCGCTTCCTACTTCCTCCTTCCTGCTTCCTGCTTCCTCTTCCTATTGCGTTGCGTCATCCAAGTGCTGTACATCCGGCCGGGCTTCCATGCCCGTCGGGACTCGGCGGCTTCTACATCGATGCCTAGTGCTGTGCCCGTCCATCGTACGGTGTTGCTGCTGCGGCTCCATCTCAGTGCTGTAAGCTGTATGGTATGATGTGTGATATGATATGATACGGAGTCGGGGATGCGCGCCCGTCGGCGTCAGCCGACCGGCGACTCTGCGCGGGCGCGCGTCGGGACTCGGGGTGGCGATGGGGTGGGGGTGAGGGTTTATTTCCTAGGTGCATTTCTGTACGTGGGCGGACTTCGAATATTAATTTTCCTACGCGGGCTTCGAATTCCCTCTTCCGGAGGAGGTCGGGCTGTTTTCTGCGGCTTCTCCGCGCGTACATTCTAGGCACTTTCTACCCCGACCCGCGATGTTTTTCTGCGTTAAATTCTAGGCTCTTTTTACGCGGACCTGGGGTGGCTCGCACGTCTTTTCCCATCCTACGCAAGCTTCTCTGGGAATCCCGCAGGTCTTTTTTTAATTTTATTTCGGGGCGGTGCTCTCGCAGCTTGAATTTGCGTCCGTCTTGGTCGGCTGTGGAACGGGTGTCGGAAAGCAGTGTGGTGTAATGCGCACACGGGGTCTTCTTAGGGCTAAGTTGAATTCTAACCCCGAGGTCCTTGTTCGAGCCAAGGCGCTGCTGTGGAGCCAAAGGATATACTGCTTTTTTTTTCTTTCGCCGCTCGCTATCTGAGTTCTCCACCATTTACCCGGGTGCGAAATGAACGGCAGTGTGGCGTACGCGCACACGGAAACTGTGTGCATTCCGGGGCCCCGGGCGACTCCGACTTTCTCCGTGCTCTCGCAGCTTTTGAATTTGGTCGGCTGTGGAATGGGTGTTGGAAAGCAGTGTGGTGTAGTGTGCACACGGGGTCTCCTTAATGGGAAATCAAAAACGAATCTTACCCCCCGAGGTCCTTGTTCGAGCCAAGGCGCTGCTGTAAAACTAGTAGATGTGATGCTTTTTTTTCCCTCCACCGCTTTGCTTTCTGGGGTCTTAGGAACCTAGGCGCGCGCGCTTCTGGTCTGCACGCGATTTTTTCTGTGGGCTTATCTGGAAATTTCGCGGCGTTTTTTTCTCCCCGCATTCGGGCTTTCCTGCGGCCTTTCTGCACGGACTTGGGCCTCTTTTCCGCGTAAATTCTGCGCTCTGTTTACGCGGGCGGACCTGGGGTGTTTTCTGGGACTCGGAATCTCCCAGGGCTTTTTATATCATACGCGGGCTTCTCTGGGCATTTCGCAGGTCTTTTTTATATATTTCGGGGCGGTCTCTCGCAGCTTGAATTTGTGTCCGTCTTGGTCCGGTGTGGAATGGGTGTTGGAAAGCAGTGTGGTGTAGTGCGCACACGGGTCTCCTTGAGTCAAGATAGAATCTCACCCCCGAGGTCCTTGTTCGAGCCAAGGCGCTGCTGTAAAGCCAATATATATACCTGTTTTTTTTTTTTCTTTCACCGCTCGCTATCTGATTTGAATTTCTCCACCATTTGCCCAGGTGCGACATGAATAGCGGTATAGTGTACGCATTTCATCTGCCAGGTTAGACTGGGAAGAATGATCTCGCTGTCCTTGTTCGAATCGAGGAACTGCTGTACAGCCACATGTACTGATTTTTTTACCGCTCGCTATCTAATTCCTCTGCATAAATTCCGCTGGCCGGCTGTTCCGCCTCGGGATCATACTCGGACTGGGATCTGGACGCGGACTGGCTCGTTTCTCTCTCTCTCTCTGTGCTTCAGTTCTTCCCGGCGGAGCGTCTAAACTTGTCTTCTGCCATGTAACGACTTTGCGGTGGATGCGTTTATTTTCCGCTAGTCTTTATGCGGGTGCGAAATGGGATGAGGGAAGCAGCATGGTGTATGGTGCACACGGGGATTCGCTTTGCCATCTTAACAGCTCCACCCCGAGGTCCTTGTTCGAATCGAGGTGCTGCTCTTTCCGGTTTCTGGTTTCCGCAATTTTTTTTTTGGTCCTGGGTCTCTGCTCTGTCATTTCGGGACTAATCGACAAATCAGAGTCCAGGTGATTCTTCTCCGAGCATTTTTCAAGGATCTCCGGCGACACTTCATCCCGGGGCCGTTTTGTGTGCCGTCAAAGTCCTGTATATCTCGCGGGCGGACTGGGGTGTTTTTCTGGGAATTCTCCCACGACCTTTCCTATCCTACGCGAGCTTCTCTGGGCATTTCGCAGGTCTTTATTTCTTTACAGCCATTTCATAAATAGTATACGGGTTTTGATCGAGTGGTGCTCGTTTGTTTTTGTTTACCTCTGATTGCAAGGGGCTACCGAGATAAGGAATTTCCTAATTAGGGACAGGGGGGGGGTCCCTCTGGCTGCTGAAAAATGTATTTGATACCTGTTTTGCAAACTCGTTGAAATGCCCAGAAAAACACTTAGAAAAAAAAAACAGAAATATTTACCACCACATCTGATCAAAATCATCTGAGTAAAAATTTCTGAGGCACTCCATGTGAGCTCAGACCTTTATCTGAGCCCTTTATGTGTGTTCTCTGATATTTCGGCTTCCAAAGGTTTGAATCATGTCAGATCAGATCGATCACGTGGTAATCTCAGCGACCTAGCGAGGTTGCCTAAATTGCGCTGCAAAATTCGGAAGCACCTGGAATTAATCTAGAATGTGTTTAGGTATAGTATATACAGTTCCTTGCGGTGGTTGAAGGACCTGGGGGTGGTTTCTAAAGATTTTGACCTCCCAAAAAGGAAATTTGATGGCACGTGCCTGCTTACGTAGGGGAGGGGGTCGACCAAACCTCTGAAAAACGTATTCCGACCTTGGGTGTTTTTTTCGGGGATCGGTAGCCCCTTGTCTGATTGACACTGAGTCCCTCGGCTATGTCATAGCCCCACCACACGGTGTTGTGACTCCACTTCAACTCCAACCTACCCAACATATAGGTGCGCCATTCAACATGATTTTCACTATTCTTTCCTCTCTGCCTTGAACTCAACATATCGGAGATGTTCTTCGTATTGCCTCGAGCCATGAGTGCCAGTAGTAGAGTAAAGTCCCATTGCGTCACGTAGTGTGTGGTGGAGCCAGGTGGAGCCAACAGAGACTCACCGTCAATCAGAGGTAAACAAAAACGAGCAAGCACCACTCGATCAAAACCCATATACTATTTATGAAACGGCTGTATTTCGGGGCCGTGCTCTCGTAGCTTTTGAATTTGTGTCCGTCTTGGTCCGCTGTAAAATGGGTGCTGGAAAGCAGTGTGGTGTAGTGCGCACACGGGGTCTCCTTGAGTCGGAAGAGAATATTGCCCCCGAGGTCCTTGTTCGAGTCAAGGCGCTGCTGTGAAGCCGAAATATGGGGTCTGGTGAAGCAGGCGCGGCATTGACGCGCGTTGACGCGGCAGTGACGCGCTGTGACGCGGCGTGACGCGCGACTGACGCGGCAACTGGCGCGCTGTCTCTCACCGAGCACACATCACTTGTTTGACCCCGCAAACCATCCACACAACGTTTTCTTGGCTAAATACACCAGCGGAAGTCAAAAAACCCTTACCTAAAATGTGGTCAGTACAACCTCAGCCGTCTCTAATTAGCAACTAATTAGTGCTAATTAGGCCTGGTTGGCCTTGTCTGCACCAATGTACATTGCCTCCCAGCCGCTCAAATATGAGGAAAATGTGAATCTGAGTAGCATACATGAGTCCGCATCATGAATAATTTTTGTTGTGGTACTAATTTACTAAAGTTACGCAGCCTGATGAGAACCGTACCGATCCCCAGGTGCAAAATTATTAGATTTCGCGGAGCCTTTCCAATGCGCAACAGATTACTAGGGACTGTAAGATGAACATATGTCTGTACAGTGACCATCTCCGTGGTTATCTCCAGCCGGTCTTTAGTTCAAGAGCAGCGTGAATTCAAGTTGGCCGAGGTAAAGGTTGCGTTTATCGAGATAACTCTGTCAGAGTGGAACTAGGTTCCTGTCTAGCGAATCAAGCTGAGACCCTACTGTGGCTACTGGGCCTTTCCCTCATTCAACTAACTGAAGAAGGAGAAACCATGCACAAATTCACATAGCTTTTACGACTGGACTCACTGATCAATTATGAATGATTTTAGATTTACACTTGTACTTTTTTACATGAGACGCAGACCCGCTTGCTTCATTCATCCATGAATAAAATAAGATGGATGGAATCCCTGCGCAAGAATTATAAATTCATTCAGCAAAGGTTTATGATGCTTATGAGTGTTGGCTCGGTAAATTAGGACGTGTTATCTGCAACTCAGACTATGTCACTACTGCAAAATAAATTGCCCAGTTTTAGACTTAAACCATGGGTGTTTAAAATATCAAATTTGGAGCCCAACCTCGCACCCAACTTGGTGCCCAACCTCGCGTGAAGTTAGAACATGAAATAGTTCGGGACTCTAAGTTGGATGTCAAATAGTACTCCAGCCTCCGGACCACGATTTGACATCCAATCTGGACCCCAGCTTATGTTCCCGCTCGGTTTGGCCCACCCATTGCCCTTCCCGGGACCAATCACAATATGGCCCATATTGGACTTAGGTTGGAGTCGAAATTGGGTCTGAACTTGAGTGTGAAATAAGATATTTGAAACACTCTATTGGAACTATGAACATGCGTGTGCACTACTAGATAATGTGAGGCCAATGTTGAAGAGTCCCAAATTGAACCAGTAAGTCGACAGAAGTCGTTGCGGAGCAGGCACAAGATGAGCATGAACAATTATGGACAGAAAGTGTTCGATGAATGTTGTTAAGAACTCAGTAGTGTGCAGAGGACCAGTAGGTGAAGGGACAACATTTCTCTCTAAGTCAGTCCGACTGGGCCGCTCTGTTGGAATTATTTGATTCCAAGGTTCGAACTCGCTGTCCGTTCCAGCTCATTGTTTGCCTATCGTACGCTTTTCAACGCACTCTATATATAGGTCAAGCAATCTACTTGTTGTTCTCAACTTGTCCTTAGCTCTTCCTCAACATGATCCACCTTCCACCGTCTATGCACTAACGGAGCACTTCTCATCAATTTTCGGGTTGAGTGATATCGCACATAGTGCATTTACAGACAATTGAGATTTACTGCATGACTACCAACTATGTCTGTATTTTAACGATACCGACACCGAAAACTGCAATATTTTGGTCAAACTGGCACCAACCGCGACACCATTTGAGATCTCAGTATCTCAATTGAATTATTTCCTGCATTTCTTTTCTTCCATTGAGCGCTACAGGATACAGGATCTGTCAAGGCATTGTATTGAACGAGCCACGATCGGAACGGGGAGGACCACATCTCAACTCATGACCAAAATTGAACCTTGAGAAATGGCTTGTTGCATCGTCCTAGGCATGATGAGCCCGTTGGGCGCATGCAATTTTATGTTCTGCAATTAGTTGGTTGCACTTATTCTGAGATGGACCGGCATCAAAGACCGAATACCCGAATAATATGAGGCTCGTTGCTCTGATATCTCTTTCAATGATTCCTTCAAGTACCGACGAGCCATGTGCCTCTACCTGAAACATGACTTACATGAAGTTGACTGTGCTCTGATCTTTTTCAGACTCTTCAAGTCAAAGTTGACTCGCAGGAATTAACAGGCACCAGTTATGTACTGTTTCTATCCACATCTACCCCCCATGCAGCTGAAAAATGGTGGTTGATTCGGCCGAATCTTCTTGTTCAATTGTAGCTGTGACTGTGGTATGCGCAAAATTTGATCTGGGTTGAAATGGGCTCACCGATGTTCGTCTTGTTCCCCATTTTTCAGCAAGTTAACCTTGTGCTGCACATACATATGTATTTTTTAAAGTCTTCATGTTAGGCTGGTTATCTGGCTCCACTCTGTGATTCGTGCGAAAAATAAAGACTCATCCAATCTTGTGTCAATTGAATCCATGGCAAGATACAGGGGGAAGAATCCGTGAATGGGTAGGTAGAAATGGTAGATAATCATGATCCTCGGAGGTTTCTTCCTGTGTGCACTGTTAATTGAGAGTAGTACTAGGTCCGAAACACCATAATTTCACTGTGGAATGGAGCTGTATTGCAACTATACAACGTGCCAGAACATGCCTAGGCAACGTGGAGTTGACGCGGCAGTGGCTGTGTTGACGCGGTGCTGACGCGCATTGACGCGGCAGCGGTGCGCACTGGCGCGGCAAGTGACGCGGCATTGACGCGGCAACCACGCAGTATCGGGCTTTTTTAAGAGGTCCTACAAGTATTGAAATATCAGTATACATGTTCACAAACGTTCCTAGCCGCACGAAGGTCACAAAAATGACAAACCAGGCTGACGGACTTCATGTTTCAGCTTGCAGGAATACATATTAACCCTGGCACTTCTCACTTTGAGTGTCAGGCCTTCTCTGACAGGTCCTGGAGGTCATTTCGAACGTCGTACATACGTCAGAAATAGCGGCGGCAAGTTTTAAGATGCCGCGTCACGCCGCGTCAATGCCGCGCCGGTCCGCGTCAATGCCGCGCCAGTGCGCGTCAGTGCGCGCCTGCCGCGTCAATTTCTCCGGACCGCGAAATATGTATTGCTTTTTTTCTTCCCTCCACCGCTCGCTATCTGATTTCTCCACCATTTTACCCAGGTGAGAAATGAACACGGGTATTTCATCCGCCAGGTTGGACTAGGAAGAATGGTCTCAATGTCCTCGTCCGAATCGAGGTACTGCTGTACAGCCACATGTACTGGTTTTTTTTTACCGCTCGCCATCTAATTTCTCTGCATAAATTCCGCTAGCCGGCTGTCTCGGACTGGGACTGGGACGCAGGCTGGCTCGTTTCCCTCTCTCTCTCTCTGTGCTTCAGTTCTTCCCGGCGGAGCGTCTAAACTTGTCTTCTGCCATGTAACGACTTTGCGGTGGATGCGTTTATTTTCCGCTAGTCTTTATGCGGGTGCGAAATGGGATGAGGGAAGCAGCATGGTGTATTGCGCACACGGGGATTCGCTTTGCCATCTCAATATCTCCACCCCGAGGTCCTTGTTCGAGTCGAGGTGCTGCTCTCCAAGTTTCTGGTTTCCGCCAATTTTTTTTGGTCCTGCGTCTCTGCTCTGTCATCTCGGGACTAATCGACAACTCAGATTCCAGGTAATTCTTCTCCGTGCATTTTCTAAAGGCCTTCCGGGGGCACTTCATCCCGGGGCCGTTTCTCTGTGTTTTATGTGCGCAGTTAAATTCTATCACCCTCTCAACGTTTTCATTCCTTTAGTACTACTTACCCAGGTGCGAAATGATACCATGAAAGCAGTATGGTGTATTGTGCACCCGGGGTTTCCTTTCACAGGTGATCGGAATCGAAGCACCCCAAGGTCCTCGTTCGAGTCGAGGTGCTGCTGTATGTTGGCAACCGATGCGTTTTTTGCTGGCGCCCTCTCTGCCCCCAGCTCAACGCGAAATCCACGTCCGAGCCGTGGCTCTGCGTGTGTTTCTCTCTGCGCGCGTTTCTCTGTGTGTGCATTTCGAGAGCCGGGGGACTGTCTCCGTGCTCTCGCCGGTTTTGAACTTGGTCGGCTGTGGAACGTGTGTTGGAAAGCAGTGTGGTGTAGTGCGCACACGGGGTCTCCTTGAGTCGAAATGGAACCTTACCCCCGAGGTACTTGTTCGAGTCAAGGCGCTGCTGTGAAGCTGGAAGATGTATCGGTTTTTTTTTTCTTCCGCCGCTCGCTATCTGATTTCTCCACCATTTATTTACCCAGGTGCGAGATGGATAGCAGTATGGTGTACGCATTTCATCTACCAGGTTAGACTATAGCTAGGAAGAATGATCTCGATGTCGTTCGAATCGAGGTACTGGTTTTATCACTGCTCGCTATCTAATTCCTCTGCATAAATTCCGCTGGCCGGCTGATCCAACTCGGACTGGGATTTGGACGCGGGCTGGCTCATTTCTTTCTCTCTCCGTGTGGTTCAGCTTTTCCCGGCGGAGCGTCTAAACTTGTCCTCTGCCATGTAACGACTTTGCGGTGAATGCGTTTATTTTCCGCTAGCGGGTACGCAGGTGCGAAATGGGGTGAAGGAAGCAGTATGGTGTATGCCGCATGCGGGGTTCATTTACCCAGGACATCAGATCAACCCCGAGGTCCTTGTTCGAATCGAGGTGCTGCTCTTTCCGGTGTCCGCAATATTTTTTGGTCCTGTGTCTTTGCTCTGCCATTTCGGGACTACTCGACAACTCAGAGTCCGGGTGATTCTTTTCTGTGCATTTTCTGAAGGCCCTCCGGAGGCGCTTCATCCGGCCGTTTCTCTGTGTTGTGTGTGCGCAGTTAAATTCTATCAGCCTCTCAACGTTTTCATTCTTAGTACTACTTACCCAGGTGCGAACTGATATCATGAAAGCAGTATGGTGTATCGTGCACGCGGGGTTTCCTTTCGCAGGGGATTGGAATCGAATCGCCCCGAGGTCCTCGTTCGAGTCGAGGTGCTGCTGTATGTTGGCAACCGATGCGTTTTTTGCTCGCGCTCTCTCTGCCCCAGCTCAACGCGAAGTCCACGTCCGAGCCGTGGCTCTGCGTGTGTTTCTCTCTGCGCGCGTTCCTCTGTGTGTGCATTTCGAGAGCCGGGGGACTGTCTCCGTGCTCTCGCCGGTTTTGAACTTGGTCGGCTGTGGAACGTGTGTTGGAAAGCAGTGTGGTGTAGTGCGCACACGGGGTCTCCTTGAGACATAATCGAATATTAATGTTAACCCCGAGGTCCTTGTTCGAGTCAAGGTGCTGCTGTGAAGCTGGAAGATGTATCGGTTTTTTTTTTTCTTTCGCCGCTCACTATCTGATTTCTTCACCTCCACCATTTAGCCAGGTGCGAGATGGATAGCAGTATAGTGTACGCGCACACGGAAACTGTGTGCATTCCGGGGCCCCGGGGGACTCCGACTGTCTCCGTGCTCTCGCAGCTTTCGAATTTGGTCAGCTGTGGAACGTGTGTTGGAAAGCAGTGTGGTGTAGTGTGCACACGGGGTCTCCTTGAGTCGGAATAGAATATTGCCCCCGAGGTCCTTGTTCGAATCAAGGCGCTGCTGTGAAGCTAGTAGATGTGATGATTTTTTTTCCCTCCACCGCTTAGGTTTCTGGGGCGTCTTCGAGGAATCTAGGCGCGCGCGTTTCTGGTCTGCACGCGATTTTTTCTGCGCTTTCTGACCATGGGCTTGTCTGGAAATTTCGCGGGGTTTTTTCTCCCCACATTCGGGCTTTCCTGCGGCCTTTCTGCACGGACTTGGGCCTTGTTTTCGCGTAGACGCCACGCTCTTTTTACGCGGGCGGACCTGGGGTGTTTTTCTGGGGATTCTCTCACAACTTTTCTTATTCTACGCGGGCTTCTCTGGGCATTTCGCAGGTCTTTTTTATTTATCTCGGGGCCGTGCTCTCGTAGCTTTTGAATCTGCGTCCGTCTTGGTCCGCTGTGGAATGGGTGTCGGAAAGCAGTGTGGTGTAGTGCGCACACGGGGTCTCCCTAAGGATGACTCGAAATCGGATGTCCCCCCGAGGTCCTTGTTCGAGTCAAGGTGCTGCTGCGAAGCTAGTAGATGTGATGCTTTTTTTCCCCCCCACCACTTTGGTTTCTGGGGTCCTCGAGGAATCTAGGCGCGCGCGTTTCTGGTCTGCACTATGATGGTTCGTTTGTACAAATATTAAATTTGCGCGCGCGCACGACATCAGCGCGTGCGCGCGAACAAATCACTACATACAATGTACATAATGTTACTAGTACTGAACATAAGATTATATACTGTCATCTACCTCAAAAGCCCCCGCAACCGTAGATGCGAGGCTCCTCAGTAGCACCTTGGGTCAATTACAAGCTTGCTGTCGTCCGTTTGTCTCGAGGGCTGGCGAGACAAAGGAACCAGACAAGTTGCAGAGACCGCGAGGCGAGGGGGAGGGGAGGGGAGGGGAGGGATGGGATAAACAGTGGCTATCGAAGTTGAAGCCAGCACAGGGCCGTTGTCGGTGGATGCTGGTGCGCTGGAGAAGAGAAAAGAAAGTGGGTGACGTGTCCGATGGGTCTGGGCCCGAAAGCAAGAACAAACACTCCCACGATAGGCGAGGATCGGAACAAGTGGCGGTGCTTGCCATCATTCCATCTTTTCGTCTCCCTGAGAGTCTCCCAGGTCTCGCGAGTCTCTCGCTCTGTCCGTCCCAGCCTTCGCCTCGACTCTTGATCATCTCCCATGTGAGATCGCAGCCACACCTCCCAACTGAGCCCTCACGATGTAAGCCTTACCCCCCCCTATCGTGCTCTCGCTGGAAATTCCTTAGCCCCAACGCAGACGACTTTAAAAGGGATTCAAAAAGGACAGCAGGATGCAAGGGACGACGGATCCTAGGTAATTGGTTGTCGATACTTCCTCGGCACCCTCGGCACAGTGCACGTAGACCTGACTTACGGAATGGTGTAACCGGATTTCTCCTAATAGTCAGTCCACGGTTGGCCGTGGGAGTTCTGTATGTAATTTCAATCGACCAGGGCGCGCGCGCGCGTTTTGGGGTCGCGCGCGCGCTAAATGATACGCGCGCGTGCGAAATCAATTTTTGTACAAACGAACCGTCATATGCACGCGATTTTTTCTGTGCTTTCTGACCATGGGCTTATCTGGAAATTTCGCGTGGTTTTTTCTCTCCGCATTCGGGCTTTCCTGCGGCCTTTCTGCACGGACTTGGGCCGTTTTTCCGCGTAAATTCTACGCTCTTTTTACGCGCGCGGACCTGGGGTGTTTTCTGGGACTCAGAATCTCGCACGACTTTTCCAATCCTACGCGGGCTTCTCTGGGCATTTCAAATTCGCAGGTCTCTTTTTATTTATCTCGGGGCCGTGCTCTCGCAGCTTGAATTTGTGTCCGTCTTGGTCCGCTGTGGAATGGGTGTTGGAAAGCAGTGTGGTGTAGTGCGCACACGGGGTCTCCTTGAGGCGAAATCGATAATAATGTTCCCCCCGAGCTCCTTGTTCGAGCCAAGGTGCTGCTGTACAGCCAGTATATATATCGGGGGGGGGTTTTTTCTTCCATCGCGCGCTATCTAATTTCTCCACCATTTACCCGGGTGCGAAAAGTACGCTCACACGGGCATTTCATCTGCCAGGTCAGATTAGGAAGAATAATCTCGATGTCCTCGTTCGAATCGAGGTGGTGCTGCACAGCCACATGTGCTGGTTTTTATTACCGCTCGCTATCTAATTCCTCTGCATAAATTCCGCTGGCCGGTTGTTCCACCTCGGAATCGGATTCGGACTGGAACTTGGATGCGGGCTGGCTCATTTCTTTCTCTCTCCGTGTGGTTCAGCTTTTCCCGGCGGAGCGTCTAAACTTGTCCTCTGCCATGTAACGACTTTGCGGTGAATGCGTTTATTTTCCGCTAGCGGGTACGCAGGTGCGAAATGGGGTGAAGGAAGCAGTATGGTGTATGCCGCATGCGGGGTTCATTTACCCAGGACATCAGATCAACCCCGAGGTCCTTGTTCGAGTCGAGGTGCTGCTCTTTCCGGTGTCCGCAATATTTTTTGGTCCTGTATCTCTGCTCTGTCATTTCGGGACTACTCGACAACTCAGAGTCCAGGTGATTCTTCTCCGTGCATTTTCTGAAGGCCCTTTGGAGACACGTCATCCCGGGGGCGTTTCTCTGTGTTGTGTGTGCACAGTTAAATTCTATCAGCCTCTCTCAACGTTTGCCTTCCTCTAGCACTTACCCAGGTGCGAAACGGTACCATGAAAGCAGTATGGTGTATTGTGCACGCGGGGTTTCCTTTCGCAGGTGATCGGAATCGAAGCACCCCGAGGTCCTCGTTCGAGTCCAGGTGCTGCTGTGGTTCTTGTTGATGCCCGATGCTTTTTTTTCTCGGTCTCGCTCTGCCCCAGCTCAACCCCGAGTCCGCTTCCAAGTCGTGGCTCTGCGGGCGTATCTCTGTGTGTGCATTTCGGGTTCGGGGCCGGGGAGACTTTCTCCGCGCTCTCGCAGCTTTTGAATTTGGTCGGCTGTGGAATGTGTGTCAGAAAGCAGTGTGGTGTAATGCGCACACGGGGTCTCCTTGAGACGAAATCGAATATTAATGTTAACCCCGAGGTCCTTGTTCGAGCCAAGGCGCTGCTGTGAAGCTGGAAGATGTATCGGTTTTTTTTTTCCTTTCGCCGCTCGCTATCTGATTTTTCCACCTCCACCATTTAGCCAGGTGCGAGATGGATAGCAGTATAGTGTACGCGCACACGGGAACTGTGTGCATTTCGGGGCCCCGGGGGGACTTTCTCCGTGCTCTCGCAGCTTTTGAATTTGGTCGGCAGTGGAATGGGTGTTGGAAAGCAGTGTGGTGTAGTGCGCACGCGGGGTCTTCTTAGGGCCAAGTCGAGCTTACCCCCGAGGTCCTTGTTCGAGCCAAGGCGCTGCTGTGTAGCCAAAGGATGTAATGCTTTTTTTTTTTTTTTTTCCCTCCACCGCTTTGGTTTCTGGGGGGTCTTCGAGGATCTAGGCGCGCGCATTTCTGGTCTGCACGCGATTTTTTCTGTGGGCTTATCTGGAAATTTCGCGGGGTTTTTCCTCCCCGCATTCGGGCTTTCCTGCGGCCTTTCTGCACGGACTTGGGCCTTTCTTCCGCGTAAATTCCACGCTCTTTTACGCGGACCTGGGATGTTTTTTCTGGGACTCAGAATCTCGCAGGGCTTTTCCTATTATACGCAAGCTTCTCTGGGCATTTCGCAGGTCTTTTTTATTCATTTCGGGGCCGTGCTCTCGTAGCTTTTGAATTTGCCTCCGTCTTGGTCCGGTGTGGAACGTGTGTTGGAACGCAGTGTGGTGTAGTGCGCACACGGGGTCTCCTTGAAGCTCAATAGGATGTGCCCCCCCGAGGTCCTTGTTCGAGTCAAGGTGCTGCGGTCAAGCCAAAATTTGTACTGGTTTTTTTTTTCTTCCACCGCTCGCTATCTGATTTAAATTTCTCCACCATTTATTTACCCAGGTGCGAGATGGATAGCAGTGTGATGTACGCGTACACGGGCATTGTGTGCATTTCGGGGCCCCGGGGGCACTTTCTCCGTGCTCTCGCAGCTTTTGAATTTGGTCGGCTGTGGAATGAGTGTTGGAAAGCAGTGTGGTGTAGTGCGCATACGGGGTCTCCTCAATGGGAATCGAAACTTACCCCCGAGGTCCTCGTTCGAGTCAAGGTGCTGCTGTACAGTCAGTATATATATCGGCTTTTTTACTTCTTTCTTCCACCGCTCACTATCTGATTTCTCCGGTGCGAGATGGATAGCAGTGTGGTGTACGCATTTCATCTGCCAGGTTAGACTAGGAAAAATGATCTCGATGTCCTCGTTGGAATCGAGGAGCCACATGTACTGGTTTTCTTACCGCTCGTTATCTAATTCCTCTTTATAAATTCCGCTGGCGGGCTGTGGCTTATCTGCGAATTTCGCGCGGTTCTTCTCCCCTGCTTTTTTGCTGCGGCTTATCTGCTTTCTTCTCCGGTTTTCAGGCAGTCTTCTGCTCCTTTCTGCACGGACTTGGGCGTCTTTTCTGCGTAAATTCCACGCTCTTTTATGCAGACCTGGGGTGTTTTTCTGGGGATTCTCGCACGACTTTTCCTATCCTACGCGGGCTTCTCTGGGAATTTCGCAGGTCTTTTATTTATTTATTTCGGGGCCGTGCTCTCGCAGCTTTTGAATTTGGTCGGCTGTGGAATGGGTATTGGAAAGCAGTGTGGTGTAGTGCGCACACGGGTTCTTCTTAAGGCCAAGTCGAATTCTACTCCCGAGGTCCTTGTTCGAGTCAAGGTGCTGCTGTAGAGCCAGTATATATATCGGTTTTTTTTTCTTCCACCGGTCGCTATCTAACTTCTCCACCATTTACCCAGGTGAGAATAAACACGGGTATTTTATCCGCCAGGTTAGACTAGGAAGAATGGTCTCGATGTCCTCGTTCGAATCGAGGTACTGCTGTACAGCCACATGTACTGGTTTTTCTACCGCTCGCTATCTGATTCCTATGCATGAATTCCGCTGGCCGGCTGTTCCAACTCGGACTCGGACTGGGACTTGCACGCGGGCTGGCTCGTTTCTTTCTCTCTCCGTGTGGTTCGGCTTTTCCCGGCGGAGCGTTTAAACTTTATCTTCTGCTATGTAACGACTTTGCGGTGAATGCGTTTATTTTCCGCGAGCTGTTATGCGGATGCGAAATGGGATGAGGGAAGCAGTATGGTGTATGCCGCATGCGAGGTTCATTTATCCACAACATCAGGTCAACCCCGAGGTCCTTGTTCGAATCGAGGTGCTGCTCTTCAAGTTTCCGGTTTGTGCAATTTTTTTTTTGGCCTGCGTCTCTGCTCTGTAATTTCGGGACTAATCGAGAACTCAGAGCCCAGGTGATTCTTCTCCGTGCATTTTCTGAAAGCCCTCCGGATGCGCTTCATCCCGGGGGCGTTTCTCTGTTCCTGGTACCGACCTAGGGACCAGGTCTCAAACCCGTAACCTTGATCGGCAATTTTTCCCGTCTCGATCATGACGGGTAATTGTTTAATGCCCGGACCACGTGCACCCTACCTCCCTCAAAACCCTGTAACCCGGACGGTAAAAATCTGCGTCTCGATCATGACGGGCTCTTCATTATTCACCGGCTCACGTCTTAGCACCCAAACTGTCTAAAAAATCCGTGTCGATCACGAGATATCTGTTGACGCACGTAAAGATTTGTCAAGCTGATCGTTAACATTCTTAAACCTTAAACTGTACGAAGCGGTAATGCGAGGGTTAAATTATTTGAATTCGTGGGTAAAGATCATGTAACCGCTAGCCCAATTCTGACAGAGTTGTTGGCTCATTTGTATTCGGGAGAGTAAACATCCATGCAGTTGTGTGTATCGGATTCATAACCATCTGCACGTAGGGGGTCAACAATTGTCGAGTTCCGCGTTCCGGGCATAGAACCTACCGGTGACATTGCGCTCGTTGTCTTCCAAAGTGCATTAGCGCTGCACACCAATCTACAGTGTGTCTTACCTGCTGGCATCTTCTATCTCTTCAGCGGGGTACAGTCGTCATCATACACATTATTAGCAAGGTCGTTGTCTCTCATCCTGAAATTCAGAGGATCGTTATTGGGATCTACGCTACACAACTGCGGAATGAGTAGCGACATGGTGGAAGGTGCCAAAAGGGAAAAACGTGACTTTTCATTTGATCGCCGATGTTCACCGGAGGTATTAAAACTCCGACCGGGACTACCCGGAATCGCCGTTAAAGTGTCCAAGCTCTGTTTGTTCAGAACTTACGGCTTTCATTGGATTTCAGGGAAAGCGGCTATCATGCAGGTCCGCTTACGGATGTAAAGCTCATGGAATACATCGACACGTTGTGGAAAACAGAAATCTTATCAGGCCATGTATCGACCAAACAGTCCAATTTTGAGCCAGATGTGAAAGCGTACAAGTAAATAGGTACTGCAGTCCTTCAAGGTGGGATAAATAAGTACATTGTGCGTGAAACCATACAGGGCGCTATTTAATGCAACAGCCTGAAAGCACGGTGGGTGAGGTTGAAGCGAATAGGCCTAAAGCTCCGTAAGCATTGTATCAAGCACGGTACTGCAGAAGCGAACCCTTTGATCACCTCACGGACGTCTACGAGCTTGTGTTCCGCTAGGTCGCCGAATCCGCCTTCTTTAGGCACCTTGACAGCCAGCACATTGCCTATCCACTTCAACGGTAGGCGTCCGCACATCGCCGACACAAGCTCGTTGGGAGCTTAAACCTTTCGGGGTGGTACAAGAACATGTGAATACCAAGGGTGGCCGATAACCGCTCATTCACCGACCCCCTTTAGGACGTCGGCAAATATCTGGTGCTTCGCCGCCCCGCCTGGGAAGTACTCGGACTGCAGGGCAGGCGTTTGTGCATCATGTGGGAACAGCAACTATGTGCGTTGACGGAAGCTTTGTCGTGGTGCGGCATGGTCACCCTTATAGGCATGTTTTTCCTGGCGTTGTAACTGGGTATTAACGACACTATAGAAGACAACGAACTCGTACTTCAATCTACTGTTTCTTACCAGCTGAAACCGAGCACGGTGGTACTTGCAGATGTTGTGTTATCAATAGAAGAATGGAAGGGGGCACAAGACGAAGAGGATTACATTCTGGCAGTGGATACCCTACGAGGCATTGTGCAAGTAGGTACCTAGTGAATGTGCGAGGTCCTTATCTATACAACTATAATACTCCCCGAAGGTGGTTTGTGCACCTTCAGCTTCGGACGCGGAATTGATTATTGACATTTGTTTTTTTGGGACGCTGTACAGTCCTGTATTAGGAAGCACAACAGTCAGACGGTTTCGTCGATATCTGAGCCTAATCTCGGTCCAAAGTGTATTCTGGATCGGATCGATATGTAGTCCATGGCGCAATTTACTTTTCAGAGAAACATCCAATAGCTGTTGAGAACGAGGCAAATCTTTCTGGTACCCCAAATATGCCCAATTGACATGGAAGCGCAACACTTTGACGTCATTGATTGTAGTTCTGGGAGTATACTGTTTGGTGGTTTAACCTACATATCTGTAATTAGGGACGCTGAAAACCCCCAATGCAACAAACTTGGCATATGCCAGCGCTGTAAACACGGAAAGAAGGAAAGGTCCCCTCAAGATTGCGATGTTTGTGGCCATATTTCAGAGTCTTTTGATCCCCACTACCTGACCTTTCCTTCTTTCCGTGTTTACAGCGCTGGCATATGCCAAGTTTGTTGCATTGGGGGTTTTCAGCGTCCCTAATTACAGATATGTAGGTTAAACCACCAAACAGTATACTCCCAGAACTACAATCAATGACGTCAAAGTGTTGCGCTTCCATGTCAATTGGGCATATTTGGGGGTACCAGAAAGATTTGCCTCGTTCTCAACAGCTATTGGATGTTTCTCTGAAAAGTAAATTGCGCCATGGACTACATATCGATCCGATCCGGAATACACTTTGGACCGAGTTATTTGGGTGAGATTAGGCTCAGATATTGACGAAACCGTCTGACTGTTGCGCTTCCTAATACAGGACTGTACAGCGTCCCAAAAAAACAAATGTCAATAATCAATTCCGTGTCCGAAGCTGAAACCATACAATAGCCGTTAATTAGAGTCGCGGAATCAATGACTCAACACGCTTTCCTCCTTAAAATCAATGTGTCACCCTTCTCTGAAGTTCTCTCCCTGTCAGAACTGGTATTCGTCCGCCAGAAATTTATTGAACAACGGAGAATGGTCAAGATTTTCCCATTCTGCTTGCCGCGTTCCGCGCGAGACCTGGTCAGAGGTCGGATATCCGGTGCGCTAAGCGAGACTTGGGTGCTTTCTGCCTATAGCATCCTGTGCTATAAGCCAGCTATCTCGGAAAAAGGTGACAAATGAACAAATTTAATTTCTCTTATTAATTTTTCTAATCCGAAGACTGCGCGAGCCGTAGCGACCCCGGAGGCCCAAGGCGCCACCTAACAAACCCCGCAGGTATACAAAGGGACACAGCCACCTGATGAGTCTTTTGACGAAACGTTGCTGCCTTCGTTGTGGTCCTGCACACTTTCCTCTCAAACTGGTATATATTCTCACTCAGGCTCCTTTTCGCTCGCTCGGCCCTGCGGGCCGACCTCGCTCGCCGCTGATTTGTGTGCTCGTAAACTAGTAGGGAAACTCGAAACGTTTATACCCAAACACAAAGTTCGTGGATATAAGCAAAAGCCTGAGCAACCGACCAACAAAGCGCAAGATATAAGACGTAAGATTCCCAGTAGAAACCGACGAGTGTCAGTCCCTGCTTCAGAGCCTTTAAAAGGTTGAAGGGAGAGGTTTTGGGTAGGAGAAAGTGTGTAGAGTACTGTGTTGCAGAGATATTGCTTGCTTGCGCAAAACGATATATCCAAAACGGTAGATATTATAATGCTTCACAGCGACAAGGCAAAGCCAAGGCAAGGTTGAGTGTCCGGAGACGATAGGCGCAATACCCAAGAGCGTGTGGTGAGTTTACAACTCCGTGGGGTTTGTGGTGTGTGTGGATATAATCCAAAATAGCAATTCCGACGTCCAAGGCAGTGTTCTAGTAGCAATCCGACGTCCAAGGCAGTGTTCTCGTAGCAGTTCCGACGTCCAAGGCAGTGTTCTCGTATCAATCCGACGTCCAAGGCAGTGTTCTAGTAGCAGTTCCGACGTCCAAGGCAGTGTTCTAGTATCCCATATAATTCCGATTCAAATATACATCCAATAGAGTAAGATTTCGAGATGCCACACCCTTCTATATGGTAGTGCACAACCAGAAGATCCCAGATCGCCCCGAATCGCAAGCGTAAGCCTACTAGTCGTGGGGTGATGCTGTATCCTTCTAATAGCGACGACCTACTACTTATATACAAGTCCCAGAATAAATAAGTACAAGCAGATATAAGAAAATATGAGTCAAACAGCCGCGTATCCGTCGGATAGTCATCCGGTATAGTGAATCCAGTCGATGCCATTGGCTGCAAGTCTTGAGCACGCCATATTACAGTCATCCGCCAAGACAGAACCTCAGTCAGCAATCAGCTGAAAGGCCAAAAGCTCAGTCAGCACTGAGCTTATTTCCAATCCGCCCAAACCGACATCAGATACAGGATTGATTCCTATATCCTGCACTCCTCGTTCATTTCCCTCCAGCTAACATCCCTATACCATGTAGTATAGTGTCGCAGCTCTCGAACGATACCCCTCACGGCTTATATCCATAATTGGGTTCTTGGTAGAAGTCTAGTCTGACCCTTTGGGAATCTCCGATCAGGCCGGCAACTATGGGTATAGTTGAGCCCGTCGGGTATAGTCGGGCATAGTCCGAAACAAGGTCCGACCGGTGTTCTAGGCCATCGTCTGATCTGATGTCCACATCTCTACAACCCTAAAGCGTCACAACGGTATTGCAATTCAACCCAATTCGTTACTTGGGCTTATACCCAACATAACCCAATTGAATATGAAGTTACTCATGATGTTTAGCGGACTACACAAACCCCTACACGTTTCAGGGCGAGTGCAGCCAGTCACCTCAACGTATTACCCCCTCGATGACCCGTTACTCTGTGATCTCAGCCCAACCAGCTACCTCTGAGTCTCGGTACTAGTTCTGGATATAAGATAATATACATTGCAAACACAACTGAAAGGCGCAAAATAGCGTGTTCCACTAGTGGTTATTTGCAAGGCTTATCACCGCACAAATCCTTTTGTAAATAGGATGATATGACACCCTACTGTACTCGTGTAAAATTTGGACCTAACCCGAAGCCTCAAAGGTACGTAATTCCTGGTGTTGCGCTTCTACGTCGCGTTGCGCTTCCTAATACAGGACTGTACCGCTTCACTTTGACACGTGACCGGAATGCCGCGCCGAAATTGGGATGTGGACATTCTTATATAAGTGGTCAAGTGAAGCAATGGAAGTGAGTTCGGTGCTTATTGAAGGACGTAATATTGTTAATTGGTATCTAGAAATACAGCTTCAAAAGACTGGACTTCCATACAGTAATAAGGTGCGGGCTGGCCGTCGTCGGACAGTATAGTGAGACTGGCTGTCGCGAACAGTGCCGCGCCGACTGGAGTGACCGTATCGGTGTCGGAGCGCAAGACGATTTCGTTACCTGTGGGTGTTTGAGTGAATGGTCGTTCTGTGACGCTATCAGGGACTGACCTAATTGTGCAGGCTTGCCGTGTAACTCTAGGGCCCAAGCGAGGGTGAGCAATTGTCGGTCGTATTCAATCTGGAATTCCCGCCCCAGAGAGCCATCCGCGGCCCAGTCTGGGCGTATTGACGTAATAGTTGTGCCCGGCTGCTGTTAAACGTTTAATTGAGATGCACTTGTCGAGTCAGGTACACACCTCCTTTACAATGCCAAAAACGCAGAAGTAAATGGTGGTTCCGGCTTTGGGGTTCCCAGTACTCATGTTGCCCACGCACTTCGTGCACTTCCCTCCCTCGATGTTATTCCACCGACAATCCAACTGGTAGACGCAGAGAGTCCACTTGGCTGCGTCCAGGTACTCGATAAGGCCTCGCAAAATGTGGGGTCGGACGGACGTGCTCATGACAGCCAGGTGGGAAATGCAGAGTCGTAGAGTTGCAGTAACGGACCTAGTAAGTGTAACGCGGGCAACTGATCTAGTTCGTTTCATGTGTAAAGCTGTTATTTCCAATATCGAAGGGGAGTGCATCGTTGCCACAGAAAAGATTATAAATAGGTGGGTGAAGCCCTTCGACCTGCGGAAAAAAGAAATGTCGCGCATCATTGTCTCACCCACTACTCTTGACACTATCGCAGAGGTGAACGCGTCCGTTACTACGCGTAAACATGTATGTGGGCAGCCGTCGAAGTCTACTTACACTGACACTTGGCAGGAGTAAACCGACTTCGTGACTGCCTTGCTGTACGCAACGGGT
Organism: Mycena epipterygia; assembly: GCA_029281465.1. Taxonomy (NCBI): domain Eukaryota; kingdom Fungi; phylum Basidiomycota; class Agaricomycetes; order Agaricales; family Mycenaceae; genus Mycena; species Mycena epipterygia. The sequence goes on along the minus strand of JARJCQ010000066.1, from coordinate 457,965 downwards.
GAGACGGTCCCTCTGGAGGTCACCGTCAGCATCGCGTCCAACAGAAGCGGCCCTGGTGGTTATGGGGCACTAGATTTTTTGCCCTGGTTGTCTCCTGGGGTCGAAACCAAGGGTCACATCATGGTGGAAATGTTGATTGCGCCTCTCCAAGGTGAAGGAACGTCGTTCGCTATTTTTGTGATGGACCAGGGCAGCCCTTTGGACGTGCACCCGGTGAACAGCTTTGTGAGGGAGAAGTCGGGAGAGGGTGTGGGTCAATGGAAGGGCAACATGCTCGTCGTGCGTACAGACCTGTGTCGTAAGACGTTTGAAAACGTTGAGTATTGCGACGTGAATTGGGCTAACGACTGCGTGATGTGGTACGTCCAGGTCTCTAAGCGCTCATGAATTTTCTGACACATTGCCCTGAGCATGGCGCGCACGGCGACGGGAGACACAGCTTGGCTGGGAGCGATAGAATTGGAGTAATGGCACAATTATGGCCCACAGCTGTAACTCCTCCATGTATTGTTTACTTGGTGCGATGTCTGTCTGGCCGTTAAATACCGGCCACAGTGCGATCCACGTCACAGTCATGCCCGGCTCGCGTTTCAGCAATTTGAACTGGATCTTGTAATACACAGACCTCCTGAATTGCTGGCAGATGATAAGCATTGGGTGTATGAAGTTCAACATCGAGCGTTTATATGGCATGTTTGTTTTTTCGAGCACTTTTAATCCAGCGCTTTGACTTTGTACGGTATTGCATCGGGAGACAACTCGGAGGATCGGGCTGGCATAACGTGCCGACCATGACCACTGATTTCAACGTTTGAGTCGGGGGAGGAATCTGGGTCGGCTGTATCGGTACCAGGGGCGCCCGGAGGGCCTTATGAATTTTATGTGCGCAGTTGAATTCTATCAGCCTCTCAACGTTTTCATTTCTCCAGCACTTACCCAGGTGCGAAATGATACCAAGAAAGCAGTATGGTGTATTGCGCACCCGGGGTTTCCTTTCACAGTTGATCATGGAATAGAAATACCCCGAGGTCTCGTTCGAGTCGAGGTGCTGCTGTGGTTCTTGTTGATGCCCGATGCGTTTTTGTTCGCGCTCTCTCTGCCCCAACTCAACGCGGAGTCCATTTCCGAGCCGTGGCTCTGCGTGTGTTTCTCTCTGGGGCGTATTCCTGTGTGCATTTCAAAATCGGGGCCGGGGAAGGACCTCTTCCGTGCTCTCGCAGCTTTTGAATTTGGTCGGCTGTGGAATGGGTATTGGAAAGCAGTGTGGTGTAGTGCGCACACGGGGTCTCCTTAATGGGAAATCGAAACTTACCCCCGAGGTCCTTGTTCGAGTCAAGACGCTACTGTGAAGCTAGTAGATGTGATGCTTTTTTTCCCCCTCCACCGCTTTGGTTTCTGGGGGGTCTTAGGAATCTAGGCGCGCGCGTCTCTGGTCTGCACGCGATTTTTTTCTGTGCCTTCTGGCCATGGGCTTGTCTGGGAATTTCGCGGGGTTTTTTCTCCCCACATTCGGGCTTTCCTGCGGCCTTTCTGCACGGACTTGGGCCTTTTTTCCGCCTAAATTCTACGCTCTTTTTACGCGCGCGGACCTGGGGTGTTTTTCTGGTCTGGGAATCTCGTAGGGCTTTTCGTATCCTACGCGGGCTTCTCTGGATATTTCACAGGTCTTTTTATTTATTTATTTCGGGGCCGTGCTCTCGCAGCTTGAATTTGCGTCCGTCTTGGTCGACTGTACAATAGGTGTTGAAAAGCAGTATGGTGTAGTGCGCACACGGGGTCTCCTTGAAGCTCAATAAGATGTGCCCCCCCGAGGTCCTTGTTCGAGTCAAGGTGCTGCTGTACAGCTAAACTATGTAATGCTTTTTTTTTCCCCTCCACCGCTTTGGTTTCTGGGGGGTCTTCGAGGAATCTAGGCGCGCGCGTTTGTGGTCTGCACGCGATTTTTTCTGTGCTTTCTGACCATGGGCTTATCTGGAAATTTCGCGCGGTTTTTTCTCCCCGCATTCGGGCTTTCCTGCGGCCTTTCTGCACGGACTTGGGCCTTTTTTCCGCGTAAATTCCACGCTCTTTACGCGGACCTCGGGTGTTTTTTCTCACGTCTTTATGGCACACATATGGCTGTAATAGTGTAACATTATTATTTTGTACACCACAAGTGTGTTTTGGTTGAAAATTACACCCCTCAGAGGACATTTCAGTTTATATTCACAGGTCACCGGTCACACAAGAAAATAACTTGCACTCCATGTTTTAACTGAACACAGGTTGTTAAACGGGATTTTAAAAGAACACTGCCAGGATTCCAGGTGAAAAAATGCACAGGTGGCAATCAACAATATTCACACCCTCCCGACTGGAGTAAAAAACATTCACCACTGCTGATCTATCACAAACACCGGTTCTTTTGGTCATTGCCAAAAAATACACAGCCCCGCGATGTCCTCCGAAATTCACCGCCTTCAGGGTCGACTATAGCTGAGGCGGTTGCATTCTCTGTTTGGTAACATCACACGTGATTTCATTCATTTGATCTGCCCATACTCCGAGTCAGTTTCCAGGCGCGTTCAGGCCCTACGGCAAGTAACATGTAGGCTTAAGACTCTGACAGTTCCTCTCCATATCCAATGTCCTCTTCACACTGCCTACGACCACACAGAAACGCTTGGGATCTATTTCACTTATCACCTAGATTTTCATCAGTCATGACGGTGCTAGTGCAGTCGCATTTTATCTCGAAAAGAACCACCTTGATATGTTCTGTAGGTCCTATGTCCTGTTCTTGAGCCTCGACTCATTCCCGCATCCAGGCCGAAGCTATATCCAGGGGTGATATCCTCATTCAATATTCAATGTAGCCAGGTAGCGAGGGCTAGGATGGCTTGAGGTGCAGATGAGGCATCGGCAAGAGAGCAGCGAGGGAGCAGTGAGAGAGGGTCAGAGTTTTAATCGCGCCCACACGACTCGTAGCGGTGTCAGTTGATCCGCGCTCTTTTGAATGCATGGAACCTAGGACCATAAAAGTCCGAGGGCCTATCCATTGCTAAGTCCAATCACCTGTGAAAATAAGTTATTCCGGGGACCTGTGTTTTTTTTTTTTTTTTTTTTTCATGTTTGAACCAGGTGTGACTTTTTTTAAAACAAAGGGTTTGAAAAAAAAAAACATATCTGGTAGTGAGTTTTTCCAGAGTGGTGTAATTTCCCCTGACTATACAACCTGTGAATGTATCAGGGCAGGGAAAATGCGAATAGGGGGGTGTGTAATTTTGGGCGACAACACCGGTGTAAATTTTGAAAAGACCTGTGCAAATTCTGTGATTTTGGGAATAATAATGTTACAGTATTACCCCCATACACACATACTGTGTCATACATAAAAAGTAACATTGGTCTGAGATTTAGGGTTTTTGCGCAGCATTGCACTTTGATTCGAGTGAAAAAAACGCAAACAATGAAATCTGATCTGAAAAAAAACACAATCAGCACAATCTCTCAAAAAAAACGCAATGTGCAATGTTGCCGAAAAAAACGATAACATTTGATCCACAAGACAAAACACAAGGTGTGGATTGCATGAAAAAAAAGAACGCAACATGTTGGGGGGCCAGGCATATATCGTACCGCCAGGTACCGCCATCGGATCAGCGGTTCCGACTTATCTCGGTGATCAACACTCCTCTCTCTCTCCGCCTTCATGAATGACGATTCGGGCCATGATGAGGCCCGCCACTTCTTCATGGAATGCCACCAGATTTCCAAAGAGGCTCAACTTCTTGTGTATTCACTGCCTTATGTTGAAACGGCAGCAGTGGAACGCGCTTGCAGACAACTCAATGCTGTCCGAGAGATCTTAATTGCTCTCAATGATCCTCATTCCACCCCTGCCGATCTGGAGCATCTCATACACTCTGCTCTACCCACTTGATCATTTTCTATCCAATCCCCCTCTTCCCCCACACACTCATATACCCCGCCGTCGTCCTGGCCAGCGAGGATGCTGGATCTTGATCGAGCCATATTACTTCATGACCTGAGCAACACTTGAGAAGATATCGCTATTGCGATGGGCGTTTCAAGGAGCGGTGGCCGGAGGTGGCCGCGATGCAGGTTGAATATGGTTAAGATCATAGCCAGATTTTCACGACCACACGCACTTGGGTCGGAGCTTCATGCTGAGCTGCGTAGCATCCATCTGCACAGACCACGCATTTCACAAGCCCCGGATGCTCAGCAGGAGGACCAGATTGAGGGATAAAGACTGTGCAGCCTGAGCCGCAGCAGTCACCTTTCAAACACTTTCCGCGGTTGCTGAAGTCCATTCAACGGTTGTGGGGGATGGGGAAGACGGACGACAATGGGGGATCTGCCAGCAAAGCAGGCCACGTAATCATATGGAAATTGAGTGATCAGGCGTGCTCCGGGCTCATATAATTCTGCTCAGTCGCAAAGGCTACCAAGTGTGGATTGTGTTTTTTTTTGTGTCGCAGTTTACATTGTGTTCTTTTTAGGCAGTGATGTATATTGTGTTTTTTTACACGTGAGCGTGACTGATTGTGTCAAATGTTGGAAATCTCTCATTGCATTTTTTTTCCAACTGGTACCTACACTGCGCGTTTTTTCTTGAGTTTTGAGCTGATTTTTTGGGACAGTATACCGCCCATAAGTCTTTTCCTATTCTACGCGGGCTTCTCTGGGCATTTCGCAGGTCTTTATTTTATTTTATTTCGGGGCCGTGCTCTCGCAGCTTTTGAATTTGCGTCCGTCTTGGAATGGGTGTCGGAAAGCAGTGTGGTGTAGTGCGCACACGGGGTCTCCTTGAGTCAGAATAGAATATTGCCCTCGAGGTCCTTGTTCGAGTCAAGGTGCTGCTGTAGAGCCAGTATATATATCGGTTTTTTTTTTCTTCCACCGGTCGCTATCTAAATTCTCCATCATTCACCCAGGTGAGAAATGAACACGGGTATTTTATCCGCCAGGTTGGACTAGGAAGAATGGTCTCGATGTCCTCTTTCAAATCGAGGTACTGCTGTACAGCCACATGTACTGGTTTTTTTACCGCTCGCTATCTAATTCCTCTGCATAAATCCCGCTGGCCAGCTGGTCCAACTCGGACTCGGACTCGGACTCGGACTGGGATTTGGACGCGGGCTGGCGCGTTTCTTTCTCTCTCCGTGTGGTTCAGCTTTTCCCGGCGGAGCGTCTAAACTTGTCCTCTGCCATGCAACGACTTTGCGGTGAATGCGTTTATTTTCCGCGAGCGGTTATGCGGGTGCGAAATGGGGTGAGGGAAGCAGTATGGTGTATTGCGCACACGGGGATTCGCTTTTCCATCTCAACAGCTATACCCTGAGGTCCTTGTTCGAGTCGAGGTGCTGCTCTTCAAGTTTCTGGTTTCAGCATTTTTTTTTGGTCCTGTCTCTCTCTGCTCTTTTCTGCGCGTGTACTTTGTCCGGGATTGTCTCTGCGTTTCTATCTATGCGCGCTTGAATATCTGGCCGTTCAAGTTCGCGCCGAATACGTTCATTTCCTCTAGCATTTGGCCAGGTGCGAAATGGTAATATGGGAGCAGTTTGATGTATCGTGCCCACGGGTTCATTGAGCTGGAGACATTCATTGTTGGTATGCAATTCATCCCGAGGTACTGGTTCGAATCCAGGTACTGCTCTATTGCCGATGTCTGTTTTTGCTTTTTGCTTTATTTCTTCTCTGTCGTTCGTGTACTAATCGCCAACTCGCAATCCAAGTCCTTTCTCTGCCTGCGTTTCTCTGGTTCTTATTTCTGTGCATTTCGAGGGCCCTATCGCAGCTTTTGAGTTTCTGTCCGTCTCACAAGTTTAACCTCGTGCCGATCGTTCATTTGCCGCTAACCCTTACCCAGGTGCGAAATGAAATATGAAGCAGTATGGTGCATTGAGCACACCATATTCATCGAGGTCCTTGTTCGACCCAGGTGCTGCTGTACGTCGACAATCGATGCGTTTTTCTCGCTCTCTCTCTGCGGCACTAGTCCATAATTCGGAGTCCACTTCCGATGTGCGTTTCTCCGAGGCTTATACTGTATTTTTTCGTTCAATTCGACAGGGGGGCTGACGCGTGACACCCGGAACATATTCGACAATTCGACAGCGGCCAAAATTAGCGTGACAAAATCGCAAATTTCGACAATTTCGACGAGAAATTTCACAAAACCAGTACATCCAGGCGAACCTCGCGGCATGTCACGCTGGGGCAATTCGACAACTACCCCTGTGACGCGTGACACCGCACCAAAATTCCTCGTCGACAACCCCCTGTGACGCGTGACCGTCGAATTGAATGTAAAAATACAGTAATTAATATTCAAACGACCGACGCGAACGACGGAGCAATTGAGCAGCCTTAATGAAAACGGGTTGCGAAAGGCAGACTTGGTATGGTGCTTTACGCTTTCGGGGTTCAATTCGATGATAAAATCCCACCACTATCACCCCCCGGGACCTTGTTCCAATTAAGAAGGTACTGCTCGCCATAAATCCACAATCCGCTTTTGGCACCCCATATAAAGTATTCTTCAATGTAGATATGTATGGCCCGCGAATGTGATATGCCACGATCAGCATCATCTGCCCTCGGAAATTTCCCCAAACCTTGATCTGAGAGTGTCGAACTTATGGCTGTGAACCCCTAATGACGTGCATGATGGAGAAAAAGAAGAGACAAATGAAACCAAGGACCATATGAATTTGTTAAGTGAACGACTCCTCCATAAGTACTCGCAATCAAATATACCTCCAAGGGTCAAATATTGTAAAGCGGCGCAGAATAGTACTTGGATATCTGACCCAAGCAAGGAAACTGTGTGCGGGATTATGTCGTTGCCATTTTGCGCAGCCCGATTCGTGGCATGGCAAAGAACTGCGGTGAAGAGCGCCAGAGGAGCACCTTGTCTTCAGCACTTGAACACCTTCCGGATCTTGGGGAAATCTGAAAAGTGGAATGTGCAAGGAACTTCTGTGTGCTCCGGCTTCAACACCCAGTGGAGACAGTTCTAGATAACGAAGAACCGAAATAACTCACGACCAACTGAGCGAAATAACCGAGAAGGGTAGAGATCTCAATGTTAGAGTTGTACATTCACGTACAAGTGGAGCGAGGGAACTTCAGCGTGTCAACAAATGGAACGCGCATTGTACTAACATCTTGGAAACAGGAGGTAAATATATTTCTAGCTAACAACTAATGAGCAGCGAATAAAGCTTCCATCCCCCCTCGTGAATTTTGATCAATTTCCGTCCTGGGTTTAACAGTGATATCCAACTGTGGCTCTCACACCTTTTTGTGAGCAGCAGCAAGCCTCTTACCAATCTCGGCAACATCCTTTCCTTGTGATGACTTCTCAAACAACGGCTGAGCCTCCTCCCAAAGTTTCACTGCATGCACCAAATCCCCTCGTTGCTTTGAGATGTCCCCCAGGAGGAGCATGCACTGTGCTCGACTGCGATGAATACCCATGAAAGTAAATCCCTCCAAAGCAACAGTGAAAAGACTGTGTGCTGTGTCCTGATCTCCATTGGCAAGAAACACGTCTCCCAGGAATTGCAGGGCCTTGCACAGTACAGACTTGCTCTGTGTGATCTTCGCAAATGCTAGGTATACCACTGTCCAGCCAGATGCCCAATGAAAATCTTCCACCGGCCACTGGTTTATATTGCCGAGTCTCTCCAGGCAATATGTAACTCCCGGAATGTGAGATTTCCAGAATAAAAACACGCAGTGCTGGAATTTAGATCTTGCACTGACAATCTCTCTCTCTCTAAGATCCAAATCTGCTGAAATCATTGCTACGCAATCCAGAGAACTGCCATGAAGATGTCTAGTTGCTTTATCCAGGTTCTGCTGAACAACATCTGCTCTTGTGCCGATCATAATATCAACTTCTGCCAGGTTGAGAACGCTCGTAGCATGCATGTATGCATTTTGATCTTCGAAAGTGTTGCGAACCATTTCAATGTGGATTCTGCGAGCCTCGGCATATTCTGACTTCAGCAGATATGTATCTGCCTCAATCATCATGATATCAGAAGCCAATGAACCTGTTGCCAAACCACAAAGGTCCAGTAGATCTCGTGCCCTATGACATACTGAGATACTGGATTTGTAGTCGCCGAGGTCCTTGTAGCATATTGCTTCAGTGTCCAATGCCCTTGCCTCACTATAAAAATCTGCACACAGTTTGGCAAGTTTCTGTGCCTCTCGAGCTTGTCTCTGGGCTGAGACATAATCTCCAGCTCCCCATGTTACATTGGCAAAAAACTTCAGCACATTACACTGTTGCTTCTTGTCCCCAGAAAACCTTGCGAGCTCAAGTGCCTTATTGAGATATTTGATAGCTGAAGACATGTCCGCTTCAAAACGGCAGTAGAAATCTCCTATGACTTTATAGAATCGGGCTATTTCGAATCAATCAGATATGAGGATTCAGAAAATGTGTAATAATAATATACTCACACTCGAGAACTGGATCACTGAATTTACAGAAGAGGGACATAGCCTGAGCAATCATCTGGTCCGGATTGGGGACAGGACAAAACAAGTGTGAATTGAACATCTCCGTGATCCACTGTGCCTCTAGTCTGCTGTCATGCGTCAAATAAATGACGCTGGGGATGTGATCCATCAGAAAATGACGACCCTGGCCAGTTATTCGGCTAACAGAATTCAGACAGAGTGTGCACTGAATAGTATCCGCCAGGGATGGATTATTCGAATGCAATCCACGGAGTAGGACCTGGTGTATATTCCCAGGATGTGAGCGAATTTGATCAAGCAGCCCTCTTTGTTCTTTATGGTCTTGGAAACACTGCAAAAAACAAATGGAAATATCTCCTGAGATGGTCGATTTTGGCTAGAGATGGAGGGTAAAACTGCTGCATGTGTTCCCGAATGGGGACCAGCGACTTCAACCGTTTCTTGTCATCCATATAAGCTAAAGAGGTCATCAACAACACAGATTTGCATCCTAGGATATCCTTGATAGGAAGCTTGCTTTGGAGGAGATCTGCATCGGAAAGGCCGTCTAGAAGGACTGAGAGCACACTCAATAAATCCTTGGCACCAGTGCTCATGCGGGGGCTTGACAGTGATACTGCAATTGATGCATCCAAATTGGACTTTCTGTCATGACCCTGAGAAAGAACAGAAGTCTTCTCCATTGCCCAACGAGCTAGCACGTCAGAACACCCTTTGTAATCCACAAGATGTGCCATGAGATCAACTGCCAGTGGCATGTTGTCTGTAAAGGAGAGAAGTTGGTTTATGTCCTCACTGGCATGAGTGTCCTCAGCAATGTCGAAAAATGTCTGTCGAGCAGCAGAGTCCGATAATGGCTTCAATGGTGGTAGGAAAGGCCGAGTCCAGCGGACTCGTGCCGGTCTTTCAGCGCCTCGCATTGTAATCTGTCAGACAAACGGTCAGTATATGAAACTTCAAATGGTCATATGTGTACACACCATAAGTCCTAGATGTCCGATATCACTGAGTTTCGACAGAAACTCTTCGACCTCACCCCGAGATTCAATCGGCTCCCACAAAGTTTCAAGATTGTCCAAGATCAATAAAGCAGGCGGGCTGCTGGAAAAGTAACGGAGAACTGGTTTTGTGAGATTTTTCCCAGGTGGTAATCCAACGTGCGAGCCAATAAGAGCTGCCAGCTCAATGCAAGTGGGTGCTGAATCAGAGGCAACGAAAAACCGAGTCCGATATCTGGCTATAATGTCGGGATGGTGAAGTACCGTCTTGGCCAGACTTGTTTTCCCCATTCCGCCGGCACCCAGAATTGCTATCCGGGCTGAATCCTTGAGGAGGATTTCCACAGTGGCCGCCAGGTCTGAATCACGGCCATGGAATATTTTTGGCTTTGCAGGCAACATCGAGAAGGAATTTGAGCTCGAAAAAAGTTCGTAAGAATGAATAAATGTGGGGAAATATATGTGTCACCTATTCTGCGAAAAATTAGCCCAGGGGTGGGTCTAATGAACAGTTGAGGGATCTTCCTCGGTCATATTCAGAGTAAGCTCACCGACGATGATCTCTCCGACATTGTTCCATCCGAAAGCGTTGAGATTAATTCCATCAGTTCTTCGTGCATCCTGTATGAGCGTTTCCGCATCTCAGTAACGTTGTCGAAAATCATAACAGCGTTTTTAATCTGATCAGATTTAAAAGATCGAGCATGGCGCCGAGTACTGACAACACACCTTGAGTTCTTCAGTTGCTTGTCGCAAGCCAGCGTGACACTCCTTGAGTAGTGTTGCCATCTCGCTCTGACGAAAGAAATGCTTGATTTTGTTGCCGTCCTGCTGCGCCTCGACAAAGTTGTGGATCTTGTGCATTGTCCTAGAGAAATCTTCAGTTTTACTCTCCTGACGAATAGCAGATCGGGACTACTCTTTGAAGGTTCCAAGATGACGGAGAGTTTGCGGAGGAAGACTTCCTGGCGTCTCTGCATGTACATGAAGACCGACAATAGCATAGAGCAGTTCTTGGACATTTTCCGTGAGCTTGGCACATTCATCTTTGTTCGTCTTCACATTCTAACATCACATGTCAGAACATGACGACTGTAACGGTGGATTCACTGACTTCGACCGTTTTAATCAAAGAAAGAGCAGTGTTTGCGATGGCGGGGACAAACGGGGTCCCGAATACATCGCTGACTTCGTTGAGAAGTGTTACAGCTGAAGTCAAAGACACCACAATGTCCTTCAGGCGAAACTTCGGGTTCATCCTATTTGCAGGCGGTGGTGGCTGAGGCACCTGGGAATTGTTGAGGACGAACGCAAGATGCGATGCCTTATATGTACCACTTGATATCAATCAGGCGCTGTTCCAAGCGCCCAGCAGTTTTTCCCATAATCGTGGGTTCCCCATCTCGAAACACCGAGGGGTACATCTGATATCTGCGATAAAAGCGATGGTTAGCCACCGGGAGAATACACAGCCCCGTGATGCTCGCTTTAGCAGCGCCAATGGGGCGATTTGGGCCAACAAACGCACGGCATCCAGGGGTGCGATGAGATTTCGGAGCAGGGGTATCGTGTCGGGATAGATGTGTTAGCAATTGACCGGTATATAATATCAGATCTTAATGATCGGCTCGGAGGATCATGAATACGACGAAATTCAAATGGAGGAGAAGGGACGTAGAGAGAGCATTTTTCGGTCTTTACTTCTGCACCGGGGTTCAATCCATATCGATTGTTCTGAAGTGCGAGTTGGACTTTTTTGGGGAGTTCGAGCTACGGAACCAGTGCAACTTGACAGCGGGGAGATGTATACCGTTTGGAAGAGCATATTAGCGGGGAAAGCGCATTGAATGGGTGAGAGCGAGCTGGTTGGGAACGGCGGCGCGTAATAGCACAACGAGGCGGCCACAACCAATACGAGTGAGACGACAAGTTCCGAGTCCAGAATTCGGTATCCATCCCGCGGAGAGGCGTCAGCGAGAACGGGATCGGCATGAATCTGTATTTGATTTGTATTCAGAGGCAATTGTTGAGGATATCCTCTGGAGGGACTCTCTACTCTGTCGCTTTGTCCCACTGTCGTATCTAGCGCGTCCTCCCGAAGACCCAGAGCTTGCGGCAAGCCATCATCGATCATCACCGATCAGCCGATGATCGACAGACCGCGCATCTAATTTGCTTCTTGATGCCGCGAGGTGATTCGGCGTCTCCCCACGCCCCGCGCTCCGTCCTTTGCATTGCTCCCGCTCTATCCCTCATCTCCTCCATCCATCATCGTTCCACCATCCCATCAATCTATCTTACTTTCATACCGCACACCGCTATGGGGCGATGACATTCGGGTGTGGGATTTTCTACAGGATTTTCCGTTTCCTCAACGCAGCAAACTTGTCCTCTGTTATCTGCTAACGAGCGAATTCCCATGTCGTCTCGATTGGGGTGAGAGAATCAATATGAAATTAACACGCGCGCCTCTTCGCCATCACAGTTACCGCCACCTCGCGTTTCAGCTTGTCAGATCTTTATTAAGGGCCCTCCCTCTCCCTCCTTGTTCACCTTCCCCACCCCTTCTCCGCCCAACATGCCTACTCACCACATTGTCACGATGCTCATCCCCGCGTGGGGTCACACAGTTAGCTACATCTGCGTCGCGACGCAAATGCTGCAGAAGGATCCTTCCCTGGTTATCACCATTGTCCAGCACAATTCTGTCTGTGCGTGTCCACGCGAATTCTCAAATATATGCTGACTTTCTCTCAGTGGAACAGATGGAGGCAGAGTTGAAGACCTGCACATACGACACCGCGAGGCTTCGAATCATAGGACTGGGTGAAAAAAAGTGCGTTCCTGTTCATTATTATCTTCGCTGCTGATTTTCGCCTCGATTCGATAGCATTGAGCTGTCCCCCACCGCGGTCAAGGAGGCATTTGGCCAGCTCGTCGCAGGCTGGATGGAAACTATCCCACAGCTCGCTCAGGGAAGTGAGGGGTGGCCCAAACCGCAGACTCTGCATGTATGTTTCGCGTGTATTCTTTTTCTTCTCGGGCTTCTGTTGAGCAATTATTTATCGATCTAGCTGGACTTTCTCGGCGGTGGAATCGTAATCGAACCCACTAAGCAAATTGTGGGCCCTGACTGCAAAATTCTCATCTGGTGGTCTTCCGCTCTGGTTTCCATGTCAGGCCATTTGAACGAGTACGATTTTGTTGCCATCGCACAAGAAATCTACACGGACGAGGCGCGGCGGGAGGGCCGCTCTATGGACGAGATTCTGGATGCGGTCAGTTTCCTTCGTATCTCCGCAGAAAATATTTGTATCTGACCCTCAATCCAGATTGGAGAAGCGTGGAACGGAAGCGACAGGTTTTCGGGACGCGTCGTCAAGTGTCCGGGGGTGCCGGATATGTACGACTATGAGCGCGTCTGCTACTCCGCCGGCCCCGTACAAGGCTTCGCCCAGCTCCTCGCCGGAGCACAAAAGCTCGCCAAAATCGTCGACGGGATCATCGCACCAAGCAGCCTCTGCATCGAGCCTGTCGGCGTGCCTTACTGCAGAGACTTCTACAAGAAACGCGGGCAGGAGCTCTTCACCGTCGGGCTTCAGGCGCACGAACTGTGCTGGACCGACGCGCAGCCCGCCCCGCCCACTAACGCCACCGTCGCTGCGTTCCTCGACAACGCGCTAGCCCAGCACGGCCCGAAATCGGTGCTGTACATCTCCTTCGGGTGAGCGCGCATCTATCTACGTCTATTCGTGGTTGTATATTCGGATTTCACTGATGCCCGCGCCAATAGATCGCTTTTCTTCCCGATCGCGACGCCCGCGCTCGTCGAAGCACTCGTGGACACGCTCCTGAGTCTCGAGCAGCCATTACCGTTCGTCTTCGCTCTCGGGGGCAAGCTCGCGGCGCTGCCCCCCGCCCTCATCGCGCGCGCAAACGCGAGCGGGCGCGGCCTTGTCTGTGGCTTCTGGGTGGAGCAGCGCGCGATCCTGCAGCACCCAGGCCTCGGCTGGTTCCTCACCCACGGCGGTTTCAAGTAAGTGCCGTCATATATCTTCTTCTGCTTTCTTTAGCGCTCATTATTCCGTACTCATTGATTTATTTCCACCGTTCAGTTCGGTGTCAGAATCCCTGTCGCAGGGCATCCCGCTCATCGTGTGGCCCACGAATGCGGAACAGCCCGTAAACGCCGCCCTCCTGTCATCGGGGCCGCACCCCGTCGCTATTGAGCTCCTCCAGGTACAACCCCATTCTATATTTACTTTCCATCACATTTTGATTCTTCCTCCAGGTGCGCACGGGCCCCCAACTCGGACCTTCGCTCCGCGGCGGGCCAACTATCACGGGTACCGTCGAGGACGCGTCGGCGGAATTCGCGGCGACGTTCAAGGCTGCGCGAGGAGCCCGCGGTGCGATTTTGCGAACAAATGCAGTAGAGATGGCGGCGGCGCTGCGGGCGGCGAGAGCTGGCGAGGCCGGGGATGAGCTTAAACGCTTGGCTGCATTTTAAGGCGGGGTCAAGTAAGTAGTGTATTGATAGATGATCTATCTTGTCCGACGTACACTTCGTCCCTTTTTAGAATTTGGGTGAAGTTGGTTGTTACTACCTGCACGGAATTCGATTAATTGAGGTGAATGCCACAGGGTTTAGGGGTGAATTGGGGTTTAGGGGTGAATTGAACATCCGGCGCACAACTTAGCAGTTCATTTTTAATGTTCAGGTTTAGGAACTATTTGGGGTGCTCAAAAAAAAAAAGCTCCTTGCTAGATCGGGCAATGGCCGGGGCTCGAATCGAACGAGCGGAGCCTGCATTAATATCAAGTAAGATGACGATTATATCACTTATATGATGCAGGTGCGGTCCAACCGCTCCGGGCCTCATCCCTGCGAACTCCAGTGCGTTAGGATACACTGGCAGCGAAATGCCACCTGACCGGAACGGTGACAAGTGTGGCCGCAGAATAAGAGACCATGCAGGGGGGAAAACCGCCTTAGACCAGTTAGCGAGCTTGCGAATTCCAGGAAGACGAAGGATGGGTCATATGGCGCAAGAGAGAGAGAGGTGCGGAGCGGACCGGGAGCCGGTACACGTGTTCCATCCTTGCTCCAGCCCCCGGGCCCCTGCGACCGCCGAACCACGATGCGCACAATCCCGCCCTTGTAATCTCCGTTGCCACGACGGCGAAAAGGCATACGCGTTTCCCGCTCGGCACACTTACTACAGTAACTTGACCTCGCCCTGTAGATCCTGGCAAGTTCCCGAGGACAGGAGGCGACGCGGGAATTCCAGGAATTGTTGGAGGCGAATGCGGACATTGTAGATATTTACGCGTAAACTAGGTCGGCTTTTATTTATACGGTGGCCCTGAAGCAACTGGAATTGTTTGGCTGGCACCAATTCGAGGTCTGTAGTTCTCCCAGAAAAGCTGTACCTCGGCCTGCCGGATGGCACGCAACATATGATGCTCTGTGATAATAAACCAAATCAAATACTTGAAGACTTTAACTTGGCGAACCGGTTGATAAGTACTGCATCTCGAAACTCCCGTCCTTACCGAGGTTCAGAATTTCATCTGGAGCCAAAACAGTCCTTACTGCGGTTCAAACCGAGAAATGGTGAGGCCGGAGTCAAATATTCATAGCGAGAATCATTCATTTCACATATTTTGCACACGGGATAAATATAAGAGAATTCGGGGGGAAAACAATCGCAATGGAAATGACGGCGGCGATTTTCAACCGATTGGAATGATCTATGATGGCACCGCGACAAGGTGACTCAGCATGGATTTCGGGGAGTGACGAATTTGAACCAAATTCCAGCCTGACTTTGCCAGAATGTCCATGAATTGATTGACAGTACGCTCGGCGCCGCCGAGGCTATTGTGCATCTGTGAATATCATTAATCTTGTGAGATAGTCCAAGCCACAGGATTGTGCGGACCATCAAATCATTTGTGTATATTTCTGCCGACGCAACTCCCCAGTTTGGGAGTAATGGTGCCGATGCCATTGGACGAACGGCACCAGGTACCTCATGGCTCATCTGGTCGCCAGATACTGGCGGCACTATCTTCTCAACCAAAAGCAGTTGAGTGGTGGGAGTGGCAGCGCGCCGGAGATGTTTAAGGATAGAAATGGCCTGCGGGTCCGCCCAGTCATGAATAATGTGTCTGATGAGGAACACCGCTGCATTATTGACGGCCTGAGGTGTAAAGAAATCATGGGCTTGATCGAATCCTCAGGTTCGTTGAAACAACTGCATTCTGATAATGCGCACCTTGAAATTCGACGCTTTCGTTGTGCTCGTCAGCAGTAACGTGTTCCCGCCAATACTGCAAGAATCAATATTTATGATTTGGTATGATCGCCACAGTTCACTGACCGCTTTCGATAGTTCAATTGTCGGCTCAAGGTCCTGGATGATCATGTGTAATTTGGGATACTTGAGAGAAATCGCCAGGGCCACCTGCCCCATACCTCCGCCAACATCAATGACGACAGCTCCACTGGGGAGCCCACCCCAGTCAAACCCTATCGAGAAATTTCGAAAAATATTAGATTGCAACAAACTTGTGGTGCATACGACGGACCGTGAAGAATACTCTCCGGCGGGTCCGCCGTCCCGCGCATTGTAACCCCGAATAAATTCAGCTGGTAAGCATTCTCAGGCCGGTTCAGGAACTCCCATGCTGAGTCATCGGTCCCAAAGGCAAGGTTGAAGGGAAGTTTCTGGGCGTCGGAATGCAGTATGCTGTCCGCGAGAAATGCGGACGCCTTCATGGGCAGATCTGCGCTACAAAGTGTGAACCGCACGATGAGACTTGTAATTTACTGAGCGACTCACCAAAATTCAACTAGTGCTGCCGTCCCTGAAGTGCCTGTCAGCCTTTCGCTACGACTTCTAAAATGAATATATGTTGGAGGTAAAAACGGAATTCAATTTACTTTTGGCATAGAGAGGAAGCCTTTCCCTTGTCCAAGGCGGAAGATATTCTGTTGTTGGCAAATACACCCGGTGAAAGCTCTTGGAATATGTGATGTGTGGCCAAAAGTCGAAGAATGCGGGCTTTCCAAGAAAATGGATTGTCAGTTCAACATAACAGATAATTTTTCAACGACTTACCAATTAAATCGGGATTGGTTCGACTTGGCGCAGCTATATCCTCCACATGCGCACCCTGGGATCAAATATCAGAAAATGTCTAGCAAAGCCCAAATCATGGTACTTGTGGTCCCGCTTCGCGCAGGATTTCAACCGCGTTGATCTCGGATGCAACGCGGAGACAGCAAGGGACATGGAACTGTTTGTTTCTGTGAGTGATATATATGCATAGCAGATGAATGAGCGTACACTGTATGTGGTGTTAACAACCATGCGAACTGGCTCAGATACCGCCGCTGTAATTTGACCGGCTGCAGCGATGATATTCTTGATCGCGAGTGACACCTCAGGGTGTTGTCTCAAGAGCTCAGCGGGGTCATTGCGGTCAAACGTCCCTTCAAGAGACGGAAGAGGAATTGTTGATTCCATATAAACACGTTCCATGGTCTTGACCCCGTCCGTGATGATGTTTGCGAGAAGCCTCAGGGTCGACAGTGATTCCATTGGAAGGGAGTTGAGGGGGACAGTGAAGGCGGGCGGGGAAGGGGTACCGCCCGTAAAGCTCCTTTATTTAGGTTATCAGAACATCAGCAGACCTGTCCACCTGAGAGGAGTAATGACAGACCGTGAAAGGCAAAACCCCTCACGCCCGGTAGGAATCAACTTCTGCCGTCACCGATTCGGATGTTGCCGTTAAAATCCGGGTCCTGTGAACCCAGCTTGGACTAATTCAGTATCAAACGGTCCTTGTGATCATTCTCGCATACATCGGCAGGGCGGTGATACTCATCTCCTTTGCCTCTCCATCCCTCATTCCGTCGTCACACTAGAACTCCTCGAGTGCTTGGCCAATTTACGGGCCTTGGAGGAGCTGGACATCTCCGACCAGCTCGACCTGCGAGAGGTCTGAGTAGAATTCGGATAAGAATTGCCTGATTTGGGGTCCAGATATTCTCCAAAGCCGCCAACTTGTGGACAGGCATTTGGCTTGACTTTCATCCTCTAGGCTCTGTCCAACACGGCGAATGGTTAGAACGCCGGAGGTGGTGTAAGCAACACAGCCTCCTTGATCTTGCCTTCTTCCACCATGTCATCTCAAGAAGAAGGCGCCGACGGCATCTTCGTGCCTTCCAAGAGACGGCGGGTTCAACGCGCTTGCGATATGTGCAGACACAAGAAGCGTAGGTCACTTGTCTTCCTGGTTGAGGTTTCTTTGAGGTTAACCTTGCTTGCAGGAGCATGTATGCCGTGTTTCCGATTTTGCATCGGATCGTTGATGCTGCGGACCTCTAGGTGATGGCCTACGAATGTCAGAGAAAAAATGCTCGCATTGCATTGAGGGTGGCCTCGAGTGCACCTTTGGGGGTGCTGTCACAAAGCGGCTAAAGTAAGGTTCAGGGTATGTCGATGCATACATATTCAATATATTATAGCTATGTCGACGCGCTGGAAGCACGACTGGAGCTCACCGAACAGCTGCTGCGCAAGGAAAGGATATCCATCGTTTATAAATGGTGTGTTTGACTGATGTCCATTGCAGCTGTCGTCGCAAGTTCCAGCAGAGACCACCACTATGGCGGGCGTGAGTCCGGCTGGCAGCCAGTGGAGCAGTGACTCACTCATCGCGAGACACCCAAGTGCTGCTGGCGTCACTGCACCTGGCCCCGGGGTCGAGCTTGCGGCACTCACAATTCGCTCCATGAACACCCCCGCACCCCCACCGCATGGAGACGACCTCGCGCACCTCGCACTGACACAGGTCATGAGTGATCTCTCCCTTCACCAACATCATGAAGGCTTCCACGGAAAATCCAGCGGTGCGATGCTAGTCAAGGCTGCTATCGAGCTCCGCGAAGGATATGAAGAGAAGGAAATGCCGTGGACCTCGCGGCGCATGCACTATTGGACTTTCAATCCGGTCCGTGTCCGGTGACATATTTATGAGTAATAGCATAATAACATTAACATCCAGGCCGCAAACAGGCATCCCCACGTCGGACCGTACGTCTTCCCAGAGTCGGACCTCCTCTCCGCGCTCGTCGCGCTCTACTTCGACCACATGAACCTCTACTATCCGCTCCTCCACCGGCCGACCTTCGAGCGCTCCATTGCGAGCAGGCTCCATACGCGGGACGCGTCCTTTGGCGCGGTCGTTCTGCTCGTGTGCGCAATCGCCTCGCGTTTCTCCGACGATGTGCGTGTATGCCCGCCCGGGGCCGAGCCCCTGCGCGTCGGGTGGCAATATTTCGACCAGCTCCCGCACGTCATCGACCACCTCTTCGTGCGTCCCGCGCTGCATCACATACAGTATTACTGCGTGCGTACCACCGTCTGCATTTATTCAATGAGTTTGAAAGATACTCAATCCGCATAGCTCGCGGTGCTGTTCCTCGACTACGTGACTCCCTCGGCGTGCTGGACGTGGATCGGGATCGGGATCCGCATGGCGCAGGACGTCGGCGCGCACCGCGCGAGGAATCCGGGCCAGCAGCCGACGGTCGAGTCCGAGCTCTGGAAGCGCGCCTTCTGGCTGCTAGTGTGCCTCGACCGCCAAATCTGCACCGTACTTGGGCGCCCGTGCACGACGCAGTACGAGGAGTGCGTCTCTTGCATCCCACCCTGTGTTGTATTTTCATTGGCACCCACCCACAGCTTTGACGCAGAACTGTTGATTGAATGCGATGATGAATTTTGGGAGAACGCGGACCCTGTGCGCGCATTCAAGCAGCCCGTGGGCAAGCCGTCGCGGATCACATTCTTCAACTGCTTGATCCGCCTGAACAACATCCAGGCGTTCAGTCTGAAGATGCTAGTGCGTCCGCGTAGACACAAACTAGTAATCCTGAAACTGATAATCCTACGCAGTACGGTCTCAACAAAACGAAGGACCTGCTCACGGTGCGCGACGATGCGTGGGAGGAGCACGTCGTCGCGGAGCTGGACTCGGCGCTGAACGGCTGGGTCGATTCGATACCATCTCATCGTGCGTGCACTCTCGTACTCGGATGGCTTTGTCTAACGATTACTTCTATTACATTCCCACTACTCGAATTCAACACGGTCGCGCGAATTCCAATGTGCTTGTACCTGCCATAGTGCGCTGGGATCCGAACCGACCAGATGATACTTTTTTTGACCAATCGGCGTTACTTTACTGCACTTACTATCAGCTGCAGATGACGATCCATCGTCCATTTATCCCCACGATTAGAAAGGGCGCGGCGACGGTACGTCCTGTCCTCTTCTTCGAAGTCTATAATTGTGCTTGTGTTCGGTACTGATGTGTCTCGCAGTCCCTGCCCTCGCTGGCGATCTGCACCAACGCCGCGCGCTCGTGCAGCCACATCGTGGATCTTTCGAGACGACGCCACAACAACAAGCCCGTACCATTCCTCGTCGTGCGTGACCCATTACGATGAGCCTTCCCTGGAGGAACTGACAAGCGATGTGTGTCAGCCGCCGGCTTTCGTGAGCGCCATGGTGCTACTCCTTAACGTCTGGAGCGGCAAACACACGGGGCTACCGCCGCATATGAACACGGCCTGTAACGAGGTATACAAGATGATGGGATGTATCAGACTCTGCGAAACACGGTGCGCTTCCCGCTAGTGTCCTTCTAAGCCTTGGACCATTATGAACATCTACTGTACAGGTGGCAAACTTCGGGCTTCTCCTGGTACATCCGAACAGCGCGTTCGTCCGTGGATAGCTTCTAATATCTTTCGCAGGGACTTGCTTTACGAACTGGCCGCAATCGGTCAACTGCCGATGACTTCCCCGCCCGCTTTGCGGCCGAAATCCACACCCGGACCGAATGGCAGTAACAAGCGCGCGCGCGAGGACGATCTGGCGCAGCATCCGCAAGCCGGTGGGAAGCTCGCGCACCACCCGACCTATAGCCACGACACGTACCTCCCCGCCGCTTCCGCACCAACAACAACGCAAATAGCATCCCAATTCGCAGCGCTGCCGACGTACACCGCGGATCTCGGCCGCCTGCCTATATTCAACCAGTATGCCGAGAGTACGAGCGGAGGCAGTAGCTGGTGCCCACCCCAGACGGGGGCCCCGCTGGGTTATCCGGATTTTGCCGTGGACGCAGGGCTCGCGGATGATGGTATCGCGAGTGCGTTCGATGCGGAGGCGCTCGCGTTCGCGGCCGACGAGGGGTATGCGGTGGATTTTGGTGTAGGGTTGGACGATATTAGCAGCGACGCGATAGCGATGTGGGCGAACGCGCCTACAGGATTCCAGTAAGTCTATTTTATTTTATTTACCCTTACTTCCTTTCTTCCGCCCCTTTTTTCTTCTGTGGCGTCATCCTCGTCAATGTTGCTGACAAGTGGTTGGCGCGTAGGATCGACGACTGGGGGACTTACTTCAACGTTATGAGTGAATTGAATCAGGGGCAAGGGACGACCTAAAGGTGTTGGATGAGCATAAAATTGGCGTAGAATGCATTATATCATGTGCTACTTGGACCCTGGTAAACAGGGAGAGCAGCGAGCTCAAAGAAGGGAGAAAAAAATGCCAACTGTGAAACCCCCCTCCTGGCGCTCCATTTTTCTGCCCTTTTACATTCCTTTTTGTGTTTCATTTTTTCAGTACGCAGACGTGTTCTGGTGCGCCGGCTACGCGATATTCATGTTCATGCGTAGCAGTGACATAGGAATTGCTCATTCGATTCGAGCCTGGGGCATAATATCGGGAGCATGCTTGCTTTCTGTAAGGGATAAGGCTCATCGTGAACGTTTTACGGGTTTGTGTTTAGAAATTCCGCTTACTTCACGTGGTGCTGACATTCCGTACTTTTCAGACTGTGAACAAAACAGAACCTCTCATGATAATATATGGCCTCGGCTTGGATGCGTGCTTTATTTTGCAGATACACTGCATTCCGACCCCTCCTAACCACAGCCTGAGTTGGGAGCCCTGAACAGAGCTAAGCAGATGGCTGTGGTTAGGCATCACCAAAAGTGGGAACTTATTACATAGGCATACATACCTTTACAGACGCCGCAATCCACACAATCCACTAAAATCCACTAAAAGCTTGGTGGGAGTTCAAAGGCCTTTAAAGGCAACCAAATTTATTGCAATCGTCACCTGAATTGTGAGGTCTGCCAAGGTTTGTGACGTTTGCCATGGTTTACAGAAGCACGGTAGAGATATATATATGGTGGTCATTGTACTCATGGGCCACGCGAACCGGAAGAGGATAGTAGAAAACAATCATATTAAACGGTCTGTACAACAGGAAGATGTAATAAGAGGAGGGTGGGACATGGAACCGAAATACAGGAGCAAGATAGAACGAAAGCATCCAGCGATGACAGACCGGAGCCGAGTTGCAGCAGAGAGAGCGTCAATGAGAGAGTCAATGTGAAGCCCGAAGACGGTTGAGGCCGAGCTTGAGGCACTTGATGAAAAAGGGAAAGACTCGATAAAGGTGCTTGCAGGGCTTGAGAAAGATTTGACAACGGTAGGAGCGGAGCTGTGCAGCAACTTGACAGTGGCTTGAGGGACACGGGGCAGCTTGACATTGGAGAGCTTGACGGGCATGGGACAGCTTGACAGTGGGGGGCATGGGGTAGCTTGACGAGGGCAGCTGAGGGCAGGAATTCAGCGGGGAGGTGGAGGATAAGAGAGGAGGTCAACGAACCGCCATCAAAGTTTCATCAAGCATATATAGGTGCGCACGGACCATCCCATGTGCTTATGATCTGATGTTGCGCCATATAATCTAATAATAGATTGTTTCGTTTAGAATAGAGCCCTTCGACATTTTGAACACTGTGCATGAATGAAATTGTTGCCATATCATGTGAAGTATTGGAAAATGTTTGAAGAATCTTCAGGGGGGCGAACAATTTTCAATCTAATCTGAACGCGCGGAACGCGGCAAACGTTGACCGCGCGAGCAGTGCTGAGCAGAGGAGTGCTACAGTCGACGTCATCCTACTAGTATATGAAGTAGTCAGACGCGATTTATTTATTTTGGCACGCGATTTATTTATTTCGTCGCGTGTTACTCTCCAATACGTGCTAAGTCCGGCACAGATCAATGTAAACCCGCACCGAGCTGGTGTAAACCTGGCAATGCATCACCAGCAAGGTAAGTGCTAGGCAAAGGATTCCACCGGCTCGGTGTTGCCTTTGTAAGGGTAGGTGATGGGTTTGCAAACCGCCTGCAGAACGCTATCAGCATGGCACGTGTCTGCAGATGTCACCGGCGATCACCCGGAGTTCCCGCTTTTGGTGATGGGGCGACTACACAGACCATGGTTATGTCTGTGTAGATCTGGCTAACTGTGGTTAGCTCTGTGTAGGTCTGTGTAGGTATGCTTACCTCTGTGTAGGTCTGTCTAGCGCTATAGCCAGAGGTTAGTGCACGCCATAGCCACACCTACATTTACCTACTACCTACTCTGTTGTCCTCCAAGTCATTCTCATTCTGGAATATTTGTTTCCGCGAGGCCTCGTCCCATGTTGCGCTAACCCTGGCGGCAGAAGGACGCCGGCTACTATATTTATGATATTCCCAAAATAGCCTACAGTGCATCCCCATTGGTTAACGTGCACCGCGGAATTATTGCTGAGACGAGAAGTGCCATGGAGGACTGGGTTGAGGTATGTGTTGCTGGGGCCAGCTGAGTATAGGTGGGCTAGGCTCACCTACCTTCAGCTAAGCAGAGCTGGCGCTGACATCCACAGACTATGTTTAGACGGCCTAGCCACCGGCTAAGCAGAGTTAAGCCAAGCTAACCGAAGCTATGTTTAGTTCGGCTTAGTTGCCATCAACAGGGTCTGTTTAGCGGCCTAGACAGACCTAGCCGCCGGCTAAGCAGAGTTAAGCCAAGCTGCGCAAACTGTGGTTAGGGCCGGTCGGAATGCAGTGATATTCAACAGATAGCAGGAATAGACCCGGTAGCGGACGTTCGCACCTGCGCTCAATTCAAGTTTGCAATACTGTTCTGCAGGAGCTCGTTCGAATCGAGCCCGGGCCATGTGCCCCCGCCACAGAATTTGTTTACACACGCTTTCAGCTCCTTCTTTTCCCTCCGTCGATAATTCGGATTCCTGGGCCGACGTATTCAGGTTTAAAGGTACCAGCTACAAGGCCCGGTAGCGGATGGTCCGCTGCCACAGTGGGAATTGATATTCGGTGAGAATCGTTCGTTCGATTCCAATATGGGATACTGTACTATTTACAATCAATTCGACAGGGGGTGTGATGCGTGACTTCTTGAACCAATTCGACAGTTCGACAAACCGCAAATTTAGCGTGACAGAACCGCAAATTTCGACACTTTCGACGTGAAATTTTGCAAAACCAGCGCTTCTAGGCGAACCCTGTGGCATGTCACGCTGGGCGAATTCGACAACCCCCCTGTGACGCGTGACTGTCGAATTGATTGTAATAGTACAGTATCGGCCAACGTCACTCGCCGAATCAACCGATTGCAGTTTCCCAAACATGGAAAGGTACATTTTTGAATTCGTCGGCGGCGTAAAATATGTAGTAGTTGTAAAACCATGAATCCCAAGATTACGAAGGGAAGCCTCGTCTCAAATAGGATCATCACATCTATCGTGTTCACGACGAGGGTTGAAATCCAACTTCAACAAATACAATATAGAAAGTACAGCTGTTGCAGTTTCGAAGTGATATGATACAATATATGACCGAGGCGTGTTCGTTGATAGATACACCATGTTATCTACAATCCATGAGCGCTGAATCCTCCGCAAAGAAATGCTAGAGACCTACCAATTACCATAGCGCATGATCATTCTCGAATTGAATGGGGTAAACGGGGTAGCTCTTCCGCCGGAAGGTGTTGCGGATGCGCTCGTCACCCTCGAAAATTGAGCGGTATCAGCGCCCGAAATTCCCTAGCTTCCTCGGTGTGCTGGAATATCTTCCGCGTTCTACACATTCCGTTGCTCCAACCAAACAACTTTGCACCCGGTAAAGAATTGATTTGTGAATGGTAATATACACTGCAAGAACCAAGTACGTGGTATGAACAGCAATCAGGAGACTTGGAGGACTTTGCGCGCCCGGTCTCGTGGTCTGTGGGCTGTCTAACCAGAGGCCGCTGTGTCTGCACCTCCAGTGGAATCCCCGGGAGTCATTTCGTCTGAGTTTGTGGCCTCAGGTGCACTAGAATCTCCGCCGGAGGTCGTGTCATCGGAAGCTTGGTCCGGGGGCCCTGCCGAATCTCCTGTTTCAGTCGTGTCGCTGGAGGTTGAGTCCGTAGGACCACTTGAATCTCCGGCGGAGGCCGTCCCGCTGGAGGTTGTGTCCGGGTGTCCACCGGAATCTCCCGTGGAGGGCGCATCGACGCTGTTCTCCGTGGGAGGAGGTAACTTGACAATATCCTTCAAATCAGCATTCGACAGCTCAGCCTCGGTCGCCTCTGTGGCATCGTCTTCCTTCTGGGCGTCCTCAACCTCTGTATCTTTCACGAATCGTGGAATTGCCTGGAACGTCCATAGTTGATACGGTGATATGGTGGTGTTTTGAATTGGTCCGATGGCAAGCTGTGGAAGGCGGACGGGGGCGGCGTTAGGGAAACACGTGGTCGTAGGTGGCTAAAAGTCTACGCACTGTACCTCTAGCCTTGTCGTATTGTAAGCACGCCTTGGGGTCGCGTGCGCAACATATCTATATTAGAACGAAAACAATCAGAGACTTCAAATTCAAGGATCAACAACGCACTGTAACTTCGACGCCGACAAGGTACAGGTACGGTGCTTCAAGTTCCACGACGGGCTTGATAACGAACCGCAGGCAAATACTTTCAGAGACGTTGAATTGGGCGAAGGTTTGCAGCGTCGCGTCCTTGAACGTTCGAAGTCAGCATTACTTAAATAGCACAACTTTGAGCCCACATACCACATCTCCAACACCGACGATGCCAACCATCTCCCCAGAATGCGGGCACGATATTGTGTTGTAGCGTTCCTCGCTCCCTACGTAGAACTGAATAGTATTACGCACAGTCCGGAGAGTGAATGGCGGGGGCCTACAATAACAGCTACGTGACCGTTGGCACGATGGGTTGTCTTATCCGCGGAGATTTTAACAGTATGCTCGGGTGTGCATTCTAGCATGCCGTAAGATATTAAATTGGCAGATCCCAATTTCAATTTGGGCCCCATTTCATAACCCGCTCCAAGGTTCGTAAAAGCCCCCGATATGGATTCGACATGGTATTGCGCGCTCTGGATGATAGAATGTGTAGAACAACGTCAAGTGGAATTAAGATGCAGAAGTTCGTGGACCCACCACAATGAGAGCGGAGACGAGGATGGCTAGAAGATGTGTCTGTGGCGCCATGGCTGTAGGGATAGGGAAGAGGGCATGCGGGCAGGTCAGTTCTTATACTGTGCGATCTACTTTCTTCGGTCCCCCTCGGCTCACAATGCCTCAAGGAAGCGAAATTGTGGTGTTAGTACCGGGCGACTTTGTTGATGAGAACTGCCAATCGTACTCGAAACTCTCCCCCCCCCCCTCGAAAAAAATGAGCCTAGTCGAACGCTAAGGATTGATCGGGTTCTCTGTGGGTCGAGGACTCCTAGGGGGCGCACACCATAGGAACATTGTGCCCGACCTCGGAACCCAATAGTGTGTGAGTCGGAAGGGCAGAAACTTTGGGTTTCAGCGCAACTCGAGACCAGCGTCCAGTTGAGGGGATTATATAGCGAGGTCCACCCGTTCCCAACCGAAGAGGCGAAATCACTGCTCGCAGGAAGGCTGGAGCATCACATACTACTCGCCGTTTCATCGTCTCCGCCCTACTAATATTCAGACACGAAGATTGGTAGCGAATTCTTTCGGCGAGGAGAACGAAGCGCTTTGAGCCTGAATTTTGGCCAGAATTGGTACTAGCAAGATATCCCGGTGAGACGAATACCTGTAAGGAAATCACTGTGAAGTAGTACGGAAGGAAATGTGTCCGATTAGCTTTCAGGCGCCGACTGGGGAAGCGGAGATCCGAAAGTTGGTTTTTATACTAGGTCATCGACTTTGATCGCGAGAATGGTCCAAGGAGGTGAATCAATGGCGTGGGTATCAAAGTGATATCTGCCAGTGCAACACTAAGGATTGATTGCATCGTATGTGGGTAGTGTTGAGCAGCCGGTGAAATCTAACTAGTCAGATTGCAACACCTTTCAGATCCGAGGACAACTCTAGAATCCAGAAGCGTAAAGCCCACCCGCGGACATTTTTTTTACCGTTACCGGTAGGCACCGTGAAATCAAATTCAAGTCGGAAGAAGGCGCAATCGAAACCGCGGAAAGATTCGCCGTACGAACTTCCATCTTGGGAAGCTGCCCAGTTGGTCTTGCTCTCTTCTCGCTTCCCAGTCTCTAGTGGATCTCGCCTCAACTCGTGCCAGCGCCTCCCAAATCTGCTACACTAAACGTGGACGGGTCCTTCGCAAATGGGGACTCCCCTGATACGCACCTCAGCACATCGTGCACCGCCGTCGTCTCCCGCCGCAGCGGGACACTCAAATATCGTGGAGTGTTACCCTCATCAATCACCACGACGTGCACCTTCATCCGTCTCGCTCGCCCACGGATGAGTGTCGGCAGCGAGTTGAACGCTGATCTGCACACGGCCGCGCGTGTAGTCGAAGAGCGTGTAGACGCGCGGGTGCGGCTCCCGTGTCATGTGAGCGACAAGCTCGGGATATACGATGTGGTACTTCGCGGCGTCGTAATCGTGGTTTAGTAGCGCGCGCAGGAAGCATCGTTCACGAACGTTGAATCGTTAACACTCGCTTGTATGGATAAATCCCAAGCAGTGCTTTCGAGGAGGATAACATAATAAGGCGGAAGGACTGGCGTGGCGTGCACGACGTGCGATGATACGCGTGCCAGTCGAGCTTCTGGCATTGTTGTGTGCAGTAATAGAAGCTTTTGCAGCGGGCACAACGCTGAAAAGAGGTGACCTCGCGAATTTTTCGACACGGATTTGGTATAAGCGGGACTCACGATACAGTATGGCCCCGGCTCGAATCGAACGAGCAGCTCCTGCGGTAGACATGCCATGATCGTCAAAATGGAGTACAGGGGTGGAACCATCCACTACCGGGCCTTTATTTCATAGTCGCGAATTTGAATAAACGAGAATTCAGACTGCACTCGCCGCGCAAGGAAAAGAGCGATGGAGGCGTACAACATACAACACGAGATGATGATCTCTTGGATTTCCTTGTCATCCAGGTGAGCGCTAAGCACCCGCAGCAAGGAAAACACATAGATACCTGTATGTTATGCCAAGTCAGCTCACCGCCGAATGGGAGGGCAAAGTTGTCGCGAGGTCTAAAAAATCGATGGAAATGCGTCGACCCACGGCCCGAGCTTCAATCCGCCCTGTGGATGAATGAAGCGCGAGGTTGCCGACGACCCACTTCCTAGCCGTCCTTCTGGTACCTGGGAATATAAATATATACGTATGCGCATTCGGATGGAAATAACTCACTCGTGAATTGTGACAAAAAAAAACCGGCGTAAAGGGTGCATGGCCCGGGCTCGAGTCGAACGAGTGATCCTGCGGAAACCTTCATTTCTAGGTGTTATCGAGTGCAGGTGCGGAGCCATGCGCTACCGGGCCTTGATTTCGTACTTGCGAGGTTGAATAATAAAAAGCCGCAGAATCTTATGGAGTGAACGCCTCCTATGAATGAACGAAGCGCGACATTGTGGTCTTTCTGGTGCCTGGGAACATAAATAAATATATATGCTCATCCAAATGGAAATACCTCATCCCGTGAGTTCTGACAAAAGAACACTAAAAAGGCTGAAAGAACAAGAATGGCCTGGGCTCGAGTCGAACGAGCGATCCTGCGGCCACTTTCATGGACATATATCGAGTGCAGGTGCGTAACCATCCGCTACCGGGTCTGAATTCAGTAGTCGACAGCTCGAATAAACCAACATTATAAACGAACTCACCGTTAAGTCTTGTGGCATAAAAAAAGAGAGAAGAAGAGCGATAGCCTATGCTCGAATCGAACTGCGGACAAGCGTGTTGTCAGACGCCGAATCGAGTGCAGCTGCGGAGCCATCCGCTACCAGGCCTTCATTGCTTCCGCCAAACAAACGAAAAAAAAATTACCTTCAACAACATATATCCTATGGCCCGGGCTCGAATCGAACGAGCGGAGCCCGCATCAATGAGATAATGCTAACGTATATCATGCAGGTGCGGTCCAACCGCTACCGGGCCTTGTTCCCATCCCTGCGAACTCGATTACGTTAGGATACACTGGCAGCGAAATACTACCTGACTGGAAAGATGACGAGTGTGGCCGCAGAATGAGAGACAATGCTGCAGGAGCAGAGGGTAAATCGTCTTACCGGCGAGCGAGCGGCAAAGCACTTGCGGCTTTCCAGGAAGAGGAAGGATGGGTCATGATCATGATGGACGCAAGATAGAGACTAGAGGGAGGTGCGGAAGTGCGGACCGAGAGCCGGTACACGTGTCAACCCTAATTTTTCCTCGCTCGCTCTCCTTGTCGCTCTCTCTTTCAACTTCAAGTCTCAGCCCTTCGTCGAATCCCGTGCTTGTAGTCTCCGCTGCCAATGCCACCACGACGAGGGTGCATACGTGCTTCCCACCCGCACTTAGGCGCGCGCGCTGTTACTCGATCGTGCCTTCCACATTAGCCGGCGGGCGTGATGTCCTCCGTTCTTCCCTTCTGCCTCCTGGAATTACCACGGGCACGACCAGGACCGCGACTCCGCCCAGCCGCGGCCAGCATGATCTCCGCACTTTTCCCTTGCCACGACGACCACGCCGACCACGACCAGCCAATTTCCGTGCCCACTCTTGCCACGACGACGAGCCGCGTGCTTCCTACAACGCGCACGCCTCTTGCGTCCATGGTCTATGGCGCACGACACACGATGAGGGACATGCAACACCCTCTGTCCTTCGCCCTTGGCTCGACGACGACGACGATGCCCCCGCGCTTCCCAGGGTGTGATTCATCTTTCGCTCTCGACCCCGACGCACGACGCATGACGGGCACGACCACGACCATGACTAGGATACGTGCGCGGGTACTCAGGTACTTGTGTCCAGCCTCCGCATCGGAGGTCCCTTCCCCCCTCTCTGGCCTCGCGTCTGGGACGGTGCTCCCCGCCTCCCACGCGCGCTTGTATTTAACCCTATCCACAGCATCCCCGCGCTCACAATGCACCGCAGCGACGACGCAGACGTCCGCGATCTGTATGGGCGTGCTGAAACCTGCTCTCGACGAGGTGACGAACGAGGCTAGCGCGCATGCGTGGATTGGACGGACAGCGCATACTGGTCGAACTGCACCTGGGCGTAGGCGGACGTTGTACAATTCATTTGTCGGAGCGCTCAATTTATTCGTCGGAGCGCAACGTCCGCAAATTAACGGACACATACATAGGTATATCTGTGCGTTCGCCCTTCGAGCCCGAAGAGCTGATTCACTGGCAGCTGCTGATGCTTGGTTCTCGGCAGACTTGCATTTGTATTTTTCGTTCTTGAATGGGAGTACTACATCGTTTTTCGTTGTTGAATGGGAGTGCTGAATGAGAGTGAGCGCCACAGCGTGTTTCCCCGCCAACGAAGGATTTGCCCTGCATTTCCCGGAAATCCAGGAAACATCGACTGGCTTTTTCGGCGCGCAGCGCGTCTCCCGTTGTGCAGTGCGTCGCATGCGATCGTTGAGGATTCAAGAGTTCAAGCATAACTCTTATTCCCAATGCACTGGATCGAATTTGTGGACGCTCGGGAGTGCTGTGTCGCTAGCGAACCGGCTATCTCGTGGTGCATGTTGCAATCGACAATTCTGTCCCGTGTCTATTGCCTCTCCGTGCTTGTATTTGGAACCAGGGTGGGATTAATCCGACGTCGACACGGAGATGTCTTCTAATATCTTGCAAAGATCTCTGGCATCTTCCTTCACCGCGCCCTGACATGATACGTCCGCCATTTAAATCCGGCTTCCCGGCGTAATCTGGAGCTCAATTTGCATACTAAGAATATGCGCTGGCTGGATTCATTACAAGGAGCACCATATACAGGATCAGGAGCCCTGCGATGACCTAGGTACACATCGTCGTATCGGAATTCGAGGATCGCAAACATCTCTTTTGGATGTCCACCCAGCTTCTGAAGACATGCGCACGCGTGCCGATGGCGGGGCGTCTTGCGTTTCTGCGAGCCAATCTCGTTGATCACGGCGCTCGGAATTGATCGTTGCCTTCGATGGCCGTGGATTCAGGTTCGCAACAATGAAATCAAGGCCCGGTAGCGGATGGTCCGCACCTGCTGCATATGAATCTGAATATCCGGGTCGATATCAATGCAGGAGTTCGCTCGTTCGATTCGAGCTCGGGCCATGGTATGAACTCCATAATTTTTTATCGCGGTTGGTTTCACTGAACCCCATCTAACCAAGCTCCCAGAGGCTCCCAGGTAGCATTAACAAGGCCCGGAAGCGGATGGTCCGCACCTGTGCTCGTTGGTTCCGTCACGTATCTGTGCAGGGGTTCTCTCGTTCAATTCGAGCCCGGGCGGTGCACGCCGTGTCTGCCCATCGTTTTTTGATTGCGCAACATACAGCAACACCCATGAATATCTTCTTTGTCATTTCACGCGCGAAGTACCAGTCTCTACAGGTTGTTTTCTGATATCAAGCTGATTCCATCCGACATCAGGGGTGAGTTCCTCAACGCCTCTCCACAACGATACGAGGTACATAAATCCAACGGTGCGGGGCGGACATTCTTGCTCCTGGGCGTGCGGAGTCCCAAAAACAAAATGTGTTAGCGAACGAATGATATCCATGTCTAACATACAACCCCGGTCAGCCGATCTGTTTGGGGATCTGTCTCGGGGAGCTCCACCAGAAGATTGACTGTAAATTTGAATCGTTGTAATATTGAAGAGGGAGCCTAATACAGCATCCAGGAACGCGTGAGACACCTCAATGTGATGCGCATCTCGGTCCCGCCGCTCCCGCGAACGCAAATAGAGGCCAGATCGGCTCCTCGATGCAGCGGATCCTTGAGAGGCGTTAAAGGGACGAAGCCATGAGATCCCGGAGAAAACACAAGAGGAATTGGCACTCAGCTCCAGCCAAAATAAAAAGTGTCTAACCACGCTCCTAAATACCATAAACAAGGCCCGGTAGCGGATATCCACACCTGCACTCAATTCAAGATTGCAATACTTGTCTGCAGGAGATCGCTTGTTCGAATCGAGCCCGGGCCATATGCCTCCGCCACGGAATTTTTTCACGCAACCTTTCAACTCCTCCTTCTTTTTCCCTCGTCAATAATTCGGATTCCTGGGCTGATGTATTCAGGTTTACAGGTACCAGCTACAAGGCCCGCTAGCGGATAGTTTGCGCCTGCTGCATATCGAATCGAGATTCGATACCAATGCAGACACCACACGTTCGATTCGAGCCCAGGCCTCACGGCAAAGAAATGATCATTTTTCCCACTCGTCGCACCTCAAGTTTAATCCTGGTTATTTCGAGTTAACAATTCCCGCAACAAGGCGTGTTCGCGGTTGGACCAACTCTACAAACCATTGTTTCCCGAACCTTCAGGAGATCGCTCGTTCAATTCGAGCGCGGGCCGTGGAAATGAATTGTCCCCCGTACCTTTTTCCCATTCAATTGGAGCTCATGAGCACTCTCTCCCTCCGTTCGAATCCTCATCTTCTTCAGTATTATGAAGCGCGTTCCCGAATCCAAGCCCTCGTCTCGTTGAACTGACGCGATGTGTTCCCTAATTTGTGCGGTGAGCAAATCAACCTTCCCCTATCTTACCAAGTTTGCAGGTCCCAGAAGAAGGCCCGGTAGTAGTGGACCGCATCTGCGTCGCATGAGTTGTTGGCTAATTATGAGCCATTCTGCAGGAACTTCTCGTTTGACTCAAGCCTGGGCCATACCACTCTGGAAAACCTTTTTCTTTCTTTCTTTTAAGATCTCGTTCACTGGCATCCATTCCCAGATAAACTTATTGATTTCTGCATCCGCAGTCCGACATGCATTGAGAGGCTCGGTTCGGCGCCTGCGCGACAGCAATCACATCCGTGGCACTAGTACTGATGTATGGTTCCCCTCATGCCGATTCGAATCATGCTAATGCATTCACAGGTACCCAAACAAGGCCTGATAGCGGTGAAACTGCGGCTACACTTTATGATATCCTTCCGTTGTTTGAATATGATTACAGCCTGGGCCATCAGAATTTTTGTCCTATTCACTGCTAAACACTGAATTCACTCCCAGCCCCACTCTATTTTCCAGTCTCGTCTGCATTAGTAGGAGGGCAATTCTGAAATCCAACATGTTGTGATGATTGAAAAACCCAATGAATCCCAGGATTATGAAGGGAACCCTCGTCTCAGAAGGATCATCACATCCATCGTGCTCACAACGAGGGTTGAAATCCAATTTCAACAAACACAATATATAAAGTACAGCTGTTACAGTTTCGAAGTGATATGATACAATATATGACCGGGGCGTGTTCGGTACACAATGTTATCTGCAACCCATGAGCGCCGAATCCTCCGCAAGAAAATGCTGCAGACCTACCGATTACCATAGCGGCTCTCCTGCATGATCATTCTCGAATTGGATGGGGTAAACGGGGTAGCTCTTCCGCCGGAAGGTGTTGCGGATGCGCTCGTCATACGTGTCGGGCATGGCCACGGGGATGAGGTGGAGGGTGCGGCACATGATGTTCTCGTTGAGGAGTTTATGCGTGAGGTTAAGGTTCTGCAGCGGGGCGGAGCTCGAAACGAGGCGGCGGTCGTCGGCGTCGGAGGTGGGCGCGAGCCCGTGGATGTGGGCTCGGAGGACAGCTTGCCCTTCGGCCACGGTGAGGGAGGGGAAAGCAGGGGAGAGGGAAGGCGACATGCTAGGAGAAAGGTAAGCTCATGACGGGAGTAAATAGATAAAGTGGTTCCTACCTCGACAAGATAATTGCTGATTTGGCAACTTGAACTGAGCAAATTTGGAGTGGTGTACATTTGTTGGAGTTCACCTAAAATGGTCAGTCTTTTATACATGGCAGGGGGCTAATGTCTGACCTTCGTTCGGGCTGTGCGGGGATGAACCTCTCCTATCCGCGCGGGTGGCGGAAGCCCCCTGAGTGAGCATCGCCTTGCCACTTCGATCGGCCGATCTAGAAGGTCTCGGGGTTTTCAAGGCTGTTCACGGAACTCCCTAGCGGAAAATGGCTGTTGTGAAAATGCATCGGGGAATTAGAAACAATGGGAGAAATGTGTGAATAGAGCGTGTCGAGCAATCTGCATGCCGTGTTTGGTTCGGAAGTCATCGGCTTGATTCGGCTGATTCAGCGCTTAGCGATGGGCGATGTTCATAACCGGTTTTGCAACTTCCTAGGTGTTGAAGAATTTCCTGTTTTGGGATGAGGGGGCCCGGGGGTGTTGATTCACACTGTCAGCGGGTGTATTATATCTCCTTGAATTGCTTATGTTTGTTCTCCGCAGCTTCCGTTACAAACAAACATGTCTCAGTTTTGGCTCTACACAACTGAGATGTGAGTACATCCATTCTAGCCATTCCCACTTACTTATGACTACATCAGTTTGTATTTATTTAGGTCCATAGTACTAAATCTTGCCCCCAACTGAGACTTTATATTCATTTAGTTCGATCCTCCTGTGTGGGTTGCACGTCGATTTTTCACAGAGCAGTGCCTTGATGATCGCGTGGTCCTAAGCAGGCTTCAGCTCCGAATGCAGTCGCTGCGGGTCAAGTATCAGTGCATGCAGATCTCGCATCCTCTGCACATCATGAGCAGGCAAGTACTGCACTATGATGGTGGCAGTGATAGATTGCATTGAATTGAAATGATAAGAAAGTAAATTTGTCCCACTATGTTGCAAAGTGTGAGAAGAGCATGGAAATGCACCTGTCCTCGTGAGAGTTAAATACCAGAACCTGTGAGATGAGATGCATCATCATACATATTGGGCAATAATAGATTGTATTGAATTGAAGTGATGTAACAAAGATTTGTACCACGAGACAGTGCGAAGTGTGGGAGAAGCAGGAAAATACATCTGTACTTGTGAGAGCATTTTGGACTGAAACATGATGAAAATGAGATGCATCATGATTCTGGATGATGTTGGGAAGGACATATAAGAGGTTTCATCTCGACTTTTCCCCCCCAACATGCCTTTCACAACCATGGTCACTGAAACACGTTTGGTCAACATCGTTGCCTGCTTGACTCCGATCATATTACTCTTGGACGAGTTCCATGATGGATTTGGAACCCCCTTTATTCCTGCAATTTCAAACACAACTGTCTCTCTGATCACTCTGGTGCAGGTGTGTGGTTATCATAAATCATTGTGCCAGACTTACCTGTTATTGCAGAATGTGAAGAAAAATAAAGAGGAATGTATCAAGCTCATGGAAAATGTTCTTGAGTTGCTCTATGCTGTCGTCAATCTCCACATGACAGCTGGAGCTGCATCAAGTCTTCCTCCTGCAATCTTGTTGGCTTTTGCAAAGCTGACAGAGTATGTTCCTCTAACTCCTTGGATGTAGAATGACAACTGAGAATTTATTTAGAACACTTCACAAAGTCTTTGCATTCATGGAGGCACAACAAAAGGGGAACAAAATCAAATACTTCTTTTGTCAGAGTGAGATGAAGACACTCCTCAATGAATGTCATACAGGATTACAGCAGGTTTCTGACATGTTCAAGGTATGGGTTTCAGACTTACTCTCAACCTGAGTATTCAAAAATCCCCCCAGATGGAGGGTGCCATCAAACTTCATGGAAACATTGTTGAGATGCAGAAGGAAATGGAAAGGATCCACAAGGAACTGCTTGAATTAATTTTGACCTCTTCAGATGCAACAATTTCAGACAGGTCATCCTCGGTACATATCTTCTCCATTGAAATTGGAGTGACAACTCATTTTGCAATCAGATTCACCACTGGCCCAATAGCTTGCATAATAGGTAACACACAATCCGGTGCTTGTGCAACTAAACAACACTCATTCTTTATTTTCTGTCAAGCTCAAATTCAATTTCCATGTTGCCTGCACAACCCAAGATATTGCATGGTCGGGAATCAGAGCTCAAACATGTTGTGGAAATTCTCGACCAGGAATCTGCAAGGATAGCAATCCTAGGTGCTGGCGGAATGGGGAAAACAAGCCTTGCAAAAGTTGCTCTACACCATAAAGACATTATTTCCAAATACCAGCATCGGTTCTTTGTGGCTGCTGATTCTGCTACCACTAGTATTGAACTTGCAGCTTTGATTGGGTTACACCTAGGATTGAAGCCTGCAAAGGACCTTACAAAGCCAGTTGTGCACTACTTTTCCAATGAGAGTCCTTCTCTTTTGGTTCTTGACAATCTGGAAACTCTTTGGGAGCCAATCGAGTCTCGTGGTGGTGTTGAAGAGTTTCTATCAAGTCTTACAGATGTCTCACATCTAGCACTTATGGCAAGCAAATATCAATTTATGCAATGTCACTTCCGCTCACATCTCTATAGATAACCATGCGAGGTGCAGAAAGGCCAGCAAAAGTCTGCTGGACTCACCCATTTCTGCAGCCTTTGAATCCCCTATCAAATGATGCAGCTCGTGAAACATTTGTAGCCATTGCTGAGGATTTTCATGAGAACGAGGATATTACCAAGCTCCTCTCTTTGACCGACAACATGCCACTAGCAGTGGATCTCATAGCCCATCTTGTGGACCATGAAGGGTGTTATCATGTCTTGGCTCACTGGGAGACAGAAAAGACCTCTTTACTTTCCAGTGGTCATGATAGGAGGTCCAACTTGGATATGTCAATCACCATCTCTCTTTCAAGCCCTCGACTAAGCTCTGGTGCCAAGGATTTGTTGAGCCTGCTTTCTATTCTCCCAGATGGCCTCTCAGAAGCTGAGCTTCTCCATAGCAAACTTCCTGTAAAAAATATCCTCGAATGCCGATCTATGCTGCTTAGGACATCTCTAGCATATGAGGATGGTAGAAAAAGGCTAAAGTCATTGGTGCCTATCCGCGAGTATATGCAGCAGTTCCACCCTGCTCCACCACCCTTACTTCACCAAATTGAAAAGCACTTCCACCTTCTTCTTAATGTGTATGAAACCCATCGTGGAGCACAGCAGGTGGTGACACAGCTCAACCAAATAATTTCAAATCTGGGAAACCTACATCAAGTCCTACTGCAAAGGTTGAGAGTGGACAATCTGATGCTTGAAGATTCAATAACTTGTGCCATTTCTCTGAACAGTTTCAGTCGAGAAGCCGGGTATGGCCATCATGTATTAATGAATCATATCCCTGCTGTTCTTTCTTCAATTCACAATGACAGACTAGAAATATTGTTCATTATTGAGGTGTTTAGCTGTCGGCTCTACCATCCCATTGTCAATCCCGAACAATTGATCACTCAAGCTGTATGTCACTTTGACAAGTTCAATGATCTACTCCTCGAGTGTGAGTTTTTCCCATGCTTTGTGATTGATTTTTCTTCTAATAAAATGAAAATAGCGAAGTTCTATGTTATGGTTGGAGAGTACATCTTTCATTGTCAAATGGACATATCCAGAGCCAACCAATTCTTTGACAAGGCCCTCATACTATCAAAATCCTGCAGAAACAAGAAGCAACAGGCCTCAGTATTAGTTATGCTTGCCTCCATCATATGGAATATTGGGGACTATCCTGCAGCCCAAATACATGCCCACGAAGCACAAAGACTGGCCCAGCTATCTGCAGATTTATACAGCGAATCAAATGCACTGCGGATTGAGGCCATGTGTGCCAAGGAACTTGGTGACTACAAGAGCAGCATGATCTTGTGTCACAGAGGAAGAAAACTCTTGGAGCTTTGTGGGATGTCTGAAGGCAGTTTAAACTATTATATCATGGCTGAAGAGGCACAGGTCCATCTTCTGAAATCAGAATATGCAGAGGCTTGCAACATCCACATTGAAAATTTTCTGAAGACTCAAGATGCATATGACCATGCTTTTGGCCTTGTCAATCTGGCAGAGATTGATATTATTATTGGTGCAAGTGTACAGAATGTCCAGCATCACCTGGACAAAGCAACAGAATTCTTCACTGCTGCAGGAGATCTATATGGATTGAATTACTGTGACATCATCTTAGAACAGCTTAATCTCAGAGAAAGAGAGACTCATACTGCAAAGTTGATATTCCAGCAGTGTTTTAACTCAGCCAGACAAAATGACAATCAGGCTGCATTCTTGTGCCTGGAAAGCCTTGCAGATACTAGCCGGTGGCCTGCATGCATTTTCGAATGGGCATCAAGATGGACAGTGGTATATTTAGTGTATGCACAAGGAAAAAAGAACAAGAGGGCACTCCACAAGGCACTTCAATTCCTGGGAGATGTGTTTCTCAGACAAGGAGATCTCAATACAGCAGGCAGTCTTTTCACTGTGGCATTAGATACATTCACATATATGGACATCCACCACAGTCGAGGCGAGTGCATGCTTCACCTTGGGGATATCTCAGAGCAAAGAGGACATTTGGTGGAGGCTGTCAAATTTTGGAAAGAGGCTCGGCCTCTCTTTGAGTGTTCATTGCAAACAAAGGAGATCACTCAAATTGACACCAGACTTGCTGCTATTGATCAGTAGATATTGCATGGAAATGGTACCTATTCCATCCTCTAAGTAGCCGTTGGAGTTGGAAAAGATAGAGATGTGCTGGGGAAATGATTGATAGGGAACATATTGCTAGTTCTTATTACCCTTGGACTTCTTTCTGTACTGCTATTTATGTGGTAGGGACTCCTTCCAATATTTCAAATTCATGGTTCGGTTGATACCAGACTTAGCTTCCCCAAGTTAACTAATATGAACTCTGTTTGATGTCACAATGATCTGTTCCTGGCATGACTGCAAGCCAGCTAGTACTTATTCATCTAATATCTAACTCCAACAGGCTGCACATTCCATACATCTGGCAAATCCACCTCGCAGCGAGGACCATTGCCAAGGTCATAATGTCAACCTGATGATCACTGCATTTTTTCATTCAATTTGACAGTCATGCATCACAGGGGGGGAGGGGTCGAATACGATTTCTGGTTGTTCCAAGTCGAGCATGTCGCGTAGATCCCGCGGCGACGGTTCACCACTCAATAGGGGAAGTCAGAGTGGATGATTCTACGTCGATTCTGGCTCGATTCGGACTTCAATTCTGAGCCGATTCTGAGACCAGAATCGGCCGAGAATCGATGTCGCCAGAATCGAAATAGAATCGCTGTTCCTCCTCGGGAGGAGGAACACACACAGAATCAACCCAGAATCGATCCGAGAATCGATCTGTTGATACGCGTGTTCCATTTGATCTCATGATGAAAGAGAATCGACTTGTTGAATTGGCGCTGAATCGAAATCAGAGTCGAAGTGGTCAAAGTTATACGCAATTCTCGACAGATTCTGGTCTCTGAATCGGCCCAGAATCGAAAGCCGAATCGACCCAGAATCAAACGTGAACCGTTCACTCTGACTTCCCCTAATATTCGCGTCTGTTTGTCTGTAATGGTTTCTTTCTAGGAGCATTGGCTTGGCGGAACTACAAGAATGCCCTACTGACGAAAGTCCCAGGGTTACGTTATTATCCTGCGGGAGCTTGCTTGTTCGAATCGAGGCTGGGCGATTAAGCTCTCCGAATTTTATGAACTTTGAAATAACACATTTGAATGCATAACTCACGCGTGAATCCTGTCAAAAAAAAAAATACGGCGGAACATATCCATAACCCGGGCTCGATTGGAACGAGCGCTTCCCACGGAAGCCATTGACATACTGGGCAACTCTTTTGCAGGCGCGGAGCTCCCTAACCGCAACCGGATCTTTACTCGTCGTGGCGAGCGCGAATAAACAAGAATTGAACTAGCAAAAAGAGTGGCCGAGGCGCACCTCACGAGACGGTCTCCTGGATTTCCCTGTCATCCAGGTGAGCGCTAAGCACCCGCAGCAAGGAATACGCACGGATACCTGTATGCTACTGTATACCAAGGGAATTCACCACGGAATGAGGGAGTTGTCGCGAGATATAAAAAGATGGAAATGCGCCGACCCACTGGTCAGGCCCGGGCTCGATTCGAACGAGCGCTTCGCAGAACATCTTTTGCCTCGTCTATTCAGTGCGGGTGCGGAGCCATCCGCTACCGAGCCTTCTGTCTGGGACCTGCGAACCTAATATTATATGTATCAGCATTCGAGTCATGAGTGAAGCTCGTTAAATAAAATAAAAAATGTAGCAAAACAGGGCTCGAGTCGACTGAGTGGACGCCCCAGGCCCCTATAGATGAACGAAGCGTGAGGTTCCGGACGACCCACTTCTTAGCCGTCTTTCTGGTACCTGGGAGTATAAATATATACATATGCGCATTCGGATGAAAATAACTCACTCGTGAATGGTGTCAAAAAAAAACCGGCGTAAAGGCTGCATGGCCCGGGCTCGAGTCGAATGAGCGATCCTGGAGAAACCTTCATGCCCACATGATAACGAAGACAGGTGCGGAAACCTTCCACTACCGGGCCTTGATTTCTTGGTCGAAACTCGAATAAACCAGCATTGAAACTCACCTCACCATTAAATCGTGTCCGATAACAAAGACAGAGAAAGTGTAATGATGACCTAGACTCGAATTGAATGAGCGACGTCCTGCAGGCAAGTGTGGTGTCATCCACTGAATCGAGGGCAGGTGGGGAAACCATCCGGTACTAGGCCGTGCTTTCATACCTGCGAATCTAAATACACCAAGGAAGTCACCAATGAATGGAATGAAAACAATGCGTCATAAGATCCCCATGGCTCGGGCTCGAATCAAACGAGCGATCCTACGGAGACTTTCATGCACCTATATCGAGTGCAGGTGCGGAATTCATCCGCTACCGGGTCTTGATTTCGTAGTTGCGAGCTCGAATAGATCGGTATTGAAATCGAACTCACCATTAAATTGCATTAAATCTTGAGGAGGAGCAATGGCCTGGGCTCGAATCGAACGAGCGAGCGACGTCCCACGGACTTTGGGGTTATGAATCCTCCAAAATTTGAATCCGTCAGTGAAGTCACCAAGAATGAAAAAAGAGCTCGTTCATAAATTACGCATGGCCCGGGCTCGAATCGAGCGGGCGGAGCCCGCATTGATAGCAAGTAAGAGCAAGAGATATCATGCAGGCACGCTACCGGGCCCCTTTCCGTCCCTACGAACTCGATTAAGTTATGATACACTGGCAGCGAAAAAGCTGAATAGAGCGAGGACGAGTGTGACCGCAGAATGAAAGCATGCTGCAGCAGCAGACCTTACAACAGTGAGCGGGCGGCAAAGCACTTGCGGCTTTCCAGGACGAAGGACGGGTCATGATGGACGCAAGACAAGAGAGAGAGGAAGGTGCGGAAGTGCGGACCGGGAGCGGTAACCCTAACCTTTCCTTTTAATTTGCTTCTTCCAACGTTCATCGCTCGCTCTCCCCTAGTCTTCAGCCCCTGCAGCCGCCAAACCAGGATGCGCACAAACCCCGTTGCTACGACGACGAGGACGCTTACGCGCCTCTCGCTCGCACTTAGGCGCGCGCGCTGCTCCTCCGCCTTCGACGCTCGTGCCTTCGGGGACTAGGACGCATGACGAGGACGAGGACGAGGACGAAGACGTTTCCGCACTCAGCCCTTGCCACGATGATCACGCCGGTCCCGACCAGCCAATCTCCGCGCCCCCCACTTGCCACGACGACGAGCACGCGCGGACTCGGACGGGTGTGCCGCCTACGACACTCGTGCCTCTTGCGTCTATGTCTATGGCGCATGACATACGATGAGGGACACGAAACACACAGCCTCTCTACTTCGTCCTTGGCCCGAGGACGACGACGATGCCCCCGCGCTTCCCAGGGTGTGATTCATCTTCAGCTCTCGAGTCTCGACCCGACGCACCACGTACGACGGGTACGACCACGACCATAACTAGAACGCGCCTACAGCGTCGGTATCCAGCGTCATTGGCGTTTCCCTTGAGATTCCTTTCCTGATGCGTCTCTGGGCGGCAAAATCAGGCCTCTCCTGGCTGGGAAACGCTCTCTAACTTGGATCCGACCGGCTATTTAGACTACTTTTTACGCGTGATTAGGATAGGCAAGTTTCTACCTTAGATTCCGCGCGGCGGGGAAGTTCACCTGGGAACACTAGATACTCGCACACAAAATTCAAGCACCAACGACCTTAGTCAGGATAGACCATTGGCGCACCCAGCAATGTTCTTGCCAATAATTCCACCGTGATTCCGATCTCGGGTGTCGATGAGGGGCTAATAAATATGTCGCGAGGCCGACGCAGAGTCGCGGCGGCGCTCTAGATAGTGAGCCGCGACAGGTAATACGGGATTCTTGAGCAAGGGGTGATCCGGGCGTGTAACGTCGGCGTAAGTTTGACGTAAGTACCTGCTGAAACGCACTGGCTGAAACGCACTGGAACATCCTGGCAGTGTATCAAGCCCATGCATATGTACTGATGAGAACAAGCCGTCGACATTGGAGAGGCAGCAGCGGAAGTTGACAACAGTCAACACTGATAGGACGTGCGAAGGAAAGTCCGTATTTGGATTGTGTTTGGATCAATCAAGGATCAATCGGGTGGAAAAAAACACAAACAAGCAACTACGCTTCTTCTGTCTCTTCAATCATGATTCATGATTCATGCCAGCGGCGGGGACCCTAGTACCCCAGAAGGTTTTGGAGGCATCGCTTGCCGTGGATCAAGCGCTTGGCTTTGGACTTTGAAAAGACTCGTGGCTGCGGGACTCTCGAGCTCTGACACCGGACTTAGGCAAGACCTAGGTAGTCGTGCTTGGGGGAATCCCCGTTCTGTCTCGGACAGTCTCATGCGCCGCCGCCAAACGCCAGTCATAAATGAATCGCAACTCTGATTATACTGACCGCTCACTGCATCTGATGGGCCCCGTCAGTAACGCTTCTCCGACAAGTGGCGACACAGTCGAAAAACTTCTATCGTGGACGCGCAGGAACGAACAATTTTACTTTACTCCGTGGCTTCTATCAAGCCGTACATCAAGCCGTACATCAATAGCCCCTTGTTCCGGACGCCTACCTCAGCGCTATATGTTTGATCAGCCCATAAAACCCGTCATGACGAGCAGCATCCACATCCACATTCTTTCACATCCACACTCGTTTTCCTTCCTTCTCCAACGACTACACCCTAATGCCTTCTTCAATGCGTCTCCTCACAATCGCTGCCCTCTTCGTCTGTGAGCCATCTCGCCTTCTGTGTACGTTCATCTCAACTGATTGACGGCGATCGACAGCGGCTACGGCCCTCCAAGTCGTGCCCCCGGGCCACAGAGGCGCTGTCCATGCCCCGGTGCCCGCGAACACTACCGCAGCCACGCCCGACAACTCTGGCATCGCGCAGGCCGCCGGCCAGGTTAACCAGAAGACCGGTCCCGCCCCCGACGCAGCGCCTAACGCCGATGTGTCTCCCACCAGCGTTACCGCTCTCGACGGGACGCTCATCAACACCACTATTGCTGACGCCTCCGCCGGTAACAGCACGCGCCGCCGCCGCAATAGCACACGTCGCCGCCGCAACGGGCGGTTCGGAAAGCGCGAGGACGGCTTTAAGGAGGTCTTCTCCCCCTTGCCGGCCGGCCAGCACGACGCGTCAATTGAGGGCACCGCGTACCTCACGTACACCGTCGTCCCTAATTCGACTTACAATGTCGACGCTTGCCTGAACTGGTGTGCCGGGATAGACGGGTGTGGTACGTGCTCTCTTCCTGGATTTTCGATATCGTACTCTATTGCTTCCGCCGCCGGCTTCTCATTTCCGGCACATTCCACCCTGTCATCCCCCCTTAGTCCTCCACCTTCGAGATCCTTCTTTCGACACCCTTTATTATTAGCTTTCGCTTCCGTGTGCTGATACTCGACCTAGTCTTCGTCAACCTCTACTACGAGTTCAACAACCCTCTCCTGGACTTTGTCTTCTCCGAGAAATCGAACCTCAAATGCGCCGCCTACGCCGACGTGCACAGCGCCGCCGAGAAAACCAACTTTGGCGGACAGGCGTTGTACTCCCAAGTTGGTGTCCACTTTACTCTCCACACATCCTTTGTATGCCCAACTCACATAACCTCTTTCCACAGGTCGGGAACGAGACCGTCCCCCTCTCGTTCATCACGCAGAGCAGCGGCTGGGGGCTCGATAGTCTCGAAGACCCTACTGACCCCGAGGGCTACCAGCTC
Organism: Mycena epipterygia; assembly: GCA_029281465.1. Classification (NCBI taxonomy): domain Eukaryota; kingdom Fungi; phylum Basidiomycota; class Agaricomycetes; order Agaricales; family Mycenaceae; genus Mycena; species Mycena epipterygia. The sequence continues at coordinate 414,015 of JARJCQ010000066.1, read as the reverse complement.
GTCTTTGGGCCTACTGGCGGAGCCAACAACGCCCCTGGAGTGAGTGCCCCCTCGATTTATCGTCAATTAACCTCCGTCTTCGACCATGTTGCGCCTTCCCTCCCTTCGACGTCGTTATTCTCCCTTCTTTTCGTCCTCGCCTTTTGACTTGACGTCTCCTGCACCTTGCTACTTCCTATACCCTTCCCTGTGATCCCTGCCCCGACCTCCTTTCCTTTCTCTGTCCCGCCTCCGCTTCCGTCCCGATGCTAACCCACTTCTAGTATATGGGCTTTGCCTTCATCGATAAATACGACGTCGATGCCTGCGCGCAGCTCTGCAACGGACGCGGTGCGGACCCCAACGGTGGAGGATGCGCGTACTTCAATATCTGGCGCGCGGTCGTTAGCGGGATCCCAACAACGTACACTTGCTCCATGGTCAGTGGCCTCCCGTCCTCCTTATCTGTTTCTTTGAGAGCTCGGTCATCCGAAACCTCTGCACGAGGACCCTGAACTCGGATTCCCGAAACCATCCTGGTATATTTTCTTATCGCACAATAACGTTGCCCCAACTGGCGAGGATTAACCGGTTGCTTGAATGGAGGGGCAGGAATTCGCCGACTTTTTTGAGGTCATCGGATCGACCTTCTTCTGGAAAGACTAACTCCGCCCCTTCTCTCGTCCGCTCCCTCGTCTGCCGCCCTTGTACCCGCTCATGCTGACCCGCTCACAGTACTTCCTCGTCGCCGACGAATCCACCGCCGTCAACTTTGGCCAGGGCGACCTCGTGGTGACCCTCTCCCGCGGCTACAAGCGTCTCTCCGTCTTGCCCGACGGCGGCTTCGAGGGATACACCGCGTGCGACGACTTCTGCTTCACTCAGTCCTACGAGAACTGGATCGGCACCAGCTCGCCCGGCGGCGACCTCGACGCCAACATCTTCTTCTTTGCGGACTACGCGCACACCGGGCACGGCTCCGCGCTCCTCGGCGCGGCCTTCGGCGACGACAGCCTTGCGGGGACCCTCACGCCCGCCGCGCCGCTGAAGACCAAGGCGGGCACGGGCTACGTCATCCAGGCGTTCATGATGTCCGCATTCTCGGACGAGGAGGACGCCGCGAAGGTGGACATCATGTGGAATGGCGTGCGCGTGGGCGGCGTCAGCGGGTTCATGCCCTACACGCTCGTGCAGGTGGCTGTCACCGGTACCGGCAACGACGTGCTCTCATTCGTCGGAGGTGCCGCACCCGCGTGGACCTTTATCGACGATGTCTTCGTCTACGAGGGCCCCGTGGCCAACTAGGGCCTGATTTGTTCTAACGTTCAAGGAAATTGGAAATGCGGCACAGTGCCTCGTCTACTTTCTGTACGGTCTTTTCCCCACTTACTCACTTTCATCATGGTTAATCGGGAGAATTGGTTATTTACCCACTATTTATTTGTCTCCCTTATCTTTATTTGCATTCCGCTCAACCACACTCATTCTCTCGCTGATTTCGGACCTTTTGGACTTGTATGGGTAGATGATAGAGGAGCGTCACCACAGATGACCTCACTATTTACGCAGTATCAGCATAATACAATGCGTGCCCGCAAAGGTTTATATTCGACATGCAACTGGAATGGTGTTGGAAGACAGAATGATTCTGGCACAAAGTACTAAGACGGACTCAAACGAGAACAATAAAACTAAAATCCCTGTCGCCACAACATCCACGCCAAGAATAGTCATCACGGGGAGGGAGCCTGAGGGAGCCAGACTGGTGCGGCTCCCATTCAGCTCGCATGACCGAATTATGTTTATGATTGAACTGAAAAATAAAATAAAATAATGAATATGAACCAGGACGAAAAGATGTGCGAGTACCAACTTAGGTTGAAAAGGAAACGCCATGAACTAATATTGGAACGTCGGGAGCCACAAGCAATGAGCTCTCTTTCAAGCTAAGTCTGCGCCCGATGCATACAAGGAATTTCTTTGGGTCCGCTCAAGGTCGTCCTGTAACCGAAATTCGAACGTGTTCACATGCAAAGTCAACGGATCTCACCAAGCCGCCCACTCGTGATCAGTCTCGACGTGCCCGACTAATGCTCGACAACTGCTCGACAAGTGAAACTCGTTAAATGAAAACAAGACCGAGCAGAACTTATATATGGCCCGGGCTCGAATCGAACGCGCCATCCTGCGGAAACGGTTATACCACATCGAGTGCAGGTGCGGAAACCATCCGTTACTGGGCCTGGATTTCTTAGTCGAATAAAGCAGCATTGAAATTGCCCTCACCATCAAGTCTTGTCCGATAAAAAAAAAACATAGATATGGATCGGCCCGGGCCCGAATCGAACGAGCAATCCCGCGAAAACTTCCATATCCACATTGTACGGTGCAGGTGCGGAACTGTCCCCTACCGGGCCGTAGTTTCGTAGATCAGCATTCAAATCGACGTCACTTGTCCGATAAAAAGGGTGATGGCCTAGGCTCGAATGGAACGAGCGACGTCCCACGGACAAATGTGGCAGGTGCGGAAACCATCCGCTACGAGGCCTTCATTCCTCCATCCAAAATTTAAAATACAACATCGCACTCCCGATCCATGACCCAGGCTCGAGTCGAACGAGCGATCCTTCCGGGAACAATTGTATCATATATCGAGGACAGGTGCGGAACCATCCGCTACCGGGCCCTGAGTCCATAGTCGCTAGCTCGAATAGATCAGCATTGAAATTGACCTCACCATTAAATCTTGTCCGATTAAAAAGAGAGATGAAGAGCGATGAAACATGGCCTAGGTTTGAATTGAATTCGAGCGATGTCTCGCGGACAAATGTGTTATTGGCATCCGCCGAATGGAGGGCAGGTGCGAAAACCCCCTGTTACCAGGCCTTCATTTCCTCCCTCCAAAATTTAAATATGTCAGCGAAGTCACCAATGAATATGAACGGGATTTAAAAAGACGTGCACAACATACCCACACAGGGGGCATCAGCCGTGGCACATGGTTTGATGTGCCACGGCAGATTATGCGTAGAATGTGGCCAGTTTTGGGCTGGTTGTTCATGAGATTATACAATGATAACATCAGATAAGATGAAGCAATCGCCGGGATGCGGTCACCTGATGAATGAGCAAAATGTTTCGTAAAATCGTGAAATTTGAGTGGGTGTGCAAAATAATGAGTGGTAGGTAGCTGTGCCCTGGACCTGAGGCACTATTATCAACTGGTAAGTATCAAGAAAATACTTAGTTGCAGTCTCGAACATGACACGTCGATTACATGGGAACACATGCTCATCACGTCGCGCTCTCTTTGTCTCCTCTACTTCGACTTTCATCATGGATAATTGCTACTAAACCGCTTTTTCGCGTGGGCTCAAATTTTGCTGGATGTAATTACACCTCATTTCGCAGAGTTGAGGAACTTTTCTTATTTTTGTGCAAAAAAAAAATCATAAAAAGAGAGTATTATTTTCTGGGCCACAATATCCGTGGCGCTGACTCTGGAATATTTTTGTGATTTTACACCCAACACAGAGTGAACAAAGAATTAAACATTGTATTTATTTTGGTCGCGAACTGATGCAAGGCGCTCAATTTGGTATCGGTCTTGAGTACTGGAGTGACTTACATATCAAGCCTAACACTGGTCACAAACTACAAAACCCCCCAAGCTCAACATAGCGACATTCCTTTCAAAACTAACTCCCCAAGTCTCACCCTGGCCCCATACCAGTGCCTTGAAATCCTATAAATATTAACTTGTGCTCTGGGCGTAGGGTCAGTAAAGTACCAGTCACTGCATACGTTGCCTGCACTGCACACTGCGCCACAGATGTACTGTAGTTCAGTTTTCCTTCACTCTAATTATCAATATGGATGTCCTACAGATTCAGGGTATGTCTCAACCGGCACTCCAAGGTGCTATTCAAAATATATGACTTGAGAGCCGCTGCAACCGCTATTGGCTGTTTCTCCAGGCGGCAATCATGCCAGTCACGGCAAGGTGCGGCATGGAGTCTAGATCAGTGATGCCGGGGCCCAGTGGTGTTCTGCCGAGGGCGGATAAGACAGCCGCGATGTTCCGTACAGATAAAAACAGCATCAAACTCATACAGCCCTGCTACCCCACGCCGATTTGCGCTCCCGCGGATGCCTAGCTACCCCCAGATGCAAGGTACACACTGTGCAATGCCGCTGGCAACGGTGTACCAAGCCAGAATGGAAGCGCGGCAGCATGCGGGTGCAACGGGTGGGTGGAACAGGCAGGCCCGGCGGAAATGATAGCAGGACCGCAACAAATTAGATGATGGGATTGACCATCCCGTTCGGGCCGGGATTGGCGACCAGGCTACAATTTAAGCACGGTGGCGGGCGGTGTGGGAGGAATTATAGATGGAGCGGATTACTGTGGGATACGCCACGAAGTAACCCCATCCCTCCGCCGATTAACATCAAAGGAGGTGTCAAATAATCCGCCCCTCTCCCCCAATCGAGCCTCAAATGGACAGCTGAAACGGCTGCACCCTAGCCATCCAGGATGGCTAGTGTCATGGCCATAGGCTCTAATTCCCATGACTAGGTCTGTGTGTCATTAGTCTAAATGGATGTATATGTACTCAAAAGTATTCATACAGCATGAGAGGATGAGAGCTCCGCTTGGACGAGGTGAATTTCGGACGCAACTCAACTACATAAATACAGCCCTCGCTCCACCCACGGGCAGGACGACGACGTGTACTCCCCACGCTCGACTATGACACTCTCTTGCTTCTGCAGCGCGCGATTCCAGTAAAGACGAGGGGAACGAGGAATGAATCAATCGCTTTCAAGGCAGGACGTGGGTGGCCGGAGATTGCCTGCAAACGAACTCGCCTTGGATAGTGATTGGAGGCCCAGGGCCGAAAGTGTAATTTAGCTTGTTTTGTCCACTTAGGCTGGGACAACGCTTGAAACCTGTCCGTGCCGTGCAATATTACCTACCTATGTACCTACCTCACAAGTCATGCCGGATATAGATTTATCTCTAGGTGACAGACATGTTATCTCCATTTCTCAGTACAGTCGTTTATATATCACAGCCCGCCTCGCCCGATATATCAAAATGCTATTACATATCCGCTAAACTTTTGCCCTTTTAATTGCAATCCCACTACATAACGTTCATCCAATGAATACAGTTGGATGTAAGCCATTGAAACTGCGACGATGCAATACTCGTGGTTCTAGGACGCATCAAGTACTGATGACCCTCTCTTTCCAAGCAAATTTTCAAGATCGACGATTACACGACATGTTCCCTGGCTCTCCTGATGCTGACAGGTATGAGACTTTCAACTTCTCCATCTTAGCTTGTCTGGACCCAAGGCGTAGATGTTTAAATGCCTGCTCTTCGGGCTTCAACACTTGATAGGTCGCCTTTCATGCTATTCCCGATGGCGCTAATGAAGGATGAAATCGTTCAAATTGCATTACACTGCTACTCTAGAGTCTCAACGAATGGAGATAAAAGGGACATATAAGTGTAAGGTGATTCCTCACCTTTCCCGACAACTTGCTTCTTACACCCACCCCACAGTCTCGAAATTTGAATACATATGTTCTCAAGACTCTTTGTCATCGTTCCCGTACTCTTCGTTGTACGTGCCTTCCCTACAAACAGCCTGATCAGAGCTATGTCATTGATCTATTCTTGGCTGACAGAGTCTGACCGCCGCCCTCCCGGACAGCAACTTCGCAGCCCGCTCAATCAATGACCCCCCCCTCCCTCTATGCTGCACCACCTTGTCAACCTGTCCCATTGGGAATTTCGATTGCGTGAGCGGTTGCACCCTTCTGGTCGGTCCCCCCAGCAGCTGGTATGTAGCCTCCACGGAGCGTTCCCTCCTCGGTCCTAAGTACGATTTGCTGAGGAGACCTTGGATAGTCAGGGTAAATGGGCCGTTGCCTGCAAGTTCACTGGTTCGGACAATACATCAGGGCTCGAGTGCCCCTGCCTTTGTTCGGAGGGTGGATTTTGTTCGCGTTGTTGACAAATTATAACCTGCGCTCGATGGCGCATCAATTCAGCTTGGACATGTACACCTAACACTCTATTGGATGCCATACGCTCGATTACGAGTACTTATGTAATCGTATTCTGATGTCAACTTCTCTAAGTCTTGTCGTCCTCGGCATCTATTTATCTAATCCCAACCTCTTGGTATGCTTCCCGGGGAGGGGCTCGGGAACATCAAAAAGTGATTTTCTGTCTTACCGTGCAACGCGCGGCGAGTTTCTTGATGATATCATTGTCCTGGTCAACAGCGAATATTTCTCTATAATATCATTGTTACCTGTTTTGCAACGATGCTTCACTAAGTAACTTGTTGAAACTAACTTAGCCTGCAAAAACTAACTTTACTTAACTTATGGCAGGGCAAGTTAGTTTCACAAGTAAAGTAAAGTGAAAGTACAAGCAAAGTACAATTAAGTTTGAATAAGTACCGGGACGTTAAAATAAGTCGATGACTTCATATTATCAATGCGAGCGCTGCGCGAGTGGTAGGCGAAGCACACGTGACCGCGCCAATCACTACTCGAATTTTTCTTCCACTGCGCCGACATCCACACACTTCTCAACCATGCTGTGCAACCTTTGGTGCTGAATCTTCCCTTCAAGCCGCACTGATGACCCTCCTCCTCAACGACGTCCTCAGAAATACCCTCGCACCACCGACACCCCAGATGCCGCATGTTGAATCATTGCCGGCATTGGGAGCGTGGAGAAGACTTGAAGTCTGTTGTCAAGTCTGGAAAGAAAAAATGGAAACTCCTGGAGGATTTTGAGGATGATGAAGGTCCCGACACGGTGCAGTTGGGCATGGTTGATATCCCCAAGTTGCGGCGAAGTACCAGGAGAGGCCGTTGACAGGTCAAAGTCTCCCCTACCCAGAAGACACATTTAATAGTCCATTTGGAATGTAATTTTAGTCTTCTTAGGAGCCAATTGTCCAAACTGGCAATTAACTTGTGCGTGAGGCACTAATTTGGCGGCAACTGATGCCATCTGATGGCATAGGTTACTTGTCTTGATCTAACTTGGCGGGCAAGTTCACTGTGAGTTAACTTACAGCTAACTTGAAGCTAACTTGAAGCTAACTAAAGTAACACAAACCAGGTAAGTCACCTCGTACTCAAGTATAACTCCCAGCTGATGCAACGGAACATTATCAGTCACACTGTACTCTTAGATGCAATCAATTTACTTGAGGCTACTTCAATGGCGAAGTAGTAGCACTCCCTGTATCTACTAACATAATTTCCTGTCTGGCTGCTCTTTGTGATGCTAATGGATTTCAACACCAGGGACACAGAATCCAATCACATACCGTGTGGCAGTAACTTCCAATCCGCGTACTGCGACCATGTGGGGGGCATATCATCGGACTGAAACCAAGTAACTGTGTGAGATCCCTCTTCCCTTTTCCCAGACTTCTTCAATATGGCGAGCACTACTTACTAGTATTTTCTGCATGGAGTTTAGCATGTTCATCTTCTGGTGTGTAATGGAGACCGACCACTTTGAATACCCAAAGTGTGATATTTAAATGGCCGAGTCATGGAAGAGTTGCTACAAATTAAGCGAGAGAGAAGGGGCACTATCACTGGGGGAAAAGCCTGATGCACCTGGAATCCAGGTGCGTCTGAAGCATGTGGGCTGCAGGTTACAGGAAGCGGACAAAGAGTCCATTGATCCGGATGAACAAAGTAAAATATATTGCATAATTAGGTAGCATCAAGGAATCTTGTGGTTTATAAGGACTTAGCATTCTCGTTGAACCTTCAAATCTCAGGGAAGTACCTTGGGAATACCATACACTGAGGGCTTGGTCTGGTGAGCTGTGAGACAGCTGCACCGAAGGTCTGATTTGGGGCTGAACCCTCGGTGCAGCTTTCCTATGGCTCACTGGAAAAACCACCTAGTGTATGGTACTCAGCGGTACTCCAACACAATCTGAGCATTCAAAGCGAATTTTAAGTACTTAGAAACAACCATATCTCTTTGTCCTATCTAATTATCTAATGCATTCATCCAGATCACAGATCAATCAAAGGAATCTTTATCTGTTTCCTGTCACCTGCAGCCCACATGGCCCAGACGCACCTGGAATCCAGGTGTGTCAGGCTTTGCCCCTGGTTTATGTTCCAAACCGTCTAAGTACGCAAGGGATTAGGTAAGGATAAGTTACTTTTGCCACGTGTAAAAAAAAATTAAGTAAAGTTCAGCCCCGCGAAGCCGAAGGGGCAAGTAAAGTTTAAAGTAAGGGTCATAAGTTACTTTATTCAGACTCTTTTGCAACTTACCGTGCACCGAGCAGTGAATTTTGGCGATTTTTACGTCTCACCATGCACCGTGCACCGCCCAGCAACTTTTAGTGACTTTTGTGTGTTGCTGTCCAACACGCAGCGACTAGGGTCTTTTCCCGCAATCTCATGCGAGGCAGGTAACAAAATTCAATCCAGGATGCTGTTGCCTCTGGTCAAAAAATTGTGTACATACTACAAAGCAAAGTTTGAACCGAGGTGTCAGTGCACATGCTTGCATGCGCTTGAATTGAAACTTGACGTTCACCAATAAGTCAAATTTGAAACACGTGACTTTGGATTCGGATTCAGATAGTGGGAGAATGATTGACAAACAATTGATTAGCATGAATATTGAGGTTGAAAAAGGGATGAAATTCAGTAGGTGAGATGTGTACCTGTTGGAATTCCTAGCCTGATCAAGCCATGGCCCATGGAGGTTGGTTACCCTAATCTAAATCTGCAGTCGATTATCGAGCATTTGAAGGTTATGATTACCTTGGTTTGTCGCACAAAGTCGAAGCTCCGTTATGCACGTGGGGAAAAGCATGTCCGCCCAACTAACCATCTGATTGTAAAACACTGTTTATACACAACTGTCTCTAGACTTACCGATCTTTTTAGTCTAGAAGTGTTCGCATTTGGGGTTTGATGGTGGCGAGTGGCGAGGCACAGGTACCTTTATGCGTGCAAGCTGTCTGTTGGATGTGGATATTTGGGCTGTCTATCAGACTTAGGATAGCAGTATATATACTTGCAGTATCAGCACAGATGTCTTCACGTGTTTGACTACCTTCGGTACAGCTCTGTACATAGGGGACAAACACATTTTGTTTCTGGCTGGATCTCGTGGCAGCCGGTGGCTCTGGTTTGGAGCTCAAGTTCTAACAATAAGGTGAACTTTCTTCCTACAATCTTCTTGGTCACATTCCAGAGTTTCTCTGCATAGCCAGGACATTTGCGAACTTCAGTACAACAGTGTGAGTATCACTTTCAAGGCTGTCCAAGTTGAGCAGTGATTAAGACGAGCAGTGGCTACCAGGATAACAACAACCGGTGGCCAAAAAGAATGGGGAAAGGAAATATAAGTGACAGGGCTTATGGGTTGTGCGTGTACTGAAACCCGTCAAGCGGGTGATGAGGAGGCATATATGCGGTAAGTTTGGGCACACATACTGTGATGGAAGATTGACACACATCTGTTGTAACACGGTTTCAAAAATAAGGAAGGGTGCTGCTGGAGTCAAAGATACTGTTACACACTGCCGAACCACCATAAAATTTGGTGGCAAAAGGTCATTCATACCGGATACCGGATGGACACATGCCAATCCGTAAAAGTGACTTAGTTATTAGTGTGTTTATCAAGGAAGCAAATGACCACGTATGTCAGCACAGCGGCTCGTCGGGTTATTATACGACTGAGGCAATTGAACGACAAGGTAGGATTCAAGTTGTTGTCAGGTTAATGCGACGGGGGGAGCAACTGGAGAGTAGACAAGGATAGTATGAGGCACTGTCTAGGGTACAGGGCCTATATATACTAGATGATCGTAACTGCCAAGTAATGGAAAGGGGGTTTCCAGGGATAAATGAGAGGGGTAGGGGTTGAGGAGAAACCAATCGTAGCAACACGATCGGGTTTTAAGGGTTAATGCGGGATAAATGAAATAACCCGGAATCATGACAACGTATGTATCATTGTACCTGATTCACAAAAGGCTGTGAGCCAAAGCTGAGAGAGTTACACAGGGGACATCAGCCGCACATGATTTGATATGCCACGGCAGAATGTGGCCGGCTGTGTGCCGGTTGTTTGTGAGATTATACAATGATAACATCAGATAAGATGAAACGATCGCCGGGACACAGTCACCTGATGAATGAGCAAAATTTTTCGTGAAATCGTGAAATTCAAGTAGGTGTGCAAAAGAATGAGTCATAGGTAGCTATTCCCTGGACCTGAGGCACTACTATCAACTGGTAAGTATTAAGAAAATACTTCTTTGTGATCTCGAACATGATACATTGATTATGTGAGAACACATGGTCATCACATTGCACTCCCTTTGTCTCCTCTACCTCAACTTTCATCATGGATAATTTGTCTGTACCTGCCTCTGGTCGAGGGAAATTTGAGTCCGATCAAGTCCGATCTCTTATTATTAGAGCCTATGGAATCATGTGATCTAGCGGGCAGAGAGCTGTGTTTAAATATAACTTTGATGCTCGGATTTGAACCCTTCCGTGGATCAGCCCATCGGCGATGTCCACATGCTGCATCTAAACCACGCAAAAACCATGCATAAACTGCTGTGGCATGTGAATTCCATATGCCATGGCTGATGCCCCCTGTGCCATGGCCAGGTTCGAATCGAATTTGAACCGAGCCCGCATTAATAGCGAAGAAGAAGAAGAAAAAAGAAAACAGACGTAGATATGGGCCCAGGCTCGAATCGAACGAGCGAGCCTTTCAAGCTCAGATATCGAGTGCGGGTGTGGAGCCATCCGCTCCGGGCCTTGAGTTCATAGTTGCGAGGTTGAATAAACCAGCATGCTAAACGAACTGACCATTAAATTGTGTCCGATTAAAAAGAGAAGAAGAGATACCCTGCGCTCGAATCTAACGAGCGAAGTCTTGCGGACAAAGAGGTTCATATTAAGTTGAGGACCAGTGCGGAAACCATCCGCTACGGTCTATTAGGCCTTCATTTCCTCTCTCCAGAACCTACATACATCACCAATGAACGGGATGAAAAAAAAATGCTCCTCACAAGATACGGGCCACGGCCCGGGCTCGAGTCGAACGAGCGGAGACTGCTTTGATCGCAAAGGTGCAACTCGTGTGTGATGCAGCTGCGGTCTAACCGCTACCGGGTCTCATTCCCATCCCTGTGAACTCGATTAAGTTAGCATACACTGGCAGCGAAATACCTGGCAGGAAAGGTGACGAGCGTGGCTGCAGAATAAGAGACGGCGCTGCGCGTATAGCGGAAACCGCCTTACATCGTGAGGAAGCGGCAAAGCACTTGCGGACTTCATCAGCAAGATCACAAAAAACTTGTGACCTTGCGACCTTTTTGCCTTGTTTTGAAAAAATTATATTGCAGAAATGATGCCTGTAATCTAATAGGATAGGTTAGGATTTTTTTTTTTTTTGATGTCTTGTGGGATTTTGGACCTGGCTTGTTGTCTTGTGAGCTTGCGAGCTTTTGGACCTTGTATGTGCACGTACAAGCACGTACAAGCACAAACAAGCAAAGTGTGGAAAACGCGATGTTCCAGGAAGACGAAGAACGACGCAAGATGGAGAGGAGGTGCGGAAGTGCGGACCGGAAGCCGGTACACGTGTGCCAACCCTAACCTTCCTTTCACGTTCATTGTCCCTGCGTTCATCAACTTCATGGCTCGCTCTCTCTCGTTCAAGTCTCCAGCCTGGCGCTTGTAGTCTCCGTTGCCACGACGATGAGGACACATACGCTCTTCCCACTCGCACTTAGACGCTCGCGCTGGTCCTCCGACGCTTGTGCCTTCTGGGACTACGACGCATCACAAGGACGAGGACGAAGACGAAGACGCGTAAAGATCTCCGGGAAGACTCCGCCTTGCCACTCAGATGCCAGCGGGCGTGATACATGCTCCTCCTGCTCCTCCGCTCTTAACCTCTTCCTAACCGGAATTACGCCGTGTGACGACGGGACCAGGACCATGACTCCGACTAGCCGCAGCCAGCATCATCTCCGCACTCCGCCCTTACCACGATGGCCATGCCGACCACATCCAGCGGGTCCAATCCGCGCACGACGCTTGCTCAATAGCGCACGATACGATGAGGGAGACGAAACGCACAGCCTCTGTCCTTCCCGACGACGACGACGACGCCCCCGCGCTTCCCAGGGTGTGATTCATCCTTCTCTCTCGACCCCGACGGGCACGACCACGGCCACGAACATGCGCAGGGTACTCGGGTACTTACTTGCCTCCAGCTTCCGCATCGCACGCCCCTTTCCCCCGTCCTCACCTTTGGTGCTGACGCCTGGGAAGGTGCTCACCCTCACCTTCTCCCCCACGCGCGCGTGCAAATAGCCCTAACCGCAGCATCCACGCGCTCACAATGCACTACAGGCGACGACGGAGGCGTCCGCAATCTGGATGGGCGCGCCCCGCTGCGAGCAGCTGCTCTCCATTGGACTGACGAACGAGGACAGCATAGCGCACGCAGGGGTGGATTGGCAGGGCAGCGCATATCATACCGATCGGGCTGTGCCATTTTCTGATGTAGGCGTCGGCGGGCGTTGTGTTGTACGATTTATTGTCGGAGGGCACGATTGGAGTTTTTTTTTTGCCCCGTGTACATAGGTACGGTGCGTCTGTGTGTTCTCTCTTCCGCCCGAAGAGCGCTGATATTGATATATTGTGTGCCTGGCTCTCGCAGATGTATTTTTGTATTCTGCGTCGTCAAATGGGAGTGCTACATCGTTTTTCGTTCTCGAATGGGGTTCCCCGCGTTGATGAGTTCATGCGATTCCTCTTCAGGGTCCCACGACGGAGGATTTTCCCGGCACTCTCTGGAAATTCATAAAACATCGATATCGATGCTCGTTCGATTCGAGCCGGGGTCATGTCAGAGTCGCGGTGACACCAGTTTTTTTGCGTCCGATTTTTCCACGAGCTCCATGCATGCCGCTGACTCATGAATTGTCACAGGCATGAAATGAAGGCTCGTCGTTAATGGGCATACACAGAGCAAAATCAGCGCTGGCACGCGGAGGCGCGTTCTTTTCTGCCTGGTGCGCTGGCCACGCGGATCCGCTGCTAATGTATTTAAGCTTGCAGGTACCAGATACAGGCCCGGTAGAAGTGGGACCACGCTTGGACTCGATTACGATATCAGTTCGGGTAATGCTACAGGAATCGCTCGTTCGACTCGAGCCCGGGCTATGCTGTTTTCATCAGTCGTTTTTTCCTCCCCATCCAGTTCCTCATGCCTTGTCTGACGGTTTCTCATATCATAGGGATACACCGACAGACGAGGATAGGAAATGAGTAGATGATCCTGTCGGTTTTGCACGATTCGAAATTCAATTGGCATCGGTTGACAGAACTAGTTTTTTAGATCCAATTCTTTGGCGAGTTCAACTCCGTTGACGCATGGATTTTCGGAGGCATGAAAGAAAGGCCTGTTAATGGACCTGCACAGATTAACAACATCACCGCCGCAGAGACGTGTTGGTGCGCCAGCTACGCGATATTCAAGTGCGCAGGCACCAAGCCTGCACACCATCATGTTTCATGAATAGCAGTGACATGGGAATTGCTCGTTCGATTCGAGCCTGGGGCAAAATATCGGTGCATGCTTGCTTTCTGTGAGGGAAATGGCTCATCGCGAACGTTTTGCGGGTTGTGTTTAGAAATTCCGCTTACTTACTTGACGTGGTGCTGACATTCCGTACTTTTCAAAGTGTGAACAAAACAGAGCCTCTCACGATTACTATTGTATGGCCTCGGCTTGGACGCGTGCTTTATTTTGCAGATATTCAACAGATAGCAGGAGTAGACCCGTTAGCGGACGTCTGCACCTGCACTCAATTCAAGATGGCAATAATTTTCTGCAGGAGATCGCTCGTTCGAATCGAGCCCGGGCCATGGGCCTCCGCTATGGAATTTTTTCACGCACGCTTTCAACTCTTTGTTTTTTTCCTCGTCAATAAATCGGATTCATAGGCTGATGTATTCAGGCTTACAGGTACCAGCTACAAGGCCCGGTAGCGGATAGTCCGCTGCCATCAATGAACAACAGTGGGAATTGATCGTGAGAATCGTTCGTTCGATTCCAACATGGGATATCGGCCAACGTCACCCGCCGAATCAACCGATTGCAGGCTCCAAACATGGAAAGATACGTTTTTGAATTCGGCGGCATAAAATATGTAATAGTTGAAAAACCCAATGAATCCCGAGATTACGAAGGGAAGCCTCGTCTCAAAAAGGATCATCACATCCATCGTGCTCACGACAAGGGTTGAAATCCAACTTCAACAAATACAATATAGAAAGTACAGCTGTTGCAGTTTCGAAGTGATATGATACAATATATGACCGGGGCGTGTTCGGTACACAATGTTATCTGCAATCCATGAGCGCGGAATCCTCCGCAAGGAAATGCTGTCGACCTACCAATTACCACAGCGGCTCTCCCGCATGATCATTCTCGAATTGGATGGGGTAAACGGGGTAGCTCTTCCGCCGGAAGGTGTTGCGGATGCGCTCGTCATGCGTGTCGGGCGTGGCTGCGGGGATGAGGTGGAGGGTGCGGCGCATGATGTTCTCGTTGAGGAGTTTATGCGTGAGATTAAGGTTCTGCGGCGGCGCGGAGCTCGAAACGAGGCGGCGGTCGTCGGCGTCGGAGGTGGGCGCGAGCCCGTGGATGTGGGCTCGGAGGAGAGCTCTCCTTTCGGCCACGGCGAGGGAGGGAATGCAGTGGAGAGGGAAGGCGACATCCTAGGAGAAAGGTAAGCTCATGACGAGAGTAAATCGATAAAATGGCTCCTACCTCGACAAGATAATTGCTGATTTGGTAACTTGAACTGAGCAAGTTTGAAGTGGTGTGGATTTGTTGGAGTTCTCTGAAAATGGTCAGCCTTTTATACATGGCAGGGGGCTAATGTCTCACCTTCGTTTAGGCTGTGCGAGGATGGGCGGAATCTCTCCTATCCGCGCGGGTGGCGGAAGCCCCCTGAGTGAGCATCGCCTTGCGACTTCGATCAGCCGATCTTGAAGGTCTCGGGGTTTTCACCCTCAAGGCTGTTCACGGAACTCCCTAGCGAAAAATGATTCCCGTCCATCTCACAATATGCAGAAAAGAGTGATCGAGGCGTGCAACACGAGATGATCTCCATTGTTGGATTTCCCTGGCATCCATTGTTCAAGTGAGGTGCAGCGAAGAAAACACACAAATACCTGTAAGCCAAGTGAGCTTCAAGTTGGATTCCGGTGGGTAATGTGAAGAGATCGAATCAGCGCGATACCTAACAATAACGGAAATGAAATGCGTCAACCCATGGCCCGGGCTCGAATCAAACGAGCGCTCCGCAGAACTTCGCGTATCTTGCTCCATTAAGAACCATCCGCTACCGGGCCTTCTTTCTGGGACCTGCGAACCTAATATTATATGTATCAGCATTCGGGTTCGAATTCGAGGCATAATTGAAGCTTGTGAGATAAAGAACGAGCGAGCGGATTTATGGCCCGAACGAGCACACTCCTGGAGAGATCAGGCAGTATAGTCACATATTAGAGGTGCGGACCATCTACCGAGCCTTCATTTCGTCGTGACGAACCTGAATAAATTTCGAGAATTCAGGTTGAGCACGACGTGCAGCGAAAAGAGTGTTCGAAGCGTAGTACAACATGCAGTTGGCCTCTCTTGTGTGAGCGTCAAGCACCCGCATAGAGACATGCAGATACCTGTATCCTACGCCAAGCGGGCTCACCGCGGAATAGGAGAAGAGTCGCCATGCCACGATATCGACATTCACGTTGGATCTCAGGCCCTGCTCATAGCCTTGAAATCGTGAGGAGGGAGGATATAAAAATCGGTAAAAATGGGTCAACCATGGCTCGGGCTCGAATCGACCGAGCACTCCGCAGAACGGGAATATGATGTATCAGGTGCGGAACCATCCACTACCGAGCCTTCTTGTGGTACCTACAAACCTGATATAAATATATCAGCATACGGGTCTAATCATGAGTGGAGCTTGTGGAATAGAGAAACAGTGCAGCTTGTGAGATGAAAGAGCAGCAAAAGAGGGATCGAGTCAACTGAGTCAACGCCCCTATGTGTGAACGAAAGGCGACGTTGGCACAGACTAGCGGTGCAGACGATCCGCTACCAGACAGTCTTTATGGTACCTGGAAACATAAATGTAGATACATATGCGCATTTGAATGGAAACTGCTCACGCGTGAGTGCTGACAAAAAGAAAAGTGGATTGAAGTGGATGGCCCAGGCTTGAATCGAACGAGCACCTTCTATAGAACTTCGTAGTCATGCGTATCCGCCATTAAGTGCAGGTGCGGAACCATAGCTACCGAACCTTAAGGTTGAGTGCGTTTTTGCAACATTGAATATATCGGGATTGAAATTGACCTCACCATTACAGTAAATCGTGTCCATAAAAAAAAGAGAGGAACAGTGACAGGGCTTTGATTTCGTAGTGCGAACCTGAATGGACGGCGATTGAACCTGCCGCGCAATGAAAAGTGTGGTCGAGGCGTACCATACGAGATGATTTCCCTCTTATCTGTGTGAGCTAGCCTAATATATGAGCATGCGGATTCGAATCATGCATGAAGCTTGTCAAATAAAAACATCGCGAGCAGAAGTTATGGCCCGGGCTCGAGTCGAACGAGCGAGGTCTTGCAGAAAGGCTGTGGCAAGAGTAGGGACACAGAGTAGAGGTATGGACCATCCGCTACCGGGCCTTCTGTCTGGGACCTGGGAAGATAAGTATAAGAACATTCGAATTAAAATAAATCACCCGGGAGTGCTGGCAAAATAATGATAAAAACGTTTACAAGAACAAGATGATGGCCGGGGCTCGAATCGAACGAGCTATCCTGCGGAAAGTTCCATACTCGTTTACTAAGTGCAGATGCGGAGCCATCCGCTGCCAGGCCGTGAATTCGTAGTTGTGAGCTGGAATAGATCAGCATTGAGATTGATCTCACTTGTGCTATAAAAGAGAGTGATGGCCTGGGCTCGAATCGAACGAGCGACGCCCTGCGGACAAACGTGTCGTGATGCACCGAATCGAGGGCGGGTGCGGAAAACATCCGTTACCGGGCCTGGATTTCTTAGTCGAATAAAGCAGCATTGAAATTGCTCTCACCATCAAGTCTTGTCCGATAAAAAAAAAACAGACATAGATATAGATCGGCCCGGGCCCGAATCGGACGGACAATCCCGCGAAAACTTCCATACCCATATTGTACCGACACTATCCGCTACCGATCCGTGGTTTCGTAGATCAGCATTCAAATCGACCTCACTTGTCCGATAAAAAAGGGTGATAGCCTAGGCTCGGATGGAACGAGCGATATCCCCCGGACAAATGTGTCAGCCGACGAATCGATGGCAGGTGCGGAAACCATCCGCTACGAGGCCTTCATATCCTCCCTCCAAAACTTAAATACGTTGGTGAAATCACCAATGAATGGGATGAGAAGGAAAAAAAAACAGACACAGATATGGATGGGCTCGGGCTCGAATCGAATGAGCAACTCCCACAGAACTTCATACCTATATAATCCTTCCATGGAATACCCGCGGGAGGTGGGGAGGATTTGCTTCAAAAGCTCAAGAGATCTGCAGAGGAGAGCAGGAAGGCCGGAGATGGCCGTTTTCTCTCGAGCGAGGGCGAATGGTGCATTCGAGAGCGCGGTGATCATCCCGTATCCGGCTAATTCTCTGCTTAAGGGTTCCAGGATATTGATATGCGGCCCAGGGAGATGTAGTGAGGCGTCCAGGCCTTCGACGAAGTCGAGGATCCCGCCTAGGAGGTTACGAGTCCTAAAAGATTATTTTTAGACTCTTTTTACCTCCGGTTCAGCGCATAAGTACCTTGACGAATTGGGTCGTGATGTCAATCGTTCGTGTTGAACTCATTTCATTTCCTGACATGGGAATAAATGTGGTTTGGATTCCCTTTTCGATAATTTTTTGTCGCATCTTTTTACGTGTTCCTTGTTCGGATCATTTGCGGATCTGTATTCGCTACCTTACCTCCGGCGCTTCTGACTTTGAGTCTTCGACGTTCACCAGTGTCCAATGCTGTCAGATGCTCACTGCCCACAGGCCCCCTGCCCCAGGTCATGCTAGGTAGATGATATCTAGACAGGGGGGGGGGGGGTATCGTATAGTACGTCTATATAGGCTCTTAAATTAGGCCCAGCCATAACGTCAGTGGTCACCAGGTTCAAACCGGAACTTAGGTGCGTTCTATTGTGCCTTAGTCAGCCAGTCAGTCTCAGGTGAAATTGAGAGTCGAGTCAATTTATACTTCACTTTCATCTCCCGCGTGTTGAGACATACACCGTTTCCCTTGAAATGTGCTGAACCGAGAGCCCAGAAAGCAATGGAGAGAAATTAGAACCACATTGGATGCTTTTTACCTCGCCAGAAACGTCTTGTTAAGAAGCGCGACCCTTTCCGTCGGAGTTCCGAGAACCAGACGCGGTCTCACATGACCGCACATCGAAATTCCACGCACTAGCATATAAACTCTGCACAACGGAACGTCAGAAATACGAATTCGCCCCGATGCGCTCCCCCACGACCCTCGCGGCTGCTCTGATCCTCCCCGTCTACGCCCTCACCAGCCAATCCACTAAATGCCTCGCGTTGCAAAAAAGTCTTCATCTGGAGAACACCACGATTCTCAATGTGACGTACATCCCTGCTGCAACCAATGTCTCCACGCCCGGGACATGTCAATCGACCGCGCCAGTCACTGCCGCGCCGCTCTGTCGGGTGTACTTCGTCATCAATACGACCTCAAGCTCCGCCGTCCACGCAGAGGCGTGGCTCCCCGACACCTGGTTCGGGCGGTTCTTGGGACTGGGAAATGGTGGCCTCGGCGGATGTATGTTTTCTCATCCTAAAAATTCAACATGTTACGGGACTTGATAACTCTTCGGCAGGCATCGACTACGCGAACCTGGACTACGGCACCTCACTCCACTTCGCCGCTGTGGGCTCAGACAACGGGCACGACGGCAGCGACGGCACGCAGTTCCTCAACCATCCCGAAGTGATCAACGACTTCGCCTTCCGCGCCGTCCACGTCGAGGCCGTTATCGGGAAGCAGATCGTGCAGGCGTACTACGGCGCACACGCCGCCAAGGCGTACTACCTCGGCTGCTCCACGGGCGGGCGGCAGGGCACGCAGGCGGCGCTTAAGTTCCCGGAGGACTTCGACGGTATCGTGGCGGGCTCGCCGGCGACGGACTTCAACCACCTTACGATCTGGCAGGGGCTTCTCTCCCACTATGTTGGTGCGCCGATTTCCACCGCGGCGCCGCCGCAGTTTCTGCCGCCCGCGGCGTGGGCTGCTGTGTCTGCGGAGATTTTGCGGCAGTGCGATGCGCTCGACGGCGTCGTGGACGGGGTTATCACGGAGCCCGATGCGTGCGACTTCCGTCCCGAGGCGATACAGTGCGGGGAGGGCAATGCCACGGGGTGCCTGACGGCGACGCAGGTGGACACGGTCAAGAAGGTTTACACCCCGCTGTTTGGGCTGCACGGCGAGCTGGTGTATCCGCGCTACTCGCCCGGTGCGGAGGCGGACCCGGCGCAATCGCAGATATTCGGCGGCGAGTTCTTCTCAATCGCTGACGTACGCGCTCGTTCCATCCATCCAGGTTTGCGTTTGGCGGGCTGATGCTGCCAGTAGGACTGGGGCCGGTTCGCGATTTTGAACGTCACAGAGCACGATTTCTCGCACTTCGGCCTGAAGGCAGTGGGATTCTGGGACTCGATCAACCCAGGCGGAATCGCCACCTTCGACGGCGACCTCTCCGCGTTCCGCAACCGCGGCGGGAAGCTGCTCACGTACCACGGCCGCCGAGACCCGGTACGTTCTTCATTCTTCATCCAATTTGGGGATTGTGTTTTGTGCAGCGTTGACAGACGCATCCCTGGCAGATAATCTCGTCGACGAACTCCAAGCGCGTGTACGACCTTATATCACACACGCTCTCGCTCCCGCTCCTGGACGACTTCTACCGCCTGTTCCTCATCCCTGGGATGGGGCACTGCTCGGGCGGGCTCGGCCCCACGTCATTCGGCCAATCGGACGGCCTGAACCTCGTGAACGACTCGGCGCACAATATATTGCTGGCGATGATCGACTGGGTGGAGGGGGGCAGTGCGCCGGCGACGATTATTGGGGTTGATGCGGCGAAAGAGACGCGGACGCACTGCAGGTACCCTATGCGGAGTGTGTTTAATGGGAAGGTGTTCGTTTGTGAGGAGTAGGAGTAGGCTGGGCGAGAGGGAGGGAGGAGCAGCGTGGGGGAAGGCTGGATTTGACGGCTTGACACTGATTAACTACGATCTAAATGCATCTTGAGAACGCTTTTGCATATACTCGGGGGAGTTACTTCAGTGGTAGCAGCTCGAGTCCTAAATATCACCTCTGATACCGGTCCCTGAGCACGTTGGCTTGTTATACCCTGGTCTTCAAAAGCACTCCACCTTGTAGCTGCACTCATCACGGTCCAGCACATGGTCAGTAATGCGCGCAGTACATACCAGAGGCTAATTGTTCCTCGCAGGCTCTAGATATGAGATTGATGGCTGCCCAGTGACGGGGAAAACGACCTGTGATGGTGTGCCTGCTCTGAGCCTGAGAAGCCGGACGTCAATCCGGTGCTCTGTCATCACACTGGGGTAAAGCCCGAGGCACCTGCATTTCAGGTGTGTCTGAGGCATTTGGTCTGCAGGTGACAGCAAGTGAAAAAAGAGGCCGTTGATTGACGTGTGATCCAGATGCACAAAGTAAAATGTATTTAGATCAGGCTTTTCCCCCAGTGTCAACCATCACTGCCCGGAGTAGTAATTATGAGACCAACCATCCACACGGCCTCAAGCCTGTGAGTTATCCAGTTCCATTCCAGAACTGAATTTGTTGGGGGCGAAAGGACTAGACGTCCAGGTGTCCAATTGTAATGCCTGGATAGCGGGTAAAAGGAAAAGGGGGATACATTACACTGAGCTCAGAAGATTAACTTGAAGGACAGAAGACGCACGGACGAAAGCCGTTCCTAGCCGTGGGGTCGAGTAATCTGAATCCAAGGAGACTGCATCGGTGGCCTTCACGCTAGGTGTCAGAGTACATCGAGTAACCCGGAATCACAACAGGCGGTCGGGATAGACAGAAAACGAACCAAGTATCAGCGATCAATCAAAGAAACAGAACTACCCGCTCAACACGAGTCCTTCGGAATCGGAGGTTCAGAAAGAAAAGGATAAAGGATAATCATAATCCGCCGAGGCCCCCGTGGGTGTTTTATGATAGGCGCGTTCATTACAGATGCGTTGTTTAACTATTGGCATATTTGCGTCGATAGATCAGATCTCGCGTTCAAGTCAGATCTTGCGTTAGCCTATCTTACAAAGAGAATCAGGATACACGTGAACAATGAGAGGCCTGCATGTGGATCAGCCGGTCGGAAAGCGTTCGTTAGATTTACACGTGGAATGCCAACTGTATTATGTCTGGTTAGTAGTGCGAGTTCGGATGATTACCTGCATAACTGATCAGCACATGTTGGGTTATGACCTTCCATTCTGCGTAAATCAGAGTGTGTTCCTTACGCAAGTTGAAAACTTCTTGCCCTTGTCACAGCCTACAGGCGGGCACGACTACGCCACTGACTTTCCGATTCTGCAATGAATCGCTTGTACCATCAATCGTCCGTCACACTCAGAGTTCTAACCACATGTGCGTATGTCATCGTCCGCCCCTCCTGCGCAGCGAGTGCAGCAGACAGCTTCACAAGATTCTTGATCTGCCAGCCGTTCAACTCCATCTGCGCCAGCGCTCGTATTGCCGCGCAGAGAACCCGCACTGACCCAGCCGTCTGCGTTCTCTCCAAGAATGCCCGCCACAATTATTCCTTCTCAGAACATAACAAATTGCAAGAAAGGTGGATACGTGACTGGAATGCTGGGTTGAATTGTTTGACCCGATTGGTCGTCAAGAACAACACTCTCTGGAAATACCTAGGTGCGGACCGTAAGTTTTGGATAAACGAGAATTAAATCAGATGAGGTTACTCTAGCTGGCGCAGAAAAACGGCAACCATCGCATTGCGTTCGATGGAGGCTGTCCCACGCTCTTCCAAAAAGACATCTGCTTCGTCGATCAGCACCGCGGCATCCATGACTTTCTTTCGTCTAATCACGGACTAGTAACATCTGGTTAATATACATGGTCATTACAGGTTATGGAAGGCAATATATCGCTGCACTTATCCAAGGTTATCATAGGTTGTTTTGGTAGCTGGTGTTCCGTGTTAAACTATATTTACACACT
The DNA here is from genome assembly GCA_029281465.1 of Mycena epipterygia. NCBI lineage: Eukaryota > Fungi > Basidiomycota > Agaricomycetes > Agaricales > Mycenaceae > Mycena > Mycena epipterygia. The sequence continues at coordinate 391,591 of JARJCQ010000066.1, read as the reverse complement.
GTTTAGAAGCACTCACATGAGTTTACTTTGTTTCGGTAGTGCGGAGGATGTGCAGGTTCTTCGAGCTCTTCCTTTTCCTTCTTCTTCTTTGGTGTTGCTATAATATCCACCTTCACCGGAATATTCGTGTTGGCCAAGGACCCATAATCAGCACTCGCATCTCGGGTACCCGTTGAAGTTCCCGAGAGCGCTAGAGTGCGGTCCCATTCGTAGTGGTACACCACCAGTGTCAGTTGAAATATATCGAAATCAGCGGAAATGATCACGGTGCCAGAATAAAGACGGGATGATCGATTCGGATCGAAAAAAAAAATACTTGGTTAAATCGGATTTATTGGCCCCTCGGGACTAATGCCGATCATCATCCGAACCGTTTCCGGCGGCAGCGGCTAGAATGCAAGCTCTACTTTCGATACAAAGGCCCTCTGGGCACCCTCTGGTACCTCAGTCTGGACCTGGCCTCGTATACTAGAATTGAATAAAGGGATGCAGAAGTGGCCTGCTCAGTCTCGCCCGGCCTCGTGTCTTGGCCGGCCGACTCGCCTTCCTCGCATGGCCTGATGCTACATGCCGGGTGTATTTTATATGAGAGGAGTGGTGGACAGGCTGATATATTGAGTTTCAAAGGTGGTAGCGAAAATTGTGCTAAGGCCATTCAGTGAATAGATGGCTCAAAGTTTGCTCTTGATGATTTAATTTTCATACACACAAAGTTGTCAATGTGGAATGGGGACAGGGTGGATACTGGGACTAGGAGCCTTTACCATTTTTCCGCTCCCTTAATAATGAAAAATTGACCACTGAATGGTGGATTGGGGGGCTTTTGCCGGGTAAATTTGCATTAATTTGCGAATTATTTATTTAGTTTCAGGCGGGCCGGGCTGTCACCCGGGTGATCGGTGCTGATGGCAGATTTGGGTTATCGTTTTGAGACCAGGGACATGACTTAATTTCCGTGCGGAGCGGCCAGCTGGTCTGCAGCTGAAACTCGGACTAACTTTCGCCGGGTTCAAATGACTCCAGAGCCTGCGGGCGCTCAAAAAAATCTCAAGTGTCTGTGGATACCTACTTCTCGAGAAAAAAAATCTCGCGCTCCGGGTGATTTACTCTATGCAGGACTGACTTCCTGGGATTAGCCACTGTTTTAATCTGTATAGCGGACCCAGTTGGGGGTCATTTTGGAGGGTTGATTTACTCTATTGCAGACCAGGTTAGGGTGTAGTGACCGGGGGTCTGGCACTGCCACTTTCTATGGAAACGATCCCCCGACTATCGGCACGCACGTGCAGCGGTAATAATAGGTATGAAGCGCCATTCCGTGTCATCGGTCAGATTCTCTCAGATTCTGTCGGCGAGCAAAGACCGTGCACAGTTCTATTGCGAACTGTCACGGACACGCTGCCAATCAATCGCAACCATTTAAATACGCCGGTGCGGGACCAGAGTGTTCACAATACTTCTCCCTTCTCCATCATGAAATTCTCCGCTACCTTCACTGTTCTTTTGGCTTCCGTCACCGCGTCCTTCGCCCAGCAAGTGATCGTTTCGCCCACCCCGGAGCAGGTGATCAGTTCGCAGAAGGTTCGTATGTCTCCATGCACGGCCGATATTTCTAACTGACCTCGCGGCCGACAGGCCTTCAACCTGACATACGTGTCCCAGCGCTCAGGCGGTTTCGAGGAGAACAGGTCTGTCTACCTTTCCCCTACTTTTTGCAGTGGCCTCACCGATGTCCAGCATCAAGATTGACGTCGTTATCTCCGACATCAACGCCTCCTTCCCGTTCCCGGGGGGCCTGCCCATTAGCGACCTAACGCCGACGGGCAGCGCGGTCGACGGCAGCGCGATCTATTCAACCCTGGTCAACCCGATTGTACTCGACGGCGGTGCGCCGGGGAACCGTCTGGTGGCCGTCGTCGAGTACTACAACGCGGCCGGGGTGCGGTCCCTCTCCAATCTTTGCATATTTGAATGCTCACATGCACTGCAGGGCGAACCGGGCTTGGATGTGCTCTTCGTCCCGGTCACCTTCGTATGAACTGCCCCGGCTTTATTACGATAATCAAATACATACTTGAGTTTTGAGTCATCTTCAGATCTGCAGACATTTGCAGACTTGATTTCCGGTTCCTCCGTGCCTCCGAACGGTACGGACGCTCGTTGTGGGACGATGGGGATGGAGACGGATCAACAGTTGACCCTCGCAATGTGCCCTGTGAATTTACAACGATGGCCAGATTAAGCGACAAACTTGCAGGAGTCCGGTGTGGCGAGTAGATGTACGTTGCAGACAAACGACAGGAAATCGCACCTCCAGCCGGGGTACGCCGTCAACGTACCGAGCGGCAGCACGATTTCAAAGACGAGGCTGGGATCGTCAGTCGCATCTATGGCGGCGCAGAAGGGGACGTACCGTGCCAGTAGCGCGTATACGAGGAGACGGAAACTAACCCGGTCCAAGTACCGTCGCGATACAGGATTCCATGCCGCATATCCATACAGAATGAGCAACGCGGTCGTCAAACTGACCCCGGGGATTACTAATCCTAAGATGACCTGCTTGCTGCGAGTGGTTCGTTAACATTCTTTCCGCACCGGGCATTATAGTGCGTACCCCATTTGAGGATTCGGGACCACGACATGGTGGAGGACAGGGAGAGGGCACACAGGAACCTTGGATATATGCCGAAGCGATCGACACTCTGCGGAGACATGGTTAAGGACGCCTGCAGTATTGGAGACAACTAATGGGTTAGCGGTTTTGTGGAGCGACATCTGCAGGAGCCGGAAGCAGATACCGTTATTCGGACCCTACCTACCAACGTTGCCGATCTTCAAGTTTAAAATAGTCGGGTGTTGCTGTGCCTCGCTTTGCGCAGCTTGCAGGCTGGCTTCGAGAGTTTGGCAGCACATCTAATAGTGTCGTTTCCGTTCGGAATTTACACATACTCTGATCAGCATCCTTGAAGGTGAAGGCTACCAATCCAGAGGTTGAAATGGGATTGACAGCGATTATGAACAATGTCAAATGTCTCCTTTTCCACATCCAGCTTTTTATCTAGGGTCATCAGCGTGAAACTCATACTCCAGGGGGGATGGGCCTTTCAGGGACGGTTTCGGCATGCGAAAGTGCGCGGGAGGTTTGGATTCCCATGAGACGACTAGAGAGAAGGACTCAAGGGTTTTGACGATGAAGCAACGACGCAGAGCAGAGAGGGAACCTAGGATGATTTTGCTGTTTGCAGAAGATTGACGACAAGCAGACGATTGTAGCGGCGCTGGTTTAATTATCCCCGGATCGCCGCCTAACCCTGCCGACGGCACTCGATGCTGTGCGCGCGGGTATGTGAAGGGCGGCGGCTTGGCGGATTAGATACTTTCACAATAATACTTACGGGGATTCGGATGCAAGAAGTATATAGGTAGCGCCACGTAGATACTTCTCTTGTCTTCTCAACGCCAGTATCCGTGCCCACACTCCTTAGTTCTGCCTCGTTTAAGCTCTCGTAACAACCCGCACCGTTACAGTTTGAGAAGACCACAAACCCCGGCTTTCGAGCTGAGTAACCTTGCTTCTTCTCACTGCTTCCCATCTTTCTACCTGTCACCCGTCGCTCCTTTGCTTCCTTTGCTTCTTTTGCTTCCTTTTTGATTTCCGCGCTCAATGGATCCACAGGGCACTCCTGGCTGGAGTACCGACTCCAGTCAGTGGGACAATGGCAATGGGACTTCCACCAACTCGAGCTCGCAGTGGGACGCGTCATCCTACCAACAGGACCCTAACAACGTTTCCCAGCATGCGTACCAACCGGATCAGCCCCCGCCACAACCTCCGTCGGCTGAGGCTCAAATCTGGCAGCTCTTAAGCGAGATGCGTCGGGATGCCGCCGAAGCGCGTCAAGCTCAACAACAGCAACAAGCCGCTACCACCCAGGCTCTTCAAGCCTTGACGACTATGCTCCAGAACTTCCAGCCCTCGTTCGCTTCTGCTCCGATTCCCGCTCCCACGCCCGCGCCGATCCCTGCCCCCACGCTTACTGTCACTCACGCGCCTATCACGGATCGTCCCCTTAAGGCTCGCGAGCCGCGCATGTTTAGCGGCGCGACCGCCGACGTTGAACCGTTCATCGACGAGGTTGAAACTAACATCCGCCTTCAGCGCATGACCAATGACCTTGACAAAACGATGTACTTCTCGACGTACCTGAAGGACGGCAATCCCAAGACGTGGTATTATACTACAAAAATACACGATGCGCACCTTCTTTATGATTTCCCCGCTTTCCTGACTGCTTTTCGTTCACAGTTCGCTGATCCCAACTATTCGCGGACAGCGCTTCGCAAAATCAAAGCGCTGAAGCAATCGGGCTCGTGCGCGTCTTACGTCGCGCGATTCCGCGAGCTCCTGCCGCACGTCGAGTTCTCCGAACAGACGAAACTCGACCAATTCAAGGAAGGTTTGAAACCTTCCGTCCGGGACCTCGTTCGAGTCGTACGACCTAAACCGTCTACGTTCGACGCATACGTCGCTCTCGCTATCGAGTTCGACAATGACCTTCACGAGGACGAGCTCACTGCTCGTGAACGTGGCCAGGGCTCGCGCTCAACCGCGAGTTCGTCCCGTCCCAACTCCTCTCGCCCGGCGGCATCTACTCCCCCGGTGTCCTCCGCTACCTCTGCAGCCGCGTCAACCGACGTCGTCCCGATGGAGGTTGATGCGGTTAAGATTCGCGGTCCCCTGACCCAGGACGAGAAAGATCGCCGCCGCCGGCTCAACCTCTGCTTGTACTGCGGAGGTGCCGGACATAATGCTGATACTTGTCCCAACAAGTCCAGCAAGGCGAAAAAGCGCGATGCTGCGCGCCAGGCTCCCGCCGCTTCGGCGGGAAAAGCCTGACCGAGAGTTCATCAACTCCTGCCCTAGGGCTCTCGGTTTCTGACGCCAGGGCCCGTCCAGTCCTCGCCGCGAAGCCCGCGTTCGTTCGTGCGACGAACGGTCAATATATACCCCAAAATTACGTTCCTCCGCTCTTTAATTTCGCTTCCTACTCTCACTTAAACTCCCCAGATCATTTCTTCATCAGTGTTCTCCTCTCCTTTCCTGGACGCCGCCCGGTTCGCACTTTCGCATTGGTGGACTCGGGAGCATCCGCTTCCTGTATCTCCGACCGATTCGCCCAACGGCATTCGCTTCCCCGCGAGCCCAAGGACATTCCAGTCCCGATCACAGCCGTCGACGATCGCCCGATCGCCGGTGGCCTGGTCACACACGACGTCGTCGCTCGCCTTTCAGTGGATACCCACTCTGAGGTGATTCGATTAGGCATCGTGTCTGTCGGATATCCAGTTATTCTTGGGTTGGATTGGCTGCGCCGGCACAACCCGAAGATTGATTGGACCAGCATGGACCTTTCTCTTTCCTGCTGCAATCTTGTTCGCACAGAGCCCGTACGCGTTCAGGCCGAAGGCTTCGGTCGCCCGCTTATCGCTCCGGGTTCTTCCTCCCTCAACTCAACCTCTGCAACCTCCGTCGGACTAGGCTTCGGTCTTCACGGCGAGTTACTTCCTTTCTTCCGTCGTTCTGTCTCCTCCGTTCCACCTCCGAAATCCGTTCCTCCTGTATCTTCCTCCCCTCCTGTACCCACAATAGATACAACTTCCATCCTTGATGATGAGCGTTTGGCCCACGACTCGTCCTTGCGCTCGTCCGCGGACAGCGCGCCAACTCCTCTGATGTGCACATCCCCTCCCAGGTCCTTCCTCTCCGCGCTGACGGGACTTAACGGCTTCGGTCGTGCTGTCCTCGATCGCACTCACCCTGTTCCTGCTCCCACTCCTAAAATCCAAGTTTTGAACCCCTCTCGTTTCCGAAAACAAACCAAGAATCTTGATATTTCACTGATTCGTTTTCATCCTGTAGATTCCCCACTCTACAAACTTGCAACAATGGGCTCGACACCCTCGTCCCTCGATTCGGACTTAGGTCCAGATGAACCTCATGACGCTTCCGCGCTGCGCGCACTCCCTGCTAAGTACATGCCCTGGGCCTCAAGTGTATTTTCTGACGTTGAGGTTAATATGCTCCCACCGCACCGGCCGTACGACCTCTCGATTGACCTCGAGGAGGGTAAAGATCCACCTTTTGGTCCGATGTACCGACTCTCGCAAGACGAGCGCGAGGCGCTCGCCAAGTATCTCGATGAAAACCTCAAGAAGGGTTTCATTCGTCGTTCAACGTCGCCTGCGGCGGCACCGATTCTTTTCGCCCGGAAAAAATCTGGCGACCTTCGGCTTTGCGTTGACTATCGTGGTTTGAACTCAATCACAAAGAAGAACCGTTATCCTTTACCTCTTATTGACGATCTTCTTGACAGGACTCAGGGTTGCAAGGTGTTTTCGGTTATCGATCTCAAGAATGCCTTCAACCTTGTCCGAATTCGCGAAGGCGATGAGTGGAAAACAGCCTTTCGAACTCCTCTGGGGCTATTTGAAACTCTTGTTATGCCGTTTGGACTTTCGAACGCGCCGTCAACCTTCCAAGCGTTTATTATGGATACGCTGCGCGATTATCTTGATGTTTTTTGTGTTGTTTATCTTGACGATATTCTGATTTTCTCTCGTTCCCAGGATGAACATGATGAGCACGTCAAGAAAGTGCTCGACCGGCTCAAGAGCGCGCGTCTCTTCGCTAACCCGGAGAAATGCGAGTTCGACCGGTCCGAGGTTCATTACCTCGGTTATGTTATCGGCGCCGACGGGATAAAAATGGATCCCAAGAAGCTCGATACCGTTCGAAACTGGCCCGAGCCACGCTCCGTGAAGGACGTGCAGTCATTTCTGGGCTTTACCAATTTTTATCGCCGCTTCGTTGACCATTATTCTTCTATTACCATTCCACTGACTTCACTCTGTAAAAAGGATGTTGAATTTCGCTTCTCCGACCTCGCGCGTGACGCTTTTAATAACCTCAAGTCCGCGTTACTCACCCAACCGGTGCTCCGACACTTCGACCCAACTCGGCCCTGCACGCTCGCGACCGATGCCTCCGACTTTGCGCTCGCTGGTGTACTCCAGCAGCCAGACGACGACGGCTTACTTCATCCGGTTGCGTTTTACTCCCGCAAATTTTCCCCGGCCGAAATCAACTACGAAGTGTATGATAAGGAACTTCTCGCTATCGTGGACTCCTTTCGCGATATGCGTGCCTGGCTTATCGGTACGGCCCAGCCCGTGTCGGTAATTTCGGACCATAAAAATCTTGAGTATTTTATGTCTACTCGAGTGCTTAATCGCCGCCAGGCGCGCTGGTCTATGTTTCTTTCAGAATTCGATTTCAAGCTCGCATGGGGTCCGGGTGTCAAGAACGTCGCTGATGCTCCATCGCGGCGGCCGGACTTCGTCCCTCAGAAGGGGGATGAGGCTCTCAAAGCGCAGTTCAAAACGCTTCTCAAGCCCTACCACACCGAGTTTTTATTCCCGGATGGTACTCTCCGGTCATCGGGTTCTCCTCCCTCCGCCTCAATTTCCGCCCTTACCACGCTCTCAATCGACTCGTCGGAACTCTTGCAGCGCTTCCAGCATGAGTGGGACTCCGACCAGGAGTGGCGCGAAGCCTTAACTCGCGGCGATCCCGATTTCGTTGCAGAACAAGGCATGGTTCTACACCAGGGGCGTCTTTATGTTCCCAAATCCCTCCGCGCAGATGTTTTGCACTCACGGCATAATTCTCCAGTTGCAGGACACCCCGGCCGCACACGTACTTTCCAAAATATTCAACGTGATTATTCGTGGCCGGGTTTGTACACACAAGTTCGCGGCTACGTGAAAGCTTGCGATGTCTGCCATCGGATCAAGGCCATCCGACACCGTCCTTACGGGCCTCTTCAACCCCTCGATATCCCATCGCGTCCGTGGCTCTCAATATCCATGGATTTCATAGTGAAACTTCCGGTTTCACACGGGTACGATTCGATTTTCGTTGTGTGCGATCGCTTGACCCGCGCTGCGCACTTTATTCCTTGTAACGAGTCGATGAAAGCTCCCGAGTTTGCCTGGCTTTTCTTCGACCGGATTTTTCGCTACCACGGACTTCCCGAGTCCATTATTTCCGACCGCGGTGGAGTGTTCATATCTCAATTTTGGTCAGAGCTCACCCGTCTTTTGCAGGTTGATGCGCGCACGTCCACTGCGTATCACCCGCAGACAGATGGTCTCACCGAGCGTACCAACCAGACGCTCGAGACCTATCTTCGCGCCTACGTCTCTTACCAACAAGATGACTGGGTCGACTATCTGCCCGTCGCAGAATTCTCCTTCAACAACGCTGAGAACTCTTCGACAAAGCAGACTCCGTTTTTCGCCAACTCCGGCTTCCACCCGACGTTCGAGCCCCGGCTCACGGAGACCAACACGGTTCCTGCCGCGGCCGACTTGGCTACAAGACTCGAGCGCATCCACGCTGAGTTAAGTGCCGAGTTGAAGCATGCACAGGAAGTTCAAGCCCGTGCTTTCGATCGCCGCCATGATCCTTCTCCCGAGCTTCAACCTGGCCAGCTCGTTTGGCTCCTTCGGCGCAATATCAAGACCACACGACCATCCGACAAACTGGACCACCGTCGGCTCGGTCCTTATCCGGTAGAGCGCGCCGTTGGATCGCATGCTTTCAAGCTACGTCTTCCTGCTTACCTTTCGCGCCTCCATCCCGTTTTCCATATTTCACTTCTTGAACCTTATGATGATCCGTCCGAATTTCATCCGCACGCAGAACCGCGCCCTTTCGAGCTGTCACCCGAGGATGACCCCGCGACTCATGTTGCTGCCATTCTTGATGCGCGCAAGACTGGGCGTCGGTACGAGTACCTCGTACGCTTCCGCGACGCGTCCGAGGACGAGGATGCGTGGGTTCCCCTTTCCGATATCCCACGCACCGCAGACGAGTTGCTGGAGCGATTTCACCGCCGTCACCCGCGTGCTCCGCGCCCGCAACGCGTCGTTTTAGATCAAACATATCAGGTGACCGATTCCATTCCCTCTACTTCTACTCCCACTGTCGTTCCTCCTGTCCCAGATCCCCCGGCGGCTCCAACTGCTGCCGCTGTACCTCAAGCTTCTCGTCGCACCCCAACTCCTCCACCAGTGCACGAGAATTTACGTGCAAACTACACGCCTCCCACTTCAACTTCAACGCGTTCTGGACGCGTTTCTCGCCCAGCCGAACGCCTCGACCCGGTTCATGTTCCCAAGCCACGCCGCTCGCGCCGCTCTGCAAATAATCCCGCGCCAGTCGTACCTCCTGCGCTAGAAGGGGGATAATGTAGCGGCGCTGGTTTAATTATCCCCGGATCGCCGCCTAACCCTGCCGACGGCACTCGATGCTGTGCGCGCGGGTATGTGAAGGGCGGCGGCTTGGCGGATTAGATACTTTCACAATAATACTTACGGGGATTCGGATGCAAGAAGTATATAGGTAGCGCCACGTAGATACTTCTCTTGTCTTCTCAACGCCAGTATCCGTGCCCACACTCCTTAGTTCTGCCTCGTTTAAGCTCTCGTAACAACCCGCACCGTTACAACGATGAAGAGCAGACGGATCATCCGGTCCGCGTGCTTGTTTGACACGTGCACACATTCTCACGCTTCCTTCTTCCCTACCACAACCATCTCGAAATCTGAGTCCAACATCTCGGGTCCTGGACGCGGAGGTGTCTGCATTTTGCAAATCCCTGAATCTCAGCGACTCCACCCAAAACCGAACCGTAATGTCCCATCCGCCATCCCAATTTTTTCCCCCTAGTTCGATGTCAATCCATGTTCCGTTCTGACGTTGGGGACGTTTAATGGGACAAGCTTACATACGAGCCTCGCACGCGATATCTTGGCGCCTCTGGATTCTGAACTCAATTTCCTACTCGACTTGAAAATTTCTCCGCAACTCAACGCCCGCGTCCCACAACAATTTTCTTTCCCTCGGTGTATTTCTGGTTCAAACATTGATGACTCGCTCCAGATATATAATCAGCTTTGGGAAATTTGCACGTTGTACTCGCCCATGTACTAAAGTTTCTTCCGAACTCCATTGCCGATGGTTTGAGGCTGGGAGCCGGTAATTCTGAGTCTCGGCATTTCCGAATGAGACCCAGGCAATTGTTGGGGACTGGGTATCCCGACTGCCAGAGATACCTGAATGCCTTGATTCCGATAGTACGTTTCTATGTTTTACTCATGCCGGTTAATAACCACCGCTTCGTGTAGCTACCGAGCAGTTATGGCGGATTCCACAACATTCAACCGAGCTCTGCCCCAACCTCAAATGGTACAGTATTATTGCAGTTCAACTGGACTATTTACACGCCTATTGGTTCAGAATCTATAGGGTCAAGAGGTACGTTTGTCGAGTGTGACACTCTTTCGAAATCTCCGGCGCTGCATGCATGGCTCAATCGAAATATCCCGTCTGGGAAAGCTTCTTCACATCTTCCATCGATAAAGACGGATCGAATCGGTAGATGTCTTTCTCCATTTTCAAGCGCTCTTCTGTTATTCATATCTACACGTCAGCTCAACCCAACAGGAACTCCAGCGTTGGGTGGGAAACGCACCGTGTTCATAACTTGCCAAATGTTTCGAAATCAGCCGCACCATCTTGCTCGGATCCACTAGCGGCTTCTTGAACTCTTCGGGGCCGTCGGTATCTGTCTCTCCCGGCACACAGCGGCGGAAATGGCCACTATTTCCATATTTGTAGACTGGGTCTCTCATGCCATCCGCACGCACGTATCCGATGATGCCTTGCCCGCCCTTGAGACCCGAAAGCAGGAGATGCTGGCGCTTCATGTACTCCCTCCACCCCGCCGGCATTTCTGCGGTTTCAAGGTCGGCGTCGGAGATGCTGCGCGGGAGGGGCCAGAACGAGGCGTGAAAATGGGTGATGCCGCGGTTGACGTGTGCGACGTAGCGGTTGAGGTCGAATCCCGGAGGGAGGACGTGCCCAGCCGCATAGGACGCAGGAAACATCCACATCTGCGTTCCCGACACTTCGCCTCCGGGGAGGGAGCACCACCCCGCCATGAGCTTGAAATGATTGCTGTCTGTGCGTTCTGCGGCTTTCTGCGGGTCTTTGTGGGAACCTTTCGTCCAGCCCGCGACTATGGCGGCGGCGTTGCTTTCCTCCCGCTTGAGCAGTAATACCCTATCGATGAAGAAGGTGCGGTGTTCGTACTTGGAGCCTGCGCGATCGGGGGCGAGTGAAAGCAAAATGGCGACGTTCTTCGTCCCAGCGAATTTCGGGTCGTTTTTCAGGGCGGCGGCGGCAATGACGAGATGGTTTGCTACGTTCAAGAAGTTCCTAGGGTCCGAATTTTTTAGAGAACCTGGCGAGTGACATCGTGCTGCATGAAAATCTTACCACTGCGAAACTTTGTCCCTCAAGCTGAGCGTCGGGTCGTTGATCGTCCTAACCAAAAACCAGGTCGGATACTGCGGACCACAAATGGAAAGAGAAGCGTACCCAGGTCCGAGAGATTTGGCAAACACACTTGACAATTTTCTGTTGGCCTCAAAAAGATGGCACTGATTCTTGTGACCGGTCCCCCAGTCTTTCTTCTGACATTCTTTCTGTTGTAAAAATTGTTAGCCGGACATTGCGTGACCTAGATCGGAGCGTACAGAACAATACTTGGCCACCAGACACCCCGAACAAGACAAGAGCTGATCCTTGGGACATTTGAGCGAAGACTCGGCTCGGCCACAGGCATCGCATTCTGGCTCCCAGGCATGCCAGATGGTCTCGTTTCCATTCCAGATGCCCTCTTTAGCGGTTTTGTAGGAATCGTCATTTCCAGACATAGTATAGAGAGCGAAGTGGGAAAGGAGGAAGAAAGTCAAAAAAGCAAAGCCCGAGCTTCGAAAATTTGGAAGCTCGTCCGGATGTCACCGGCGTGGGATGATCGGCCCTGTTCCGTTGGCTCTCAGCCCACCTCTGCCAAAGCTCTGAGCCAGAGTTGCCTGTGTTCTGCCAGTAATCTGGGGGAATTGACAGATCTTTGAAGCACAAATCATAAATGGTCTGTTCAAATAAAACAGGAAACTTCCATGCGTGTTTTTCTGTATATTTCAAGCCTTGAACTAGCCCTCTCAGTCGTGTTATTGTGATTTTTTGGTCTAAAACTCGAAGAAGCCAGCATTGAAACTCACCTTACCATTAAATCTTGTGCAATAAAAAGAGAGAGGAAGAGTGATGGTGGCCTGGGCTGGAATCGAACGAGCGACATCCCGCGGACAAATGTGTCATCCGACGAATCGGGGTATGTGCGGAAACCATCCGCTACCATGCCTTCATTGCTACCTACATAGTTTCAATACATCAAATCAACGATGAAAAAAAAATGCTCTTCACAAGATATGGGCCATGGCGCGGGCTCGAATTGAACGAGCGACTCAGCCCGCATTGATATCAAATAACTTAGTAAGAGCAAGACATATCATGCAGGTACGGTCCAACCGCCACCGGGCCCTCTTTCTATCCCTGTGAACTCAATTAGGATACATTGGCAGCGATTGGGCAGCGAAATACCACCTGACCAGAACCAGGACGAGTGTAGCAGCAGAATGAGAGACCAAAGAGGGGAAACCGTCTTACACGGTGGCAGAGCCAGATGGCCGCGATGTGGAAACCGTTCTACGTCCGGCTTCCGGTTCTATTCTCGTTGTACCCCTAATTTAGCTTACATCACTTGTTTGTAAGTACTGTAAATAGGGACCCACGACGCCACTGAATCCATCTTCTCTTTTCTCCACCATCCTCGCGACCAGTGTAGGGCATTCGCCCAGGGAGAGCTCGGTGCTTTCCTTTGGAAAAGTCGCCAGTGGGCTAGTTAGCCACCGACTTCGTCAAATCTTGTGTTACGCTGGGCTCTCATTTTTCCAGCCTTTTGCACTCTATCGACACTCTCCCAGCGACCAACGTTTCTATCCTACCAGCGGACTAGTTTTCCCACCCAAAAATGACTCTACGCATACTGGATTACCGACCCAATTCAACGAGCCGCACACCGGGACTTTCCCTCTTCTACAACGGGTGAGCGAGCGCCAAAACACTGCGGGTCTCCAGGAAGACGAAGGACGAGTCAGAGAGAGGTGCGGAGGTGCGGACCAGGAGCCGGTACACGTGTGCCAACCCTAACCTTTCCTTTTGCGTTCATCGCTCGCTCTGTCTTTCTAGTCTCTAGCCGCCCTACAGCCGCCGAACCACGATGCGCACAATCCCGCCCTTGTAACCTTTGTCACCACGACGACGAGGAAGCATACGCGCTTTCCGCTCACACTTACGCCCTTGCTTCTCGAGATTCGGACTGCCTACTCCTCCGCTCTTCCCTCGTGGAATTATGCCGTGCGACGACGGGCACGACTCCGGCCAACCGCGGCCAGCATGGCGTCATCTCCACACTCCACCCTTGCCACGATGACCATGCCGCCTAGGACCAGCCAATCTCTGCGTCCCACTCTCGTCACGCCGAAGAGCACGCGCGGACTCGGGCGGGCGTGCTGCCCGCGCCCCACGGCACTCGCGCCTCTTGCGTCCATGGCGCACGGCACACGATGAAGGACACCGTGCGCACATCCTCTGTCCTTCGTCCTTGGCCCGACGACTACGACGATGTCCACGCGCTTCTCAGGGCGATTCATTTTCTGGTTTCGACGCATAACATCGTTGGTAGTGCGGTTATTTCTCGTGCTCTGCGTATTCGCTCGGGAGCATGCTTACTTGACGTGGGGGAACCGGCTCATCGTGAACCTTTTGCACATTTGTGTTTAGAAATTCCGCTTACTTGACGTGGTGCTGGCATTCCGTACTTTTCAGACTGTGAACAGGACAGAACCTCTCACGACAACTATTGTATGGCCTCTCTTTGAACACGTGCTTGTTTTTCCCTCAGATACCAGGTGTAGACCTGGTAGCGGACGTCCGCACCTGCACTCAATTCAAATTTGCAATAATATTCTGCAGGACATCCGCCACATAATTTTTCTTACGCGCGCTTTCAATTTCCCCATCTTTTTCCCTCGTCGATAATTCGGATTCCTGGGCTGATATATTCAGGTTCACAGATGCCAGATACAAGGCCCGGTAGCGGATGGTCCGCGTCTGCTCCATATTGAACCTGGATTCGTCGCTCATCCGATTCGAGTTCGGGCCACTCGGTGGATAGAAGATCTTTTTTTCGAAAATATCGATCCCGAGTCCACTCTAAATCAACTTCAAATAATGGCGTATGTAACGAGGGCTGGGTTGCTGCCCATGTACACTTCACGTCTCCCGAATCCTGGGCCATATGAGATGTTGGGTTTGGTCTCAATATTGATTGAAGTTTCAAGTACCAGAAATAAAGCCTGGTGGCGGACGGTTGCACATCTGCAGCATCTGACAAGGATATCGGGACTCATGTAATCAAACTTGATTTCCACAAAATCACATTGCGGCTCTCACAATATCTCTCTCTTTATAAAATTGTCCGAAGCCTTCAAACTCCGCTCGGCCATCTCCGACACCTCCGTCTTTTGTCCGCCTCGGGGCCTTTCTGGCCTGGCTCCTTCGAATATATGACTGGAATATGCCTGGTGCCACGACATAACCTCCGAGGCGAAGTGCCGGGCGCCCCCGGCGCGCTCTTGTATATCTAATGTACGCTTTCGACTCCTCCTTTTTTTCTTCTCGTGGGCAATTTGAATTTCAAGGCTGGTTTATCGAAATCCCAAAAGCAAGGCCCCTCACAGCAGAGGGCATCATCTTTACCGTGAAGAAGGCGATGTCAATGATCAAGGCGTGTACAAAATGCGGTGGCCGTTGATCGGCGAGATGTCTCACCTGTGGTGCATGAACCCCGGCACGCAACCGGAAGGCACCCGCATTCTTGGGTAAGCAGCGCCATAAGCATACAGGACCACGGGCCCAAGCCATATTTAGGAGAGTTAAACGCGAATAGCTAACCCCAAGTCAAGTCCGGTCAGCGGCGAAGCAGACGCAATGATGTGTGGCTTGCTCCGCTCAGACACCGCCGCGAGGCCCCAGGCGTACAGCCAGTATTGATGTGCCTGTCTATTTCACATGTATGCACCGCAAACCCGCTGCTGAAATACATAACCTCCAAAGCTGTATTGAATATTTTCCTATTTCATTGACGAGAACAATGATTTATAACACGAACATGCGAAGGTCAAAACCGGGGGCACAACATCGTCTCATCAGACGGACTCATAGATATCGTTGTCCATACGCTCGTGGAACACCTGCGTGTCGTTTACCTTTGGGAACGCCTCCGCGGGCACCGGTTTCTCCAAAAACTTGCAAAGGCTCTCCCAGCCCTCGCCCACGCGGTAGTCCAGGAGCCGCTCTTTCGGGACGAGGCTGCGCACCTCGTCGTCGTACGCAATGAAGCGCGCCTTAGCGATTTCCAGGGTGACGCTCGACATCTCTGTTTTGAAGTTGGTGTTAGCCGTGCCCTCCCCGTGCGCGCTCTGGAGGGCGACGCTGACCGACGACCGTCGCCTCGTATGACTTCCACGAGCTATCCGGGTCGCGCGTGGTGAAAACGACCTTGGCATTCGGGTACGCCGCGATGAGCTCCTCTGCGAATAGCAGGTGCTGCATGTCGGTAATGGCCTAGCGTCCACGTTAATTGCATTTCTACACTCGCGGATATTGTGCAGAGACTCGCCATATAGCGTCCCAGCAACCGGCCCCAGTCCGCGCGCTCGTATAGCTTTCCTTTTCCAAAGAACTTCGCGTTGATCGCTTCCGTCCACATCGCCAATTCGGACGGGTTCTTCCACACCGCCCAGCCGTGCTTCGTCTCCTTGTACCCGATCATCTCGAGCCCAAGGTGCATGCTGTTGGGAGAACCTTGCGGCTGAGTCGCGGATATAAAAGACGCACAAACGTACATGTGCTGCCTGTACGTGGAAATCCCAGACCAAGGACCTGCATCGGCACTGTGTGTGTCGTGGTACCGTCAGTGTTGAGAGCCATTGTGATTTTGCGATTGGGAAAGAGGTGTGAAAAGGCAGGGAAGGTGGCAATTACTCGGGGTGAAGGAACCCCACGCAGGGAAACATCTGTTAGTCCTTCCCTCGCTAGTCGCCGCCTCGTAGGTGCGGGATACGATAAGATCGGATCGTATGTATCCCCGCGCGGGAAGTGCGTCGATAGCGTTTGGCGTCGAGAAACCAGAGCCACCCTACATACGTCCACTTTCATCCGTGTGCGAGGCGATGCTCTCCTTGGTGGTGTCCACGCAGCGCTAGAGCTAGCACCTCACAGAGCATCGAATACTAGCCATTTTTGAATCAAACGGACTGGACGCTGTGGAGAGGCAAGTTTCCATCCGTCTCGTCCAGAAGACGGCGGAAGGCTTCGCACCTTTGCGTCAACACTAAATATCAGCTCATATCACGTATGCGGGGATATAGAACGGACTATGGCCGGCCGTGCTGCTCTAGGGATGTCCATGCCGAAAGCGAAATTCGAAACCTTCTTGAATAAAAATAAAACGAAGATGGAGAGCTCGCACGGAAGATTGCCGGAAATTGTCCAATCTAGAATTGTGGATTGAATATCATCCTAGTATACCTTTAGAATGGGGAGTCGGTTTTAGAGACTTCAAGCTTATGGCAGGACGTCTGACGAGGGAGTGACGGAGTGACATGGCTTTATCGGCCGTTCGGAGGAAGATTTATAGGTTCGATTTGCTCTGAAGAACTTCGACATAGTTCGTTACTTCTGTCGTGGAACTCCGGGTATCGCGGGTTGGCCCGATGAACTGTCGAGTGGTCCACTGTGACATTCAGCCGACGACCTCCGACGACAGGTTCGTCGAAATATTTTTGGCGCGCATCGACTCGGAGGTGCCGAATTGGTTGGACGTTCCGTCGCGCTTTACCGCATGTTAAATTGAAGGTAATTATCCAGTATCTCGAATTTGATGCACCGCACATCTGTAGTTAGTTCATTTTTAAACCGTGTTAGGAAAGCGGCTACACGGATTCAGTTATGTTAAGACGTGACATCATAATAAATGCCTAAATTATCAAAATTATATACCTCTACCCCCCAGTATGAATGCGATGCCCTATAGGTGGGTGACTATTTACCCAGCTGCATCGTGTTTATTGATATAATGCCGTTCCAGCGTCGTCTCCGACGAAAAAAACTTTTTACATGGGTTACAGATCCACTGCGTGCCCATGCTGTGGTTCCCCACCTCGTGTCGCAGGCGATCGTGCTTCCGCGAGAACTTCATACCACATCCCTCGAAGCTGCAGGGGAATTTTTGATCTTGCCCGTTTCCGGGGAGGTGTGTTTTCATGTGCACGCGCCGGGTGTACGCGCGCTTGAACCACAACGAGCAGTCTTGGTGCAGGCACTTGAACGGCCTCGTCAGGTCCGGTGGCGTCTCAGAAGAGGAGTCGCGATGTGAGGATTGTGATAGTGAAGAGGCGAACGACGCATCGAACTGGGATGTCGACGGAGTGCCGATGTCTGTGCCGTTTGTGGAAGTTGCCGATGTATCCGGAGTCGGAGCCGCAATAAAAACGAGAGGTAGCGGAGATGGGAGAGACGATATGGAAGGAGGGGAGTGTGTCCGATGATCAACGGGAGCCCGCTCGGTGCTGGCAAACTCAGGAATGTATTCAACTTATATTCGATGTAAGCCTTCAGCGTTTGAATGTGTGTGAGGGTGCGCACGTGTGATATCTGAATATTCCGACAATGAATTCTCGAGGTATTCTTGATTAGTAGTAGACAAAATTCAGCGACGTCGAAGGAACGGATCCAGAATCAAGACTCACCGTCGAGGGACGGGAACTCCCATTCCGTCAGGAACGGATCATGGTCGTCCAAACTTGATGAATTTGTAGAGCCTAAACCACTGTCACTGCCGCCGACACATCCATCTCCCATGGAAGCGGAAACTCCGAAGGATTGAAATACGGAGGGATGAATTACTGGATCTGGAACGAGGAGGGGATTGGTTTTGGACAGTTCATCAAGGTCTAGGTCTTTCGGAAAATAAAAAACAGTGAGTATGCGAGACTGCGCCGAGCTCAAAGATGACGTACAGTTGGAAGAAGGAATATTGGGGGCTGGAAGAGAGATATCTCCGTCGTCCCGCGAGGTGCACTTATCGTCGTTGTTCATCTCCCGCCCAGAAGCCCAAACCGTGAATGTAACACCACCCGTGTCGTCGCGCGTGCCCTGGAAGTTCAGTTTCAGGCCACTGACCCGAGGTGAACATGGTGTGGGGTTCGACGCCATATCAAACGAAAATCGCCCGTCTGGAAGGAAGACCTTGAACGAGACCTGAAGGCGCGACATTGCTTCAATAGGTAAGGTCAACGACATCTTGGGACAGAAGCTTTGCGAGTGAAGCCAAAATGCAAAATGCCACCAGCTATATAGCTCAGCAGATTAAGCCAGTTAATTGAGCTTGTCGGATGGCTGTAGTGGCGCTGTACGTGATCTGCCGGGATTATCGTGGTACTAAGGGAGGGAAAGCGGTCAAATCTGACGCCGGTGATGTGGTTCTTGCTCCCGGTCGCTAGTTCGGATAAATCTGGGGGGAACGAACAATTTGAAGCGCTAACATAGGCCTCTGTACAGGTCTTCGGACAATGACTTTGACGACCCTGGTCAGCGAGGAATAATCAACGAGGGATAATTTTAAAGAGTATCGCAGACCGGTATCCTCTCTCATCATCTTCGGCTCTTTCTCGAGGCGGCGCCGCCGCCACATAGACGGCGGTGCATGAGAAGTTGAGACGGGGTAATATCCGAAGCCTGGACTAGTCGAGACAGCACCGGGAGTGACAGCTCGTATGTAGATAACTTCCAGACACCCGGCGTACCCTCTGTTGCGGTACGTACTAATCGGAAAGCCGGATATAGATATTAGACACTGTCAACGATGACTGTCAATCGGCTTTTTTTGAGTGCGTACGTTTTCAACAGGTAGCATCAGAAAAACATGATTATTTCGACAGCGTTTGCCGGCGTTCCAGGGTCGTGTTCCAGCCGGATACATTAAATATATTGATTGGCTAAATGCTATCTTTATCTGGTAAGAATCCGGGGAGCCCATGAAATTCATTTTCTTGTAGCCAATACAGTTAAGATGACTTGACAGCCGTCTCGATCATGACGGGCATTCTTTATTCGCCGGCTCGCGTGATCAACTTTTGTTCAGCTGTCAGACAGCTGTCCGCCTGTGCCACGAGGAGCGACAAGCGGCACGTGGCGGTACCGGGTATATCGTAGGTTCATCACTCACTCTTTCTATTCATTTTTTCCTTTCTAAGGCTTCTAGCTCTTCCGAGACAAAAATAATAATAGTCCTATGGTAGTAGTTTTACCTGTCCACCTGTGCTGCGAGGAGCGACCCAAAGTCGGCGACAAGCGGCACGAGGGAAGTGTACCATTATTCAGTAAAGTAGTGAAATTAGATGCTATATCTGCACTTCCATACACACCAAATAAATTGCAACCTTTCCGCTTCGATTCAATAATTTTCTCACCCGTGTCGCGATCGAATAATAATAAAACATAGGTTTCATATTCATCAGAACAAGCTATCGATAATTTATCCCCTGGTGTCTAAGTGTTGAGCTGACCGTACAGATCGACTGTACCGCTGTGCACCTGTGACGCGAGGCAGTAGGTTTAGAATCCCACTGTCACTCAGTTGTCCCTTCCTCCCCACTCACTTGGTCTATTCTTTTTATTAAGGCTTCATTCAACCAAGGCCGAAACAAAATGTTCACAGAAAGAACAATACCGCAACGAGCCAATAACCATGCTACAGTCCACAGTTTTACCTTTCCACCTGCGACCTGTGTCGCAAGGAGCAACCCAAAGTCGGCGACGAGCGGTATCGTGCACGAGCTGGTGTATTATCATTCAGTAAAGTATCCAATTAATGCGTTGCATCAAGCTGAATTCTAACATACTAGGAGGGTCATATTGAACAGCATACAATGTAGGAGGATGGGTCTGGTTTCGAGATACTAGGGGTGCCCGGAGGGCCATATAAATAATTGAGTTCAGGCGCGGAAGCCATCCGGTATTCCATCCCTGCGAACTTGAATACATTTACCTGTTTGCAAAAAGTTTAGGTTTAGATAGTGTTGGAATTACAGTTGTTCTCGAAATTATTGAGACCGATCACTTTTTTTTTTTGTGTTCCCAAAATGGAAGGTCAACTCACCTTGGCTCAAGGCAGTGCTCTTTGAAGCCTGGAACACACAGCTAGCAATGTTTGGGGCTCTCTACAAGTATTCAAAGATGAAATCCGAGTGACGTGGGTTCGACAGTGGTCGAAGTGGGCCGATCGGCGATATGTGCAGGTGACTCCGTCGCCGCCGCTTGTTCTGTCTTCCTTTTTTGGAAGGTAAAAATAAAATTAGATCGATCTCATTAATTTCGAGAACAACTGTAAACTCAAGTTATGAATAACTGGTGCCTTCCAAAAAAAAACTTTCGGTCCCAAACTCATGGCCCGGGCTCGAAGCGAACGAGTAATCTCCAGCTGACAAACACTTGTGCTTTCCCTTCATCATGTGCAGGCGCGGACCATCCGCTACCGGGTCTTCTCCTCATACCGGCGACACCGTTTATCTAGCTCAGTGGAATGAAGCGCGTTGATGAGAGCAATACGTTCAAAAAGATACGAAAGGAACAACACCATGACCCGGGCTCGAACCGAATAAGCGCTTTCTGCAGAAGATGCATCTACTGTGGAATGCAGCTGCGCAACCATCCACTACCAAGCCTTATTTCAACACCTGTAAACTTCATCAGCGGGGATTTACAGTTGAAAGTTGGAAAGGCACTTGACTGGAGATATGGAGCACCAGCTACCAACCGCGGCTTCCAGGATTCGCTTCCTCTGGCTCAGGATGATTAATCTGGGAGGGTCGAAATGAAGGCGTAAAAAAAACGAGGAAAACAGTGATATGACCCGGGCTCGAATCGGAGACGTACCTCACAAGATCTGTTGTTGGATTCCCTGTTCATGTTCATGTGAGCGCTAAGGACCTGCAGCGAGAAAAACACATAAGATTAAGATACCTGTATGCCAAGGGAACTCATCGCGGAATGGGAGAGGAAAGAGCCGCAGCAGGAAAAAGCATAGAAATCACCCATGCCACGATACCGAGGTTCAAGTTTGATTTAGCTGTTCTGCACTCGTGATTGAGTAATGTAAGAGATCAAGTCAGTGCGAGATATTAAAAATAGATCGAAATGCGGCGACCCACGGCCCGGGCTCGAGTCGAACGAGCGCTTCCTGCAGAACTTCGTAACCCTGGATATACTCTTTTCAGTGCAGGTGCGGAACCATCCGCTACCGGGCCATCTCGTGGTACCTACAAGCCCAATATGCATTACATCAACATGCGAATTCAAATCATGAGTGAAGTTTGGGAAATAACAAAGCAACAAAACGTATGAACGCAGCGCGACGTGGTCACAGACTAGAGCGAGCTACGGTCTACCCGCTACCAGGCCTTCTTTCTGGTCCTCGCAAAAAAAAAAAAGAGTGATCACAACAGCTATGGCCTGGGCTCGAATCGAACGTTTCTGGCTTACGAGAGCCTCTCCGTTATACGGAGGGGCATCGCTTCGTTCGACTTATTCACTTAGCTCTGCCCGTGTTTGGGGGTTGAGCTGACCCGTCCTAGTGGGCGGGACAGCGCAAGTTGGCGTGCGTGTGGTCGGGGAAACCCAAAACACGCTCGAGGCGCGTCCCCGGCACGAGCACGCCGAACCCAACACGGGCCTGAGCGGCTTCCTATTTTTATTCTGTCTTACTTATTTTCTCTGTGGTTGAAAATTTCGTTCCTTGTTTCCTTCTTTACAAAACTAGAAATATAATAGGTTGTGTGAGGGTTCACCCTCGCGTGTACTCTGCGTGTAACGGGGCTAGCAAGTCCAGGCGACGCCAATACACCTTAAAGGCGTCCGACTGCCATCTGCCCATGGCCTGCACTACGTCTGGATTGACTCCGGCGATGAGGAGTTCCGTCATTCCCCCGATTCTGAAGGAATGCCCCGTGCACGCCGGATACCCGTGCTTCGCCCACACCTCGTTGCAGCGCCGCATCATCTTTTTCCGAGTGAGGCAGATGAGGTCGCCGGACGCGTTGCGGTGCGAGAAGAGGGGTAGGTCCTCCGGGATATTGTTGACGCTAAGGTGGTTCTCGACGGCTCGGATGGGGTCGGATGGGCCCTCCTGTCTGCAGAGCACGGCGTCGTCGCCCTTTGCGCGCTTGGTTTTCGTCCAGGGTAGACGCAAGATGCGTGATCCCGCTCTAGTCGATGGCTTCCTGAGATGGCCGGCCGTGGGTATCATGCCGCGTCTGAAGGAGCCTTGGCCGTCAACAGCATCTCGCCTAGCCGAATCTGCCGCCAGAAGGCGCAGCAGGCAGCGGCAAAGACCGTGGCGTCCTTCGGATCGTCGTGGTCGAGTTCTGCCTCCAGGGTATCCAGCATTTCGGCCGTGACTGGCGGGCGCGTCTCCTTCTTCGATTCGGTCGGCGCTAGGTTCTCGACACCCCGAAGCGTGTATCGTAGTCGGATTCCACCCTCCCACGGCGCGTCGTGAAGGATATGCCACGCCTTGACCACCGCTAATGCTCCCCTCACCGTGACCCCCGGCAATCTCCCCGACCCTCGAGGCCGCGTATGCGCACAACAGGAACTCGCTTGCTGGTATCCGTTGCTTGACGGAGACTCCCTCCTTGTCGCAGAAACGCAAGAACGCCTGTAGGCTGCTGCCGTACTTGTCTAGGGTGGAACCGGCCCAGGCGTGTTGTATGGCATGCTGTAGTTTGGCCTCGGCTTCGGCTGAAAGGTTTTGTGTGCCCGAACGGCGAGGTTTGGCCCTGGGTACGAATTTCCCGTAAGGGTTGTGTGTGGAACGCGCTCGCCTGCTACTGGTGGCCTTGTCCCCCACAGTGTAGGCGTTACGGGGAGCCATGCGGAGGAGGTGTCGCGACAAGATGAGGGCGTTCTGTGACCGTTGTCACTTAGTCACCCATGTAAATTTGGCTAACCGCCCCAAGAAATTCATTTTATTGGCGACACGCCCGCTTCAACAAGTAGCTACGGAAGCATAGAATACAATACGGAATGTTTGACGAACTCTCTAAGGTGGTGGGGAATTTTGGGCGGCGTGGTGCACAGCCTCGACCGCGGCGGGAAGCGAGCTCTGGATGGAGCGTTGGCTATATTGTCCTCCGAGGCGACCCAGACGATGGTGAACCAGATAGAATACTCGTGGAATAGTCGGAGGATCTGTTGGAGGATGGCGTTCTCCTGGGAGTTGTAGGATTGTCCGGCTGCCAGGGCTCCAATGACGCCCTTGTTGATGGATCGAAGGATGAAATGGGTGTCGCGGAATCCGGCCGTGACAAGGGTGCACAGCGTGAGCTCTATCGCGACCATCTCTCCCCAGCCGATGCAGCGTCCTTCCGAAAACCAGCCCTCCTTGTACTCCCACGCTAGCCACCTCCCTCTGTACACAAATCCTATTCCCCAGCCTGTTGACGCGTCTACAAAGACCTCGTCTTTTTCGGGCAGCGGCGGGTCAATTATCCTGAGTTCCACTCTCTCCTGCATGAGGGTTTCCCGCCACCATGCAACGTCCAATGCGACCTTGTTCGACACCTTGAACTTGACGAACTCATTCGCCGCTTTGCTGAATGACACCGTGAGGCGGTAAAGGCTGACGAGGCGTGAACGGCCTGGTGGAACGACGAGGGCACAGTGATTGAGGGTGCCGACTAGATTGTCTACCTCCTTGCGTGAAACCTTGGCGTTGACGACCCACGGTTCCAACTTGGCTAGATACTTGGTTTTCTTAGCCTTTGGCAGGGAGACGACTTTCTCGTCCGCGTCCCAGTCGAACCCGATATAGACGAAGAGGTGGGAGAATGGCGTGTGCTTGTCGAGTTCCCACAGCCACCCCAGATCCTCGGCGATGTCGAAAAAGATGCTCTTGTCGTATTTATACACAAAACGTCCAAAGGCGCCGCCGGCTGGGTAGCGAAAGAATACGAAATTGTCGACCCATTTTAGGATGTCCTCCACCGACATGAATTTGAGGAGGTGTACGAGAAGGTCCGCCAGACGGCCGAAGACTCCAGGTGCGCTCGTTGCGCCGAAGCTAAAGCAATTGTTGATTCTTATCTTGCCCCTCCACGCTATGAGCAGCTGTGTGTGGTCCTCTGGATCTGATGGGACGTTTCTGAAGGCGCTTTTGACATCGAACACCGAAGCCTGCTCGCTGTTCAGCCCTGTCACTGCGCGTACTGGAATAACCTACCTGAGTGCCCGGCGGGGCCTTGGCCATAATGAGGTAACATTGGGCAAAGGTGCCCCACTCGCAAACAAAGTTGTCCTTGTTGATTTGAGAATTGACGGACGGCATGTCCGGGTCGTTATAGGGAAAGGAATGATGGTTGTACATTCGCCACTTGCTGGTTGGCGGGTCCTTTTGGACGCAGCCGACTGGCGAGCAGCAATACGGGCCGATGGACCGCTCAAGGAGCAAAGGGTTGAGGGGAACGGAAATCCGGCTGATGGCTGTTCTTTAGCAAGATACGCGTCGATGACGTCGGGGTGATCAAGAGCCGACTTCAAATTGTTGGGGATGAAGGTGGTTGTGGCCGCTCTGGACCTGTCAAGACCATGTGCAAAACCGTAGCAGATACCTTCCGGAATATCCGCGAACTCGTCAGTTAGCCCCGCCTTGGCGATCCAGTGTTCCCACCGGTCCGCTTTGAGCGGGGTGACAATTGGGAAAAGCTCAGCAGGAAGGGCAGTGCTGCGCTGAGTGCGCGCTGCCTCCGTTTCCGCCCTTGCCCACTCCACAGAGCGAGCAGATGTGGGCGTACTTGCACGAGCTGGGGCAACCCGCTGCACCATTGTAGGCCCAGCAGATGCGGAGGGTGTTGATCAGCGGAGCGAACATGTCGTTCTTGAGCCTAATGCACCATTTCCCTTTAGGTGCGGGGCACTCTCTGGCGTCGTGCACGTTGCGGGCGGCGCAATACATGCACCGCTCACTGCTCGGGGCCTTCAACTTGGGGGGCTTCGACTTCTGCTTCTGTTGATCGACCTGCTCGCGACCGTTCGGTGAGTCGTTCCGAAAACCGCGTCTGCTGTCTGTGTGGCCGTGTGGCGAGTCGTTCCGAAACCAGTGTTTGCCGTCTGGTGGGCTCGTTCTGTGCCCGACGGGTCGTTGGCGGACGGGCAACGGGGTGCGGTGCTGGCGGCAAATGTCGAAGTGGATCATGTTGTCCCGATCACGCTGGACAATGTCGTCGTAGACCTCCGCTTGCCACTTCTTCATATTGAAGGGCTCTTGCACGAACGCCTTGAGGAGTTCGGTGTTATACGTGCGGTACCGGTGGAAGTACGTGTGAAAGTCCGCTCTGGTCCGACTTCTCTTGAAGTGCTTCGCCAGCTGATTGGTGAACTGCTTGGCCTTGTCGCAAGGCTCGAAGAATTCTCCCACGGCGTCAACGAGTCGTTCACCCGCCATGATGAAATCCGCCGGGGATAGGCTCGACTTGTCGAGGTCCTTCTCCACGGGAAATCCGGCGTCCAGGAGGGGGCACCTCCTGCGCGCTTCGCGATCCCTATTGGAGTGGAGGCAATTCTCCGCGGTCAAGTCACTGAGCGGGAAGAACACGTTCAGCCCACTGCGGAGCTTGCCTTGATGTTCTCTGGAAAGAAGAGGCGATGGGGGTTTATGGTGCGCTCTGTGTCGATGTCAACGTTCCGCCTTGCCTTCGGACTCGGTGCACCTTCATCTTTACCACCGCTGTGTAATCTGGGTAACGTGTCAGCCAGCCGGCTTGGGACTCGACATGTTCCCTGTTCTCGGGCTCGCTGGCCCCCACCAACTCGCTGGTACATGTGGTTACGGCCCGGCACGCTGGCTCGGGTTACTGCTGCGATGCGTGCGCACTGGCACGTTCGCCGTGGTGCGCTGGCCGGCTACAGGCATGCTGGCCGTCTACGGGCACGCTGGCCTCCCCTCTTCCGAGCTCGGGCGTAACGCCTCCACTCTCTGGCACGCTGGCCGTGCCTCGCTGGGCCCTCCGCACTGGGGTTGGATGGTAGGATATGAAGACTCACCAAGGCCTCCCGATGTCAAGTTCGCCATGTTCTGAGTTGAGGACGAAGCCAACAGCCCAGCGAAGGCTTCTCGCGAAAGGGTTACCTTGCCGGCTTCCTCGTCGAATTCGATGCCGTCCATGGGCGAGCGGTTCGGCGTTTTCCGCTGGTGTGGAGAGGACGACAAGGCCGGGAAGTGTTTGTCGTACGGCGTACCAACGCTGGAGGTGGCGGGAGTGATGGGGGATGGGGGGGCGGTAAAGGAGACTCTGCACTCCTGTTTCTTCTTACCCTTCCCTTTCGGCATGGCCGACCTCATCACTGCATCCATTTCTTCCACCATCGCCACTGCAGCTTTTCTCGGTTTCTTCGCCAGAGGTTTGGGGGTCCTCGCTGGCCCCTCCTCCGTAGTTGTACGTTTGCGCACCAGACCCCTGGGGACTGGGGCGGCTTTCTTGGTCTGTTTGCGCACTGGCGAGCGGGATCGGCTGCGCGAGTTCGAGCATGAGGCCGACCGCGAAGCAGACGCGATGTGGGCTGATTTCTCCCGCAGGGGCGGTCACGCTGGGCGCCCGCGTTGTTGGCGCTCTTCGATGGGTGACGATTGCTTGGGCATGGATCGGGAAACATCGAGCTCCGGCGAGATTGTGCGCGGTATGCGCAGGTCGACGTCGTCATCGTCTTCACCTCCGAAGTCCAGCTCGTCTTCGAGCAACTGTTCCCTGGCGGCGAAGCCCGCGTCCCAGGCTTCCATCTTGATCTTGCAGAGCACTTCGGCTTCATCATCCCCACTTCCCTCCTCCTCCTCCTCTTCCCCCCCCCTCGTCTCTCTCCCCCGCTTCTTCCTCCCTTTCCTGTCCCCCGCTCTCCACCTCCTCCTCTTCCGCCTCCCCTTCATCCTCCCGGGTCTCGGTGCTTTTGTCTTTGGCACTGGCCCTGGTCTTAGGTGGCGATGCCGGCGCCGGTTTGGCGCTTTTGGAGGGTTTGTAGAGGGTGTCCGTTCTGGCGGCCTTACCGGTTGCTTCCTCGTCGCTAGTCCCATTGGGCCTGTCTTGGGTGCGGTTGTGGTAGCCTTTCTGGGGCGTCCGCGTTTCGAACGAGCCGGGGTTGACGACATGTCTATAGCGGTGAGGCAGAGGGAGCGAGCACGGCGAGTACAGTCGCTGAGAAAAGGCGCGTTGACGCCGGTTTCGCTTGCCCAGAGACGCGTAGGGTTCGCGTCTTGGTCGTCGGGGCTGCAGACGAACAATGCGTTGCATTTGTTTGGCTGCAGCCTTTCGGCTTGCTTTCGGCTGTCTCCGCGTGGCTCTCTACCAGAAACAATGTATCTTCTCGGTACGTTCCGTTCCTTCGTAGATCCGTTCAAGCGATCCTGCAGAACTTCATACTCATGTAATTCATTGCGGGTGCGGAACCATCCGCTACCGGGCCTTGATTTTGTAGTCGCGAACCTGAATAAACCAGAATTCAAATTGAACTCAATGCAATAACGAGATTCACCGAGGCGTAGTACTTACAACACGAGTTGATCACTTGGATTTCCCTGTCATCCATGTGGCACTATGTACCTGCATCGAGGAAGCCACACAGATTCCTGTTTACCATGCCAGGTGAGCTCACCACCGCATGGGAGGAGAAAGTTGTCGCTAGATACAAAAATTGATAAAAATGCATCGACCCACGGCCCGGGCTCGAGTCGAACGAGCGCTTCCTGCATTGATTCGTACTCGTTCGTATTCTCCGTTCAGTGCGGATGTAGAACCATCTGCTACCAGGCTTTCTTGTGGGACCTACACATCTCAATATTATGTGTATCAGCATGCGGATTCGAATCATGACTGAAGCTTGTCAAATAAAAACAACACGAGCAAAAGTTATGGCCCGGGCTCGAGTCGAACGAGCGAAGTTTTGCAGAAAATTGACAGTAATAACACAGAGTACAAGTGCGGAACCATCCGCTACCGGGCCTTCTTGCTGGTACCTGAGAACATAGATACATATGAGCATTTGAATGGAAAGAGCTCACGCTCGGGTGCTGGCGAAATAAGAATAAAAACATTTTAAATGCGGACAACACAATCACAGACTGACACAGAGTACAATAGAGGTGCGGACCATCCGCTACCGGATAGTCTTTCCGGTACCTGGGGACATTAATATATGGGCATTCGAATGGAATAACTCACCCCTGAATCGTGCCGAAAAAAGCGACGGAGTTAATGCATGGCCCGGGCCCGAGTCGAACGAGCGATCCCACGGAAACTTTAAAGCACAAATATCGAGTGCAGGTGCGGAACCATCCGCTACCGGGCCTTCCTGTGGCACCTACAAGCATAACTATATCAGCATGCGAATCATGAGTGAAATCGAGCATTCGAGTTCGAATCATGAGCGATGAGTGAGGCTTGGGGAATGAACAGGCAGCAAAATGTATCAATAGAGAGAGGTGCGGGCCAGCCGCTACCAGGCCTTCTTGCCGGTACCTGGGAACCTGAGTAGAATTGCATTCGAATTGAAATAGCTCGCACTTGGGTGCTGGCGAAGTATAATAATAATAAAAACACCTAAAGAGCAAGATGATGGCCCGGGCTCGAATCGAACGAGCGCCCTCCTGGAGGAAAGATAACCAAAGGCTAACACATAGTAGAGGTGCGGACCATCCGCTACCGGGTCTTGATTTCGTAGTTGCGAGCTCGAATAAACCAGTATTCTAAACGAACTCACCATTAAATCGTGTCCGATAAAAGAGAGACAAGCGGCGATGGCCTAGGCTTGAATCGGACGAGCGAAATGTGTTGTGATCCACTGAATCGAGGACAAGGTGTGGAGCCATCCGCTACCAGGCCTTCATCTAAAGCTTCGACACATCAGCGAAGTCACCAATGAACGGGATGAAAAAAATGCGTCACACGTGCAGGCTATGGCCCGGGCTCGAGTCGAACGAGCGATGTCCTGCAGAAATTGGTGCCACCATTACCGATTGAGTGCAGGTGCGAAGCCATCCGCAACCGGGCCTTGATTTGGTCGTTGCGAGGTCGAATAGATCGGCATTGAAATTGAGCTCGCCATTAAATCTTGTCTGATTAAAAAGAGAGGAAAAGCAATGATGGCCTGGGCTCGAATCGAACGAGAGGTCCCGCGGACAAATATGTCGTGATCCACTGAATCGAGGGCGGGTGCGGAACCATCCGCTATCAAGCCTTCATTACCTACCTATAAAGCTTAAAAACGTTAGGATAAGTCACCAAAGAATGGGATGAAAAAAAATGCTTCACAATACGCGGCATGGCCCGGGCTCGAATCGAACGAGTGATCCTGCAGAAGCCATTGAAAGCGTAGCGAATTTGTTGCAGGTGCAGAACCATCCGCTACCGGGCCTCGGGTAGGCGTGGAAACCACCCGCTACGGTTATCAGGCCTTCATTTCTACCTATAAAGTTTCAATACGTCAGCGAACTCACCAATGAATATGACTGGGATTAAAAAAGACGTGCACGACGTACCCATGGCCCGGGTCGATTCGAATTTGAGCGAAGCCCGCATTGATATCAAGGAAAAGACAAACAGATGTAGATATGGATGCGCCCGGGCTCGAATCGAACGAGCGATCCTGCGGAAACTCATGCGCGCATATCTATTATCGAGTGCAGGTGCGGAGCCATCCGCTACCGGGCCTTGATTTCGTACTTGCGAGCTCGAATAGATCAGCATTGAAATTGACCTCACCATTACATCTGTCCGATAAACAAGGGAGAAGAGTGATGGCGTGGGCTCAACTCTAACGAGTGAAAGTCACCAATACTGCACTATTACGACCAAGTGTTCATTATGTAATTTTGGAAATTTCACTCACCGAGATGGCCGATAAATTTTATGGCGATTTTTGAAAAACCTCAGAAAAATAGGCCGCCACGCGTCACCTGAACACTGGGTCAGTAACCGGGATGAAAACAAAACTCCTCACATGGGCCATGGCCCGGGCTCGAATCGAACGAGCGGAGCCCGCATTGATATCAAGTAAGAGCAAGACATATCATGCAGGTGCGGTCCAACCGCCACCGGGTCCCATTACCGTCCCTGTGAGCTCGATTAAGTTAGGATACACTGGTATGGCACATATAGTGTGCAAAAATTATTGAATTACATCTTGGCACTGAAAACAGGGAATTTGGTGACAACCTGCAGCTTGCTGACATCTTCTTCTCCAGCTGACATGTTTGTATCCCCCGGATAACATCTTTCTGGCTAGACAGAACACATCCCACTGTTTCCCTGATCACAACTGGCCGGCGCTGGACACAACTGGCATTCCTGGCTCACATCTTGCAGGTCGGGCACATGTTTTCAAGAGAAGAATACAATTGCGCTGCTGGTCAAAATTGCAGGGCAGGTCCACGGGGAAAGCCGTGAATCCACATAACCCCAAAGTATTAGGTCACAATACTTCGATCACTAATAGTAGAGACTTCGATAATTCGACTGGACTTCGAGACTTCGAGTCGAGTCGATGGTTAGTTTCAGATCCCATCAAATGGATCAGATATTCTAGATAAGATGCAGATAAGGCGGTATCAACCGGATATAACCGCATTCTCAAGTGGTCCTAGATTGTATTATAGTCAAGCCTGCGGAGAAAAACGGGAGGCGTGTCAGAGAAGATTTCATGTACTCTGGACGGTTTGTATTAGTGCCACACTGTTCAACTTTGCCACCGGCACAATACGGTCTATTGTACATGTGGTGTGGATAGAACAATGGCTTGAATTGGGGCCACTCATTGAAGCAATATACCTGTAAGCCATTGACAACCAAAGCACTGGACACCAAAATTGGGTATGCAGAAACTTATCCCAAACCACCCCGAGAAACATACAAAGCTTCTCGAGTGAGTCGAGTCGAGAGTGTGTGTTATGGTCAAATCTAAGATCCTTCACCTAGTGATTGTGTACAGGATATTGTGCGTGTTTAAAGAGCTGTTGTTTACTCAAATACCTTGCCCAAGATCCAGCATTTGCAATTGGGTATCACGTCGGTACCGTACACAATCATCACGAAGAAGTCACGTGCCCGCGTTTCGCACTGCAATGTTGCAATTTCTGAGACACGCCTGGAACAGATCTTTCCGAAAGAAATAATTTGGATAGCAGATGAGGCTGAGAATCCTCTCAATTTTTTTCAGAGCACATTTCCCTTCACACTTGACTCATGATAACCCGAACAAGTTGAAGTCATATTTCTTACTGCCAATTCTGATGCACGCGACCCATCCGTTATTATTGTAGTAATTCGGCGTGGTTCTACATTCAATTTAGATGGATTCAGATCCAGAATTCTCAGAAAGATAAGCTGTAAACAATACCACTGCACGACAATAGATGTCGATACCCCAATTGCCGTCATCGGCATTCACGTCAAAATCCTCTAGTATCTCCCGCGCCTCTCGAATCTCTTCGTCTTCATTCACAAACACACCTGCTTCGCGTTCCGCTTCAATGTCCGCGTATGGTGTGTGGTCCGGAGAGGTGGGGTCGTTCGCAAGCTCATCCGCTGGTGGGAGCTGCTCGGCTGGATCTTCACCATATGTCGGCTGAGATGCGGTGGAAATATCATCGCCGGGGTCGCCTGTCCAATATCCACGGTTTTTAGCTCGAGTTTTACTCAGCTCGTAGATGGCGCTGGGAGTCTTATTCCCCGCAGTGCGAATTTTGTGAAGATTCCATGAGCGTCGAGTTTCATCGAGAGAGTGCTGTATCCGGGGCTGGAATACAATGAAGAGGCAAACCCGGTGGACAGGATTTTCCATGTCAAGAAGTTCCGAATCGACAAGATAGGCAAAGATCTGGCGGTAGACTTCCAACGTGTCTTTGCGGATGTCTCTCCAACCACGCTCCATGCGAACATTTTGAGTGGATCTATAACGTTGATTTTAACTGGTCTACGTGATAACGACTGGGGACACGCACCTTCCGCGCAGAAACGCCCTATGCAACGCCCCCCAATGCCCAATCATTCTCCGCTCAACACCGTTGTTCTCTTTCCCAAAGTCTCCACGGCCTCGGCTCGGCCATCCGTATATTGCGACCGCCTCCATCCAGAGGTTCTCGACCGTAGAGGACCGCTTGTTATTGCAGCATACAAGATATATGATGAGCCGTGAATGCCCATCCACACAGCCATGGACGTAAAATCCCCAAGGTCGCAATTTTTCGTTGCCGTCCATGTGCCAAAGAGCGTTCGCCCCGCGGACCCGGTAAACTCGACGTTTAATGACGCCGTTCCATCTATGTTAGAGACGAAAGGTTAAACAAAATGACACTGAATAGAAGTGGAATATCACCGAACGATCACACCGATGCCATCCACGCGCCAGAGACTATCTTGAACCCGCTCCGAGGGAAGATGTATACCCTTGCTCTCCAAATGGCCCATCATGATCGCGCTTCCGGCCAGAGGGTGTTTAATCGATATATCTGCCACAAGTTCATCGAGATCATCGTTGGAAATCTCGGTGAACTCCCGCCGTGCCGTCGAAAGCCCGGCACGTTCAAGATGATAGTAAAGTGTTCTTTTGTGGACGCCCATGGCCTCCGCGATACCCTCCCAGGTGTTCCCCATGTCATGGAGCTCGCATGCCCTAGTCAAATCGAGTACGTAGCGAGGACGGCCAGCGCCTGGTCCGCGGACCGAGGTAGTGCCTACATTCCGCGGGGCTGGTGGAAGCTCTTGAAATTGTTGAAGAGGGATCTGAACTTTGAGGACGAGGGAGATGAAATTGTTAATATCGTCTTGATCTAGCCAGGGGTCCTCCAGGTTCGCAAAGATGTAGTGAATCGCACTGAGCTGCCTCAGTGACCGCTCCACCGAGAAAGGCTCCACATTGGGCAGTGAGTCCACAATGAACTGTGCATCATGGATGATCCTGTCGGCATGTACAAGGAAAGTGTGTGTAGCATCTTCGCGGTCTCCGTGCTGAGCAGACATGGCTAT
The DNA here is from genome assembly GCA_029281465.1 of Mycena epipterygia. Taxonomy (NCBI): domain Eukaryota; kingdom Fungi; phylum Basidiomycota; class Agaricomycetes; order Agaricales; family Mycenaceae; genus Mycena; species Mycena epipterygia. The sequence goes on along the minus strand of JARJCQ010000066.1, from coordinate 358,432 downwards.
CGGCGACAATCGGTGTCGCAAGAGCTTTGTGCGAGTGCCATAACTACGTTACTGATTGGGGCAGGGAAGGGGGAAAGCAATTCGCACCTGGTTCTAGTCTCTGCTGCTAGCAAATTGGGTGACCACGGAGCACACTGCTTGGATACGTGGAGGTATGAAAGAAGACGCTTAGACGATCATATCTGATTTTCGGAACCGGACCGAGCACCGATGCTTACTAATTAAGGAATAGAGGTCTTCGGCGAGTGAGTCGGTGTTCGACAACAGGATGAACCAAAGGGAGAAAGAAGTGTCATTTAAGAATTCAACTAAATTTACTGTTCAGAATTTTCGTTGTGGTCTCGCAATCCTGTTGCCACTTTATGTATTCTGGGCGTTTCGAGTCGCGCGTGTTAGCGTTGCGGTCAGGGTGGAAGGTCTGTCATAACATTAGTGCCGCAAAATCAATAAGGTCCGATCACTCACCAAGGATACCTGGCGCCAGCATTTTCTAGCGTCGGTGATGTCTGAGAACTCCGTCCATGTTCTGCGCCGAGCCGGATCGGGATGAGGGAATTTATCGATAGCTGCTTGAAGCAGAGAAGTACGGGCTATGATCTTGGCAAGATCTTCAGCGCAATAAATTTGAGTGTCAGACGACACCGGATTATAATTAGGAGTCCCGCGATAAGATGGTCTCGGCCTGGGTCTAGCCCTTGGCTTCGGGGGCGGTGACGGAGGAGGGCTCTCTGGACGCTTGAATTCCTCCGGGTCGGGAATATGGTCCGGATACGGGACGTGGGTACGTCTCCCCGGCTCTGGCCCGTCCTCTGACTCGCCTTTCGCAGACGTGGATCGCGTGAAACGCTGACGTTCATCTTCTGCTACAACGTCAACGATGAACATTCATTACATCTCAAAATGTGTTGGATACGAACTAGGATTGAATTCGTTCACTGAGTCAGAGTCGTTGGACTCAGAGGATCCGCGGTACGTTTCATCATCGCTGTACGAAGCAAACAAATCCGGACTCCTATGGGTCTTGAATCAGATATCATATACAAGGCTATGAAGGACTAATGGTTGTACTGAGAGCGCGAACTGCCTCTACTGCGAGTACCGTAGCCCAACCCCTCGTCCTTGGAGTCCGATGTACTCTTCTCCTCCGTGCCCTGGATCGGACGATTAACAGACGTCGGAGCTCACAAAAATGATAACATACCGCTGCATTATCAGACTTCTTCTTTTTTCCCTGGCTCTGCACCGCTCAATGAGCTCAATCCGGATATTAATATACAAGAATGACATTATCTTATTGTAATTGTTCATGCGCCGTCCAAGCTGGTCGCAAATCCCTACGAAAAGCACATATAGCGGCTCGTAGGACGAATGAGAGGTTCGGAGAACATCCAAAACTTCGTCCACCATAAGCAGAAATCCGTCGATCCCATGCTCGCCGACAAGCAAACAGTCGTTGTTAATAATATGGCCCGACGCGTTTAGGCCAAAGTCAGCGTTGATCCGTATCGAGAACAGTGACGGATCATCTCGCGACACAGATAGGCCTAGCACCGTGAAGCGATCATTCTCATCCGCGACCTAGGTCGTTTATCACTTCTGACGTATTGCACAAAAATGAATTTACGCACCCCAAAAATTCTGCGGCGAGTACTGAGGATTTTGCGAACAAGAGCAATAGCGGGCGGATCATACTGTGCGCGATCCACCGAGTTCCGAAAGTTGAGCAACGCGGAATAGATCGCCGCGCCGTAGACGTCGGCTCGTTCAACATGGACTTCAATGTCAGCGGCCGGGATATCGGCCCGGCAGTGAGGACCGAGAAGGAATTGGCGATAACGACAAAGCAAATTAAGTATCGGCTCAAGGCCATAGGGACCGAGATAGAACTTGGGATTCGCGTCGCTCGAGAAGTCAAGAACGAATTGAATCTCGGAGTAGAGATCTAACTCCACGAGATGAACGATACCTTCAACCGCCATCGCCCCCTCGGTCTCGTGTTCGGCGCGATTTATTTGCCGTTGGATCAGAGGGATCGCACCTAGAGCGGCAACATAGGGCTCAGTGAGTTTAATCGGCCACTGGATCAAAAACATGGTTAGTGAAAAAAACCCAGTGAAATCGACGTAGAATTACCCAATCTTTGACTGATGATGGGCGATGAATGTTGACCATCAGCCTGTAGGCCTCGTCCATTGGTCCAGATGGCGAGGCGTCTGTGCAATACATTAAGGGTAAATATAAAAAGCAATAATCGAGTTGAACAGACCAAAAGTGTATTCCTGTGAGGAATCCGGCTGTTTTGGTGACAATCGTTCGTTTTGTACGGCCTTCGCCTTCGCCTGTGCATCCCACCTCAATCAGTATCACGGGCGTGCAGTAAGGTTCAATCCACTCACCGGCGCCTGCTTCATGGGTGACTCCGGCAGGTCATCGTCATCGTCCGACACCATCTCAGTATCGGAGTCGAGAAGGAGATTCCCCGAACCGCGGGGGGAGTCCAATATACACGCATTTTCTGAAGTCCTTGGCCTGGCGATGATTTGCGGACGCCCTGAAATTAAATGAGAACAGTGCAGCTTAAAAAATGAACCTCACATCTCAAGGTCGGAAAGGCTCAAATTCGTCGCACGGGTATGAGGTTTGAGGATCGCGGGAACGCCCGTCCCACGTGAATGAATACAAAGGAGACGCCATAAAATTAAGTCTATCCTGCCCGATTCAATAGCGGCGATGGATGAGAAGGTCTCCACAACGATCCGAGACACATCAGAAGGTGATGCCACACGCGAAATTCTGACGGGAATGATATGGCCCCGAGAGTGAAGAAGTCGCATCCTCGAATGCCGTCAGGCCCAGCGGAGAAATCGATGCAAGATACACGCACTTTGCAGTACTGGGCATGGTATATTCCCCCGCGTTCAGCTCCTCGTTGTTCTCGACCAGAACTAAAGTCAACTCGACCGTCTGGCTGTCCGCCTCCGCTTTGTCCGCTTTGGTGGATGCCTTGCGCTTTGACGGTGGTTCATTCGAGGACGTCGATTTCTTGCGCTTTTCCGGCCGGGAGCTGAGCTTGGACCAAGCATTCTGGTGAATCTATGTAATAGTCAGGAATCGAAACGTTGAGAATGCAGAACATATGAATAGACATTACCTTGGAGCTTGGATCGAAGACATTGGTCTTGATGTCGTCCATCAGTCCCGCGTTCATGCGTGCTTTCCGGTCGCGAGCAGCCTCCGAAACTGATCGAAACGCGCCACCCGATCCCGACCCGGCCGGAATAGAGCTTCCAGGCCGGTCGGTATCTCCGCGCTGATTCTATGAGCACTCAGCTCATGATCAATGAGTCAACAAAATATTACGCACAGTGGTTCCTTGACCGCCAGGATCTGCAGCCTGTGTCTAGGTTCGATGAATTCCTGCTCAGTAGACAAGGGTGAGGTACGTACAGCAGTAGATGGGGGCTTCCCAGAATCCTCGAAGTGTTGTACGCCGTAGCAGCCGCACACACACAGTGCCATCAATAACGCATGCTCAGCGTTGCTGCCAGGGGGTGCTGGTGGACAGAATTTACGGCATGAGCCCTTGAAGGGACAATCGGGGTTGGTGCAGCGGCTGAGATCGGACCAGGCGACCATTTTGGGTGCTACGGCATGACGGTTACATAACTATGAGCGTAATCCCGCGACAGGCGTAGTTAGACTCACAATTTGATGCCAAAGAATGGGGTAGACGAGAAATAAGAGTCGGGATATACGGATGAGGTATCAATTGTGAAATGTGAGATGGATGCGGAAGACAAGAAGTGGATGTAGTGGATGTACTTGCTTTGGCAGCTTTGTTTTGACGATCCTGCACAGTTTAAGTCAGCAAATATTTGCTCGATATCACGGAGAGATCCGTGGGAGTGGCTTGCCGCTGCCGCAGAGTCCTTATCTGCAAACAAAGAGTGGGCCCATTTCTAGTTAGACCTGGCAGAAAAAAACCATTCACGCGCGGGGAAGCCAGGGAAACGCGTCGCGCGATCCACGTGATGAGAGATGTCCCCAAACGGGAAAGTTGTCACCGCGGACCCACAACATGTTAGCCACGCCTGTCAGATGTAACCGGTTCATCGGGAGATGTTCCCAAGGTGAGAAGTTGTGATCCTCCTGCGAGATGTCAGCCCACTGCCAGTTGTTTTCTACGAAACGGAGATGTGACCTGCGGCCTAAGATGTAAACTTTCAAGATGTTGGATAACTCGGAACATGTAAGCAAAAAGCCTGTAAAATGTGGCTAATTTTTGCACACTATATCGCCCATACACTGGCAGCGAAATACCTGAATAGAATGAGGACGAGTGCGGTCGCAGAATGAAAGCATGCTGCAGCAGCAGAGAGGAAACCGGCTTACATCGGCGAGTGAGCGGCAAAGCATTTGCGGATTTCCAAGGACGGGTCATGATGGATGCAAGATGAGAGAGAGGAAGGTGCGGAAGTGCGGACCGGGAGCCGGTACGCGCGTGCCAACCCTAACCTTTCCTGTCAATTCCTCTTCCTGCGTTCATCGTCTCGAGCCCCCCCTGCCGAACCACGATGCGCCCAATCCCGCGCTTGTAATTTCATCGGAGTCAGTTGCCATGATGACGAGAACACATACGCTCTTCCCACTCGCACTTGGCGCTGCTCCTCCGCCTCCGACGCTCGTGCCTTCTGGGACTACGACACATGCCGAGGACGAGGACGATGAAGCGTAAGATCTCCGCGTTGCGTCCGTGCTTAGACGGCTCCTTCTTCCCACTCGGACACCGGCGGGGATGATACTTGCTCCTCCGCTTATCCTTCCTGCAATTACGCCGTCCGACGACGCCTGCATGACCAGGACCACGACTTCGACCAGCCGCAGCCAGCATGATCTCCCCACGATGAACACGACGACCACGAGTGAATCTCCGCGCCACTCTTGCTATGACGACGAGCACGCGCGGACTCGGACGGGCGTGCTGCATACGACGCTCACGCCTCTTGCGCCATGGACGCACCACACACGATGAGGGACGCGGAATGCACAATCTCTGTCCTTCGACGACGACGAGGATGCCCCCACGCTTCACAGGGGGTGATTCATTTGTCGACGCACGACGTACGACGGCCACGACTAGGACGCGCGCGCTGGAGGCGAGATCCAGGGCGATGCGTTCAACGATGATTCCTGACCAAGCTCACAAGTATCGTAGGCAAGGCCCGGTGGCGGATGGTCCGCACCTGCAGTAGGTCAGTAGGGATTCCATCCAATAACGATGTAGTCTCCGCTCGTTCGATTCGAGCCCGGGTCATGCCAGATTCAGGATCAGTGACACCATTTTTCTTTTGCATCCCATTCTTTGACGAGTTCGATTCCGCTGACGCACGGATTTTCGCAGGCGTGAAATGAAGGCTCGTTAATGGACCTGCACAGATCATATCATCGCCGGCACGATACTACGCAGAGGCTGCCTGGTACGCTGGCGACGCGGATTCAAACCCCACTACTAATTATTTAAGCTCACAGGTACCAGATAAAGGCCCGGTAGCGGCGGGACCACGCTTGGACTCGATTACGATATCAGTTTTGTCCTGCCGCAAGTAATTATTTATTTCTGTGGGTTGAATAAAAAAAATCACTGACGCCGATTTCAACTGAATAGCACCGCCAACGTCATCGAACTTCGTATACGCCCTTCGGCGCGTCTCCGTCCCAAGTGCGGCCTAACACTTTTGAGGTCGAACAGCCATCCCGCGTCCTTCACAACATCACCGGCACCCTTCGTTTGCCACACTTTGAAGGAGATGTGGTCCCCGGCTTTCACCGCTCCTCCTAGATTTAACTCCGGTATCTGTGTACCCCAGACGTCGAGGGTAGCTGAAACAGAGACGCTGGGGGCAATGACGGTTGGCGGGGGCTTCGTCGAAAGTAAAGGCCGAGTAATCTGTATATAGGCAGCATGTTTATGTGGCGGGATAACGCACCCAGTTGGTGCGCTATATTTGTCGTTGAAGATTGTTTTTAATCTGACATTCTGATGCTGGGCTTGATGTATGGTTATGGGCATCTCGTAGCTGCGCCTGACTCCGGATCTGTCCACATCGAACTATTTCATGGGACGTCGACAACTGCGCCGAGCCTGACGAGGAAGGCTTGAGCAGGGATCTACTGGCACCTTGGGCGACAAGTTTCGCGGGATACTGCAAGCTGATGGAAGCGCCATCAAAGTTACTATTAAGGTCCGTTGGAAATCGATACGAAGGAAGGCACATGGCCTGGTAGGTGTCATCCGGTACGCTACAACAAGAATAAAATCAAAATAAGTGGACCAAATTCGGCAGGCGAGAACGTAGACTATCAACTACGTGCTCGTCAATGGGATATATCGACATAGGGTGGCGTGGTACACCTCGGGGGCCCTGAATCCGTGGCGGGCCGCGGATCTGTTGATGTGCGAAATCTCGTTTGCTCTTGGGCAATGGCAAACAGGGGTCCGGACTTCATCGGAACCCGGCGGGGTATCTTGGTTCGGCGGGCCTCACTTCAACCTGTAAATTATTGCGATCGGGAGTTCAACCAAGTTCTTGGAACGGATGCAGAGACGGTAAATTACTGGCAGCGGAGGGGATGGTTCACATTCTGCAGGCCACGACACTTCGATCGAGAAGGATATCTTTGAGTGCTGGCGAAATAAGAATAAAACATTTAAAATGCGGACAACACAATCACAGACTGACACAGAGTACAGTAGAGGTGCGGACCATCTGCTACCGGGCAGTCTTTCTGATACCCGGGGCATAGATATATAGGCACATTTGAATGGAAATCACTGACCCGTGAGTGCTGACAAAATAATAACAAAAAGCCTTGAAGAACTGGACGATAGCCCGGGCTCGAGTCGACCAAGCGACCTCCTACAGCAACACACCTACCGAGCCTGCTTTCTTGGACCTGTCACGTGCGGAAACCATCAGCTACCGGGCCTTTGATTTTGTAGTTGTGAGCTCGAATAAACCAGTATTGAAATTGACCTCACCATTAAATCTTGTCCAATTAAAAAGAGAGAGGAGGAGTGATGCATATGGCCTGGATTCGAATTGAATTCGGGCGAGCGACGTTTTGCGGACAAGGGGAGTTCACATTATGATCCACCAAATCGAGGGCAAGTGCGGAAACCAATATCTGCGAAATTTAAATACGCAGCGAAGCGAGCAATGAATGGGATTGAAAAAGACGGGCACGAATTGAATATGGGTCCGGGCTCGAGTTGAACGAGCGCTTCCTGCAGCGGTCATTGAATCCGTGGCAAATCTGTCTAACCCGCTACCGAGCCGTCATTTTGTGGTCACGAACCTGAATAAATGAGCAGTCAAACTGAACTCGATGTGCACTTACGGAGGCGAGATAATCTCTTGGATTTCTAGTTAATGTTCATGGGAGCTCCAGCAGGGAAAAAAACAGATTCGATGATTCATGCATGATTGAAGCTTGTGAAATGGAAGCAAAAAGCGGCAAAATGTATCAAGCGCGATCGACGTTGGCACATAGTAGAGAAAGGTGCGGAATGATCCGCTACCACGCCGCCTTGTTGTACCTGGGAACATGAATGGATCAGCATTCGAACGGAAATAAATCACTCGTGAATGGTGTCAAAACAGATTCGGTTCAAGAATTCCATGGCCCGGGCTCGAATCGAACGAGTGGAGCCTGCATTGATTGGTCAAGGCCGAATGCGATGTGATGCAGCTGCGGTCCAACCGCCACCGGGTCTTCTTCCTATCCCTGTGAACTCGATTAAGTTAGGATACACTGGCAGCGAAACTTTGCCTGAATAGAAGAGGACAAGTGCGGCCGCAAAATAAGAGATCATGCAGCAGCAGCAGCAGAGGGAAAACCGCGTTACACCGGTGAGCGAGCGGCAAAGCACTTGCGGCCTTGGAGGAAGACAAAGGACGGGTCAGGATGCATGATGTACTACGAGAGAGAGAAGGAGGTGTGGAAGTGCGAACCGGGAGCCGGCACACATGTGCCAACCGCAACCCTTCCTTTCAATTTGCTTCTTCTTCCGGATCATTCGCTTTTGAGCCTCCAGGGCATACGCGCTTTTCACTCGCACTCTGTTCCTCCGACGCTCTGCCTTCTGTGTTCTAGCCTTCCTAGCCCTCAGAAATCGAGTGGGTTGAGATCGACATTTGCCGCAAACCGATGGCGGAGTTTGAATCGTACTTCACTGGGGATTTCCTGGCAACCTTCACTGATTCGGGTTTTGCGAGGCACTTATGATCATACAGCAAGATTTCTGGGTGTGTTGAACTACATGGACTATGTAAGTGCACAACTTTGATACGCTTGCATTCACTAACTTTCAACAGCGAGGTATAGCAAGAAATGGGAACGAACCTCGACAGCCCCACATCTGCCGTGCCCGTCGCGGGCACGGGTAGTAGCCCCGGCCATCACCAATCGTAGGCACCGCCATGAACACCATCAATCGGAGCAATAGCAACAGCACCTCGGACTATGATGTACACGCAAGCCGAGCTCAAATAGCGCCCGCTCAGCACAATATTTACTCGTAAAATAATCAGGACTCGACTCAGTTGCCGCAAAGCAGCTCATTTTATCGTGAGTTCAACATTTTATTTTTTGTGACCCAGCGATGGCTTAAATATTGCGGCGAAGAATCGGCAGTATCGAATGGATATGGTCGCAGCTGGTGCGATGTGCCTCAAGTTTATGATGTGATACCTACACCAATCAAATATGATCTCGTCCCAACATATTCGGGCAACCAGGAAAATATAACTGTTGACGACTCGGAGCCCCAGCCGCGTGCGCGATGAGTCTATCGTAGCATGTGTTCGTACCAGGCACCACCTACCTTTCTAGAAACTATATAGAACTACACAGACAACAGCGTCTGCGGCATGTCGCAACTCAACGTGACTTCATATGGAGAATCGGGTGCGCCAAAATCTCATTTTCTCATCCAATCACCGAGCAACTGGTGCTTCTTTGGATTCATCGCGTCGAATAAATGATGACTTCTGGCGGTATGTTTTAGCATAATAGGTGCGGGAGATTCCTTCACAAATGTTATTCAACTGGAAGAAATTATGTAAGCGTCTGGCCAGGCGGCCTCATCACTCAGTGGCCGAGAGGGTCGCAAATAGTATTCGATCTCGCTGCACTTTGTGGCCAGATGACCATGGATCCAAAAGCTCATGAAGGGGCTCATGGTTGGTGCTTACTCAAGCCTCACATCTGCTGCATTTTAAACTAGCTTCGAGTACGAGACCGCAAGCCAGTTGATTGCATGCTGATGTCATTAATTTGAGAAGCTGGCAGCAAAAGAAAGAGAGGGGGAAAAGCTGGAATTGCTCCGTTGAATCGTCTTTTGAGATAGAATTGGAAGCAAAATGCTAAATTCACCAGCAAGTATGCTCCTTGAGTCACGGATGTTCTCTCCCAAATGCTGCAGGACTTCTTGGTGTTGGAATGAATTAGTACCAGGAAACTCAGTCAGGTGAGGCTCACGTCTGATGGGATATCGACCAACGTCACCCGCCGAATCAACCGATTGTAGGCTTCAAACATGGAACAGCTCGTTTTTGAATTCGTTGGCGGTGGCGTAAAATAGGCGATAGCCCAATGAATCCCAAGATTACGAAGGGAAGCTTCGTCTAAGAAGAATCATCACATTCATCGCGCTCACAACGAGGATTGAAATCTAATTCCAACAAATACAATATATACTTAAGGTACAGCTGTCACAGTTTCGAAGTGATATGATACAATATATGACCGGGGCGTGCTCGGTACACAATGTTATCTGCAATTCATGAGCGCCGAATCCTCCGCAAGGAAATGCTGGAGACCTACCGATTACCATAGTGGCTCTCCTGCATGATCATTCTCGAATTGGATGGGGTAAACGGGGTAGCTCTTCCGCCGGAAAGTGTTGCGGATGCGCTCGTCATGTGTATCGGGCGTGGCTGCGGGGATGAGGTGGAAGGTGCGGCGCATGATGTTCTCATTGAGGAGTTTATGTGTGAGGTTAAGCTTGCCCGACGGCGCGAAGCTCGAAACGAGGCAGCGGTCGTCGGCGTCGGAGGTGGGCGCGAGCCCGTGGATGTGAGCTCGGAGGAGAGCTCTCCTTTCGGCCACGGCGAGGGAGGGAATGCAGTGGAGAGGGAAGGCGACATCCTAGGAGAAAGGTAAGCTCATGACGAGAGTAAATCGATAAAATGGCTCCTACCTCGACAAGATAATTGCTGATTTGGTAACTTGAACTGAGCAAGTTTGAAGTGGTGTGGGTTTGTTGGAGTTCGCCGAAAATGGTCAGCTTTTTATACACGGCAGGGGGCTAATGTCTCACCTTCGTTCGGGCTGTGGGGGGATGGGCGGAATCTCTCCTATCCGCGCGGGTGGCGGAAGCCCCCTGAGTGAGCATCGCCTTGCGACTTCGATCGGTCGATCTAGAAGGTCTCGGGATTTTTACCCTCAAGGCTGTTCACGGAACTCCCTAGCGAAAAATGATCCCCGTCCATCTCACAATATGCAGAAAAGAGTGATCGAGGCGTGCAACACGAGATGATCTCCGTGTTTGGATTTCCCTGGTATCCATGTGCTCATGTGAGGTGTAGCGAGGAAAACACACAAATACCTGTATGCCAAGTGAGCTTACTTCAAGTTGGATTCCGGTGAGTAATGTGAAGAGATCAAATCAGCGCGATATCTAAAAATAACGGAAATGAAATGCGTCGACCCATGGCTCGGGCTCGAATCGAACGAGTGCTCCGCAGAACATCGCGTATCCTGCTCCATTCAGTGCGGGTGCGGAACCATCCGCTACCAGGCCTTCTGTCTGGGGCCTGCGAACCCAAATATATCAGCATTCAAGTTCGAGTCATGATTCATGAGTGAAGCTCGTGAAATGAAATAGAAAACGTAGCAAAACAGGGCTGGAGTCGACCGAGTGGACGCCCAGGCCCCTATGGATGAACTAAGCGCGAGGTTGCGGACGACCTAGCCGTCTTTCTAGTACCTGGGAATGTAAATATATACATATGCGCATTCCGATGGAAATAACTCCCTCGTGAATGTCAAAAAAAACACAGCAGAACGGATGCATCGCCCAGGCTCGAGTTGAACGAGTCATCCTGCGGAAATTTCCATACCCACATTTTACCAACATATCGAGTGCAGGCACTTGACTGGAGATAAGGGACAGCAGCCACCAGCCGCGGCTTCCAGGATTTGCTTCCTTTTTACATGGTCCAGCACGATGGATTGGGAGAGGGTCGACATGAACGCGCAAAAAAAATGAGGAAAACAGCGATATGTGCTGAGCTCGAATTGGATGAGCGCTTCCTGTAGGCAGATATGATATCCTCCTCAATATGGCGCTACCGACATAAATATACATGCACATTTAAATGGAAATAACTTACCCGCCAATCGTGTCACAAAAAAAACACAGCAGAACGGATGCATGGCCCAGGCATGATTCGAACGAGCGATCCTGCGGGAACTTTCACGCACACAATACATCGAGTGCGGACTTGGAGCCATCCGCTACCGGGCCTTTGATTTCGTAGCTGTGAGCTCGAAAAAATTCACTCACCATTAAATCTTGTTCGCTTACAGAGAGATAAGCGGCGATGGCCGTCAGACTTGGTATCGAATTCGAGTGAGCGACGTCCCGCGGACGAGGGGAGTTCACATTTTGGTCCGTCGAATCCAACACAGGTGCGGAACCACGCACGACCAGGCCTTCATTTCCTCCGCCCAAAACTTAAATACGTTAGCGAAGTAGGCAATGAGTGATTAAAAAAGACACCCACAACTTACACATGGACCGGGCTCGAATTGAACGAGCGGTGTCTGCAAATGTATAGGATCCGCTACCAGGCCATGATTCAAAACATGTAAACTTCATCAGCGGGGATTTTTACAGAATGTGGAAAGGCACTTGACTGGACATATATTGCACCAGCTACAAACCGTGGCTTCCAGCATTCCATTCCTATGTATATGGGTGGTCACTGGGAAGGTCGACATGAACACGCAAAAATTGAAGGAAAAAAAAAAGGATATGGCCCGGGCTCGAGTCGAACGAGGTCTTCCAGAAAGGCTGTGGCAAGGACACAAAGTAAAGGTGCGGACCATCCGCTACCGGACATTCTGTCTTGGGCCTGGGAGGACAAGTATATGAAAATTCGAATTGAAATAACTCACCCGCGAGTGCTGGCAAAATAATAATAATTACGTTTACAGGAACAAGATGATGGCCCGGGTTCGAGTTGAACGAGCGCGCTCCTGGAGAGATCAGAGAGGTGCGGACCATCCGCTACTGGGCCTTCTTGCTGGTACCTTGGAACATAAGTATATGATCATTCGAATTGAAACAACTCACTCGTGAATGGCGTCGAGGAAAAAAAACAGCGCTAATAATTCGTGGCCCGGGCCCGAGTCGAGCGAGCGATCCTGCGGAAACTTTCATGCCCACATATCGAGTGTAGGTGCGGAGCCATCCGCTGCTGGGCCGTGAGTTCATAGTTGTGAGCTGAAATAGATCAGCATTGAGATTGACCTCACTTGTGCTATAAAAAAGAGTGATAGCCTGGGCTCGAATCGAACGAGCGATGGCCTGCGGACAAATGGGTCAAAATGCAAGGAATCGAGGGCAGGTGCGGAAACCATCCGCTACCAGGCTTTCGTTTCCACCTATAAGGCTTCAATGCGTGAGGGAAGTCACTATGGGAAAAAAAAAGACCTGCATCGTACCCATGGCCTGGGCTCGAATCGAACGAGCGGAGCCTGCATTGATATCAAACAAGACAATCTATATTATGCAGGTGCGGTCCAACCGCTGCCGTGCCTCGCTTCCATCCCTGTGAACTCGATTAAGTTACAGCTATTTGCGGAACATAAGGCGCGGGCGATTTTTTTTTCCTTTTTAGTCACTTTTTGATCCTTTTACTTGCTTTCCTTGTAGCGGCCTCAATTCTTATCCGTTTTCCTCGGGAATATGCCCGTTCAATTCGCAGAGAGATTACGCAGTGCGTAGCGTCCTCTAATTACATTTCCTGCTCTCGGGGGGCTCGGGTTAGCAAACAGGCATCATTTCACTTGTTTTGTCTCTGTGACCAGCAAGAGCCGCCACAGAGCTCCAAATTTTTAATACAATCCTCTCCTGCACGTAATTAAGTGCGCTGGATAGTTCTTGACTCACTTCTATACTGAAATGCCACTGAAACTACACTGCAAGCCGTGCATCAGTCACTTTTTGATCCTTTTACTTACTTTCCTCTTAGCGGCCTCAATTCTCATTCGTTTTCCTTGGAACCGGATGCGTTGGATTCGCGTGGAAATTATGTAGTGCGTAGAGTCCTCAAATCAAATTTCCTACTGTCAGGGGGCTCAGGTGAACAAAGAGCCATCATTTTGCTTGCTTTGTCTCTGTGATCAGCAAGAGTCATTATAGAGCTCCAAATTTTCAATAAAATCATCTCCTGCATGTATTGAAGTGCGCTGGCTATCTGCTGCGGTGAGCCGACCTCGAAAAGCCTCCAATTGACATCAAGAAGTAACAGTGACTGTGAATTCTACCGAATAGTATTGTCATCCTTAACCCTTGCATAGCCTTGGGTCGAAAACTATCTAGCACACTTAAATACATGCAGGAGAAGATTGTATTAAAAATTTGGAGCTCTATAATGACTCTTGCTGATCACAGAGACAAAGCAAGCAAAATGATGGCTCTTTGTTCACCCGAGCCCCCTGACAGTAGGAAATTTGATTTGAGGACGCCACGCACTACATAATTTCCACGTGAATCCAACGCACCCGGTCCCAAGGAAAACGAATGAGAATTGAGGCCGCTACGGGGAAAGTAAGTAAAGGGATCAAAAAGTGACTAAAAAGGAAAAAAAAAAATCGCCCGCGCCCTATGTTCCGCAAATAGCTGTAGGATACACTAGTACTGGAAGCGAAATAAGTACCTGACTGGATGACGAGTGTGGCCGCAGAATGGGAGAGCATGCTGCAGGAATAGAGAGGAGCCCGCCTTGCACCGGTGAATAGTGTTGCCGCCGAGTCGAGTCGAGTTGACAACTCGATGACAACTCGATCGCCGAGTTCTATCGAGTTTGCTCAATTTGGGAGATTGGTCAGCGTTTCTTTCTAAATGTGGCCGAAAAACCACAACTCGAGGGGTCGAGTCGAGTCGAGTGGGTGACTCGATCGGTCGATTCGGTCACGACTCGAGTTGGACTCGACTCGACGGCAACACTACCGGCGGTGAACATTGCATGATGGACGCAAGAGGGGGAAGTGCGGACCGAGAGCCGGTACACGTGTGCTAACCGTAACCTTTCCCTATCGTTCATCTCTCGCTCTCTCTTTCAAGTCTCCAGTCCCCTGCAGCCGCCGAACCACGAATGCACACAATCCCCGCGCTTGTAATCTCTGTCCCACCAGGCCGAAGACGCATACGCGCTCGCACTTTCCGACAGGACGAAGGCGCGTAAGATTACCCTTGCTTATACTTTGCTTATACTTAGACGGCTCGGACTTGCCACTCGGACGCCGGCGGGCGTGATGCCTGCTCCTCCGCTCTTTTCTCCTGCCTCCTGCAATTACGACGGGCACGACCAAGACCACGACTCCCTCCAGCCTCGGCCAGCATCATCTCCCCACTCCGCCCTTGCCACGATGACCACGCCGACCACGATCAGCTAATCTCCGCGCCCCACTCTTGCCACGACGACGAGCACGCACGGATTCGGGTGGGCGGGCTGCCTACGACGCACGCGCCTCTTTTGCCTCCATGGCGCACGACACACGATCAGGGACGCGGAACGCACAATCTCTGTCCTTCGACGACGACGACGATGGCCCCGCGCTTCACAGGGTGTCATTCATCTTTCGACGCACGACGTACGACGGCCACGACTAGGACGCGCGCGCGCTGGAGGGCAGGGTGATGGAAGATGGAACGCAGGAACGGGCGGGATGGAGGGGGCCGCCATGACGATGGTGAGATTGGGGACTACGACGCGCACCATTCCCATACTCGATGCGTGGCGCTCCCGGTCAACTGGAGGGGGTATCGAGCGCGGGTGTCGAGGGTAGGGGACGCGAGGGTGGGCAGCGCCAGACGCAGGGTACAGGCGGAGAGCTACGCCTAGCCCTGATGAAGAGCGGCGGACGGGATTAATCTTCCATTCCAAAGTATCGACACGCTGGGTACTGCGGTACTTGTTTGCGTCCAGCTCTGTATCGTACGTCCCTTCCTGAACGAGGACAGTGCACGCAGGCGTGGATTGGACGGGCTGCGCCATTTTCCGACGGAGTTGTACGATTTATTTGTCGCAGCACAACGTCGGTTATTCGTCGCAGCACAACGTCCGCAGATAAATATTAACTTGTACCTACATAGGTACGTCTCGTTCGTTCGCCCTTCAACCCCGAAGAGCTGATACATTGTGTGCTTGGTTCTCGACAGTATTCTTGTATTTTTCGTTGTCAAATGGGGCTGCTCCAGCGTGTTTCCCCGCGTTGGTGAGTTCTTGCGATTCGTCTTCAGCGTCCCACGACGAAGGATTCCCCTGCATTTCCCGGAAATCCACAAAACAAAACATCAACTGGCTTTTTCCGATTCGGCACGCATCGCCGCACGCAAGCAATCGTTGAGGATTAGGATTCAAGATTTCTTTAAGCACAACTGCCAACTACCGCTTTCACCCGGGACCTGAGTACTGATTGCGCCCTCGCATTTTACCACCGCTTTATCGAATTTGCGGACTGTGACGCTGGGGTGTACTTTGTCTGTCCCTAGAAAAAAAACCCGGGTCTCCATCTGGGGCCGAGTACTGTAGTTGGCCGGTTAAAATTCAACCCCATGGCATATCTTGCAATTGACAATTCCGTTCCGTGTTCGTTGGCTCTCCGTGCTCGTCGTGTAGAATCAGGGTGGGTGAAATTAATCTGACGTCGACACGGAGATGTCCTCTAGCATCTAACAAAGATCTCTGGTATCTTCCTTCACCGCGACCTGAAATGACATCCGTCATTTAAATCCATCTTTGGAGGTAACCTGAAGCTCAGCCTAGGACCCTCTGCGGGCCAATCTCATTGATCACTGCGCTCCGAATTAATCGCTGACTTGATGTCTGTGCATTGAGGTTCGCGCCAACGAAATCAAGGCCCGATAGCGGATGGTCCGCACCTGCACTCAATGGGCAAAAACCGAAATGGTGGTTTGCAGGCACCGCTCGTTCGACTCGAGCCCGGGCCATGGCTCGTTCCACAGATTTTTTATTGAACGAGATCTCACCCAAGTTCGAGTGGAATGCTAATGCTTATATTGTAAGTTCTGAAGTGTCCTTTTGGACTCAGGGGAGGAGCGCTCGCATCCAGAGTCCGGATCAATTAGCCCCCGAAGTTTACACGCTGACGCGAGATACCGATTGAACTGCCGAGCAAAGCGAGAGGCGTGTTTGTCTCGTGGTGGATTCACGAGGATGCAATCTATTGGCTAGCTCTCAATTGCAGGCAAATTTAATGATCTGCTGAAGAATACAACCCTCAAGTCCCCGCCCGGCGTTTAACCCTAGGCGGAAAGTCCTACGCGTCCTCCTCATATGTCCCTTTGCACTATCCGAGCCACGTACCCGATTTGCGACGCACGGGTGCCATACTTAGTACCCGCTCCGCATAGGTGTTACCGTCTGCGGCTTCTCGTCCTCCCGTCCTCCCAACCCACCAGCGCATGGAGAGGAAAATGCCGTCTCGTGTGCGCACACGGGAAGAACGCAGCATTACGCATGCAAAGAACGCACAACCACGCGTCCTCGTCGTAAAAGGCACTGCGCGCCCAAAGACCACAGCACCGCGCGCGCACAGAACGCAGAACGTGACGGGCGCAAAGAACACAGAATGCCCGCACATCGCGCATTGCTCTCAAAGAACGTATGGTTCACGAGTCAAGACGCGTCTGCGGGAGGAGGCGGTAGAGAGAGCGGAAGGGGAGCGTGCGTGGAAGGTTCCTGAGATGCTGAACGAGGTACGCGGATGTCCTTCTGGATCAGCACAGCGCGATTCTCACCACGGACCGCCACAGCACAGACGCGTGCGAGGAGCCCTGGCAACCAGTCCCGCGTCCAGCTGGGGCTTGCCCGAACGAACACACTGCGAGCGCATCTTATGAGGTGCAGACAGACTCAGATCGTCGGCGAGTAAAGGAAGGCGTAGAACAAGACATAGAAGAAAGGAGAGACAGGAAATCCACCGGAGGCCAGGCGCAATATAAGTCCAAGCAAAAAAATGCGCAGCAACGCAAGCAGATGGGCACATGTCGAGGGCCGATGATACGGTCCGGAGAAAATGACGCGGCAGGCGCGCACTGACGCGGCATTGACGCGGACCGGCGCAGCATTGACGCGGCATTTTTGGAACTTGTGCCGATCTTTCTAGACTACATTAGTTCATTCAAACCACCTCCAGGAGGTGTCGGGTAAGGTCTAACACACAAATTGAGCATGTTCAGGGATAGGATATAGTTCTTTGGGCTGAAATCTCCAGTGATTTAGCACGGTTGTTGATTTCTTCAGCCCTTGTTGACCTTCAACCATGTAAAATGATGTTTTGGGGTCGTTTCAAACTGCTAGAAGGTCCCTAGAATTAATCAGTTGCCGCGTCACCCGCCGCATCAATGCGCGCCGGTCCCGCGTCAACGCGCGTCAGTACCGCGCCGGTGCGCGTCAACGCCGCGTCAGCACAGCCACAGCCGCGTCAATGCCGCGTCACTCAAGTACATTATGTACATGTTGCCCAGTACTACAGAAGTTTTATTTCAACATATACCAAGGTTCAGACCATCAAATGCAACTTGAATCTGGCTGGTGAGCGCATTCATTTGAATCTGGAAATGCTTGCACTTGAACAAGTGAAAAATCACGGAGATCTCATATGTAGGAGCTGTATATGGAAAGATGAATAGAGTCCCATCGAAAATCAGCAAGTAGCATGGCTCGGAGAAATAGAACATTCCTGTGGCGAGACCATATGATTGCAAAAGACATGATTCAAAAAGCCATTGACAAATCTCAAGGCCTCGCCCAGCTGGTGGTGTTGGACTCATTTATCCATGCACTCATTCATGTGTTAGATTATGATAGAACAAAAAAAGTCTGTTGTTGCAACCCGCCCACACATCAGATGATGTAATTATTTCTATGGTAGCCTAGACCTTGAATGAAGCTCGAATCCGGGAGATTTCATAACTGGGTCTGGGTCAACCCACAACTGACTGTGGTACTGTGGAGTATCAACAATCTTGGGGAGGAGTTCATTGTTCCAATCAATGCACCTGCAACAAGGAACTTCCTCAAGGCTGTTGGCGACTGAGAAGAGTTCCGGTGTCCCACGTTATCACCTCAACTAACCTGATGTGGAGATATTAGAAAGAGAAAGGTGATCCGGGGACAGAGGCTGCATCTTCGTGTTACACATTGGTAAAACAGAAAATTGAGTCGCTGGGGAACTGCACTGACTACAAGTTGGGGAACTACCTTGGCGAAGTTTATAAAGGTCTGAGAAGACGGTCTGGTTGATTAGAACTAGGATCTCTCGCCGATCAAAATTTTCAGACACGAAACTGGAAGTGGGTGTGCGACATTGCGTTAATAGATCTCAAGTGCACAAAAAAATATTGAATAGATGCTGGTAATTGGAGCTTCAAGAACCCTACATAGTTCATGCACAAAGGACGAAATATTGATATTACATTGATATCGAACACAGATCCTTACATTTAGGGTACTTCATTGCTCTTGAGTGTTGAAATTCGGAAGGTGAAAGACAACCATGTAGAGGATTCGAGTAACAGCTCTGATGTTATTGGAATCTGTGCCAATAGATCCCAAATAAATGGTGTTTCGACCCAACCACGGCGGCAGAATATTGATATCGACGTCTTTATATCGAGCCATGGGTAACTTGGAGTGTTGGGTGTACTTTCCAGCGAATATTAATTCTACCACACAAAGGATACAAGACAAAAAGCTTGGCCACAACCCAGGCTGGAGTTGAACCAGGTATCGCCATGTAGTGCAAGATGTGTAATGCAATTGCATCAAATACAGAACACGATACGAAGGATCACAGGATGTGCTGATCGAGTAGGGTGGGCACAGTCAGTCGGATTTTACATGTCTAAGTAATAATGAATACCTTGATACCTCTGTTCTGTAGCATGTCACAGGAAGTAGAAAATTAATGGATTGCATGCAGTGGACACCTAACATGCTCCCCGGTTCAATCCGGAGTAGGATCGGCGGCAGTCTCAGCATGTGGGATCAGATGAGAAGATATTACGTGAATATGAAGTGAACACCTGTCAAATTCCGTGAACTTAATTAGAAGGCAATTTTGCGCAGGATTAAGGGCCATATTAATTGAGATATTAGACAGCTTGCGCAACAGCCACTGGAGCCATTTGATGGCTTGTGGAGCGTGCGCAGATTTGGCAGGTGAATGGCTGTGAATGGCTCCACAAAGCCATTGTCATCATATTTTTGGCTGTGGAGCCATTCATTTGCGCACGCGTCACAAGCCATTGTATGGCTCCAATGGCTTGTGCGCAAGCTGTCTATTAGAGGATGATCGCTCCCTGATAGTGGGAGATAATCCCGGTAAAACTTCCGGAGTAGATATCCATGGTTTATCGATATTTCCCTGGCCCCAGTTACTAGACATAACTGATAATTAGAGTGAGGTGTTGAAGGTTACGGGGTCGCAGATCAACTTAAATGAATGCCATGCTATATTTGAATGGGAACCAACCTATAGTACAATGATAACCAGGCTGTCAGTGGCACCACGAGTTTTGCACCTAAATCAGATACTTGGGCATGATTTATAGAAGGATTTCAAAATGCTTGAGGTGGAAATCAAGCACCCGCAGATACGAAAACTGTAGTACCTGTGGACTGATAAACCCCATTCTTCGTTCAATGGTGGTTCATACCTTAGCTGAGAACCGGGAGAATACAGGGAGTCAAAATTAAGTTGAACAGATGTTGAACTGCTGTTGAACCGATTTGAGCTGATTGCCAGTTTGTTTTATCGAGCCTGGGTCGCGTGCAAAAAGCTTAGACTGGTTTGATATGATATATCAAGGCTGTAGGTCAAGTTGACCTCCTATACTAAAGAAACATTTTCGATATCTAGTCTGTCTTTAGTCCCCATGTTTCCTGGTGTCGGAGGAAACAATATGACACTTACAGCTCGTTTCTGTGTAATTCTGCGTCTGGGATGCGATGTCAAACACCACAGGCAACGACGATGCCGACTATTATCGTTAAAATCACCACTAATCACCACTAATTAGTGAGACTTCAGTTTCAACTGACCAAATTTTGGGCGGGGGTTTTTTGGTGTTAAACGATGTATTTACACCAGAAAATGCTGCGCGAATCGACTTTAGGGTCAAGGAAGCAATATCAGATGAATACGAGGTAGCGCGCCGGTTGCCGCGTCAGTCGCGTATCACGCCACATCACAGCGCGTCACAGCCGCGTCAATGCGCGTCAATGCCGCGCCTGCCGCATCATTTTTACCAGACCCCCGATGATAGATGGTAAGCTGGAATCCGCGGCAGAGGTGAACAGTGAGCTTGTGAGCATCAGGGGGAGTGGAAGACCTGAACGTCTCGGAAAATGACGCTTAAGTGGGCTTGGACAGACCCAAATGGTAGAATTGATAGGGCATCTACACGAGACACTCTCTCCGGGTAGGCGCGCCGGCGAGGAGACGGGAAATGGGTACAGGTCCGGTTGCACACCAGGAATTTGAGGTTGCGTGAGGAGAATGTGATTCAGGAGAGGGCGACCCTTGGCCTCTTCTTTAGCCCTTTTTCGACCTAAAAAGGAAGGAGGCCAACGGCGCCGATTTTTTGAATTATATACCTACTTATTTCTTCCCAGCACTGCACCTCCGCTCGTCTCGTGGCCATCCTTACTGGTGCACTCACTGAGGTCGAGACTTTCCGCGAGCAAGTGATAATGACCGGACGTGCGCATACGATGCCGCGGTACGCCACAGTACGCTGCGAGTGGACATCGAGCACCTGAGCAACACATTTCATCACAAATCGAGTCTTTCCAAGCCATAACCGTACATCACGCCTACACCGCATATCTCCTATCGACATTCTCATTTTTATTCTATGCCTCTACAACTTCTTGGGACCACCCTGCCACTTTTCTGCTTCACCCTTGCACTACATATCACGGAAGACCGACCTACTATTCTGTCTAGAGCAGCAAATTCGCTACTTAGACATTGGGAACTCGCTAGCAGATATACCACTACTCTAGCACTGAGACACATTAAGGAGCTAACCTGCATCCTTTCCTCATCGCGTTATTGCAATGACTGATTTATTTGGCGTAACCAACGAGCGTCACGATGCTTGAGGGACTACACCGTTCTTGCTTATACTGGGGTTTTCTTGAAACAAACCTCTTTCAGCGGTACGGGCATATCGAGGCAGAAGTGCCACGAAACTCCTGTTTAGACTTTACTGTGGTTCGCTGCACACGTTAGATCCGAATCTAGACATGGGTCTGCCAGTAAACAGTCCTGCGGAGGGAATGCTTGAAAACATAAAAAGATCGATTTTAATCTGGGCATTTATTACGAGTAATTATGTTTACATAATTCTCGTTCTTAATCATTTGCAGCGAGGATTTTGAAGGCTCGCACTTTACTTGTCTTTCTAAAAAATGTAATGCCTTTATGCCGTAAGGACCATTAGATAAGTAGTGAGAAGCATTAGATCTTGTGAAGCATTAGAATCAATGACTGTGCTGCTTTGACAATTGATTCCCCCTCGCGTGGTTTCGATCCCATCAGGTCGTCTTTTTTTGGCTGTTTTAATTACACCACAGTCTTTTGCTGAGAGACTCTTCAGGGCATGATTCTCATTGGCAGCACCCTTGGTTTGCGGCCGTGATGTGAGGTGATGCTGTGCCCATTTCATCAGGCATTTTTTGAGCTGGCTTAGACACTACTATTGAAAACCTGCTGTTATGGCTGCTGAATCTCTCCAATCTTCAATATCCACAGAGAAAATGAAGCTCACTTGGCCAATACCAAGTCACGGTGATAAGCCTTGCAAATAGCCACTAGTGGAACACACTAGTTTTGCACCTTTCAGTTGTGTTTGCAATGTATATTATCTTATATCCAGAACTAGTACCGAGACTCAGAGGTAGCTGGTTGGGCCAAAATCACAGAGTAACGGGTCATTGAGGGGGTAACACGTCGAGGTGACTGGCTGCACTCGCCCTGAAACGTGTAAGGGTTTGTGTAGTCCACTAAACATCATGAGTAACTTCATATTCAATTGGGTTATGTTGGGTATAAGCCCAAGTAACGAATTGGGTTGAATTGCAATACCGTTGTGATGCATTAGGGTTGTAGAGGTATGGACATCTGATCAGACGACAACCTAGAACATCGGGCGGACCTTATTTTGGACTATACCTGACTATACCCGACAGGCTCAACTATACCTGTAGTTGCCGGCCTGATTGGAGATTCCCAAAAGGTCAGGCTAGACTTCTACCAAGAACCCAATTATGGATATAAGCCGTGAGGGGTGTTGTTCGAAAGCTGTGATACTATACTACACGGTATAGGGATACTAGCTGGAGGGGAACAAACGAGGAGTGCAGGATATCCTGTATCTGATGTCAGTTTTGGTGGATTGGAAATAAGCTTAGTGCTGACTGAGCTTGTGGCCTTTCGGCTGATTGCTGACTGAGGTTCTGTCTTGGCAGATGACTGCAATATGGCGTGCTCAAGACTTGCAGCCAATGGCACCGACTGGATTCACTGTACTGGATACATATCCGATGGATACGCGGCTGTTTGACTCATATTTTCTTATATCTTGCTTGTACTTATTTATTCTGGGACTTGTATATAAGTAGTAGGTCATTGCTACTAGAAGGACACAACATCATCCCACGACTAGTAGGCATACACTTGTGATTCGGGGCAATCTGGGATCTTCTAGTTGTGCACTACCATATAGAAGGGTGTGGCATCTCAAAATCTTGCTTTATTGAATGTGTATTTGAATCGGAATTATATGGGATACTAGAACACTGCCTTGGACATCGGAACTGCTACGAGAACACTGCCTTGGACGTCGGAATTGCTATTTTTGGATTATATCCACACACACCACAAACCCCATGGCATTGCAAACTCACCACACGCTCTTGGGTATTGCGCCTATTGTCTTCGGACACTCAACCTTGCCTTGGCTATTGCCCTGTTGCTGAGAAGCATTATAATATCTACCGTTTTGGATATATCATTTTGCACAAGCAAGCAATATCTCCGTAACACAGTTCTCTACACACTTTCTCCTACTCAAAACCTCTCCCTTCAACCTTTTAAAGGTTCTGAAGCAGGGACTGACACTCGTCGGTTTCTACTGGGAATCTTATGTCTTATATCTCGCACTTTGTTGGTCGGTTTCATAGGCTTTTGCTTATATCCACAAACTTTGTGATTGGGTGTATAAACGTTTCGAGTTTCCCTACTAGTTTACGAGCACACAAATCAACGGTTGTATGGTTGATCCTAGGGATTGAATTTAATATTGGGCATGGTCAACTGTGCACTGTACTACTGGGCACAATGATCACTTTTGAAGTGACAATGTTTTTTTTGGAACATATCTAGCTGGACTATTTAGTATTGAGTGCCCTCTGAAAAACTCTTGAGATAATATCTACTATCAACCGCCGGGTACCTGGCCACCTTAGCTATTTTCGGTCATCAGTAACTCTTCGAGGGTCTTTCAGAGCGTCCGAGGGCTTTAAATGGTAGGCATACATCCGGTGAACAAGTGAAGCCCACTTACACCAATTTTGGTGATGTTTTGACTGTGTAGTGAATTTATTTCGGTCAGAACTCCCAGATAGGCAATTGACACGGTACCTGGCCACCCACGAAAATCCATTGTTTCCAGCTCAATCGATAGCTTCGTGGTGCATAATATATCCAAGGGATGTAGATGATATATTCTAGGCCTTAAAATGTTACACTGGACCCATAAAAAGGGTAGCACTGGGTGTTTCTGATGAGAAGAAGGAGCGGCGGGATCCATATCACTAATCAAATGAGGGCCGTGCAGCAGTGAGAGGCCGCGCTTGGCCAAAATAAGCTGCAGGTCGCTTCATCTACTTGTTATGAATGTATCTGGACCCTCTGCTCCATATCTGAGTCCCACTGCCGAGAACCCGACATTTAAACTTTGTTACCACCGAAAATCAGGTAATTAGCATATCGGACGACATTGAGAGAGGTATTAAATAGATAGAATTAAGGCATATATGTACAAACGATTTTTCCATTATTATCATGACCCATGTACAGTGCTAGACCCGTGGTGTGGAAGGATCCTTTGTTATGGGGGTCGCCGTGTCGGGGTACTCAAGGTTGTATTGCAATTATATGTTCGAGTTTAGCATAGAAAGGATGCAGTTCTTGAGATCTTTTCATGGCCAGGAAGAGGCCTGAGACCAGGCAAGAAGAACGGGCCCCCGAACTCGTGGATTGACCAAGAATTGGTGGAGAAATGAGCGAGACGGCCACTCGGAGTGAAGAAAATAATTTTCTCACCCTTCGGCCCGCAATCAAACGCGCCACAACTTTCGATCAACTCATCATTTTGCGTCCAAATTTGGCATACATGGGCGTCAGAGGTCCTACTCCCTCCCCCGAGTCCGAATGCTCAACATTCAGCAGTATTCATGCTTATATTTAGCAGGTGGCCAGCTTCCCAGTGTGGCCAGCTTCCCAGTGCGTGATAGTAGGTGTGTAGAAAAATTGTAGGCAGAACTGCGAGACTTGAAATCAATAGGGTGGCTGTAGTACAAATCCACTTTTGATGTCCTGTGATCTCCTTCTGGTCTTATAAAGTGGGACTGACAGCAACAATTGGCAGGAACTTTTTTGATTTTCGCTGAATGATCCAAGAGAGAGATTCAGTAGCTCTGATTTAATCTAGATTCCAGCAATTCTGCAGAAGAGATACCACAGAGGATTTCTTTTGGGATATAACACTCAACTATCTAAGGTTGCCTTCCATTGACATACTTCTCATGCTAATATCTGGGTCAATGAGCAGTACGTAGGCAGAACTGCACAACTGAAGTTGGTGAGTTTGTTTGTGTATGTTTACAAAGCACTGCACAAGGCCTGTGCATCGCCATCTGCCACGCATTCCTCTTGACAATGGTGACAATTGTGGAACTCAAACTCACTGAGACTCTGGTCTTCTTGGCTAACTGCTGGAGATTGAAGCCTCTACAATTATTAACAATTGGTCGAGCATGGGAGGAACCGCAAAAAATACTAGACACAGTGCAACAGGACCACAAGTTCAGTCTTAGACATCTTTGCAAACTAAAAAGTTGTCAAAAAATGTTGGTGTACAGCATTTCAGAAGGGATTTGAGCTTCCCAAGAAACTCAAAATTGTTCAAGTTCAAGCAAGAACCGAACCTGAACATGATTCAGATTCAAGGTCTGACTGTTGTTCAAACTCAACCCCAGGTAAGTACGTCTGAGCACTAAAGATTAAACCATTAATAAAAATAATTACGAGTACTGCCGTGCAATATGCAACAGCCCCATCCCACAAGTTCAATATTGCACCATGCATCCATGCATGCCATGTATGCCATTCTAGCCAGTAACACGTCGCTCGGATCGGCGTGTCGGGGACGTATAGAAAATAATAGTACTGAAAAAAAAATACTTTCGATCTCCCGTCTTCGACTCCGGGCGACGAAATCATCTCCCCGAGACCATAGACGAGTGAGACACCACAATCCCCCTTTGTACCTCCTGCCTAGGTGAAGATTTCGACCGTGCGGGCTTCCTGCGATAATTACCTGGATTCAACTTTCTGGATACAATTTGGGTTCACTGTTCAGCAACTGAAATTTACATTTGAACTGTTCATATTTCTTTGTGTCTCCTAAGCTACATGATCCCCAGCGCCACACACCCGCCAAATGGAAGAACAAGTGGGGTGGCAGCTAGATATCTCCTGAAATGGAATGCAACCGCAGTCTCCGCCAAATGTTTAATCCCGAATGGATTACAAGGGAATCCCCAGTAAGCTGTCTTGTTTGTTTAGTTTTGGAAATGCGCGAATTTCTCCCTCATCTGTGCCATGTACGACAGTAGCTCCAATAGACTCTCCAGATGGCTCTCCATAAATGCAGAGTCAATGCGTGCATATACACGCCAAGCTCGAACCTCAAGAAATAATGCAGTATGTAGCGCCCGCCCCTAGCATCGCACCAACAACCTCACATATTGCCCAACTCCCAATAAGATCCCGAGCCGTTCTAGTTGCAGACATCGCTGACGCCAGTCGGGTTGGTGCGGCATCCATTGGCGCAGAATCCGAGGAAGGTGATTACCCCGTTCGCACCACCAACGCAGTGGAAGCGATCGTCTGCCCCGCCGTTGGCCTCGCCGGCGCCGGCGTCATGGAGCGCCTGGTCGATCTGCGGCTGGTAATTGCCTGTCCACAGATGAGTTCCTCGTGTCCCCAGCAGCAAGATCCTGCACATACCGATTTCAAGGAGGGTGCGTCCGCAGTAGTCAAGGTTGGGGGTGCAGTTCCTTGCAATGGCGCCAGTGGCAAGCACCAACAGAGTGGCGAAGGTCGTTGATTTCATGGTGGTGATGATGGGTAGGTGGTGTAGTTAAAGACGCACAGTGTGGTGGGTAGGATGTGGAAATATTAGAACGCTCCCGGCTTTTATATGTTGTTTCGTTCGCGTGTTGGCCCAGTATCGGCGGAATACCGCTAGATTTAATTCCCTGGGCCAAAATGAGATTCTCTATTGTTACGGCAATCCGCCGCCATGAAAGCGCCGTTGAAATAAGCATCTTCCCGAGGTGACGAGCTTCCCATTGATTTGTTCATCGGCGCTGATGTGGGCATGCTGCAGAGCGTGCCAAGCCCACACTCAATGACCGCAATGCAGTCGGGCAGATCAACATTCTTACGTTGAGCGGGAAACACGGCGCTGATGTGGGAATGCTGGCATCCAGAGCGTGCCAAGCCCACTCAATGACCGCAATGCAGTCGGGCCGATCAACATTCTTACGTTGAGCGGGAAACCGTTCACAGCGCGCGGGACAGTCTATATCAAAATGTGCTCTAACTTAGCGGTCCGGATATATCACCGCGTCTCGAGCATCAGAGGTGTGTGATATATCATCCCCCAAGCATAAGGTGTTGTTCCAAGCCAGCTCAAGTTCAGAGGGCACGTTGTCTACTAGTACGGATGGTCCGATATCGCCAAGAGATTGGGTCCGCGGCAAGGCCCGCGGTCGGCCAGGGTCGCACCGACGCGAACATTCTTTTTTTTTTTTTTTTCCGAATCAATAACAAGCGTTCAGACAGACGGACACGCTAATCTCATAGAGAGGTAGGCTATGCAGGTGAAACGTGCCAAGCGGTTCAAGAAATGATTACTGTGAAAGTACTCAACTGCCTCTCGGCGTAAATCCCGTTTGGGAAATTTTTGCTATGCACCGCTTGGCGGCGGGTCGGCCTAGCCCACCTGACGTCGCATTTAGGCTCTGTGGGGGTAGATTGAATGGTTAGAGCATGAAAAAGAGGAGAAAGCGAGAGGGCGAAATGGGTCGATGAAATGTAGGCAGATTCACGCACCTTCCCGGCAGAATAGTTAATAATGTCTGACCGGTCCACCGATAGCCTACGTTTGGGTGGCACGGGTGGGGATGGCGATGGTACAGTGGTAATGACTGTCGGCGACTCGAGGGGAGGGGAGGACGGAGGTAAAGGCAGCAGCAGCGGCCATTCTTGAAGCGTTGAACAACTCGACAAAAAGTAGTATACACGAGCGAAATGAGTAACTTTTGCAGGGCTGAATGAAAAACCCACGAAGCAGCTTTGGCAGCCGGAGAACCAGAGTCCGTCTCATTCTGGATTAGCTCACGCGCGAATATCTCGTCTCCATCTATGCGCTCGTAGCCCGTGAGGCTGGGTTCGTCATCGAAATATTCGCACTTGTGACCGCCACCACACGTGTGGGTCGAACGACGTGACGGAATATTGCCAAGGACTTGAAAGATGGGTTCTCAAGTCTTACTGCCGTTAGAACCCTTTCCCCATGAGTCCTGGTCCTGGCCAATCACCTAGCGAGTCATTTGAATAGAGCAGACCGAGATTGCGTACCTCAGCCTTTAGCAGGGTGGCAAGCCCCTTGGGCTTCCTTGCTCTCGTCTCTTTGCACAATCGTCGTAAGAGAAGTCCAAAACGAACTCCGTGTCGGAATCAGGATCAGCGGTCGGCCATCGCACCGGAATTTGGTTGAGTTGAACAACATGGTGTACTTTCTCGGACCGAGAGACCCTGATCAATTCTAAACCGTCAACCTTGCGGAACTGCCTGGACTTGTGTTGAAACGCCGTGTTTTCAGGCTCCTATCAAATCGGCGTTCTGGTCCTATCTATTCAATTCAACATTACACAGCGGGCAACAAGCAATTCGGATACTGTATTCAACTGTCCTTCGATCTATGTCAAGCGCGAGATTGCGTCAAAGGGAAATTTAGGAAACACTCTGTAAACATTTTACCCCACGGTTCTATCGATCCCTTCCATTGTTGAAACTCCTGGGTCCGCGCAGAGCGTAAGTGAAACTTTTTAATAGATGCGATGCGCGCAACGAATGGATCCGCCAGGTACGGAAACGGGAGAGCAGGTGAGAACGGATCACGCATCCTGAGCGCGTCTTCGAGTGTGACTTTTTGTGCAGGAAGTGATCTTCCTGATGGGTCTACCGTCTACCCGCTCGAGCGCCAGTGCCGACATAAAAGATGAAAGTTGAACAAAAGGTACCTGCCTCTCGACCCTCTCACTAGTACTCCCTTCGAAGTTCATGTCCTGAATCTACTGCCCTTCAACGTCTCATCTGATATTCTTTACTGTTGTCCTCACAGACAGTGACAATGTTCAACACCTTCCGCTCGCTAGGTGTCGCCGCCTTGCTTACCATCTCCGCGTTTGCCGTCCCGGTGCCCCGCGCCTGCTGGAACGGTCCTCACACCTCGCGACCACCAGTCCCCTGACACTGTGCATGAAATCCCCGTCGGCGGCAAAATCGTACACGTCGACGCGTCGACGGTGCACGTCCTCAACGCCTCGGGCACGGTTCACAAGGTCGTCACGTTCGACTCCGCCGCCAAAGCGGCAGCCCCGTCCACCGACGGCGTGCTCCCTGAGGAAGCCGGCTGGGTCGCATACGCCAACTACTGCTCCCATCAACCTCGCTTCCTCGTGCCCTCTACTCTCATCTCCTGAATACATGATGACCTTGTCCAAGGGATTCGGCAAAGTCACCGCAAGTAGATATCGATGGTAGTACGGTCCGTTAATATGATATCAAATAATATGATACTACTAGTAATATATTAAGAATAATACAGATACGATACGGCCTCATGGAACTGATAATTTGAGCCGACGACCTCCGATGACAAGCATGCGAGCGCGCTGAAGCCGTAAGTTGGCTTCGGACCGCATCACAACGCAATCTCGAATAAACAAGACGCCGATCTCTTTCTGACAGCACTATTCTTATCACACCATATTTCCTCTCTTGCTCGCACCAAACTAATGGTGTCGCTCATAATCTATCCACTTTCACTTCCCTGTCTGTTCACCACCTGCGATCGAGCTCCAGATCGTGTGCCGACTTTAATCTTGCCATATTTGTGTTTCCTCCCGCCTTCCGTCCACTCCATTTATACTTTTCCAACAAGATTTTCTGGCGTATCTCCTTTGCTCCTACCCTCGATTCGAGCCCTTGCCTCAATTTATCGAGTGCATTTGCGCACTTTTCGTGATCTCAGCGTCGATCCATGCCTCCCATTCCTTTCTGTCTATATTTCCTGCACTATCTGCACCCAAAGGTCCCCAAATCCGTAATAGGTATTGATTATCTGCCAGTTTACTTTCTTGGCACTCCCCTACTTTCTTGTATATGTACTCGTCCCATTCTACAATATAGAACACTTTTGGATTTCCCCAAAGTACCTCACTAAGTCTTGTTTTCGCCTCGCTCTCGCCCCCGCCTCCGCTCTCGCACACCGCTCATCGTTTACACCTACGACTATCATCTTCTTTCCCCATCCTACTCAGTACACCCGCCATATTGGCCGCACGGTTACCTGTCACGGTACCAGGCTTGATTGTTCGCTCGCACTTTTTAATCTCCACTGTCCTTCTCTGTGCTGCTCACCTATTTTAGGTTTGTTCGCACTCGGCCGGTCGGTTGGCGTGTCACCGACGACAGGTTCGTCGAAATAATTTTGGCGCGTATCGACTCGGAGGTACCGAATTGATTGAACGTTTCGTCGCGCTTTACCGCATGTTGAATTGAAGGTAATTATCCAGTATCTCGAATTTGATGCACCGCACATCTGTAGTTAGCTCATTTTTAAACTGCGTTAGGAAAGAGGCTACACGGATTCAATTACGTTAAGACTACATCATAATAAACGCCTAGATTATCTAAATTATGTACCTCTACCCCCAGTATGAATGCGATGCCCTATAGGTAGGCGACTATTTACCCAGCTGCATCGTGTTGTTGATATAGTGCCATTCCAGCGTCGTCTCCGACGAGACCTGAAGGCGCGACATTGTTTCAACAGGTAAGGTCAACGACATCTTGGGACGGAAGCTGTGCGAGTGAAGCCAAAAAGCAAAATTCCACCAGCTATATAGCTCAGCAGAGTAAGCCAGCTAATTGAGCTGGCCGGATAGCTGTAGTGGCTCTGTACGTGATCTGCCGGGATTATCAAGGGAGAGAAAGCGGTCAAATCTGACGACAGTGATGCAGTTCCTTCTTCCGGTCGCCAGTTCGGACAAATCTGGGGGGACGAACAATTTTGAAACGCTAACATAGGCCTCTGTACAGGTCTTCGGACAATGGCTTTGACGACCCTGGTCAGCGAGGAATAATCAACGAGGGATAATTTTAAAGAGTAATGCAGACCAGTATCTTATCTCGTCATCTTCGGCTCTTTTTCGAGGCGGCGGCGCCGCCACATAGACGGCGGTGCACTAGTAGTTGAGACGGGGTAATATCCGAAGCCTGGATTCGTCGAGACGACATCGGGAGTGACAGCTCGTATGTAGACAACTTCCAGACACCCGGCGCACCCTCTGTTGCGGTACGTACTAATCGGAAGGCCGAATCCAGACACTGTCACCGCTGCCAGTCGGCTTTTTTGGGTGCGTACGTTTTCAATAGGTAGCATCAGAAAAACATGATTATTTCGACAGCGTTTGCCGGCGTTCCAGGGTCGTGTTCCAGCCGGATACATTACAGCTCTTTGCAGAACTTAGGGCGCGGACATTTTTTTTTTTTTTCCTTTTTGGGTACTTTTTGATCGTTTGGACCAGGACAGCTGTTCTGGCCTCAAATCTAGGCCGTTAGCCTTGGAAATAGGCTCAGTTGATGCGCATTATGAACGCGCAGTTAACCATGTCCTCAGATTTTTTATATGACCCCCAGGACCGCTTTCTGAGCACGGAAATGAAATTTATCCAGACATTTGTGATCATTTTTCAGCAGGACAGCTGTTCTGTCCCCAATTCTCTGCAGTTTTCTTCGGTTATATGCTCAATCTTTCCGTCGTCTAAATACACAGTTAACTGCAACCTCATATTTACAACCTGACGTCCAATACGGCTTCCTGGTGGAAGAAATTCCTGGGAGGTCACCGCTTTTGATTGCCGATCAGTAGAGCAGCTGGTGTGGCCTCAGATCTTAATCATTTACTTGGTGTATAGGCACAATCTCTTCGCCTAGTGAATCCACAGTGTACGGCACCTTTCGATTTTTCAACTGGCTCCCACAGCGCCTGCCTGGTATAGCAGTCTATTTGCAAGCAGGTTCTCATGTAAGACAGCTGTGAGCTCTTTGGGGGTGCCCACAAACTATGATTTTGTTGATGTTTCACTTTAATCTATTTCCTAGCTTACTGTGTAGTTGTATTAGGATAATACACACAATAGGACATAAACTGTGTATTTTCAGTGGGAGAAGGTGAAAAATTAGGAATTATATAAAATGTGTAATTCCAGATTCCGAGTCGGCCGTCGCCTGCACAGTGGGAAGGCGAGTAAAGTGAGCATATGCCCACGGAAAATGGTCAAGGATTGAGGCAGTAGCAGCTGTTCTACTGACTGGCTATCAAAAGTGATGACCTCTCTGGGATTTCTTCCACCAGGAAGCCGTATTGGACATCAGGTTGTAAATATGAGGTTTCAGTTAACTGTGTATTTGAACTACGGAAAGATTGAGCATATAACCGAAGAAAACTGCAGAGAATTGGGGACAGAACAGCTGTCCTGCTGAAAAATGATCACAAATGTCTGGATAAATTTCATTTCCATGCTCAGAAAGCGGTCCTGGGGGTCATATAAAAAGTCTGAGGACATGGTTAACTGCGCGTTCATAATGCGCATCAATTGAGCCTATTCCCAAGGCTAACGGCCGAGATTTGAGGCCAGAACAGCTGTCCTGGTCCAAACGATCAAAAAGTACCCAAAAAGGAAAAAAAAAATCGACCGCGCCCTAAGTTCTGCAAAGAGCTGTAAATACACTGATTGGCTAAATGCTATCTTTATCTGGTAAGAATCTGGGGAGCCCATGAAATTCACTTTCTTGCAGCCAATAGGGGAAGTCAAAGCGGTCAGGGTGCGACGATTCTCGTTCGATTCTGACCTCAATTCTGATGTCGATTCTGAGGTCCAGAATCGGACGAGAATCGCCGGTGATCTCAGAATCGCTTGAATCGCAGTTCCTCCTCCAGAGGAGGAACTGCCAGAATCATGATTCTTGATATTCTTGAGAATCACCGATTCACTGTGGCGATGCCCGCCGCCCCTCCGACTAGCCATGTTTACATAATTCCATTTCTAAATATACTCCTTTACATCGTCGACGACTACACTATATGGCCACTACCAAAAAAGCTGCCGAGAAGGCCACGGGTGGCCGCAAACGAACCCCTTCGGAAAAAGCAAAAGCACAGAAGAAAAAAAAAAAAAAAAAAGCAAAGCCCATGACGACAGCAGCGAAGATAGCGAGGACGACTCTAACACTCCTGTCCTAGAGGTCAAGTAAGCTTCGGTTCTTACTTTCCCAGACGCGCACTCACCCATGTAGCTGGAAAGATCCTGAGCTCAGTGTCAAGCTCCTCGCACTCATCATGGAACACAAGCATATCAAGCAGTCGCTATACCCTCCCTGCGGTCCCAATGCATCAACTACCAAGGGTGGCGGAAAGACCAAATCCAACGCACAACGGGATCTTTCCGTCCTGCTTCTCGGCAAGGATGCCAAATACAAGGATGCACTGGCGAAATGCAAGGCCCCCAAGAAGCAACTCGCCTATGCTAACAAGATCAAGAACCGACTCAGCACGTAAGAGAGCTGTACCTTGCACTTGTTTGATGCCCTCCTGACAATTTTTGAATAGAATGGCCAAGATCGCACGGGCATTCAACAACGAGATGGGCCAGACGGGTGCAAGGATAGATAACGCCGCGCAGATTGACATGAGTGTCACAAACTCGTTCACGACAAAGTGGGGTACGTACCTGTAACCGCTGCCCAATGCACACGCTAATATTAGATCAGCGGAGATCTATGAGAGCTGCCCATGGTACTTCGACATGCGCAACCTTATCGCACAGCACCCGAATCTCGTTCCTACCGGTGTTGGCCATAGCAGCACGGGATTCGCCGCAGATGTTATCTTGCCCGGTCCCACACCTGCAGATGACAATGAGATAGTGCTGGAGGGACAGAACGATCTCGACACCTCAAGCCCTGCTCCCTTCCCCGGCTGGGAGACAACTCCCGGCCACGCACCCGAGCCTGAAGCCCACAAGCGCTCATTCTCCGAGATGGATGACGCTGCTGGCAGCGGTGACGATTACCAGCCATTGACACATATCCCTTCTGAGCTGGATCCTCTCGATGGAGACGACGGAAAGGTCGATGATGAGGAGGAGGAGACAGGAGCTGGCAAGGTCAAGGCGAAGAAGAACGAGACGCACCGCAAGAATGCTGCTAAGCCCAGCACATCCACCCCCGCTGCTGCATCGACCTCAAGTGCCTCCAAGCCGTCCAACAAGACCAAGATTGCCGAGTTCAGCGAGATAGCAAAAGGCGAGGAGAAGACCCGACAGAAAGAGCTTGATTTGGCAGCTCTTCACACCCGCCATGCCATCACGAGTACCGAGGTCAAAGGTCGACTTGTGGAGAAACGGGAGGAGCGGCGGCTGCAGGCACAGGAGGCGAAGCGGGAGGAGAGGATGGCGAAGCTCCGCATGAAGGAAATGCAGATGTGCAATGCCCACGAGCTTCAGATGGCAGCTGTATCATCGAGGTCTCACGCCACTCGCTTCTTTGACACTGCGTCCTCTTCCTCCGGTTCCCACTATACCAGCTCGGAGACTCCTCACCACGATACCTTCAACACCTTCGACACCTTCGATGGGAATGCGACCGCTGGGCCCTCTATGTCGGCTGCTGACAACGTAGATTTCAGCCTCCCAGGCTATGATGCAATGGACGACCGCAATGGGTTGTCCTTCAGCAGCTTCCTCGGAACGCGCTGAGCACCGAAGCCAGTGCATACAGCATCTATTGCCCTCACCACTCCTTCTGCTTACCGA
This sequence comes from Mycena epipterygia, assembly GCA_029281465.1. Taxonomy (NCBI): domain Eukaryota; kingdom Fungi; phylum Basidiomycota; class Agaricomycetes; order Agaricales; family Mycenaceae; genus Mycena; species Mycena epipterygia. Next base: position 323,588 of record JARJCQ010000066.1, on the reverse strand, counting down.
TCCACTGTCGTTACTTGTCGAATATCCATTTTGGGTACATCAAAATATCGTATTTTCATCTATATCTACTTGTTATTTTCGAGCACTGTCCTTACTCTATCGGCTACTCCTCCCCACTGTCGCTATTCATTCCCAGCTCCTCTCGCTGTCTGCGTGCACGATGCCGCTTACGTCTGGCCTTTGCCCTGAATAGATGGTGTTTGAGATCTTCCCGTTTAGCTTGCCCTGCATGGACTCTCGTGGCCACCGGTGCAACGTTCGCCTCGGAATCTGAAGACGAGGAGAGCCATTCTTGGATGAACGGGTCAGCCATAACAACATCATCATCGCTGTCTGGTCCTCGCTCGTCCGCTTCACTCTGCATGGCAAATGAGTGCACGCACGCCCACGCAGGTGGCAACCCAATAAGTCGCAAATTTGTGCGTCTGTTTGTCCTTGATGTTGACACGTAAACCTTCAGGAATCCGATGGCATGCTCCGAACGAATGCGGACCATGGAAACATGATTATTGAACTCCTCGTTTCCTGGGATAAGGCTATACGGCTTTTTGTATGGCGCAACAACATGTTCTTCAATCTTAACATCATGTAGCATTTGAGTATTAAAGTACACAATTAAGATAATCTCATACAGTATATGCCGAGTCCGCCCAGATGAATTCAGAAGCCCCAAGCAGTGTTTCATGTTCCCTGGCGAGACGGGTTCCTCCTAGGCGGTCGAGTCATGGGTGCTCCCAGTAAAGCCATAGCCAAAGTCGATGATGCGTAAATTGGGCAGGGACACGACCTAGGTACGCAATATAATCAGAAATGCAGTAATAATTGAATCGGCGGCGACGTACTTGAATGTTAAGAGAGTAATTGCATTTCCGATCAAAGTAGCTCTCGCCAAACCAAAAAGGCCTGTCAAATAGAACCACTAGTGTACCGTCGACCATGCACCATCCATTCCGCCATGCCCTGCACAAATGTGCCTGCTCTGTTGGCATGCGAACTGCCTTGGACATGAAGTCCGGGCGCAGAATGGCAGTCATGACACGGCGTGTCACCAGCGTGATGGTGCCTTTCCCGACACCAGCCCAATTTGCAACCTTCTGAAGGCCGGCGGCATTGCCCGAGTGCCCAAAACGAAAAAGTGCAATGGCCAGCTGGTCCTCGACTGGCATCTGCCCGCTGTTGGAGTTATTCGCGAAGATGGGGTCACCACTAAGCTTGTCGACAAGCTGGTCGAAGGTGAATGGGGATATACGAAGTTCCTGGCAGAAAAGATCTGGCCGGGTGTCCTTCAACGGTCCGAGGACATGTCGCAAGAAGGCGGGGCCACGGGGAAAGGTGTCGCGGGGCATCTCGTAACGGTGAGTATACATTTCCTCCAAATTGTGCCGTACCCATTTCAGTGGATTGTTAACGCGACGGCCCATATCCTCTATCTCCATGTCATCCCCCTGGAGCCCATCTTCGTCATCTGCGTAACCCCCTGAGGCAGAGGTGAGCTCTGAGTCGCTGTCAGAACTGACATCGTCTTCTTCGTCCGAATCGGGAGATCCAGCCGGGTGTAGTTCTGGCATATCATCATCATCACCTTCACTCGAGTCGAGGAGCGAGTCGGCAGATGATGGAGTCGAAGAACCCGAGGAAGAGTTACGCCAGTCAGAGCCGAGAATATCTGACCAGTCCTCGCTGCTTTCGGCAGTGCTGGGTGCAGAACTGATGGAAGAACTGGGAGAGGAGTCTCCTGGGTCCGAACCAGAGGTCATATTGATGGATAGAGTGTCGAAGGTTGGTGCCGGTGGTGCCAAAAGCTGTGCGCTGTCCTGCGGGGTCAAGCCCGCACGCGCGAAGTTGCGCTTGGATTTGTTCTTCTGCCGCAATGCTTGTTTGATACGTGTAGTGTGGTGCTCGAAGAAGGTTTTGAGCACATCGCGTGCCCGACGCTGGCGCGACGAAAGCCGGGGCATGGAGAGACACTGTGAGACTGCGTCAAAAATGACGGATCATATTTCGCCGCCTCGCCGGTTACCTCTTTAGTTGCCAGCACAAGGGATAATTAACAATAGCGTACATCTAACCTCTAATTAGAAAGTTTGTATGCATGAATTGAACACGGAATCGACCTCATAATCGGGGGGGTCAGAGCTGATCTCGATTCTTGACCGATTCTGTGTCGCGAATCACATCAGAATCGAGATCAGAATCGAGTCAGAATCGGTTTTGCCTGACCGCTTTGACTTCCCCTAATACAGTTACAGCTCTTTGCAGAACCTAGGGCGCGACTCAATTTTTTTCCCCCCTTTTTTAGCACTTTTTGATGGTTTGGACTAGGACAGCTGCCCTGGCCTCAAATCTGGGTCGTTCGCCTCGGGGATATGCTCAATCGATTCGCATCGTGAATACGCAGTCACCTACCTCCTCAGAATTCTTATATGACACCGAGAACTGCTTTGTGAGCGGCGAAAGCAATTAATTTTGATCATTTTTGATCATTTTTCAGCAGGACAACTGTTCTACCCTCATTTCTCAGTCTTTTTCTTTGGTAGGCTCAATCGATTCGTATTTTAAATGTGCAATCAACTGTGTCATCAGATTTACGGCCCAACCTCCAATACGGCTTCCTGGTAGACAAAATCCCTGGTAGGTCATCACTTTTGATCACCAGTCAGCAGAACAGCTACTGCGGCCTTCTCGTGGTACCTACGAAGCGCGGGAAGTCCCCGGTTCGATTTGGGATCGCCTCGCACGTGAGTTCGAGTCCGTGAAGTAACATTATTTTTTTCGTGGCCTTACCTACGTTTCATTGCCCATTTCATCTCATATGGCGATACACAGAAGTCATGGGAGCCAGTCAAAGCAGTCAAGGATTTTCTTTTTCGACTATAACTAGTCATTACAATGAGTTCAAGACCCAAATTAACAACGACTGCAACCATATGCCAGAAGTGAGGTCGCCCTTGATGAGAACCAGACGATAAATATTACCCATTAATTCAGTGTAGCTTAGGGAACTTCCTGGAGTCCTGGTAATGCATCCCTCCCTTCTCATATGAACTTTGTGATCAGGCAACACAGCCACTCAATAGCAACGGTGTCCCCTTTACGATCACACAGCCACTCGTAAAGCTGACACCGCTGATTCGTGCTGATTTATTCCCGGCCATCCACTACTTGTCAAGTCCTGAAACTTTGCATGTGAACTCTCACTGGTAATTCTAAGCATTCTATCGAGCCAGATCGGGGTTTCGGCTCGGAATTATATTTTATAACAATGTTGATCGCAAGTCCCAGTCGTCTCATGTATTGATAGCCAGAAGTCATGGGAGCCAGTCAGAGCAACCAACAAGTCTTTTGGGATAACAAGTTGTGGGTACAATGAGTTTAAAGCCCTAAGTCTACACCCGACACCCGCAACTCATCAATCTTCGTCACCATCTGGGTAAAAACCTTCCACCCATTTAGGAGGCTAAGTTCTGGCGCTCCCAAGTTTTGATAGACAGCATCAGCGTTGAACTGAAACTCCTCCGAAACGAACCGATAAGCCTTGTCCCTAGCCTCCTGCCCGCCATATGCTTCTCGGAGCTCCGCAACCGTTTCGGGATTTACACGAATACTACAGTCGCGCGCGAGAACACTGACCGAGCTTGGATTCAAAAACATGTTCTTTGGACATGAGCCACTTGGATTTATCTTCTTCTTCGATTTTGAGATCGTGTGATTGTTCCAGTACGCACGATACTTGTCTAACCCTTGCTGAACAATAGGCACCCAGAGCCAGTAGAACACAGCACTACACAAGCAATCAATATTAATGTGTGTCTTTGCTTGTCGACTAAAGAGCCTACCGATGAACGACATCGTTGGGAAGAAAGATTCCAGAGGCACTACCTCCTTGCAAGACTTGTTTCACTGAGTGACCTTCTCCGTCCCTAAGCCATCTCCAAAAGCTCTCGATAGGTGTATTCTTGGTACTCGATTCTTTGACAGAGAAAGGAAACTCAGGGAGCTTGTACTGGGGAGCCGCTTCTGACCTGAAAACAAAGTTAGCTATGCAATGAGACTGAATCACAACAGCAAAATATAGACCGCAAGCGCTCGTGTATCTTGTGAACCTCATTAACCTCACTCCCCAGATCGGTTGTTAATTGAATGGAAATAAGGACTGAAAACACCGACGTCACAAAATTTAAATAAATGAAGCAAATTATCACTTACAGTCGCGGTCTTCAATTAGGTCCAAATAATAATGGGCAATTGCAATGGCATTGCGCACATTCGGCATCAGGATGAGGGAATGTAGCCATGCCGACCACTGATCCTTGCTTGCATAGATAGGCAAATGAATGTCGGACCCCATCCTCAAACCTTGCTCTGCCATCTTCTCATGTCCATCCGAATGTTCTTGATGCCATGGACCGAGAGCCGTCAATGGAGTCCTATGTTGCTCAGCCCGTTTTCGTCCCACAATGCGATGGTCAAACTCGTCATCGAAATGATCGTGAAGAATCGTCCGCAGCTCGTCCCTTTAATCATCAGGAAAAACCTTCATCAGGCAACAAAAAGCGCGCACCTGGGGACAAGGATTCCTTCATTTGCGAGACGACCTTTGACCTGAGTTACACCCCACCCTCCAGCCGTATCCCCTTCCTTTAAATCCAGGACAAGTTGAGAGGTTTCAGTCGCCGTCCGTATTGTCTTGCTTTTACGTACAGATGTAGCACCGACTTGCTTCCGGAGGCTATAAAGCTTGTTTCTCCTGCACCATGTCAGAGGAGGAACTGAAAACATAGATGTCTTACTTAATGTCAAGGCCAAAATCGAGTTTCAGCCGCCTCAGTTGATCCTGCTCATTCAAGCCGGATCCACTATTTTCACGCGAATATCTTGTGAATGCCGCGAGCAAGACAGAATCTTCGGGATCTGGAAAGGCATTAACATCATATTTCTTGGTCCTTCCATGAGCTTACAAGACTTGACACCCTCTCCATTCTTCCCAGAAGGATTAGGCATCCAAGAAGCCAAATTTAGTCCACTAGGACGTAAAGGACAGAAGCCGATGTCTTTGGCACTCGATCCTAATCAATGCAAACAATGCACATATATTCGTACTGTTTGGAGACACGATGCTATTCCAAAAATTTTACTCATTGACTCTGTCAGAATAACTAAGGAAAATGGCTCGGGCCTTCTTTCTTCATTATTTGAGGTGTTTGAAATATTTTCTTTGGAAAGTTCGAATACCTTTCTCAGTAAAATCGGCATATGTACGCAACCCAATGGTATTTTACAGGTCTGACAATGCTAAGCATTTCATTCAAGAACTTCAAGAACTCTGGAATTTCTCTGTGTACCTCGTACTTGGCGTTCCTAAGAACCACCCGGAAAACCGCGGAATCGGGTCATGAAACAAATATCCACCTTAGAGTCCAAGACTGAGGTGGAAATTTGGGATAAAATTTGAGGAGACTTTAGATATTGTACAAAGAGTGTTTAAATAACCTTCAGATTTTAAGTCTTTCCTTTCTTGCAAGGGGGGGGTTGCAAGTATGCCCCAAGACCCGGTCACATGCCAAGTGGACGCTTGATCATGTCATTACACTGCCACTAATGACAGATTTTGCCGACCATTTAGCAGTCTTTTGACTTGTGCTCCCTCCTCTACAATTCTGACTGGTGACCGAATGAATAATGCTTTATTTCCTTCTAGTAATCCTCTGCGCCCATTTTTGGACCCGCTAGAGTCGAAACCGCTTCACCCAGAGCATTTGGAATCAGGCGGGGTGGCAGAGGATCGCAGGTTGGCTCTGCGCCTGCATCTTGTGCGTTGCTGCAATGCCCTCGACTCACACTCCTCCCAACGAATGTCTCGAAATGTTGTGTGTGACTACGTTGAATGTCTCAATGATATTGCATTCATAGCGCACAGGAACAAAATTTTGGATCACAAGTAAGCTCATAGCACGTCGCAAACATTCGTAAAAAATTGTAAACAGAATAGGTAAGCTAAGCCTCAACCTCGTGCTCGCTTTTCTGCCTGTCCAATGTCTTTTGCAGAACTTGACAATTCACCAAACCCAGAGCGTGACAGAAGATGTTGCATCGATGAGTTTGAATCGAATCCTGTATGCCAGGAGCACCGAAATCACCGACACCACTTTCTCTGGAGACTAGTTTCAAAAAATGGAAACCTAATAAAGTGAAAGACTTACTGAGAAACGGTATGGCTCATAGGATCGAAAAGAGTCATAACACGTACAGTGCCGGGATCAGCATGGAACGAGCCTGCAACGCGGACGTCAGACCAGAGATGCAATTCAAGATAAAACATACCTTGCACGTCAACAATAGACATTGCACATGCTGTGCATTCCATAATGAAGTGCGAAAAAGAGAGCATGGTGAGAGCTAATTTGTCACTGTCGGAAGTCGCTCCCAAAGTCCCACTGAATTTTCTGACGACGCTTGAGGATCTCAGAGGTTCAACAAGATACGTAGTCGGTTCAGCGTCATCGGTCTCGATTATCGATATCAAGAAACCGTCAGAAACCTCAAAATCTAGCCTAAATCAGGAGCATATCAAGAGCGAGGTGAAACAAAGACCCACCCGCAATTTCAGTAAACCCTTTAGATCTAGCCAAGTCTACATATTTCTCTCGGAACATTGCAAGCCGTTTGAGACGAAACAAGTCATTGGCAAGTGCAACCTTGTTCTCTGTTTTTGACAATGGACCAGTGGTGCCAGCATCAAAGAATTTCTTTGCAACATAAACCTGTTTGTCGCCATCTATATAGAGCTGATGCATAGTCAGTATTATCTCGTCGTCGATGAGGGGGAAAGACAGACTTTGTAGACATTCTTTGATTTTCCACGATCCGAGACAGAGAGAATGAGCGTCTCGATCTCCATCTTGCCGGTTAACACAGGCGATGGGGGTGACAAAGTAGCGAACTCATCGGACACTTCAGCCTCAAGTTTTGTGAATGTAATCTCGATCGTTGCTGGGGATGGCACCATACGGGAGGGAAGACCAAGACCAGATAGATTGTTGGTGAGACGAACTGAAGAATAAAGAGCTTCGAATTGTTAGTACTTGAGGCGCCAATTTATGTGTTCAATGACTTACATCCACTTGTTGATTTATATCTCTTGTCAACCACAACCGAATCGGAGCCGTCATCGTGACGACGTTTCCCACTCGCGGAAAGGAGAGAGTCGGATTCGTTTTGAGAAAGCAGCTCGGCCTTCAAGTCAAGCACCCTCGTTTTGTACTGATCGAGTCGTTAGTTATGAAAATGGTGCATAGAGAAGAAAGTTCGACCTTTTGGATATTGATGATACACTCCAAATTCATGGAGGAGCCCCTCGCCAGTCCAAGCTTGTTAGAACCGCTCACATGAGCCTTGTCTGGACGATTGAGATAGAAGGTATAAAGGCCCTTCAGGGTGAGTGACTTGGCCGCTTCTTCGATGGACATGTTGTTCTTGAAGCGCAAGTCGCAATCGTCCCTGATGCAATATGAACTAAAAATAAGGAAAAGATGGAGGGTGTGCTCACGTTCTAAGGCTAAGCGGGTTTTCATTGTTTCTGCACCAGTCTATGTTGGCGTGGGCAACAGCACGTTCAAGAACAGCTGAATGAGATTAATGAGACTTTATAAGAGGTTCATAATGACAAAAACCCACTGTCCAAATGCGTCTCCATGTTCATGAGGAAGGTATGACTTCCGAAATCTTTGTTGACTGAGCCCTTCGTCCGGAAGCACATGATCACAGTAAAATTGTTAGCATTCCTAGCTCCAGAACGAATGGCTTCCAAGTCAGCAGCCGGGGTGGAAGGCCCAATGACGTGATTCGTCAATTGCGTGAGAGGCAATGGACCAGGGTTTCCCATACGACGACGCAGTTTATCGGCCCGCTCGGAAGCTGTAGCATCCTTGGGATTGGGCAGACCCTTCTCTTCAATGTCTGAAAAGGTCTCAATCAAACATCAACGTGCACCGTGAGTAGACTCGCCTTTACGCTTGCACTTGCCGCAAAACTCCTCGAAAAGTTGTGTGCTGCACAAGCCGCACCCCAGACAGGACTTGTATTCCTGTACAAGACAGAGCGAATATGAATCAATGTGCAGAGAAAATAAAAATGAAAACCTACAGCTTGTATTGCGGTCTTTTGTTCTATAGTTGTGGCAGCGTTGGCCTTTTTACATTTCATGCAGAGGGAGCCAGGTACGCCGTCGAATCGAGGGTATATCTGGAGACAGCCATCGCCCTCGAGAGCACCACAGGGTTCGTCGTTTGCCATGAAGATGGCGTGAGGAGAGAAAGATTGAAAGAAAGCAGGAAAGGACGATGACGAAAAGAGTGAATGAGGTGTCTTTGAAAGTGGAATGAGGCGTCTTTTAAAGTCAATCCAGTACCGTGTGGGAACCGTTTCATAGCTCCGAGAGTGTAGCTACCTACCGGAGCCACCCGCCCAGATGGTGCCTGCCCGCTGAAGATGACCCTGAAGTATGTGAAAAACATGTGGAAGAACTTACTTCCTGTGGCCTAATTTCTAGCGATCATTCAGTCCCAGACCCAGACATAGAATTCGAAACAAAAATGGGACATGAGCCGGTCGGCCACGAGGATCGCAATGGTGGTTTCTCGCCGCATTTGGATATCACAAGCGACAAAACAGAGCCACCCCGCCAGTTTCAAAAGCTCACAAAACATGGGGGGTTCCATGAGAAATTCTGAAAAATATTAAGTATATAGGTAGCATACCTAAGGACCTCTCAACGCCGGGGATTGGTAAATTTTTGGGATGTGATTATCTTTCGAAATTATTGAGCCATTGCTTGTTTTGCCATCGTATTTGATGGTGTCGATCACTGTGGTCTGGTGAAGACGAGTCTAAATCTCAGGGGGGAATACTCCATGGGGAATCGGATCCTTTATCCCGCTGTAAGTGTGATTTCACATTGCTGAGACGAATAATGTGGTCTCGTTTGAAATGACTTGAAACACTAATCGACAATTGTTAGTTTACCCTCAAACTATACAGCATAATTTGAATGGAGTTTAACACACCAGTGAAAACACCTCGGAAAAAAATCAGCTCAAACGATTGACACCGGCGCAAGTAAACTGTAAAAGGTTAGGCTGTGTTTGGCCTTCCTGACTTAGCCTTGAGAACCAAACAAGGCCCGATTACAGCCCGATTGCCCAATTGCCCAATTCATTCGGTTATAGACAAATATTCCTTGGCTCCCAAAGCTTCCGGGAAGAATTCTTCTGCGCACCGCTACATGAAGGGCGACCTCACCTCTGGCATATAGTTGCAGTTGTTGTTAATTTGGATCTTAAACTCATTGTAATGACTAGATATAGTCGAAATTGAAGAAAATCCTTGACTGCTTTGACTGGCTCCCATGACTTCTGTGTATCGCCATATGAGATGCAATGGGCAATGAAACGTAGGTAAGGCCACGAAAAAAATAATGTTACTTCACGGACTCGAACTCACGTGCGAGGCGATCCCAAATCGAACCGGGGACTTCCCGCGCTTCGTATGGTACCTACAAGCCCAATATGCACTGTGTCAACATGCGAATTCAAATCATGAGTGAAGTTTGGGAAATAAAAAAGCAACAAAGCGTATGAACGCAGCGCGACGTGGTCACAGAGTAGAGAGAGCTGCGGCCTACCCGCTACCGGGCTTTCTTTCTGGTTCTCCCAAACAAAAAAGAGTGATTCAACAGTTATGGCCTGGGCCCGAATCGAACGAGCGATCCCGCAGAACCTCGTTTCATGTATATTGTCCATTCATTGTGGGTGCGGAACCATCCGCTACCGGGCCTTGATTTCGGTGTCGCGAACCTGAATAACCGAGAATTCAAATTGAACTCAATGCAATAACGAGACTCACGGAGGCGTAGTACAACACGAGTTGATCACTTGGATTTCCTTCCCTGTTATCCATGTGAGCATTATGCACCTGCCTCAAGGAAGCCAAACAGATTCCCGTTTGCCATGCCAAGCGAGCTCACCACCGCATGGGAGGAGAAAGTTGTCGCGAGATATAAAGATTGATGGAAATGCGTCGGCCCACGGCCCGGGCTCGAATCGAACGAGCGCTCCGCAGAACTGCGTACTCCTGCGCGTCCTCCGCTCATTGCGAGTGCAGAACCATTCGCTACCAGGCAATCTCTCTGGTGCCTGCGAACATGAATATATATGGGTATTCGATTGGAATAACTTACCTCTGAATCGTGCCAAAAAATAACGAGGGATTTGATGCATGGCCCGGGCCCCAGTCGGACGAGCGATCCTGCGGAAACTTTCAAGCACACATATCGAGTGCAGGTGCGGAACCATCCGCTACCGGGCCTTCTTGTAGTACCTACAAGTATAAATATACCAGCATGCGAATTCGACGCTTGTGGAATAAAAAGTCGCAGTGAATGGGCCTTATCAAGTGAACGCCTTCTATGGATGAACGAAGCCCGACGTTGTGGTCTTTCTGATACCTGGGGACATAAATATATATGCGCATTTGAATGGAAATAACTCACGCTCCGTGAGTGCAGGCAAAGCAACACTAAAAAGGGCTGAAGGAAAGAATGATGGCCGGGGCCCGAACAGAACGAGCGCTTCGAGCGGAAAATTTCACGCACACATATCGAGGGCAGGTGCGGAAACCATCCGCTCCCAGGCCTTCATTGCCTACCGCTAAAGCTCCAATACATTACGGAAGTCACGAATGAATGGGATGAAAAAAGAGCTATTCACTGTTCGAGTTACCCATGGCCCGGGCTCGAATCGAACGAGCAATCCTGCGGAAATTTTCATGCTCATATATCGAGTGCAGGTGCGGAACCATCCGCTACCGGGCTTGGATTTCGTAGTTGTGAGCTCGAATAGACCAGCATTGAAACTGACCTCACCATTAAATCTTGTCCGATAAAAAAGAGAGAGGAAGAGTGATGGCCTGGGGCTCGAATCGAACGAGCGACACGTCCCGCGGACAAATGTGTTGTGTTGTGATCCGCCCTCGAGGGTAGGTGCGGAAGCCAGCTGCTCCCAGGACTTCATTTCCTCCCTGCAAAACTTGAGTACGTTAGCGAAGTCACCGATGAATATGAATGGGACGACAAAAAAATCCTCTACTACCCATGGCCCGGGCTCGAATCGAACGAGCGGAGCCCGCATCAATGATATGTGATGCCAGCCCATATCATGCAGGTGCGGTCCAACCGCCACCGGGCCTTCTTTCTGTCCCTGTGAACTCGATTAAGTCAGCGCATAATGTAGTTTTGATATATCAGCAGCTTGTAATGAGAGATGTGCACTGAGATATCAAAGCCTCTCGCTCAGAGACGCGTCTGATGCATCAGCTTAGAGGCCAACCCATATGCGGTTCAATTGATGGGATCTTCTGTCCAGAAGCACTTCCTCGGCGCCCTTTTTAGCGAGGGCGGTGATCCTGGCGGGTTGTTTGCGCATATTGTGCTTTGACCTCTTCCACGTCGCACATCATGCACTCGTTCCCGCCACCGCTCGCCTCTCCTGCCCTCCATGCTCATATTCTGGCATCTTCATCACTTCTCCATGTGTTTTGTGGCTTCTCGGTGGCCTGGTGCTCTCTTCGGCCCGATGTTCCTGCTTTAGTTATTTTCGCCGCTCCGCCATTGCGGCTGCCCCTGCTCGCCTCAGCCTTGGCGGGGTGGCAGGAATGAGTGACGTACATCCCACCCCTCTCGGAGAGCTTGAAATCTTGTCCATCGGCCCACCCTCCATCGCGCGCGGACGGTTTTGATGCTCCTCCTCCGTTCGCGATTGCTGCTGGTTCTGCAGCTCCACGTGCTTGCGAGATGGCGCCGAACCATCGGATATACCTGGCCCTCCGCTGAGCTCTTGAAACTGGACCCATTCCCCATCTCCTCAGCCCGTGCCGGCGATTTTGGTGTCCTCGCTCCTCCTGTCATTTTGGTGCGTCCTGCTCACCCCAGTATCCATGGAGTGTCAGCTTGCGCTCGGCCGGATCCCCATCCTCAATTGAAGCACGCAACATCTTTATCGGCCATGAATTGACCGCGTGCTAGCGGTTTTGATGTGTTCATTTGCACCGCCGCTTACGCTTCTCCTACGTGCTCCAGCCTCGGCGGGGTGTCTGTGCGCCGTCAGGACGATCCAGACCTACCATTTTGGCTCTGAATTGCGTCAATTGGGTGCCTTCGAGTCAGTGCGCCCGCCAGTTCGGCTCCCCTGCTTCCCCCGCCGTTTGCGCTGCTCCTATACCAGATAACGATCAACAAAGCATCAGCACGCTCCCGAGGGAATTTTTCCTGATGTTCGAGGCCAAATTTACTCGCGCATGCTGTTTACTGGTGGTATACCGCCGGTTTTAATGCCCTGCTTCACTCGTCGTTTGCATCGTTCTTGCGCCTCTGAAGACTGGCGGGATCTCGGCACCAACCCCAACCTATCTTCCTATCCCACTGGATCCAGAAATCTTGTTGGTAAACCCTCTGCTCACCGCATGCCCGCAATTTTGATCCCCCACCTCCACAGCTTTTCTGCGGGTTCCAGCACCCTCTAGCTTCAGTGGGGGGTCAGCAGACCCTTCGTACTATTCCGCCCTATTAGTACTAGTAGGGCGTGAAAGTGTACTCGTATTCCCTCTATTCAGTGCGCACCGGCTGTTTCAGCGCCGCCGCTTACCTTGCCTTTTTGCCCCTCTTACACGCTCCAATACATCCGGGTTGTTAGGTATGACTCAGGTGCATCTTCCGACCCTGTTTACTCCCCTTTCTGGCTCCATGCACCATATTTGCCATGTACCGGTGCAATCTAGATGACCACCTATTTTTTGCTCGCCCTTCCGGTAATTGGTACCTTACTTGAGCTTGAATGTCATTTTATGCGTGAGTACATCGAAATCCATCCTTTATCCCTTTATCCGTTTCCATTTCACATTTTACCACTTTGATTTGTCCGTTTCGCCGTACCGCGCAGATTAAGCGCTGTCGGGCGCTTAATCTCTGGATCGGCGCGACCTGCTTCCGCTGGTGGCGCGCAGGGTGAGAGATCGCTGCCTGGTCGTCCATGAGTCTTTAATGTACCTATATATTGCATTTCCACATTCTTATGATCATTTGAAGGCAGAATTGCAGCTCTTTTTTAGTGCTGCACGACTTGACTTGATACTCCTTTTATTTTGGCGTCCCTCGATGTCTTCACCCTCGGAATGTTGAGCAGTTGTTTTAGAATGAAGGAATGTGGTTCGTAGAACGCTAGAAAAATGTTGACCTGCACAATGGAGCCAGCTGCGGCCCGGCGAACGTGTGCATTCTTGAATCAGTACTATAGCATCTGTTTTGCCATCTCCGGTTTGTCTCAACCTGGGGCGCACATATATTGGTCCAGTGCGTAGTACAGGCTCACTACAGGATATATATCAACTCCAAACACAACTTTATTTCAAAAAATTCCGCGGGTTTTTGACAGAGTAGGTCGAGCTCTGGCCATAGGCTTTATTGCGAAGTTTCGAACTGGCCAAAATGCAAGCCCGGGATTTTTTTTTTTTCAATCTCAAAACTTTTTGTATATTCAAGTTCAGCTGGTCGAATTATCATGTCCCACGGTGAAATACGTGTAGAAACAGTTCTTGAATGGTCCGATATTGGCGGTTTTCTGTCATTTTGGGAAATTTTGACCCCCACACATTTCCATTGTGAGGCCATAGATGGATCTGGTTTATGTGCGAAAGACTTCCTATATACTCACAGAATGACCTACAATACGCCAGTTGGGCCTGATATATGTATAGGTGAAGATACACCGTTCAGTCCTCTGAACCAGTCAAAACGAGAAATCGAAAGAGTGGGTACTTGAATGGTAGAACTTTCGACATATTCGAGGTCAGGAGGCTAAACAATCGTCCTTCAGGTTAAAATACATCTAGAATCGACCTTCAGATGGTGTAATACGCGCGGTTTCATACATGATGCTGATAGTTGACCTCAGTAGATTAAAATTTTGAGTAGAGGGATGTATTCAGTTTGGAATTATAAGACCTCGTGTATGCTCACCTAGGGAGAAAATGAGATACTCGCACTACAGTAGAGGAAACTTGTTTCGCTACTTCCCCGAATAGGAAATCTTTCCTTTTGAGTGCTGCGATCCCATAGGTTTTTGATGTAGCCGAGTTCAGTTAGTAGAATAATCGTTTTACATACTGAATTGCCCGGAGAAATGAGCCTCAGAGGGTGCAATACGAATGATTTGATGTTGTTGCCAACACTTGACCCCCTAATAATAATGGTTTGAGAATGTAGATCAGCTCAGTTTGAGGTTGGAATAATTTACGTGAGCTCCGCTAGCAAAATAATGAACCGATTGCCCCACAGGAAACAAAACTGTATTTCTTCAATCGCCCGATTGGGCTATTGTTATGTGTTTGCTTTCCATCAAAATGACATCGCAACAGTGCTCTCCCATGTACTTTCGCTGCATCTCCCTTCTCGTTGTGTCCAGCTCCCCAGAAACCCAGGTCTACATTCCTGAAAGCTAAACATTTTACTCTCCCTTTCCAACCTTCTTTCGTTCCCCCGCCCTGCAGCTCGCGAGCATCTTCTTTTGGCAGCACTACATCCAGCCTTCCTCGAGGCCCTAGTCGCTGTATTCGCCCACAAATGCGCCCATTCTCCTCCCAAGAAATATAAGAAAGCAGTTCAGCATATCTGCTGTGATTCTGGGCATGATTAGGTGCGCTACACTGGATTCTGGCCATCCAATTTTCTTACACGTTCCCTTGCCCAGTACAGGTGTCTTTTACACTTGTACTGCATCGGTAATGATGTGAATTGCGATCCGAATAGAAGAGGTCGTTCACAAGTCCCCTGAAGTCCAAAAATCGTACATGCCTTCGACCCTGTGGTGCGTAACATCGTAACTATGCATGTCGGCGATACGGCAGTCCGTCAACGCCCCCGTCCCGTTACAATACAGCCTGCACGTTGTATGCCATATGGGCTGCGTGGACGCAGATGCAGGCGGCGCACCAGAGGCGTGACGGGCAACAAGCACGCGGGATGGGATGTACACGCCCACAAACACAAACTGTGCACACAGTGCATGTCCTCCTGTAGAACTAACCCCCGGGCCAGAGGGCTGCCACGGGCAGGGGGTTGGACGTGAGCGCGGGGATGGTGAGCGACGCGCGAGCGGAACGCTTACAGCGCCGACGTGCACGGCAAACATCTCGGCTGCAGCAGTGCTGGCCACCGGGTCGACACGAGTGGGGGACTGTTTTACGCACGGGGAACGAGGGCGCGGGGTCAACCATCTGCGGTAACATCAACATCCGCAGCGCGCCCAGGATACGCACAGCGACCTCTGTGGCTATAGCAATGCTGGTGCTTGAGCCGGCAGGAGCAGAGGGAGTGTAAGGGCGGTCGTGGACTCGTGGTCACGGCAAACGAGGTGCGAACGAGTGCGCGAGCACGCTGAGTCGGGTCGGGATTAGTGGAGGATTGTTTTGGGCCTGGGGAGCGACAGCGCGCATTGCCAACACGCGGCTCGTAAGTGCGCAACACCACTCGGGTACTGCCAACGAGCGTGCAGATTCGATCCGTGAGCCGTATCGTGGCGGCGGAGCTGCCGGAGCGTACGCGGCCCGGGGATGGGATGCGGCGAGGGTGGAAGGACAAGATGCTGACGGGATGTGACTCATCTCGCGCACACCGAGACTGGAATGTCGCGGGCGGTTTGCATACATGTGTTTCGCAATATATCCCATTGAAAATTGAAATAACGGCGTCTGAAGCCCAGGCCCTCCATTCGGTCTTCTGCAATGAAGTCATACATATATCAGCTACTCGGCCACAAATTTTCCCCGCAGTCGACGTCCAACTAAGGAATTGCCCTGCTCGTCGTTGATGGCTCGAGCTCATCGTGCCATCAAACTCATCAGTTATGTCAGCGCGCAATCAGCCCGCCCTCTTGATCACTCTGCAACCGCGCTCTCCCAAGCGATGTCTGGTGATGCCTTGGCGCCGGTAAACTCAAACGGGAAGACCTCTAAGCTGATATATCAGCCGGATCTCTGAGGCAGAGGCTTTGATACATCAGCGCACGTCTCTTATTACAAGGTCTGATATATCACTCAGCCACGACGCGGTGATTAAGTCAGGATACACTGGCAGCGAAATACCTGAATGGAACGAGGACCAGTGTCACTGTGGCCGCAGAATAAGGGACCATGCTCCAGGAGTGGAGGGTGAACCGCCTTACACCGATGAGCGAGCGGCAACGCACTTGTAGTTTTCCACGACGAAGGACGGAAGATAGAGAGGGAGGTGCGGAAGTGCGGACCGGGAGCCGGTAACCCTAACCTTTCCTTTACGTTCGTCCTTGTTCCTTCCCCTGCAGCTGCCGAACCACGATGCGCACAAACCACGCGCTTGTAATCTCCGTTGCCACGACGACGAGGAGGCATACTCGCACTTAGGCACATGCACTGCGTCTCCGCCTCTGACGCTTCTGCCTTCTGGGACTACGAGGACGAGGACGAGGATGAGGACGAAGACGCGTAAGATCACCACGTTACGTCCTTGCTTCGACGACTCGGACTTCGCGCTCGGACGGCGGGCGTGATGCCAGCTCCTCCGCTGTCAGTTCCCTCCAAGAATTACGCCGTCCGACGACGGGCATGATCAGGACCTTGGATGATCACGCCGATCACACCAGCGCCCAATCTCCGCGCCACTCTTGCTATGACGACGAAAACGCGCAGCTTCACTCGGACTCGGGCGTGCTGCCTGCCTACGTCGTCGGCCCTACGATGCTCGTCCCTGCCGCACGACACAGGATGAGGGACACGGAGCGTACATCCTCTGTGCTTCACCCATGACCCGAAGACGACGACAATGCCCCCGCGCTGCCCACCCGGACTCGTGCAGCTGTGATTCATCTTTTGCTCTCGACCCCCGACGCAGGGCACGACCAGGGCCGCGACTAGATCGCGCGCACGCTGGAGGGCGAGATTCAGGGCGATGAAGGATGCAGGGTGGAGGCAGAGAGCTACGCCACAGCCCTCGGGCGTGTCTCGTCGACAGACGGGATTCCATTCCAGAGCATCGACACGCCCGGTACTCGGGTACTTACTTGCGTCCAGCCTCCATATCGTGCGTCCCTCACCTTGTCCCGCGTGCGATCGTAAGTAACGCTAACCACAGTGGACGCGGGCACCGCAGGCGACGACACAGTCTCGATTTGGATGACGAACGAGGATCGCGCACGCAAGCGTAGATCAGAGGGGCAGCGTATACTGGGAGGCTGCGCCATTTACCGACGGGGTTGTGCGATGTCCGCCATTTTCCGATGTAGGCGCGTTATGCGATTTATTCGTCGGAGCGCAACATCGGCAGAATAATGTTAACGCGTACATAGATAGGTACGTCCGTGCGTCCGCCCTTAAAGCCCGAAGAGCTGATGTTTGGTTCTCCGCAGACGTTATTTCTATTTTTCGGTGGTGAATGGGAGTGTTTGCCCGCGTTGGTGAGTTCTTGCGATCGAGTCCCACGACGAAGGATCTGCTCTGCGCTCTCTGGGAATGCAGAAGCCATCGACATCGACTGGCATTTTCCGATTCGGTACGCATCGTGCAATCGTTCAGGATTAGGATTCAAGAGTTCTTTAAGCACCACTGCATAACCAAGTCTTTCACCTGCTCCCGCACATTGCCAATACAATAGATCTATTGGTCGAAATACATTAGTTGTATTGATCGAATTTGCAGACCGCGACGCCAGGGAGTGCCTTGTCCGTAGGAAAGAGAACCGGGTCCGGGTCTGGGGCCGAGTACTGTAGCTGGCCGGGTAAAGTCCAACCCCGCGCCGGCGACGCATGTCATTATCCAACCCCGTGGCGCATCGTGCAATCGACAATTCCGCCCCGTGTCTATCGGCTCTCCGCGCTCGGCGTGCACAGTCAGAATTCAGGGTGGAATTAATCCGACGCGGGGATGTCTCTGCTACACAACTTTTTTATGCACGCTTTCCTCGTCGATAATTCGGATTCCTGGGCTGAGGTGTTTAGGTTCACAGGTATCAGATACGAGGCCCGGCAGCGGATGCTCCGCACCCGCTGCATATCGATACCAATGCAGGCACCGCTCATTCGATTCGAGCTCGGGCCATGGATATAGTAGATCTTGTTTTCGAGTTCACTTCAAATACTTTTGTGTCATTCAATTCTCGCGGGTATGCGATGAAGGCTCGGGTTGCGCACACACATGTCACAGCTCTCGAGTGCCTTAATCTTTTATGACCAGTGCTGATTGATGTTTCAGAAATAAGGTTTGGTTGCGCACCCGCAGCATCCACCTATCAAGGATATCGGGGTTCGTGTAATCGCTCTCCGCAGCTGAAGGATCTCCACAAAACCACATTGCGGCTCTCGCAATATATATCTAATGCAAGCCTTCGCCTCCTCCTCCTTTTTTTCTCTCGTGGATAATCAGAATTTCAAGGCTAGCGTATGGGGATCCCAAAAGCAGGGCCTCGCAGTAGACGGCGTATGCCTGCACTCCGTCTTTGTGCTCTTCTCGGGGCAATCGTGCGGCTTTTCCCTATTCAGTGCGAAGTTCATGCCCAGGTCCCCCGTTCAAGTTCTGACGCTCATGCTAGTGCGAGGGCGCTTCTGGAATCCAACACCGGGATTCCTACTCGTATTCGGTCGAAACTTCGTCGGCGATTTCCTAAATTTCGCGGCGACCCAATAAGTTGGAATTGTCATCTACCCAAGTTCACAGGTGCAGGATGAAGCCCCGGTAGCGGATGGCCCGCCCCTGCACTTGGTGGCAGTGTCTCCCAATTGATGCGGGGATCGCTCGTTCGAGTCGAGCCCGGGCCATGAACGGCGATAGGTGATTGTTTTGTTCCTACCCATTCACTGACGAGTAAAACTCCCATTGAGGTCCTTTGCACGTTTTATTTTGTCACACTTGGATGCTTTCTCATTCAATTTGCAGACCGCGGGCTGGATTTGGGGCCACGCTTGTCTTGTGTGTGCCCCGCCCTGATTGGACGCTACGTATTCTTTGGAAGTTACGCGCCAACCTGAAGTTGAATGCTGAGAGCTATTTAAAGTTCATAGGGATGCAAGGAAGGCCTGGCGGCGGACGGTGCGCAACTGCATCAGATATCGCAGAAAACCCTCGTTCGATTCGAGCCCAAGCCATGTTCTGGCTTCGGCGGGCTGTATTTCCGATATATGAAAATGAGGAATCCTGATTGGCCCAATATCTGAAGCCGAACTGAACACATACGGTGGAGTTGCCGAAGTACAGCCTCGTCCTAATTGGGATTTTTTTTTACACGGAATTGCAAGATCTTACTTGGGTGTGGAGCTGCGGCGGTGCCCGGCAGGAACTTCATACTTATGAGTTTTTATGTAGTCACCCACGATCAAGTACCAGAAAAAAAAAAACTGAAAGAGAAAGCAATCTAATTATGGAGATGATCAACTC
Organism: Mycena epipterygia; assembly: GCA_029281465.1. Taxonomy (NCBI): domain Eukaryota; kingdom Fungi; phylum Basidiomycota; class Agaricomycetes; order Agaricales; family Mycenaceae; genus Mycena; species Mycena epipterygia. Next base: position 304,082 of record JARJCQ010000066.1, on the reverse strand, counting down.
TGCAGGACGCGAGTACAAGAACAAAAAAATAACAGTCCATGTTGAGTCCCTGAGTCAGCAGGAGTCAGGCTAATAAATTATAATCTCACATTGAACTACAAAGTAGGGCATCTAGGCTTTCTTAATCATCCATGACTTACCACGCGATACGAGGAGTCATAGAGTTGGCTAAAAATAAAAAATAAAAATAACAGATATACGTAGAAGACAACGAATATGAGTGATAAAGAGAAAGGGGAAACGAAGGATTTAAAAGAAATACGGATGTGGGGAGTCGAACAGGCGACCTCCAGACTTCGTTGAGGGGGGTACCGCCTCTAATATATCACAAAAATTGTAGTGAAAGTTTTTAAAAAGACTTCAACACAGCCACTATTTTACCAGGCACGAAAAATGGAACAAAGATTGAGAGAGGTCACGAAATCCTCATATCGGTTTGTTAAATGGACTATCACTTACTTACATAAGTACTCGTAATATAAACAAAGGTCAAAATATACAGAGCATGTGGGTTTCAGAATGTCCTAGGGTTTTTTTTTTTTTTTTTGCGTTCGGAGTAGTGAATTTTTAGGAATTCAATATCCACTCCGATGACGCCAGGGATGCGGGATCGCTCCCTAACTTCCTTATTCGGACGAAAGCGTAGTGGTTTTGATCCAAAACAAAGACGGATAAATATTGTTTCATCTCACACCAATCAAGGCCCCTGAACCCCAATTAAATATGAGATAAATCCCAGACCATTTTATGAATGTTGCTAGGTACATCTATCCTCTTGACAAGAACAGATCATCAGAAAACGAGGCTGAAACCGTCAACCAGCTCAAGTTCCACAAAAATTGCCAGGTTCCAGCGAATTTCAGCGGAACCTGGACTTTTTGACGTACATGGGCTGGCTCCTTGAAGAGTGGAACCTAGGCCCAGGCTCCAGGATCGGATAGATAGTGCTGACATTGACGTGATTTTTTTTAGTTAACATCTGAATTCCCTTCTTGAGCACGCCGGCGGCAGCGCTTATTCCATTGCTCAAACCGAAAAAAGCTCGTCCATCTAAACTCAATATGTAAACAAAAAAGGTCGCGTAACTTTTGATTTTATTCTCTGTCTCTGACATACCTTTCAGCGATACTTTAATAGCGACGATCAGTGAGTTGAATCTTGTCGTCGGTTTATAATAGCTGATCAGAACGCCTACCAAGAAGGCTATTCCGTCTACGCCCATCAAAAAAAGAGGTCAGTAGCCTGTATGTCAGTCTAGCTTTGAATTTAACGACGGTAATTGATGTTGTCTAAAGTTCGAAAGTAATAGACCTGGCCTCTAGTTCTGATGAGTGGGTGATCGTCTCTCGCTGACATGCTTATTCTCAAATTTATTAGGGATACTGTACCGACATGTAGGGAGGCAACGGTCACGGTCACGATGGGGTCCGTTGCGTTGCCAATTTTACAAGGGGTCACGATCACAGAGGGGTCCGTTGCCGAAAAAATAGCGTGACAATGAAAAAAATGGAAAATTCTTGTGCTTAGAGAAAAAAAATCGTGTCCGAGTCGCATCAGCGTTGCCCAAAGAGGCAATGGTCACGGTCACATTCATTGTCGTTGCTCAAAAAATAAGCAACGACAATGTCACGGTGGTCCGGGGCGTTGCCTCCATACATGTCGGTACAGTATGGAAGCCATGGACTTGGATGACAGATATTGTGTTCTATTCACGTCTGGCTAACAGTGTCTTCCGCAAACCGGCCGGGATCAAGCCTAGATATTGGGCTGATCCTTGCATTATACGTCGCTTGCATTTTTTATCAGTGCATTGCCTCCTTCGTTGGTTACTCGCAATGCTTCTGCGATGCGAGGTGCTCCAGACGTCATTCGGGAATCCCCGAAGAAGGTCAAAACTACACCCGCTGATTAGAGCGAAGAGTCATCGACTCGGATTGCTCTCTCTCAGTATGTCGTGACTCTTTGCATCCCGGCTCTTCGTCTGAACACATACTTGGCATGACAGATGAGATGGGAAGGTACGCCTTGTGATTTACTTCCCTTTATTTATTTCTCACCGATTTCGATTTGTAGTTTATGGAAATTTTCCTGTCTGCCTTTATAGCTTCTCAGGCGGCCTCCAATACCGAGCCGTCGGCACCCTGCCTGACACTGCATTTCAACCCCTCCTAAACTCAGCCTGAGTTCTGAGCCCTAAACAGAGCTAAGCAGAGGGCTGTGGTTAGGCGACTACACAGACCATGGTTACGTCTGTGTAGGTCTGGCTAAATGTTGTTAGCTCTGTGTAGGTCTGCTAAGGTCTGCTTACCTCTGTGTAGGTCGGTCTAGGGCTATAACCAGAGATCAATACATGCCATAGGCACACCTACATTGACCTACCCCCATTCTGTGAGGTGCGACGAGAAGAATGGGACTCGCGACGATGGAACTCGGCTAATCTTTTGCTTAGATCGCTTAGATCGCTTACCTCGCTTAACGATCAAGAATGGGACTCCGACAGCGGCGCATCAAATAATTCCTACCTAAACTCCGCTGCAGCGAGAGTGAGAGAGACAATGGGGGAGAAATTTTGTGTCGCTGCGAGGCCTCGTGCCATGTCGCCAACCCTTGGCCAACTCTGGCGGCAGAAGAACGCCGATGAAATCTAAGTATGATATTCTCAAAATAACCTACATTTGCATCCCCTTTCGTTAACGTGTGCCGAGGAATTATTGTTGAGAGCGGCAGCGCCGTGGAGAATGGGGTTGAGGTATGTGTGGCTGGGGCTAGCTGAGTATAGGTCATCTAAACTCATCTACCTTCAGCTAAGCAGACCTACACTGACATCTGCACACTCTGTTTAGACGACCTAACCTTACACTAAGCAAAGCTAAGCGCAGCTACCCAAAGCTGTGCTTAGTTACCATCAACAGAGTCTGTTTAGCCGGCTAGACAGACCTAGCTGTTGGCTAAGCAAAGCTAAGCACAGCTACCCAAGCTGTGGTTAGGGCCGGTTGAAACGCAGTGTGATCCTCGCCTCGCATTGACTTTGATCAGATTGAGATTGATAAGACTATTAAGGCGTCCGAGTTGGAGAGTCATCCGAGTACTACGTTCGTAATTGTCTTATATATATTTAATGCTGGCGGCTGATTTATTTTCGTGCATCAAGGTGTCAGTCAGTTTGAGTGGGGACTGAATCGAGCAAGATCAACGCCGATCGTGTGGAATCTAAGTGAGCTCGTTTTATACATCGTGTTATGAACACTCATTTTCTTTTTCGTTCGTGGCAGATCTGCAGTTAACGGCACAAAATCAGGTCGACTGGGAATGGATCGTCTCGGTTCACTCTATTGCTGTCGAATAATCTTGCTCACTCCTTTTATTTTGTCGATCAGCGAGTAGGCTCGAGATTTGATATCGAGGATGCAAGGAGCGAAAACATCGGTGGAGATGATGAGGTTGAAGAGTTGATTACGCATGGTACACGCGACGTCAAGTCGTCGTGTGATCCCACCCACCATTTCCATCCCATCGCTTACCTTTTTGAATCGTGCTGGTCCTCCTCTCCCGATGAATGCGTATTTCGCTCGACACGGAATCGTGCCCCCTCTCGAGTCCTACAAGACTTATTAGTGCGTATTTTAAATCACATCCCTTTTGCTTTTATACTCAACTTATAATCGGATCCCTGAAATACTAATGTCAAAAAGGAATACGGCCCCGTATTCTCGGATCAGATAGAGGGGGTATTGAGGGCGCGTTGGACGAGATTCAGGCCTTGGTTGAATACTATCGTTGTGAATGTCCGCTGTTACCTGTTACCTTTCCTTTCCCGTCTATACTTTGTGCCATTTACTCGGGAACTGCTCGGGAACTTCTCCTCGGTAGCATAGTACAAATAACCCGAGGTGGCACTTCTGTACCTTATATTCTACCTCGTCTATTCTCCGACTTTTCTCTGGTTTATTCGACAGACCGGTAGTGCACAATCTCCAATCTAATTTCTGATTGTATTGCTTCTCTTTTACGACTAGAACAGACGACATTCTCTTTGTGCTGACTATCTTCATAACATGCCAGGCTCTCGCCGGCATTACGACTAACAACCCGGGTTATTCTCTATGCCGACTATGTGACGACGCCCGCATTAATAACCTGGACTACACGACTTAATGAGGGACGCCAATATTGTCATTGCTTGAGTTCCACGATCAACTCGGTGGACTGAGGCCAGCCAATGGGTCGTTGCTGACAACTGACACCAGGCACAGCTGTCAGGAGAAGAAGCAAAGAAGTGATATGAATCATATGATTCAGGCCCAAAGAGCCAATCGCTGGTTGGCCTAAAGTTAGCCTCATCCACTACCCCTAGTACAGGGTGAGCTGAGGTCTATAGTAAGTGTACAGTCTCAATATGGTACAATTCATCAGTTAGCACTGGAGTTGTAAGCTGCTGATTTATCATTTCTTCGACAATCCAATCAGCAGGCTCTGTCATGACCACCAGTGCTGCTATTTGTAGGAGATGTCCATCCGGAGCCTGTATATCAATGTCATCGATTGTCAGAGAACCTGATGAACTAATAATACAAGAATATAAGGTGCCCACATCTCGTTCTCTTTCATCTTTGACAAGATGTCCCCCCAGCCCACTGTCCAGATGCGTTTGAACATCCTCATAACATGTCTGACTCCAGCTATAACACTCCTGAATGAGGCCAATGATGTATTTGGGACCCCATTTGTGAAAGCTATCTCAAACACAACTGTGTCATTGATCACCGCAGTACAGGTAATGCTTTAGCATCAAAGTGCCCCCCCCCCCAACTGAGTGTATCTCCCAGAATGTGAAGAAGAGGAAAGATGAATGTATACAGCTCTTGGAAAATATTCATCAGCTGCTCTATGCTATCATCAATTTCCAGATAAAATCTGCTGGAACTATGTCACCAGAAAATTTGTATGAGATTGCAAGATTCACAGAGTATGTCTCCATTATTATTGGTTTAGAACTGCACTATTGCTGAGTGGACTTAAATAGAACACTTCACAAGATTCATACCTTTGTGGAAGCACAACAGGATTCAAACAGGATCAAGCACTTCTTGCGCCAGAGTGAGATGAACACATTACTCAAGGATTGTCACGAAGGTCTTCAACAGGCTCTGGATGTATTTAAAGTGAGTAGTGTGTTATCATGAAGCTGTCCAATACAGACACCATCTAGATTGAGACAGGGGTGGGCTTTTTCAACAGCATTGCTGAGATGCAGGACCAAACACAGGAAATTCACAAGGAATTATTGGAGCTGATTTCAGTGGTTTCAGACAGAACAATATCAGACAGATCATCCTCTGTATGTGATTCCTTTCCATCCTTGAACAAACTTCATTGTGCATGGAAACCAGATATACCAGAGGAGTGATGGTTCATGGACCAGGTAGGATCACACAGTTATTCTACCCTGAGACAATGCTTATAATGACTTTCCCAAGCTCAAACTCATTTTCTATGTTGCCAGCAAGGCCTCAGATATTTTATGGTCGTGATTCAGAACTCAAGGACATTGTGGAAATCCTTAGCCAAGACTCTGCACGAATTGCTATTCTGGGAGGAGGTGGGATGGGGAAAACAAGCCTTGCAAGAGCTGCTTTACACCACCCCAGCATTGTAACCAAATATCAACATTTATTCTTCGTAGCCTGTGATTCAGTGACTACAAGCATTGAAATGGCTACCCTTCTATGGGCTCATATTGGACTCAGCCCTGTGAAGGATGTTACAAAAGCAGTGGTCCAGTATTTCAGGAGAGCCCCACAAAGTCTATTGGTTTTGGACAATCTGGAGACACCATGGGAGCCAAAAGTGTCACGGGGTAGTGTTGAAGAGTTTCTGTCTCTGCTCACTGATATACCACATCTTGCATTAATGGTGAGTATATATTGGGTTTCATAGTGGTACTTGACAAATGTTATGATAGGTCACAATGCGGGGTGCAGAAAGACCAGCCAGAGTCCGCTGGAGCCGCCCCTTCTTGCAACCTTTGAAACCCTTATCAGATGATGCTGCCCGACAAACTTTCTTTGATATTGCAGAAGATTTTCACAATAGAAAAGATGTGGACAAGCTTCTGCAGCTAACAGATAACATGCCTTTGGCCGTAGATCTCATTGCACACTTGGTTGATTATGAAGGCTGTGCCAATGTTTTGGCCCGTTGGGCGACCGAGAAGACTTCTCTCCTCTCTTGTGGCTATGACAGAGGATCCAATTTGGACTTGTCCATTCAAATCTCATTTGCAAGTCCTCGCATTGCAGAGGTGTCAGGTGCTAAGGAGTTATTGAGTCTTATCTCAGTTCTTCCAGATGGACTTTCAGATACTGAGCTCCGAGTCATGCAAAGTAAACTTGCTATTAAAGACTTATGGCAGTGTAAAGCTGTATTACTTGGAACTGCCTTGGCATACAATGATGACAAGAAGCGGTTCAAGTCACTGGTGCCTGTCCGAGAATATGTACAACACTTCTACCCACCCTCACCACATCTTATTCACCCTCTTTGCAAGCACTTGCATCTACTTGTAGATGTGTATCAGAAATATTATGGGACTCATGGGATGTCTGGTCAAATGGAACAAATCACTTCCAATCTTGGGAACCTACAACAGGTATTGATGCTGGGGCTTGATAGTAGTAACCCAGACCTCGTGGACACCCTCAGATGTGCAATTTCTCTGAATTCTTTTAGTCGGATAAGTGGTCATGGCCCCTTGGTTTTGATGGATCATATTCCAACTGTGCTCCCTCAGCCTTGTGATCACAAATTAGAAGTGCAATATATCACAGAGGTATTGAAGTCAGGCACATACCATCCTGTTGTCAATTCAGCACTTTTAATTTCGGAAGGGATATCTCATTTGCATCATTTCAATGATCTGGCCCTTGAATGTGAGCTTAATATATTGTTTCAACTGCTGCATTTTCTGATCCTAGACACTGCAATAGGGGACTTCTATATTGCAGTTGCACAGTACTATGTATACCACAAGCTGGAGACCTCTGAAGCTATGAAATGCTTAGAAAAAGCACTTTCTGTGTCCAGAGCTATTGGAGATCACACGCAACAATCTATTACGTTGTTTCATATGTCTGAGATCAAATGGAAGATTGGTGATTATGTTATGGCCCAGAGGTATGCTCGTGATGGGCAGCAACATGCACAGTTATCCGGAAATTTATATGATGAAGCAAGAGCAGTGCGGACTGAAGTTTTGTGCTGCACAGACCTTGGTGACTACAAAACTAGCATTTTTCTGATTCACAAGGCAATGAGGCTTCTCAAGCTTTGTGGCTTATCTGGGAGTACTCTGGAAAAAACCACTCTGGGTGAACTGGCTGAGGTCCATCTGCGGAAATCAGAATATGTTGAGGCCCGAACCATCCAAACTCAGGCTCTTCAGGACATTTCTGTTGAGCAAGATTCGCATTCATATGCTTTTACCCTTCTCAATATTGCCCAGATAGACATGATGATGGGTGTTGATGAACATGATGTGCACCAGACCCTCGAGGAAGCTAAAATCATATTCAGAAGCAATGAATTTTCTAGTGCAGTTACCGACTGTGAAATGATTCTTGCAGACCTTAATCTGAGAGAGAGACATTTTGAATCTGCCAAGACATTATTTGAGAAATGTCTAACATCGTCTTGGGGGAAGCAGAATCAAACAGTGACGTACTGTCTACAGAATCTGGCTGATGTCAGTAGGTGGAGTTGTACTGGTCTCGATTGGCCATCTACATGGACAGTGACATATCTTGGACATGCACAAAAGCTACAGCAAAAGCTTGAACTTCATAAGGCACTTCAATTTCTAGGGGACATTTTTCTTGCCAGTGGTGATGAGGAGACAGCACACAGTCTGTTCACTGTAGCACTGGAAGGGTTCACACAGATGGATGTTCATCGGAGCAGAGCTCAGTGCATGCTTCACCTCGGAGATCTTGCAAAGGAAAGAGGGGATTTGCGGACAGCAGCAAGACTTTGGGCAGAAGCCCGAGCATTGTTCGAACGCTCAGTACAAGCAAAGGATGTTTCTCAAATTGATATCCGACTTGCTGCAGTCACCAAAGATTATTAGGTGCACTGACAGATCAGATCAAGCACAAACTGGGAGGAGCCTTTGTGTACTTTATGTGAAATTGTGAACATCAAAACTCAAAAAAAAAAAGGGGGGGAGATAAAAGGACCGAGTTCAGGAGAATTGGAGGGCTCTTTTTAATTTTGGTTATCTTTGTTTTGACAATGAAAAGGACAATAGTGATGTGCTGGGTAAGATAGGCACATTCCGAAAAATCAGTCATTTCAAGGGCCCGGAAATGGCGGGCAACCCCTTTTTCTAGCCCATGAGGTTCACCAGGGGTACACTGCCAACATCGGGATACTATTCTCCCCAATATGCATGAAATCATAAGGGAATGAGTCCGGGAATGAGAGTCTGGTTGATGTTGGATGTTAACGTCTAAAAGCGAGAATATCAATATCTTATGTCATATCAACCATTCCAAACAAACGCGGGCACACTGCAGGGAAGGGTGCGGGGTGCGGGAGCGTGGACACACAGATGAGGAACAATGTCAATATTGCTGGGTAGAACAAGGAGTCGCGTCAAATCAAGTCAAATCAGATATTTATATCAAAGTGCAAGCCCTAAGCCTAGGATCGATCGTGAATCGTGAATCATGATGACAAGTATGGGAACGAGAGGAGCAGGTGAAAATGGGTAGCAGAGTGAGAGCGGCGAGCGGGCAGCAGTAATAGATGGAGTGGGCAGCAGAGAAAGGGAGAGCAGGCGCCGGGAGCGGGGAACAGAAGGGGTGGAGCTGAGAGGAAGAGCGAGGGCAGGGTGGTACTGTAAGGTGGAGAGCGCACACAACAGAAAGCTGGAGAGCGGAGAGGTGCGGCGAGTGCACCGATCTCTCGCAGTGGCACAGAGCTCACAGCGCGGCAGCTAGGCCCAGAACTGGAAACAGACACGAAGAGAGAGCATAACACAGCTTGCAGAGAATAGGAAGCGTGCCTGGGGCACCAATCGTATCTTTTGTGAGTGTCGCGGAAGTCCACGGCAGGTTCTTGAAACCCTGACCTTTGCGGCGCACACGGAATCCCATGTCGTTGATAAGCCGTGTATTTGAATACGCGTGTATTTTCGCGTTTTGACGCGTTACATTGCTACTATCACACGCACACTCCAACATAAGAGACTAGCGCGAGCCCTGAGTGAGTAGTCTACCAGTCACAAAGCATAGGCATATAGGAACGCGTTGGGCATTTATTGAGATCACCAGAAATGGGATCTTGCAAGATGTTACTATTGATTTTTTTCTGGCCGCATATCGTCCGTGGTGATTTGAACTACTATTTTAGATATCATTGGAACTACCATCCTCCTTTTTCATGACTGGATTGAACCACAATTGAGGTCAGTGCAACAAAATCTTGCACTTCAATCCATAGTACAGGATATCACTTCCAAGTTGTACGAGGTGAGTTGGTGCGTCAAAAAAGAGGATGGATGTGAAATTCATGCTATTTGTATTTGGTATTTGTTGTATTTAATTTGTGTGAGTTCTGACTATCTACGTCTGCACTTGATACCGCTTCACCACCAGGGGCATCTGCGCGCCTTTGGCCATCTCACTAAGAACCACGGGCCGCTGTACCGGTGTGCTCGTTCTCCCGATCCCGCCCTCGGGAACAGCCATCTGGAACTCGAACGTGCGAATCAGCACAAACAGCAGCGCTTTCATCCTGCTCCCCAAAACGCAATCAGCGAATCAAATACAACGAGGAATCCGATGAAAATAAATCACTCGGCTAATGCAAAACGGAATCCGATGCAGTTGCGCGGGCCCGCGAGGAAAGTGAAGAGGTGCGCCCAGACACCCGGCACTGCGCTCGCGGCCGCGGGGACGTCGTCCCATCGCTCGGGCCTGTTGTCTTCCCGTCACGATGAATTCAAACACCAATCAAGGATGCGCACCGGAACTCCCCCGCGTCATCCCCCCACGTCTCCTTGTCGAGATTCACGTCAAGGATCGGGATGTGTATCACCTGCCCTTTGGATATCCTGGCACGTACGTCAAGTCAGCCCGGACAATGCAACACAATATAAATAAATGAGAGGCGTACCGCAGGCTGCCGTGCATCTTACCTTTACCATCGACATACGGTCGACTCAGAGGTAGGACATCGTCGGTTGTGGCAATGCGGGCCGTGTACGGGACGGGCGAGTGCACGCGCATCGTCTCCCGGATCACGCTCTCGAGATACGGGAGGCTGTTGAGCTCGTCGAGGGTCGGGCTCTCCGTATCCAGGCCAAGTAGCTCTTCCCGCAGCTTGCGCTGCGCCCCCTGGTTGCACGCCAATGCGTATAGAGCCCAAGCCGTCGCCGTGCTATCAATTCGACGAATTAGCTCAGCATCGATCGGGGTGGGCAACCTGCGGACCTAGTCGTTTCGTGCCCAGCCACGAAGAACGCTGGGAGCTCTGTGGTGATTTTCAGCACAAGTAGTGGAGTAAGGCCGCTAAGGTGACGCACGGGCGATGAGATCTTTGTCGCTCAACGGCGTGGTCTCCGTTATATTCGCCTTGAGTAGTAGGGACAGCAGGTCCCGGCGCTGTCTGCCATCCCCGGGGGTCAATTCACTCTTGAGAGATGTGCGCGCGTCGGCAAGCAATCCTTCCCCGATACGAGCCATGCTCGCTTGCGCCGTCTTCAGGAGCTGGCTGCCCGGGAACGGCTGCACTTTATTAAAACGCCGAAGAAAAGAAAAAGAAGGAAGAAATTGGCTCACAAAGGGCCGAAATATCGGGAACATCGCTTGCACGAGGCGTAGAGCCGCCCGGATCTTTGAGGGCCGCCTGTGGAAGATCTGGCTAAATACTTTGTTCAGCTCGCTGGGTTTCGCCGCGGGATCGAGGGCATTGAAGTGGTAGTTAAATCCTGGAAATACGGGCGGGAGTAATTCAGTTCAGTTTATTTCCAATGGAGGAATCCGGGCGACTCACCCGCCTGGCCGATGACATCGAGCGTCATCTTGCTGATCCAGGGGAGAACGTTGATGCGTGCCGTCTCTCCAGCCCCTGAAGCTATTTCATCCGCCCATATGTCCCGGAGCTTAGTTAAGAGCTTAGTGACTATCCTGCAAAGGACAAAGGATGGGTACCTGAACGGATTTTTCGACAAATACGCTCGTGAGCTCGCGGATTTGGGGTATACCAAAGGCCGGATTCTGTGGGACTTATGAGTGCATATTTAAGGGCCGAAAAATATACTTACTAGAATTTTCCTCTACCCGAACCACCGAATCAGAACAACGATTTTCTAATAAATGCACTTACTTACCTGGCGCTTATGCTCGTCCTCCTCGACAACGATCAGACCTGTTTTCATCCTCGTCATCGTTGAACTTATTTCCATAGATGGTACGCACCGGTCCCCACGACTTGAGAGAGACTGTACCGAACAAAGGGTGGCTTTTGATAGAGGTAGCTGTGGACCGCGATGTGGCTCAGCGCCTTCGTGTCCGCAGTGTAGAGCTCTCTCGTCTGGAACGAACGATGTGAGTATACTTGAATCGAGGCCGAGAAGAGAGATCCCACGCTGAAGAGCCCTTTCATCTGGAAATTGAGCCCATACTTCGCCTTCCATTTCTCTGTCAGCGCCGAGTCGTCCTACAAATGTCACGGATTTAGATGATATGGCTCGCAGAGTACGTATACACACACTTCCAATTCCTTGAAGTGGCCCAATAGGAGGCTCGGGTTCTCGGGTCCCACCATACCGCGGAGAGGCGAGGTAAACTGGCCATAGAGAAACTTCAAGAGATGGAAAACTGAATAGAACGCGAGCGTTCCGATGACTGATAAGAGTAGCTGCAAGAACATGATGACAAGGATACCCATGTAAAGGGCAATTATTCTTATACTTGACCCCGGATAGCGATACACGAAGTACCCGGTGTTTTGTGACGGTGGGCCGCAAAGGCGTCCGACGGAGAAGAGACTAGATCCGACGGGCCATCGGGGCCCAAGCACTCTAGTGTGTAAGCCGTAATGACATCGAATGAATTGATCTGAGGAAGAATATTCCCTGGATCTCCAGTCAACGTAAACGATTATGTGAGGGTGAGAATTAGGATACACTGCCTCGCCTGCGATACATACAGTCGAACAAATGCGGCCCGCGGAGAATGCCAGTCCATTGTCCAGAAAGCAGGAACGATTCGCAAGATCCGTGTGGGATTAGCTCAAAGACGATGTTTTTCCGAGGAGGACCACCAACAAATGGTCGCACGATAGCAAGGACGGAGCGACATGCCAGAGGCCGGAATCCGCCGGATGATGAAAACGAAAAACTAGCTCCGCATTGAAAGCACTGGGACGGATGGATCAGGAACTATCACAAGATAGTGCAATCGGGTTCTTATATGAGAGCTTCCAACCACGTCAACCTTGAGACAAGCATGAGGAGGAGATATATAAGGATTGCAAAAGGATTGGATAAGGAAGAGGAGGTGAGACAAACATCAACAAACATATGTGACTAATGTGCGACGTGACGCTCTGACCATCACCATGACTGGCAGCTCAGTTTTTCTTCTTCGCGCCCATGCAGTACTGGAAAGTAATAAACCTCGATAAACGCCAAAAGCATGGATGTTGGGCTGGTTGGGTAAATGTCTCTTCTTCGCGTCTCCCAGCAGGCAGAGCGGCCTCGAGACCAGTTTGGAGCTCGGTCCCAAATTTCCCGCCTGCGATACCCGATTGTTCCCGTTTAACCTCGGAAAACTCTTCCGCGCAGCGTATGAGGATCGTCCTGCACTGTACTTCCAGAAAACTGCCTCTCGAAGGTGATTTTTCACTCGCGGTTGGTGATGAGTCATTTGCTCAACAATCACACTCCAGCGACCCGCCCGCCTTGGCGAATCTTCCAGTAGAAATGATCCACAAGATAGACTCGAATGTCGAACACTTTCCCGATGCTCTGTGCCTTGCCTTGATGTGTTAGCTTCTGTGGGAAATAGGACGAGAACATCTTCCTCCCCGTGCAGCGACCACAGCAGCCAGTTATTCGTGGACCGCTGACCGCATCATTTGCGTCGGGTCTGAACTCGATAACGATGATCTCCCCAAAGACCTCCTATCTGTCGAAGAAGAGGAAAAACTCACCCACGGCGACACCTTTTACTCTTATGCCTTCGACAACGCCCGCCGAGACCCCTTTGCTTTCAAGCGTCTGCTGTCGGACTCTGGGTTCTGGAAGCGATTCGATGACAGCACCACTCCCCGTTCCATTCTCCGAGTTCTGTGCGACATGGTCTATACGGAGCCAATACGCATTACACCAGGTGTTCTCCGAAATATTTCGCGCCGCGAATATGTTCGCGAATCGACAATAACTGCTTTCACCGACGAATTTGGGAAGCGCATTGGATTGGGGGACGTGGTTCTGAGCCGCATCTGTTGGTCTTCCGAACCTTCCGAGTCGATTCAGTGAACAGGCGATATCCATCGCGCGGTCTGGGCGGCGATCGCTTCGACATTGTCGCTGAGGAATGGCTTGAAGAAGTGCAGGATGGCGTCACCTGGCAATTTCGACGGAGATAGACGTGATCTGGGGCGAAGAATTCCCGTCCGATAGTGACTGAATCGCAACTTCGAACAGCCAGCCATGTGTGCTTTTGTGGACGTCGAATTCGAATCATGTTGAGTCTTCGATATTTGAATTAAATTGCCTAACCTACCGCGTTTTGAGTCGCACCATACAAGTCACTGCCACAACGAAGTCGCCATATCCTCACCTCAAGGCTTAGACGTACTCGTGTTTGTTTGTTTTAGGATTCCCATTGAAATCCATGCCAACCGGTGCCGCTGCAGGGTAAGATTTCTCTAACCACACATTATGTGAGGAGTTTAAAAAGAAACGTGTATTGAAAGTCAAAGTACACGTTCAGCAGGTTTATTCGTGGATCCAGAAGATGAAGAAGATCCAATTTTCATCACTCGGTACTAGGGTTCTTCAGCGTAGTGCAATAAATTCATACATTGTGGGGATCTGCCAAGCATGCCCCGAAAATTAGAACAAAAACTGGACCAGGAGGACGGCCCAGACAACTGCCACCCAACCCGCAAGCAATAACGGGATATTATTCAGCCCATCGATGTTCAACTGGCTCTGGGATCCAGTCAAACCTTCGTCTTTTCTGCTGCTCGAATGTCGTTCTTTCGCGGTCTCGATCTCCGCGCTCTGTGGCTCCTCGACCTCTCCGGGAGTCTCTCCGCGAGCATCGACGAGAAGACGGCCGAAATCAGCCGCGAAAAATGCGCCGATCCGGCGTGTCCCGCCTTCTTCCGCTCCGGCGGGTATTCTGGAAAATTGATCCTCGACAAGCAGCGTTTGCGGGACGATCGGTCGCGAATCCGCTGCCACTCGTTGTGGAGTCGGGAATTGGATCGCTACGAGGATGTCCGAGCTAGAGCCAAATGCATCGCAGTTGAAACCACAATCCTTCATTAAATTTGATAGGTTTCCGCAGAATATAGTGGTGAATGGGAGCAACACGGTGGGGATGTTGGCGGTTGAAATTATGAGGCTGCGTGACGGATCCACCCAGCTGGGTCGCAACGCAACGCTGTTGCGCGACCTTTCGAGTTGATAATAGCTGAGAGAATGTTAGGACGATCACACTATAAACTGGTGGTCGTACCTTTGTTCAATTTTGCACATCAATTTGTAGCGCGCCTCTTTCAGCCACGCAATCGCCTGCGGTTCCAATGCTTCAAGTGTTGGAGTGTCATCCCGAATGGAAGCAATGGCAACATTGAAGAGTTGCCCGACTTGCTTGAGATCTACCGGTGGTGTTTCCATTGCTTGTAGTCGGTGGGAATGACAATGAGTCGACACAATAAAGAGAGGGTCCAAGATAGACAATCAAATGACGCCATCGTGACAGTAGCGGTGACGAACAAATACGTTCAAACATGCCCGGAACCATGTCGTCCAAGTCTCACCATTCTTGGCCTGATTAACCAAAGTCGTCCTTTCAGCCTTGGGCCCTGACTTTCCACGAGATGCTTTCAGTGGCCATTCTTCAATTGATCTGGATCCCCGAAACCGGTCGGTATTCATGTCTTCGGAACTTCCTCCAATATACCTCTATCGTTATGGCGCTCAGCTGGTTTCAATACCACGAAGCGACTACACGCCTCCCACGAATTTACCTTCAACTTTGCGCGCCTCAGATCCCCCTTTTTCCATCCTCGCAGCTTTGTATCTCTCGCTCGTTGATGCGGGTATCTCTTGAATATCACCGTGATGACGCCGCGGCCCGCTCTGTCGACTATGGTTTTCAACAACCCCTCAAGTTCCCACAGTGATAGTTCATCCCGTCCTTTTGATCTACGACTCAGGCAGGCTCTGGCACTACTCGGCTCGTCTCCTTGTCGCCAACTGCTTCGACTACTGTGGGAAATTGAAGCCAACCTCGCGATGGCGATCGCATACCGCTCCGCTGTTGGCGAGTATCGTGAATCTCACAATTCATTCCTATCATTCGCGCACGGGTCGCAACATCACCAGTTGCCCTCCGTCAGAAGGGATTATCGTTATGAAGCCATGGGGCTATGAGGTATAAAATGACTGCGGTTCCTGCGAATAATCTCTAGAGTCGATCTCCCACTCCCCACAGTTGATCTGTCGGGCATAATCCTTCGTCAAGAATGTTTCTTAATCTCGGGCTGGTCCTGTTGATTACACTTCCAATCCTCACAACTACGCGACCGGTTTTCAGGCGTGATGGGACGAACACCACCTCCATGACTTCTACTTCCTCCAGCGTTTCTTCAATGTCCAGTGCTCTCAACGGTTCCGTCGTGTCGACGTCTGCGTTCCCGGGTCCAACGTCGTCCGCCAACTCTACGTCTTCTCTTACAAATTCAACTTCGAGTCCGGACAATGGCACGGCCTCGTCCACGTCAGCTTTCTCGATGCCCACAAACGGCACGTCCTCTCCAATAAATCCTACTTCGAGTCCGGGCAACGGGACAGCCTCATCCACGTCGGCCTTCTCGATGCCGACCAACTCCACGTCAGCTCCTACAAATTCCACGTCGAGTCCGGGAAATGGGACGGCGGTTTCCACGTCTGCCTTCTCGGTACCCACAAACTCCATGTCCCCTCCTACGAATTCAACTTCGAGCGCAGTCAACGGCACGGCCTCGTCCACATCTGCGTTCCCGGGACCAAGCTCTTCCGCCAACTCCACGTCCTCGCCCACAAATTCAACGTCGAGTCCAGGCAACGGGACGGCCTCGTCCACATCCGCTTTCCCGGTTCCCACCTCGTCCCGTAACTCCATGTCCCCTCCGACAAATTCAACTTCGACTCCTGGGAACGGTACGGCCTCTTCAGGATCCCTGGTCATCGCCCACTTTATGGTTGGCAACGCCAACCCATACACCGTGAAAAATTGGGCCAGCGGTAAGAGCATTTCGCATCCGTTTGCATTCACGTTGGTTCATGTGCACGCTTCCCAGACATCGCCCTTGCGTCCTCGAAAGGGCTTGATGGCTTTGTGCTGAACGTCGGAAGTGATAGTTGGCAGCTGGACAAGGTCGCGGATGCTTTCACCGCGGCCCAAAGCGCCAACAGCAGCTTCGAACGGCTTCGACATGACGGCCATGCCGTGCACGGTCGCGGGTGACGCTGCGCTGTTGCAGAGTTACATTAAGAAGTACAGCATCCACCCGAATGTTCTCCAGTTCGAAGGCAAGATGCTCATCTCGACGTTCTCGGGCGAGAAATGCCAGTTCGGGCAGAGCACGGTGGATGCGGGGTGGACGAGCGCGATCAAGACGGGCATGCCGCCGGTGCATTTTATTCCGGCATTCTTCGTCGACTCATCCACCATCGGCAGCTATCCGTCTTCTGATGGCCTGTTCAACGTGCGTGCTCACCGTTCATGGTTCTAATATATTATTGATCGTGACAAAGTGGAACGGAGGTTGACCTCAGTCGAAAGCCGACACCAGCTTTGACACCGACACCACATACGTTTCTGCGCTCGGCGGGAAGACGTATCTTGGTGCCGTATCGCCGTGGTTCTTTACCCACTACGGTCCCGACAGCTTCAACAAGAACTGGATATACAACTGTGACGACTAGCTGTTCAGCGAACGGTGAGAGGTTCTCATCAAAAACCGCGCACAAGTTCCAATAGTCGAGGTCATTACGTGGAATGGTAAGTCTTCCCGCCTTTCCCCGTCGTGCACCATTAACCATGCTGTTGTTCAGATTACGGCGAAGCCCACTACATCGGACCGATCGAGGGCTCGCAGCCTAATTCGCAGGCCTGGGTAAATGGCTTCGACCATCAAGGTACGTCGTTCGTATCCTGCTGGGAGTTTCGGATGATTCATTGTGCGATACTTCAGGATGGTTGGACATCATGAAATACTACATCGAGTACTACAAGACGGGGTCGGCGCCAACCATCTCCAAGGACCGTATATTCTTGTGGGCAAAGCTCTACTCCACCAATGCAACTGCCCCCGACCCTATAGGACCGCCCAGAGACGCAGTGAGTCCTCCGTATTTTTTCTGCTCATTAGTCCGTGCTCAGCGAAGATAGGACTGGGCAGCGGATATGCTTTGGGCCCAGTTCCATCTGACGGAGGCCGCGGACCTCACACTCATCTAAAACGTAGTGGACCCATCTGCACCCTCTTGAAGCCTGACACCAACCCAGTCGTCGTCGTCGTCGCTCCCTCGGTCGCTCCTCCTCCTCAGGACTGGGCAGCGGATATGCTTTGGGCCGAGTTCCATCTGACGGAGGCCGCGGACCTCACACTCATCTGTGGGTCCTCGACGCAGACGTTCTCGAGCGTCCCGGCCGGCTTGTCGAAGCAGAAGCTGGCGCTGACGGAGGACTGCGATATTTCGGCGAAGATCACGCGCGGGGGCAGTGATGCGGTGACGTTCGCGCCGGCGGGCATGAATTTCAGCACAACAGCGCCATCCTATAATTTCAACGCGTTCGTTGCTGCGTCGCCGGCATAGTCATCTCGTCCACATAATACATAAATTACGATCGCAAGCAGGATATTATTTCCAAGTCGTGCACCTGAAAATCAAGGACTCCGCCGGAAGGCACACGTAGGAAGAGAATCCGCAGAATGTACATTATGATTGTCCAACACGTAGCTAGAATTAACCGAACTTATAAACAACGAAAGTGAGGTAGGAAAACGAGCGGGAGTAATGAACAAAGAGCTTTTCAGATAAACCGGTAAACCCCAAATGAAAAATGAAGAGAGCATGGTGTATCGCTCTTGCGTGATCCAGACCGATCACAATTGGTCGGGCGTGAGCGCGTCGTAGGTCGGGCAGAGCGTATCCCAGGCAGCTGTGCGGTGGGCGATGAGTTTTCGCAATGGAATCGGCGCAAAGAGGGAGTGCTTACGCGGGTGAACCGACTTGGCGACGGTAGCGGTGTCCTCAGCGAAGACGATTGCGAGGCCGCTGATTTATTGTCAGAAAGACCGCGCGAAAAAATCTTTGCGCAACTTACATTTCGAGATGGAAATCGATGTGGCTGTAGATCAAAGAAAATAGATTAGTTCCATGAAGCCTGCCCGAGAAGTTTTTTTTACCAATGGAGGAACCAACTAAAAGGTTAAATCAGTATACTGCGGGGCTGAATTATGGAATGAACGTACGGGCCAGCATTGTCGGTAACAAAGCTACACATAAGAAATTAGTTTTTCTGACCATGCGAGCATCAGTCTCTTGCTACACACCGAATCGTAACATTGTCGCTGAAAAGGGAGTTAGTTTGAGTCTCGAGATATGCAGGGTGAATGCACTTGCGTAGTGGCAGGGCCAGTGGATACGACATCGCGGATTACCTGAAGATATAAGCTTAAACGCTGACACGAGAAATTAGTGCAAGAGATCGTACTGGGTCAACGAAGTTGTATGTGGAGTTCCCAACGCTGCGGACGACGTGGAAGTTGTGCTTCGAACACAAACAAATATAAGTTGTAGTCCTTGGGATGAAGGAGGGATATATACGTACTCCATGCAAATGGAAAGGATGGGGCGCTCCGGGGGTGCCTCCGGGAATGGACACCTGCAAGACTGGATGAGGAAAGACTGGATGTTGGAAGAACATGGACAGTACCTCGACGACTGCGTTCGGGGGCAAGGTGTACACGCTGCCGGCGGGCAGGAGGTCCGTCGCGCTTTGGGCACCACTCAGGATTTGAAGTAGCACAGGCGCGGTGGGAGGGATGAACTCCGCGCCGTTGACCTGGAACTTGAAAGTGGTGAAGTCGAGCGTGATGACGAGGTTGAGTGTGACGTCCGCGCCGCCGGGGACGGGGAGACCTGGGACCGCGGGCCCGTTGAGCGGGTGGAGGTTGGTCTCGACGAGGGGGAGCGCGGCGGTGGTGGCGTTGGTCGCCGGGTCAGTCAACGGGGCGCCCACATAGCGGAGGATTGCACTTGTATAACCATCAGATAAAGTTGATGAGAAGTTGATGGGCGTTTTTTTTAAATTACCTGTTGATACCATTGTCGAATCCAGCGGTACCGCCGTTCGCGACCGTGCGGATCCAGTAGTTGTCCACCGGCTGGTTGGCGGTGAGGACAAAGGAGTAGCGCTGGCCCGCGACTAGGTTGTAAAGTAATGAGATTCATATGGTACAGGTCGAGGAAGAACCGCGTACATATCTGGATCGAATCGACGGTAAGCGGCTGGTGGTTCACGCTGTCGACTAAAATTCGTTCAATAAAGTGACGGATGTAGGTGGAGGATGGCAGATGAGTACGTACCCTCGATAATCGTCATTTGGTGCCCGTCGATTGTGAAGATGAAGTTGGGGTCTGTTTACGAACAACGCATTAGTAAGTTTTGCCGCGCGATTCTGCTTGAGGGACTTGCCGCAAGACAGCGAAACGAGGCGGAACCTTTAAATAACAGATATCAGTTCACGAAGATGAATTTCGAACCGAAAGTCTCACCTGTAGCGCACACCCGATGTGACAGTGATGACGCTCAACTGCGACGTTGGCTGCATGGACTGTTAGACGAATAAGAAAGACGAAGAACCCATGAATACGGACCCCTCCAGCATAGCGGCCTGGTAAATTCCGTAAGTAGGTAGTAGCGAGGGACATGGACAAGAGCGCTCACCAAGTCCATTAATGAGCGTGGAGATGAGAGTCTGAAGAAAATATTTAATATTCATTGCACAGCAAGGACATGGGAGCGACGCACCGGAATAACACCCAGAGTCTTCACGGAATATCATGAGCAAAATTTGAAGCGAAGGGTTTTCCTGAGCTGCTCACCGAGGCGGGGGCGTGATACCTTTGGGTGGTCAGTATTCGGAACGATATTCGAACCGAAGTATTCAACGCACCAATCAGCAATGGTAATCACGGTGGTGTCTGTTCGTCGAGTCATTGAGCGCATGCATAGAAAGACAATCAAGAATACACCAACCATTATCAACGTCTGTGGATGCCTATCAGCTCGGAGCCACATAGAAGATAACGACGACTAACCGTACAGCGAGAGATGGGGGTCCTCCGGGTCGTAAACTACGAGGGCGCCACGAAGCCCGTCACAGTATTGAGTCGCTGAGGAATGAAATCTCAGCAATATATTAAGTCTAAGACAAAAAGAAACGGACAAAGATGGCTGTGATACCAGAATGTGCCAGCTTGGTCGCCCGTCGGGAACGTGTACAGGAACGAATTGTTCGCCGCGATGGGGCACTGGATTACAAACGCTGGGCTGCAGGAGTTTCAGATACATATGACAAGGAGAGATGCCATGAATTCGTACCCATCCGCCCAGCTGTTGTTTTTCTGGAAAAATCCGTGCCAATGCTATTCGTTCTGCGTCAGAAGATGATGAAGACTCGAGGATGGAATACTGACAATGCTGGTGCTGCGCAACATAGTGTTGTCGGTTAGAGCGTCGATGACGTTGAGGTTGAACGTGTCGCCCTACGATAATGAATGAGGATGAGGTTTGAGAGTAAACGATGATGGTCTGTGATCCCGACCTTGTTCGCCTTGATGGTTGGCCCGGGGACTAATCCCTCTGCGAGGACAGCCCTGAATAATGTATGAGCTAAGAATGCAGAGAATACGGGAAACACGTACGAGCGAGTAAAACCATCAGGCGCCACATCTGCGTTGGCGATTAACTGAAGATGGATGAGTCGTGGTCGAGAGGGCGCGAGGATACGCACAATATCGGCAGTAGGGCCAATCATCACACCCATAACACCGGAAAGGAGCGAAAGCGCGAATACAGAAGCGAAAGCCATGACTAGACACTGGGGAGAGTCAATGACAGCGAGCATGCTTCCTGCAGGGCTTTATACTCATTGATCCTGCAGCTTGGGAGCTTGTAAAGTCAGTGTAAGCGTCGGCTCGAGTGTAATAAGAGACATACGGAGATATGAATAAAAACGCGAACGGCCCTGAACGGACAGTAGATCAAAGATGGAGCAGGAGCGTCAATTCCGCGTAGTCTCGCCCGAGCTCTTCCCTTTTCTGTAGTGCTGGGTATTAAATGGCTGTGTAATTTACAGCCCAAAGATTACACGTAATTTACAGATAAATTACATTTCTTACCAGGGACCTTCAATCTGGGTTGTAATTTTGTAAATTTCTTGACCTGCCCCCGGAATCCTCCGGCGCACTTCTGAGCCAGGTAGGTGGCTGCTCCTTGGGTGTAATTTAGTTTTCAGCAAATCTCTCAGCGACGGTGCAATCTCTCCGGCGGTGGTGTTGATGATCCCGTCATCTGAGCGATGATCGGGCGGCTGTGCATCAATGACTCCACTGTAAATTTGAAACTTGAGTGGACCGCTCATATCTTTTCCCCCACACCTGCGTTCCAAGCAATGGATAGGGAGCAGTATTATCCCCTACTTGGCCTGGCCGACGACTTCCTTGTATCATCAAAGAACCTTGGAACTGCTGAACTCGCTGAAGGCCTCGAAGACGTCTGTGGAGCGAAGTATTGGGAAGATGTGGAAGCCAAACCCTTCAGTGACTACATCAGTGATATCCAGAGCTATGAGCTTGCATTCCATAATGGAAATCCTGATAAACTTGTTAAACCGACGGTATGACCTCCCCGTTCATCTTCGATAACTACTTACTTGCCGCCAACAACGATGGTTGGTAAACTTTACATACTTTACAAACTTTACAAACTTTGCAATCATTTATTACTGTAAATTACAGTAAAAAATTCTGGCCTGCGGCACTAAAAATTACGGTAAATTACAGGCCCGGTTTAAGATACGAGGACCCCCTTGAATTGATACCGTAACTTACACCCGGGATTCTTAATAATACCCAGCCCTACTTTTCTGCATTCTATGTTGTTATCACCCACGCTCAACCCACGCTTGTCAGTGGATTTCGTTCGAACCTCTCCGCCTGATTACTCAAGTGATTACTTGAAACAAGTCTCAAAAACTTTGGAATCCATGGATGCTGGAAACGAGACACAGAGACTCGGTTGTAGGAGTTCACCTTTCGGTTTGTTCTGTGGTCATTGTCGTCAGAAGAAGTTCGGAACTTCGAGGAAGGAAGGAAGTGACTGCGAATATCGGTACCGGTTGCAACGCTTCTTCTTTCCCACGTTCCTGACACCTCCGAGGATTTGCAGCCGTCCGCGATCATTTGCCTTGCTCCAGTTGAGGAGAGAGTGCCTTACTCTAACTCGGACATCACCGGGAAGAAGCAGAAGCACGGATTTAGTCGGACATCATCGGGCGGCGCAGTTGACGCAGAGTGCATCAAGTGCTGTGCTAGGGGGACCTCAGACACACCGCTGCCATGGCCTTCTGCTGCTTGTCTGCCGCCATGGCGCCAACTCCGTCACCATCACGTCGGCCGACGGCAGTTCCCGCCGCCGTGACCACCCCAAGATTCGAAGGACATTTGCTGAGCCGCAGTAAAACCGGCCCAGGAGAGGTTGAAAAGTGCTGAACCGTCGTAATTTGCAAACGAAGTAATCCCTCTCCATACACTAATTCACTGCCATGTCCATCCAGATAATGAATTTCCTCCTGAGCTTACAGGAATGATATAATCCCTAGGCTACCGCTTTGTCAAAGACAAGGTTGTAGCATGGAACAGAGATATTTCTCGTCGGCGACCTTTTATAGCCATTGCCGCGATGAGCGCCAATGCCTCCAAATGGCGAACTTTAAGGAAGGGAAGGCCTCAAAATTCGGAGCTCCATCGCGTTCTTATATGTTTTTATTTCCGTCGTAAGTACACAAATTGCTGAACTGGACCTTACAATAGAAAATTAATCGAGGCAAACTGTTATGTCAAGATCGACCTATCGGCTACTGGAGCTCAATAAAATTTAAGGCGCGCATTGCAATCCTGCTCCTCTTTCTCGCGCTGGCGCTCCTCCCACCCCAGGCGCTCTTTCTGCTCAGCCCCCTCCGCAGCGCGTTTATGTGCATTATCTTTTTCCTGAAACTCTTGTATTTTTGGGCACGACTCTACCAGCTCGCTCCGCGGGTTCCCTTCACTCTTTCTCTTTGGGCGCTCCACTCGGGAAGTTTCCTCACGGTTCTTTTTTGGCGGCTCCCCAGAGTGGAAAATCCGCGCCTCGAGCTGGACACGACTATCTCGAGTGCGCATTTTACTCCTCAATCTTGTCGCGGTCCCAGACCTGCTAAACTGGGACTACGTTACACTCCTATTGCGCCTCTGCGGACTTCCACAGCTTCGTGGTCGCATGAGGCTCCTTGGATGCTCTGTTCGGGGAAACTGGGACGAAGTGCCAAGGCACAAGCCAGCTCTACCACACACTATACTGAAGAAAGCAAGAGGCGGGTGGGCGAAAGAAATGTTGAGATTCAGCCTTGGATCGTGGATGCGTAAGAACGATCACGACGCGTCCCGTCAAGGCCGAATCTCCCGCCTGCACTCAACCGGTTAGCTTATTCTCTGGCATCTTGAGCTGTTCATGCCTCACGTCAAGGGTGCTTCGGAAAGCGATTCTTGCTCAATCCCAGAATATGATGCAGATGAATCAGTCGAAATATTTGAATAAGGAACGAAGATTTCATACCCAGATGTAAGGACACTCATTCTGATTATATTCAAAGTCAATTCTCCGTTTATATATACCCTCACTCATCTAGGATCCTCACTGTATTTGATGCAGGTAGAGCTCTCGAGTTTCGCGCTGCGGCAGCACTGTTCGACTGATTCTTCTCCGACTGCAATCTAGCATAGACATCAGCGAGAAATTGATTTCAATAAATAAGCGCTAGCACTACATATTCAGCAGGAGATCAGCAGCATATTTTCTGACAATGTATACCCGGCGTACGACGTTCGGTAACCTCCCGAACGATGCCTCGGGTCCTTCCGCGCTTTGCTGATTTTGGAACCGAAGAACGGACGGAATTGATCGCCTTGTAGCTTGCCACCACTTCCCTGTCAGCCGCCGCTTCCTTCAATGGGCCGAGTGAGAGTAATGCACTCCTTACTCTGCTCCAGTTGTACAAAATCGTGCTAAGTAGGTCGTGCATGGCACTGCGGATGGAATGCTGCGAATGAGCATCAGCGCGTGAATGAGAAGTCGGGAGATTCAAACGCGAATTGGGATGCGGAGAACCCTGGAGAACCGCAGTATCAGTTATTTGTGGCACAAGAACCTGATGGGATCAAGTCCTGAAAAGCCGCTGTCTCGCAGCGAGTCGTACCCACCTTCGTCACTTTGTTACTTCGCTTAAGAACGAGAAAGTTCGTGAGTTTGATGGAAAAGCGTGAAAGCTCGTCATTTCGACGAATATCTGGGAAAGCTCGTCACCTCGACTAAATTCTGGTGATCTAACCTGAACTCCAGCTCGAAAAGATAAAGACATGGTCTGTGGAATTATGGTAACTACACTGACTCAGCTCGCGCATCCTCAAGCATAAGGTATTGAAATGTACCATAAATTTATATCGGAAACTTTCCTAACAAATCTGTGTATGCAAAGGCCCCCCTTCTTGACATCGAAAACGGTGCCCAAGCAATTGAAACTGAATCGTTGAACCAAGTATTGCATCAACATGTGTGTATACTTCGTCCCTCAGAAGGCCTTCTGGTTAGAGAAAAAAAGTCCAAAAAATTGAGCAGAAGGCTGAATCAGGTATTGGATTCACTTCCGTTTGCTTCGGCGTCAAAAAAAGCATTCTGAATATTGAAAAAGCTGCTTGAACAATTGAGCTGAACGTCAGTTGAGCCAGTTGAACATAACAACAGTCTTGTTCAACATATTAGTTCGAAGGTTTGAACAAATAGAGTTCTCTGTTTGAGCAGTTTGAACACCTCCACAATAAGCGGTGATAGTCCTCAACATTGTTCAAATAACCAACCCTCGACTTTCTTCCGAAATGGTTGAGAACAGAATCATTGGTCCGGAACATTCTCGGCCGTTGATTTCAAGTTCAAGTTCACAAGCTACATATTTACTCTCAACTGTTTTTACAAGGCATTTTACTCCAGGTTGAACCATTATCGACCCCTACACAAGTATAAACCTATTCGTGTCCCCAACCTTCCGAGTCATAGACCGAAGGGCCTGCTGTGGTGTGGTTGGCAGCACATAGTATAGTTTGGCTGTATTAGTCTTGGAGAGCTGTCATCGGCAATCATATTGGGTTTTCTGCTTCTACTCCCATCCCGCTGCGAGCCCCGCTGGCTCATCTCCGGTCCAGAGACCCCGAGGCGTCTCCACTGCTCAAAGTACAGGAACAATGTTATGCCGCCAAACAAAGTTGAACTTGAATTGAAAATAATGCGCACTACGCCCACGACTGACCGTGCACTCTCCACGTGTATGGCCGCGGTCATGTTGTTATCGTCAGTGTGGCCTAAGTTACGAGCTTTCACGGTGTACAGAGGAAGTGACGAAGTTCTACTAAATCCAGCTGAAGTCACAAACTTTCACGGAATGCAATCAAAGTCACGAACTTCCGCAACGCTAAGCGAAGTAACGAAGTGACGAAGATGGCGCGGACTCGCATACTTCATTATCGACAAGTCATCCTGGACCTTGATCGATACAGACTCCAGGCTTGATACAGTCGGTTCGCGCAATACCTACAGGCAACTATGCTCACTTCGTACCAGTGGCGCGATGCGTCGGACACGATCCCCAAGAACAAATACATTCGACCAAATCCGCTCTTTTTGGAGCCCACACGTCGAGGTTACAGTACGTCGTACGATGAACAGCCGGAGGATATGCCAAATGCGGAGCAGAGTGCGCCGAACCCGAGCACTCTTCATTTCATAAGCGGCTAAAAGAGTTCACATACTGCGTGGCCGGTTACCGGAAGCATCGCACCAAGAGAGATACTCCTACCCCGGCGCGATCGGCGAAAGAACGGTTTAAAGAGTTCACATACCGCATGGCCGGTCGCCGAAAGCATCGCACCCAGAGAGATACTCCTACCCCGGTGCGATCGGCGAGCACGAGCACAAGATATCGAGCCACGCAAATCTACTCGGCCCTCCGAGTTCCCGACCCGATCGAACGACGATGTATCCTGAATAAAACGCGATTTAGACCATGGACCATAACGGATTGTCTTGGATCCCGCAAAAAGATTTTCCGGAGGTCCTGAGCGATACAAAATAACGTGTTTTAATGATCTGAAGTCATGGTTGGGGTCGGATCGACTAAGGTTTGTTTTAATCCTTGTATCATATTCAGTCGGGACTATTTTTTAACACTAGCGCAGGCCATCATTGAAGTTATATGGATGTATTTGATAGACGTCTCACTTCCTCACACCCCGGTGATTGGTGGACGCCGGATGCGTTGACAGTCGCCACACCCTGGGCCAGCGCGTTCCTGTACCTGAACAACCATCCCGACACGCTGCGATATAAATTTTCGTATGACTTTCCTCTTTCAATATCTCGACCATATCCACCCACAGCAGCAACAACGGAAATCCACCGATGAGCACTACACCGACCGCAAAGGACCTCCTTGTCCGCAATGCTACGTGGGCACACGAAATCACAACCGCGGATCCTACGTATTTTACGCGGCTTGCGTCGGAGAAGCAGCATCCAAAGGTAAATCCTGCACTCTTTAAAAGTTTGTAAATGCATGAATCTGCAGGTGCTATGGATCGGCTGCGCCGACTCGCGGACTTCGGAGACCACTATCTGCAAGTGCACACTGGGAGATATTTTCACCCACCGGAACATAGCCAAGTGCGCAGTTTGTTAACTTCCCGGTCCCATTTAACATTTCTCGCCAGCATGATGGGCGACGCAGACCACAACAGCGGGGCCGTAATCGAGTATGCCGTCGACAATCTCCAGGTTGAGGACAGTGAGCAGCGATTGACCTCCACTTATATATTTATTTTTGCATTGACGAGCGCTTCCTAGTTGTCGTGGTAGGACACACGAAATGTGGCGGCGTCGAAGCGGCATGGCTAATGTCCCGAGATCCGGACTTTCGTGCATACACGCAACTTCAACGATGGCTCTTGCCTCTCGTCTACCTGTCCAAAGAGTTCCATTTCAACGAAGTTCCCATCGAGGAAAAGGACAAGGCGTTGCGGGATCTCGCAGAGGCAAATGTTCGGCGACAGGTCTCGGCTTTTTTGTTATCTTGTCAATCGAGAATGACACAGAATGCGAATAGGTGTCCCTGTTATCTCACTCCACCACGGTCAGGGACGCCCGAAAGCGTGGCCAGGAGGTCCGTCTCCATGCCTGGATTTTCGAGATGGAAACCGGGGTGCTCGTTGATGTTGGTGCACAGTTCCCTTAGGCAATATGTGCATATTATGTGGCTCGGTGTCTTTCGTCTGTGGCGTATTAGCTATCTCTTCACATCATATTCATTCGTACGTTGATTCGAGTCAGACACGGTGGAGCTCGACGGAGACTGGAGCCACACACCATACGTCCGATATCATATACTCGCCCGGGAAAAAACGGGAAATGGAACGGAGAATGGATTGTAGCATTCCCGGTGTTCTCGGGCATCAGCCCTCAATCCCTAAGGCGTCAGCCTGGTTCTTCAGCGCGATGATCGCTGTCCCCCGACCCCCTACTCAACGCCACCCCGTTCGAGGACGGCGCAGATATTCGCGCAACGCGGGCTGTTGATGTGCTTCCTGCGAGTTTTTTGCGAGGAAGGATGCGTGTCTGAGGGTTATTTGACGCACGGAGGATATACGCAGGGGCGTATCGGAACACGGAGGGCGGATTGAAGTGGCGCGGGCCCGGATTGTGGGGACCCACAGACACTGTCTCAGAGCGTGGGTGGGATGTGGCTCGCGGGTGCAGAATGCGAGTGCACCGCCTGGTCGTTCTCGGAGGGAGTCGTGGTCAATCGAGATCGCGGGATGCGCGGAAGGAGTGCGTATGCTGCGCGGAGAGTGGTCTAGTACCGCCAGCCTGCGCGGGGTGGTGGGTCCGGGCGTTGACAGAGCCCCGAAGAGACAGCACTTGTCTGGTCTGAATTTGAACGCCAGTGCTAAGTGCGTATTCGCGATTTCTCTCATCACCTAGTACCTACGGCTGTTGCGCGTCCCGCAAGTCAATGACCAGTCAAGCGCCCAGTCAAGCGCCTACGATGGAATGCAAGGTGATGTATTCTCCCGGTGGTTTCCATAATTGTGTAGTTGCTGGTAATTTGAAATTTAGGGCGTGGTCGTCGTTGCATACTGTGTCAGGCAGAACTGAAAATTTTCCGTTCACTATCTCGGGAGAAGTGGAGACACGGAAAGACTTTCCGAGCGCGCAGATCGCGAACTGTCGCAATTTGCTGTGAGGCGAAGAATTTTTCTAGCACCGCAACAAGTGCCAGTACTCCCATCGGAACATTGTTTCTCTCTTGAATGCCAGGTGTTGGCCGCGCTTGATCCCCGAAACACCATGTCCTCACCGGCGCCAGGGTACGTATGCTTTTCCTTCTCATCGTGATATTGCCTGAGGCACGATGCATAATCGCGGGAATGATCCTCGGGAGCGTGCCATTCGTCATCGTTTTGGGGGGCTTCTTTGTCCGGTATTATCGACAAGGAATCGGATGGACATCACGCCTGCGTTATATCCGGAATTAGTCGTGGACGGGAGATCCAGTACCGACGTGGTGGAGAAACAACAGAGGGTATCGAGAGAAGAATCTAGCGGTGAAGGCTCGATCACGAGTGCGGCAGTAAAGAATAGAATCCGGGCAGCACAGAGAGTTGGACGCCCTGCAGGGTGGGATCTAGTACCGCTTCCGGAGGATACCATCAGTGGCAACAACGCAGAAGATGATTTGGAGGTAGGGGAGAAGGAGGCTGCAAACCCAATTGATGTCGCACTGGGCGTTGGGTTTGTTTCATGAATCGCCTCCGGATTATTTGGAATAGGGCGAGATGATCCAGATTCAGAATGCGGTGAGACTTGAATGAGTCCGTCGCTGTTAAAGGTTGTCGAGGTGAAAGCCGGTGAGGTTCTGCTGTATCCACACACAATGAAAGCGAGTTGAGAATGGGTAATGGTGCCCGGAGAGACGCGTAACACCGCAGCGAATGAATCCGTCTCGTCGCTTCCATTCCCCCCCGGGATGTGATTTTGACCCTGAGCTGTTCCCTCAGCAATATCGCTGACCACCGACGACCGTACGATCCCGATTCAATCCCACGACACCCTTGAGACAAGGAAAATGCGACCGCTCGAACGCCGAAAGCTCAGGGGCCATTTTCCGTGCCCCGAGGCTGTCATAGACGCGATCACGGTACACGATGATGACGGAAAAGAAGAAAAGACAATGACACCGCCACTGATGGAACCCACGCCGATTGTTTGAAACTTCTGCCGATCAACGCAGTCCTCATTGCGTCCGCTACGGCTCCCTCCTCGGTTTATTTTCGACACGCCAATTGAACTTTGAGTGCAACTCCGTCAATTCCTCGCACGGCCATCCAACATACAATCTATGTTTAGGATTTTCTCCGTGTAATCCGACCGATGTGTGTTTCCGTTCTCATCATCCCTTTCTAATCGCCCACCCACCACGAGTAGACCCAAATACCTGAACTCTATTTGGAGTTCGAACTATCAAGCGAAATGTGCAACTAAGGACATCGGCCACGACGTATACTGGTATACTGTCGTGCTCAATGGACGAGAAATGGCTCTGACTGAATATAATTTAGAATAACGCTGAACCTGCCACCTTGGATAAAAGCTTTACACATTTGATCCTCGCAACTTCGACCTCGGCGGTTTGTATTATTAATGTGGGCAATGCACTGCCAAATTCAAACTCCGACTTTGGCTTGCGTGATGGTTAGTCGAATTTATGGGCCCTACATCTACATTGAAGCATACTTTGTGTGGATTAAAATGAAGGCAATTGAGAAACAATGAGCTTCTATTAGCCGTTTTTTTAATAACTTCAATGCCTGCAGAGAAACACCTAATTTGGATTATAAAAGGGTTCACTGTGGAAATTCAAAATTCCGCCTAATAGAAAGTGTTACTGAGATAAAAATACATTGTCCTTGATATTTACAGCTATTTGCGGAACATAGGGCGCGGGCGATTTTTTTTCCTTTTTAGTCACTTTTTGATCCCTTTACTTACTTTCTTCGTAGCGGCCTCAATACTCATTCGTTTTCCTTGGGACCGGGTGCGTTGGATTCGCGTGTAAATTATGTAGTGCGTAGCGTCCTCAAATCAAATTTCCTACTGTCAGGGGGCTCGGGTTAACAAAGAGCCATCATTTTGCTTGCTTTGTCTCTGTGATCAGCAAGAGTCATTATAGAGCTCCAAATTTTTAATAAATTCCTCTCTTGCATGTAGTGAAGTGCGCTGGCTATCTGCTGCGGTGAACCGACCTCGAAAGGCCTCCAATTGACATCAAGAAGTAACAGTGAGTGTGAATTTTACCGAATAGTATTGTCATCTTCAACCCTTGCATAGCCTTGAGTCTAAAACCATCCAGCGCACTTCACTGCATGCAGGAGAAGATTTTATTAAAAATTTGGAGCTCTATAATGACTCTTGCCGATCACAGAGACAATGCAAGCAAAATGATGGCTCTTTGTTCACCCGAGCCCCCTGACAGTAGGAAATTTGATTTGAGGACGCTATGCACTACATAATTTACACGCGAATCCAACGCATCCGGTCCCGAGGAAAACGAATGAGAATTGAGGCCGCTATGAGGAAAGTAAGTAAAAGGATCAAAAAGTGATTGATGCACGGTTTGCAGTGTGGTTTCAGTGGCATTTCAGGATAGAGGTGAGTCAAGAACTATCCAGCGCACTTCATTACATGCAGGAGAGGATTGTATTAAAAATTTGGAGCTCTGTGGCGGCTCTTGCTGGTCACAGAGACAAAGCAAGTGAAATGATGCCTGTTTGCTAACCCGAGCCCCCCGAGAGCGGGAAATATGATTAGAGGACGCTAAGCACTGCGTAATCTCTCTGCGAATCGAACGGACATAGTCCTGAGGAAAACGGATAAAAATTGAGGTCGCTACGAGGAAAGTAAGTAAAAGGATCAAAAAGTGACTAAAAAGGAAAAAAATCGCGCGCGCCTTATGTTCCGCAAATAGCTGTAAATGACTGCCGTACCATGTCTGTGGCACACAGAAGTTGGGTGGAGGGTGGTTTGGCCCAGATTATATTATTGAGTTATGGTCGCGGCATGCTGAAAAAAACGCCCATACATAATTATAAGTATACAGCATTACCCTCCAATTTCAGCTCAATTGGACTTCTCCAAGGTCCTTTCTAGAGAAAAAAGACGAGAGATAGGGGTGAAACTTCCAAATGCGGAAATACCATTTTGTCCATCACTGATTTTCGGCAAGTTGCTCATCACCCATGCAACAATTTGTAATGCGCGCGGCGATGCACGTGAAAACGAGAGGATCGCATCACTGGGCTGTGTTACGATCAGATGCATTGTTCTTTGGCGGGTATAAAGCAGGCGCCTCAACTCAATCTGGGCGGCTGATTCTTCCCATCAAGTTAACACCACCGCAACATGGAGCCAGCTACCGAGTTTCCCGCTGAGATATGGACCAGAATCTGGTATTCATGTTCCAAGCGGGACATCCGGAACCTCATCTTCGTTTGCCGCGACTTTCGCGACATTTGCCAACCGCTTCTGTTCCAGCACCAGCAGTTTGGAGCACCCGAGCCATTTTCTGGCCTCTTCCACCATGATTGGATTACCACAACTCGGAGTCTCCACTCTGCAAAAATACGTCTCCAGAAACTCGCCGTCAGCCGCCATGTCTTGGCAGTACGAGTTTGGCGTTTTTATCGGAGTCTGGAGTATGATGCCCTGCCTGCGGCAAATCCCCACATTCTTCACATCCATTTGATTCCCGAGACGCAGGAAAAGGTGGCCCAGGTTTTCAGCTCCACGCTCGGCGTTTATCAAAACCTCCGGTCGTTGCATCTCTTTGGGTTCACAATCGATTCACCATTCCGTCAAACCTTATCGGCCTTGGACCGACTGGAAGAATTGCACATGGCGGAATGTAACATTCCCGCCCGCGAAGGCCCTCTCCTGACTCTCCATCGCTTGTCGTTGACTACCCCGTCGAGACCTTGGCCGAAACCCCTCGCAGCCGACGACGCGGCGGATGAACCTCTCCAACCTCTCCACATTGCTTCCTCCGAAACGCTCCGCAGCCTCGCCATTGACTCCTCGCATAATGCGCTTGCTTTCCTCTCCAGCCGCGCCAACAACAATTTTGTCAATCTTTTCAACCTCAAGGTTGACTTGTCCAATATCGCCGTAAAGCGATCGCTTGCGTTTTCATTCCTACAGCGCTGTCCGCGCGTATCCCATATCGAGATCTCGTGTCCATCAACTCTCCGCGGGTCCCTCCCTCGTCATCTTCCAACCACAGCCATTCCCAACCTGCGAGTGTTCAGGGGCCCACCCAGCCTAGCTGGACTGATCGTCTTCAATCGGCCGGTGTCGGTCGTTGAATTCTCAGGGAACTTTCATGGGAAGGCGGGACTTATCGCGGGCCTCGCGGGCCTCGCGAACTCCTCCGTGCCCCTGCTCTCGATCTCCCTCAATCTCCCCATGAACGCTGTCGTGGAAATCGCCACAGCGATTGCATTTTCCTTCTCAGAACTGCGCGAGTTGTCGCTCGGGCTGATATGTCCGCCGTCGCCGAGAGAGTCTGCAGAGAAGCATTATCACATGGAGGACATGGAGAATCTCGAGGCCATTGAGTGGGTTGATGATCCTGTGCATGGGCTCATTGGCGTTCCCATGGGCCAGGAGACACATTCGGAAGATGACAACCCTCAGTCACCGGCGGTGGACGAGCGGACTGTCGAGTTATCGGACAACGATAGTTTGAACGGTGACGATGTTTCGACTCACTATCGCTCACAGTTCCACACCTCCAATTTCCCTGAGTGGTCGAATCCTATTGAGGTGTCGCCGACGTCCCTTCCGGATGTTCTCGCGCCAGGATCCATGTACAGTATGTCCCACCTGTTCCCTCTGATCACGGCGAGCTCATCCTTCGTCGATAAGCTTCGTCGGGGCAAATTACACCCGCCCCCGCCACCGACGTGTATTCCAACGGTGATCCGGATTCCCAACAGGTCAGGATATTCACTCATATGTCCCGCTTCCACCCCTAATGTCACCGATCGACGATTCTTAACATCAGGACTTGATAGCGCGGATTTGTGCCGCTCGTGTTCCATTCCCTCCAAATCTGCGCCTCCTGCGTTTGATCAGGGGGGGTGCGGACTCCAGGTCGTGGCCATCTGCACTACTCGATCACCACCGCATCATTCTGGCCCTCGAGGCGCAGATTCCCGCGCTCCGAGAGGTTGAGTTTGCGGACGAAGACGGGATATCCAGTGTCTGGATACGCGAAAGAGGCGTGTGGATCCAACCGTACGTGAATTGCTCTCCACGTTCATATATGCTCGCTTACTACTGACCACATTCCAGGAGAAGCGGCAGTGTAATCGCGTCGCTGGTAGGGTCTGACGGTAATACAGCCGGCGTCCGGACCGATAATTCCGCCAACGAGGGACCGTGAAAAGGTATGAATATCGTTACAAATGTCAATTTAGTCCCCGTCTCAACCGCGTCCCAGACTGATAATCCATCCGCATGATTCTTTCCGCAAACGTTCACCACTGTGACATAATGAATTTCCGACACCTTTTTTTTTGCGATCCCGCTACTCGCTGTTTCTCCGCGGTGTTCCCTTGTATGGTAGCAGCACCTCTTATATTTGTTTGTTCGCGATGAGTGCTCATTTAAATACAAGGCACAATCTTACGGATATGTGGAGTTGCCCCTGAATACATCGATCGAACTTGATTTAACGCCGTCTAGTTGATTACTCCCGAACTATTACTAGTATCCGAATCTGCTTACTTGTTTGACGTTTATCATCGAGGGTGTCGTCGTCATCGACACCAACCCTCCCCACCGCGAGCGGCAGAGATGTAGCGAACACACCTACTATTCAAGATGTGTCGCTCTTCTCAATAAGGAATATTAACAATTGAACAATTGATCCGATGGGGACAAGGCACGTGTCTCGAAAGCATATAAGACTTGCTTCAAGCCTATGCTTGTGGCCACAGCAAGGCCATACCGCCTTTCCTCTCGACCACCATGCTCCGGAATCCATATCCAGCGCTGAGCCTTATGGGCGCGAAACTCAAGTCGTGGATGTCCTTTCGTTCGCGCGCCTACGGTCCATTTCCGATGGAGATCTGGACTGAGGTTATCGCGCACCTCCCCGACCACGACCTACTGGCCTCCTCGGGCGTATGCCAGGCGTTCAACGTCATGTGCTGGAAAGCACATCTTCATCACAATGGCGTCTCCAATTCCTGCATCGCGGAAGGGACGATCGATATCCGGTCGCACTCCCTCACTGCATTGAGGCGCTCCCTGTATCCTCCTCCCATTGGCCGACTCTCCTGCACATTTGACAATCCAGAACGCACACGTGATGAGCTCCGAATGCTAGAGACCGTTTCCCGAGCCTCCAGGAGTTCGAAATCATCTTTCCAACGCCGATACTTCAACGCGCTCTAGACGGATCCGAGCTCCCGGATCCCTCAGGCACGCGGGAGGTGTACGCGACCCTGCTCAGCGATATAATGTACTCCTTCATTCCCAATCCCGCGGGCGGACCTCCTTGCCTCGTGCATCTCGACTCTTTGATGGTTGCCGAACCTGTACGTCCCTGGTGAAAATTATACACGATCAGCGGATTATTTGGTCGGATGCTCGGTCGCCCCTCGCCTTCCTCCTTTAAAGAGTTGATGAAACGCCGTATCTCTGTGGGGCACATCAAATCCTTGAAATACAGGCGCTTATCGTCAGGCCCCATTGTCATCATCAACTTAAACGACATTGGTGACCTGATCCTGGGGGCCGCGTTTGCCCACGAATATAGTCCGTCGGGGGGCTGGTTGACCCACATTCTCCCTCACATCACCCTCCCATTTCTTTACAGTTTGGATATCCAAACGGCGGCTATTGATCCCCAAGTCCTCAGCAACTTCCTCACGCGCCATCCCAACCTGATATCAGTCTCCTACCGGCCGAGAGAGACCGACATTCCTATCCCTCGAGTTCTGATCAATCCCCCTGTTTCTCTCCCGAACTTGCAGACCATCGGCTCGAACATGCACCCGCTTCCGCTCATGGACGGCGTAGCACCCTCGGCGCCCACCCAAGTCAATGTCCGCTGTTATCCTCAGGGGTCAGAGCTGGGTAACAATACCGGAATGAAATCCGCGCTTCAACGGATTGCTGAGCGGGAGACTGACACCGCGCCGAAAATCGACATATGGGACTGGGGGCTCGAGACGCCATTCGATGGAGAACTGGAAACAGAGTGGGGGATCGTGAATACTCTGGAGAACGTTCACGTCGTGCGTGTCAACGCACAGATGGTCTCCAACGCACGCGCCATTCTCCCCTGGTTGGCGCTCTTCCTAGCCCTCACTCTTGTGACGTTCGAACATATGTGCGCCATACTAGAAGACGGCGACCCGATTGCTATCGCCGAAGCCTTCAAAGCGAAGGCTATCACCGTTTTCAATGCTCTGCCCTCGAGGCCGAACGTTGTCTGGCTGTAGCATGCCGAGGAGCGATAATACCCATTCTTAATGATCGCTTGTAATCTAATCCAGTCCTAGATCTAATTCTTGCTATTTCCACGGTTCAATATATTATCGCTATCGCGATACATGGCTCCAAAAATGGCGTGGCCAAACATAGAGCAATCGGGAAAGTACTTGTCTTCGCCGAGGATAGCTATCGGATCGCCCAGGGCTATTGGTTGGATCACTCTATGCAAATTCTGAGCACACCAAATTTTGAATATTACCGGCCAAGTAGGTTACTGTCAGGAAGCCCATTAAGCCCTCTCGAACGCATCTAAAATCACCTGAACATGTTGAGAATTGAGTGCTGGGCGTCGACAGCAAGGCAAGACATCAAAATTGATCTTATTTTAAAAAAATTGATGAGTGCCATTAGATATGCAAACAACTGTAACATCCATCCTTTTGTTCGTCATCTTTACCTCGGAAATATAAATAAGTTGGGGAAAAGATTCGCAATTCGCAGGGAGTCGGAGCCTGTGCTGCTTCAAAAATTTTCCACACAGGGGGTTAAGTATAAGCAGCTATGCCATACACCACGTCCGAGTAGGATATCTTTAAATGGCGGGTGATTACAAGCACCAGACAGACTGACCTCCTGCTGATCAGATGTGGGACGGGGAAACACCGGGGCGAGGAAAGTATGAAAAATTCTTAAGCTGAATGTCGGTAACATCGCCGTGAGGTGAAATCTCGTGGAAATTGGTGGAAGTTGATTTTCCCGCCCAGATGCCGGGCCGTGCCGTTCCCCACGGAGTGCAAGAACCGTGATCCGGATACGGAGCTTCGGCAATTTCTCGTCACCTGTCCTCTTCCATCCTCCTTCCATTGACGATTACACCGTAAACATCAGAAGCAAAGCATGGAACCCGGGTCAGCTGGTCTTCGCGATAAAACTGTGAGGCGCGGGTCCTACAAAAACCGCGCCAGCGCATCCAACCCGCGTTCGACACTTGCACGCGTCTTTTTCTCCCCCGCCTGCAGAAATGGGGAACCCAAAATGTTTAAGTCGGCTCGCGACGCTCTTGCTCTGCGCACTCCCTGCTTTAGCAGACGTTATTACTGGTATTCCCGATGCCGCACCCCCTGGGTTCGAGGAGTGGGAGTCTCCCATCGTACTCCCTGCGCCACCAGTGCGCGGGACGGGCGACTGGGCTTCTGCTGTCGCACGCGCCACCACGTTCGTCAAGGGTCTCACCCTTGAGGAAAAAATCAATGTGACGACAGGGGTAGACGTCCTGGGTCGCTGCGTCGGAAATACTGGGGTGCGTCAGCATTAAAATTTCGGTCGCTGATCGTTTTATTCTATCGCTAACGTGCTTTTTGTGCAGACGATCCCGCGACTGGGATGGAAGGGCTTCTGCTTGGAGGACTCTCCACTCGGGGTTCGCTTCGCCGACTTTGCATCTGCGTTCCCGGCCGGGATCAACGTCGCTACTACGTGGGATGTCAATCTTATGGAGGCGCGCGGCAAGGCGATGGGTCAAGAGCATCGAGGGAAGGGCGTAAACGTGGCTCTTGGACCCATGACTAATATGGGTACGTGTACAACTTTCACTGTGTTTTCCTTGCTTCTCTACTTCATGAAATCGCGCCCTAACCACTCCACAGGCCGCCAAGCCGCCGCAGGGCGTCAATGGGAGGGCTTCGGGGGCGATCCGTTCCTCTCGGGAGTCGCAACTGCCGCAACGATTCAGGGATACCAGGGCCAGGGCGTTATTGCTACGGTTAAACACTAGTGAGTCCGTCTTTCCCATCCGTTCATGTCTTCTATCCGTTTCGTGCATTATCGTGCATTCCATTTCATCTATAAACTCAAACTCTCGCTTGCTACCCCACCCATCATCCCCGATTCCGTATTACACACTCCCTCAATCCCCGCGCCACTCTTCTCTTCCCACTCCAAATGTCACCCTCTTCCCCCTATAATCCCGCTCTCCCCCCTCCTCCCTAGTTTCACGGACGTTAATTCAGTTACAATATAATTCCTGCAATCCCTTCCTCAACCAAGTTGTGCCACTAACTTACATATTTTCCTTCCCCCAGCATCGGCAACGAGCAAGAGCATTTCCGTGGCGGGTCCGAGGCGGGGCAGATTTACTCGTCCAATATTGATGACCGGACACTGCACGAGGTGTGGTTTACTTCTCGCGTCCTAATCCTCTCTTCGTAGCTTTCGTGTTCTTTTCCTTGTCTGGATTCCTTAATCCCCACCGTGCCCCCTCCTTCCATCCTTCCCCAAAATTCCTTCCGCCTTGCCTTTTTCCCCCTATGCTCACCCATACATATTTCCGCAGCTCTACCTCTGGCCCTTCGCAGAAGCGGTACACGTGGGCGTCGGTGCCGTGATGTGCTCGTACAACAAAATCAACCAGACGCAGGCGTGCCAGAACTCGAAGCTCATCAATGGCGTGTTGAAGGAGGAGCTTGGCTTCCAGGGTGCGTTTCTTTCTCCTTTCATGATTTCTGGTTTCATTGATTCTATGGTGACATGGTATTGATACTTTGACGTTTAGGCTTCATCGTGTCCGACTGGGCGGCGATGATCAACGGCGTGCAGCCCGCGCTCGCGGGGCTTGATATGAATATGCCTGGATTTGTTGGATATGTGCGTTCCCTTCTCCGTCAGTTCCTCGCGTCCCTCTTCCAAAACCCTGACCTTCTTCGTCAGGGCGTCGGACCACAGAATGATCCAAACCCCTCCACAGCGACCAACTCGTGGTGGGGCGCTGCCCTCATCGAGATGGTGAACAACGGCAGTGTGCCCGAGGCGCGCGTCGACGACATGGTGCTTTTTATTTCATTCCATTCTATCAGTTACTGTAGTTAACGTCACTGCGCAGGTCACTCGCACGCTCGCGGCGTGGTACAAGATGGGGCAGGATGAGGACTACCCAGACGTGAACTTCTCGCAGCTCACGGAGGCGACGTTCTTGAATGGCGAGCTTGTGAATGAGCATGTCAAGTGGGTGTTGTTTTTGTTCTATGGCCGCGTCGCGGTTACCCTAGGGGATTATGATTCCTTCCGCGATTGGTTTTATTTTGCGTGGGGCCCACGACAAGGAGCTTCTACGTCCTTTCATTGGATATATATTTTGTTTCAAACTTCTTGCACACGATACTTACTGAACTCCCCACAGCGTGCAAGGCGACCATTACAAGCTCATCCGAGAGATCGGTGCCGCAAGTACGATCCTTCTGAAGAACACCAAAGGAACGCTGCCGCTGCAGGTCAAGAATATCAAGCGTGCGTTCTGAGTTTCTTCATTCATTTGAGTATCGGCTGATGTATCCTTATTCACCTTACCTCTCTTCGTCAATTCCCCCATTACCTCGTGAACTCTAACTTTATGTTCTATGAATTTCCGACTTGCGATCCAGGGATCGGCATTTTCGGCTCCGACGCGGGGCCGAACCCCGATGGCCCGAATGGATGCGGCGAGTGCGTTTTTAATTCTGCAACTGTCATGTTCCTTGTTGATTTTAATCTTCTGCAGTCGCGGTTGTGATCAGGGAACTCTTGCAATGGGATGGGGATCTGGTACGATTACCTGCGCTTCGTCGCAATTTAATAATATTCACTCATCGTCCAGGCACGACCAACTTCCCATACTTGATCGATCCTCTCGCTGCCATCACGGCCCACATCCAATCCATCGACCCCACCGTCGTCGTCGAGGGCGTCCTAAACGACTACAACACCGCACAAATAACCACCGTAGCCTCGCTCGCAGACACATGCGTCGTCTTCGTCAATGCGGACTCGGGCGAGGGATATATTACCGTCGGTGGAAACGCGGGTGACCGCAACAACATCACCCTCTGGCATGGCGGCGAGGCACTCATTGCCACCACTGCAGCCTCCTGCGCGAACACCATCGTTGTGCAGCACGTTGTCGGCCCTGTTACCGTCGAGGCTTGGATCGACCACCCGAATGTGACTGCGGTGCTGCACGCAGGACTGCCCGGGCAGGAGAGCGGGAACGCGCTGGTGGACGTGCTGTTCTCGGACGGGAGCCAGGCGACGAATCCTAGCGGGCGACTCCCATACACGATTGCGAAACAGAGGGCGGATTATCCGGCGGATATTCTGTATACCAGCAGCGACACGACGCCGCAGATCACATACACAGAGGGCGTGAAGATCGACTACAAGTACGTTGCCACTCTGTTGGATTTTTGTGAATTCACTGATACGGGCGCAGGTGGTTCGACGCGAATAATATTACCCCGCGATTCGAGTTCGGATTTGGGATGAGCTACACGACATTCGCGTACAGTGGTCTCCGGACGTCGCATGTTGGCCACTCGCGCCGTGCGTCTCAACAGACTACTACCAGCTCCACAGCCGTGCACACATCGAGCAGCGCAACTGCAGTGTCTAGTAAATCTGCTAGTGCTATCTCGACCAAATCTGTCATCGCAAATGCAACGATGAGCGCCTCTGCATCTGCATCTACCTCAATCACCGCCTCCGCTGCTTCCGCTTCCATTTCCGCTTCCGCCTCCGGTTCTGGATCTGCCTCCGTATCCTTCAACGCAACGAGCACCGCCAGCGCACCCGCCGCAGGCTCCTCCGCCGTCGGCGACATCGGCGGGCCCGCCGCGCTCTACGAGGACCTCCTCACCATCACATTCACTGTGCAGAACACCGGCGGCATCGCAGGCAACGAGGTCTCGCAGCTCTATCTCGGCTTCCCTGCGGCGTACAATGAACCCCCCAAAGTCCTGCGTGGCTTCGTGCGTACGATGCTGAACCGCGGGCAAAGCAATACCGTGAGCATCCCACTGCGGCAGAAGGACGTAAGCGTGTGGGACGTCGTGAGCCAGAAGTGGGTCATTGCGACGGGGACGTTCAAAGTGATGGTGGGGTCGTCGTCACGCGCGATTCATTTGGAGGGCACGTTCCAGCTGTGAGGCGCTGCTGTGCCGTATACCCCCCGTCCGAGGAAAATTAAATAATAGTGCGTTGATGTGTAGGAAATTTGTGCATCATATATACTTGGGATACAGGCTTGATATTCTTTCGTGCCGCTTAACCTCTGAGATACAGTTTGCATCAGTAAAAGATGGTCAGTATCAAGTCAATATCGAAAGAAATTTTGATAACGTTGGTTTGAGCTTAAACATGGATCGAGTGGTGCATCGAGAAGGATCATCAGAGGCGAAGGTAAAACAGGGAGTTATATTTCGCGCACACCTAACTCCGCGGAGATTGAATACACCCCGCCGCTTCGATTCAATCCAAGACATGAGGGCATGATGCATAAGCGACCGGACAAATGCGACTGCTCGAACGCCGGAAGCTCAGGGAGCATTTTCCGAATGGACAGATGTGACTATGCACGTTGTGTGCTGTTAGGCCTTCTTATCGGAGAGGTTTCATATCGTCGATAATTCAGCTCTGTTTCACTGCGGACTCTAAGCTGCGCTATTCTATTTTGTGTGGAAATGTCACGATCAAATTTCAATCCCGGTACGTAAAATACACTCGCTTACGTTCAAATCTGACATCCTGTCGGTATCAATTCGAACGGCGATAGTACTGGTCTCTCGTTGTCGTTGCCACTGAGGCATCTTGCGCGGAAAATTAACTCTCAGAGAGCAGGTTTCGATAAAGGGAAACTCACTCCCGATCTTTCCAAAGAATAATGCTCCCCGCTTGCATTTTGGCTTCCGAACTTGATGAATTCTCTCGAGTTGAGGGTTACCAGCAGTGAATTGGTGTACAGATGCCCCACTTCGAGAGCATTAGAGCGATGGCTGTTAAGATCCACGCCGACTCACCGATCATGTAGAAGAACAAGCTAACTCGTTGTGAACATTATTATTTGACTGACCGCCGAACATCGTTCAAAACACGCACTAGAGTTGTGTCTTGGGGAAAGCGCCAATCTGTTGAGAGTCAACTCACACATTGAAGACCTCGAATTAGGGCAAAACTCACACAAATAGCCGAGAGGAGAGCGAAAACAGTAGTTGGTAGCCCTGTGGGTAGCTATTTCAGTGCTAGCCCGCGGTAGTGAAACATTAATTTACCCGTCGTAAATGTAAATATTATCTTGAGGTTTGCAACAAGATCAATCTCCGTAATAATAAGAATTACATCACGGACCAAACGATTAATGAGATCTGTTGTGGCCTTCGTGAATTCGGTTTTGCAGGACTGCAGTAGGTACATGAGAGTAACCGATATCGCTACGTCGACGCCCGCGGAGAGAGTGTTTGTGACGATGGCCAGCACCTAAACGAGTTGCCTCAGCGATAACCGGGGGATTTGAGGTTGTACGATATGTACTTGTAACGACGGATTTGCGAGCAGCGACGCTGAGCCACTAGAAGGAACTAAGTAAGGACCCACCCCAGATTTCTGCTTGCTTACTATTTGGCTGCGGTGACTGTGTCGATATTCAGGTTGAGCGAGGAGCGCAATGGAATATTTTCTTACAGAATAATAGCACTGCGAATGACGTGTTTGTCAGCGAGCGGGACAGTATACTTATGACGTACCCAATACAGCCCAGCTAACGAAAGACTGGTGACCGAAATGAATCCAAGGAAAGTCAAGTCAAGAGACCAAAAGAGCCATACCACAGCGGCCGGCAAGATCACACTCTTTCCACCTGCGGGGATCAGGAAGTCGTATAATGCATATTATCAAAGACTTACCTTTGTAGATTCGCCAGCAGAAGAATCTGTAGATCCTCAGGCATTATTTAACAAGCCGAAATGGAACTCTTTAACTGTTGTACCATGGTCGCCACTGCGCCGCCGAAGTATAGTTGATAGACCCCAGTGCTAAGTATCAGGGTCTCAGGACCAGCATGAAACCAAAAGCGATCGCTTTGTTGCTCACCTGACGGCAGACTTGAGAATTGATGGATTGGCGATCGAGGAGACTGTTGGATGTTAGTTGTTCCACCAGTTCAGCAGCGCAAATTGAAGACACACCTAAAGTTCTGTATACTGCGAGGGCGCAAATGAGACGACTATATTAGTCGATGAACGTACAGCGACCACATACTCAGGTGGGTTATTAACCCCTGCTGACATGTATCGCAGACCAAAACAGCGATGACCTTGAGCATATGAGACAAAAGTCACCGAGTTCTGCGCAAGCGAAAAACTTACCAGATATTTTATCGCACTTGGGTCAGTGGAGTGATATCTGCGGATGTACATCCAGAACTGCACGAAGCCAGCTATAGATTCGAATATTTAATGACTGCATTCGAAGTAATGTATGCCACATACCTCCGTACAAGCTAAAAATGGTGGAGACGGTCAATAACCCGCAATGGCCATGATTGAGAGGGCTTACACGGCAGATAGGACCACCGCAATTAGCATAACGCCAAAAACGTTGTCGACGGTGGATTCCATGATCTGGGATGAACGGTGGACGGATGAATCTAGAATGCGATGCACTCGTCGTCTCCTTCTATAGTCCAGTGACACAGGGGGCAAAACGCAGACTTTACGGAATGGCTTGGCCGAATGGCTTGCGCCCCTTAGCGGAGTTTGAATTGGGTCGGGCGGGCGTGTACGGCGTGGCTTGTGATATGGCTTGGCTTGTCCTCGGCTACACTAAGCATTCTCACTGTAGGGATTTCGTCCATTGCAGACTATTGGTGAGCCCCCATCGTTTCTTTCTTTCCCTACTATGTTCTGAACATTCCGACCATCCTCGCCGCCGTGATTGATTGCCGCCGCTGTTGAACCTCATAATTCAATTTCATCTGCCATATCTTATGGCATTGTTTCTAGCATATATAATCGCTTGATACAGTTAAGACCCATTGTCTAGACCCAAGAAAGTAAGGAATGTCGCCATCGGCATTATCCGACGGCGCACTCACCCAGTGATCTCCTTAGGCTTATTCGAGTTATTACTACATATAACGACGACACACCCATTCCCACGCCATGCCCATGCCCAAGTCACATCACCGAAGTGATTGGATGTTCAATTCCTAGATCCCTGCCCTCAACAAAATTCAACATTCTATTATCACTCCCTTCCACGCCGGACCAGAAAAAGTTGTACAGCCGTTTCGGAAATAGTATACGGGTTTTGATGGAGTGGTGCTCGCTCGTTTTTGTTTATCTCTGATTGACGGTGAGTTTCCTCCGCTCCACGTTCTACATATGTCATAGCTCCACAACACGGTGTTGTGACTCCACCATGGCTCCAACCCAACTACCCAACACATTTATATGCGCAATTCAACATGGATTTCGCTATTACTTTGCTCTCTATTTCGAATTTCGAACTCGACATGCAATCCAAAATTGTCTCATTATCGGGAATACACTCGACAATAGGACAGGTGGACATCCGTTTGCTACCGGCGCCGGTTGTACTTAGTGCAGATAGATGACATGTTTCTTGGTTTCGTCGGAAATGTTCTTCATAT
Source organism: Mycena epipterygia (assembly GCA_029281465.1). Lineage (NCBI taxonomy): Eukaryota > Fungi > Basidiomycota > Agaricomycetes > Agaricales > Mycenaceae > Mycena > Mycena epipterygia. The sequence continues at coordinate 259,415 of JARJCQ010000066.1, read as the reverse complement.
TGCCTCGAGCCATGAGTGGTAGTAGTAGTAGTCCCATTGCGTCGCATAGAGTGTGTGGAGCCGTGGAGCCAGAAGAGACTCAGCGCCAAACAATGGTAAGCAAAAACGAGTGAGCACCACCCCATCAAAACCCGTATACTATTTCCGAAACGGCTGTATGTGTACAAGCCATCACGCCCACGCCAACGCCCGCACTGTATAGGGAGCCACCTCCGCCAAACCACAAATTCCCGTCGCGATGAATGGTGTTGAATATCACTTGCTCATTGAATTTGCTTTGCAATGCAGCCGGTGATCTTTATCCTGCTGGAAAATCAAAAAAGGTTTGGCAACCAAGGGTGGAGTCCCTAGCATAATTATGTAGAGCCTAAATTGATAAATTGTTACTGTGTCTTTCCGCATGCCGGACACAAGCCATTCTGCTCGGTGGCGGTGCCCATGAAATTAATTTCAACCATTGTCCTGGGTTTCTCCACACACAAACATACACAATGTACCTCGGACTGAACTTCTCCATTTTTTAGCTGGCTCACAATGAATTCGTCAAGCATTCCTGAGATATTTGCGCAAGCCATTTGGCCGGCTTGTGTCACGTGCATAAGCCATTCGGCCCACACCTGGCGGCTCAACACACCCGAGCCAAAAATTCACACAAGACGTCTTTAACACGACGGAAAGGCCTGAACATGAGGCCTAGTAGTGAATATCGCACTGGACAGCCACAAACCGTTTCAAATTGAATTGATTTTCAACCACAACTTCCATTCTATTCAATTTTCAAGGCATGACAAGGAAGGATGGACTACAATGAAGGTGAAGGAGAATATGTTTGGCTGATCTCTTCATGCCATATTTGTGCGTGCCATTTGGCGGGCCGGAAACAAAACATGCTGGCCATCCCCTCGCCAGGAGCCAAAAGTTGTGCTCCATGATGTATTATGAGCCGAACTTCTGCTTACACACATGAATTTCACATAAGAAGGCGCATTCCATGTTTATGTACCTACATGTTTGTCTTCGGTAAACTCGTTGGTCATGTTGTGGACCACGCGAGTATAATATATCCCCCCCCCATGTAATACATGGAATTTGCCGTGGAAAAGTGTTGCGTAGTAGGCATGTAGTAATGTGATCGATGGTCGAACCAGTTTACTTAATCGCGGTAGCTGGTGCTTGCACAATCTCGGGATATATCATCAATGAGCACTTGCCATCGTTGTTTTTACCCACAGAATCCCTGGAGACATTTGTTTGTGTCAATTTGAAAAGAATGGAAATTCGGGCTGACTTGGGAGAAAGGAGACTACGCATGGCTTCAAGTTTGTCCATTCTCTTACCTCTTTCAACATAATCATGAGCTGAGATATCATACGAAACTGTGGGGCACCACAAGCTAACATAATTTGGATGCGTATGACCTTTGTGCTGGTCATTGTTGCACTGCATAGTGTATATTCGCTGTTGTGCCACATAATGTCGGAATTAAATTGCTCCCGCCTCGGGGAATGCCTCGGGGAATGCTGCTGGGAGGGTCAGATATGTTAGTTGCGGCGAAATCGGCGGGCAATGTGGACAAGCCACTGTTGTTTTTTGGCTGGGACGAAGTTGGCGGAATGGCTTGCCAAGCCATCAAAATGGCTTGCAAGCCGATCAGCCGGGCGTGGGCGGGTGATCCCACCCAAATCCACGCCCCCGCCCGAAACAAGCCATTCCGCGCGGGCACAAGCCACTTTTGCAAGCCAAAAATGTCACTCTCGGGCAAAACGGCAGTTGCCCAGGCAGTTACAATCACAACAAACATCATCTTTCTTTGTGCTTTGTCATTCTATTTTAGTTTTTGTTTTGGTTGCGAAACCGTTGGCTTCAAGTGACATCAGTGAGATCACAGAAAGCTCCTGGCCTTTTTTCTTTGTGTTGGTGTTGCATGAGAAAAGCATGAAGTGCTTGATGCCCTAAAGCATTTTTCATTTTTGTTCCTTTGGATAGTCTCACAGGGGCTAGTTGGAACATAGTTTGCACTTATGCAAGCTCACGATCTTGGATGCGCAATAGAAATCGGTGGGATTTTGAGATATGTCAACAAGTGCCGCAAACTGATGAAAGAGTTGCAATATTAATTTATTGATACAATGATCTGACATTTCTTGCAGGCTGTGATCAGAACTCAACATTTAATATGGATTATTGTACTACGAGTATGTCTCGGCAGATTCCGATCTTCACGCGAAAACTAAAAATAGAATAACAAAGAAGATGACCTTTGTTCTAATTGTAACTGCTGGAGCAACTGCCCCGGCTGTTGCCCCTTGTGTGATGTTCCTCCTTTTCCTCACCAACTCTCCAGGTGAAAGGTTCTCATTTCTCGAGTGTGGTCGATACTGAGAGATATGGTTTTCACGGTGGCGTCGATGCTAGTACTAGTTTCCATGGTTTCATCTGAATAGGTGGATCTCCGTCGGTTTCCGAGTCGCTGGTTGTGGGGCTGCGGTTACGGTTGCCAACAAGTCCACGCTTTGATTTTGCGTAACCAAGACTTCAATTTCAATTTTTCAAGTTTAATTTCGTGCATTCAGTGCTATTACATGTTGGAATCAAGAGAGCAATCCAATATTAGCAGTGAACCCGTTGCAAACGCGCCGGGAATTCAAAGAGTAACTACGACTTAAATACAACAAGAGTAGTAACAAATAAAGACGAATTAAATGGACGATAGGTACAGGTATAGCAATAAAGGCAATTAATGAACGGCGGGGACCTGGTAACAGATTGCGCCACGGGAGCAGTGCGCACACATGCAACTTGTATTTCACAATGTACCAAAGGCTCAATGTGACTTATTTGCGCGGGTACTAGTATGTAGCAGTGTAGCCCGTCCGACTGCATACCACGCGCTTAGCGCCAAGGTAGCGCCGAAGGTGACTTCAAATTGGTTTTTTCGACGCATACACGCCTCAGATAACCAGGTTGGCGCGTGGTAGCTACTAGTATAGTGCAGAGCAGGCAGCCAGGCGCACGCGTCGTATCAGTGGGACTTTGGGAGTTCTCGCAATGTGATGCCTCCGAGTGTGCCCACATCGTCGGTCGACGTGGCCGCATTCTGAGCACTCAAAGTAACAAAAGGTTGGGTTAACATTCCAGTCCCGCAAGCAAGCCCTGCGGCTTGCTATTTCCTCAATGACTGTACTGGGGGCTCTTCTGAAATAAACACGCACCGGAATCCCTAGCCTAAAACTTCCTTCGTGGAACACCTCCAACTGCAGAGCATGAGATAGGCCTAGATGACGTCCAGCATGATTGAAATAAGTTGGCTCGAAAGCCTTAAACGGCGATTGAATTATGCCCGCGGTCGTTCGGATGCGTAGATTCATTGTCGATACTGTGGTATCTGGCGGTCAATGGTCTTAGATGACATGTATAGGGCTCGAAATGGGGAGGAGAACTTGAAAAATAGAAAAGGAAAAGTCGGCCACGCGAAATCGTGGACTTATTGGCAACCGTATGCGGTGGGGAAATCCTTTGTACTCATTGTAGATGATACATGATCGAGTTTTCTGCAGACGGAAATTTCGCGGTGGACCTCGTGCGACCAGAGTGGAGATTCGTGAGATAGGACAGCAATGAACCAATTCGCGGGGATGGAGCATGTACTGAGCAAGTAACCGAGCGGAGCAGAGGGGGTGTCGCGGTCCCGCAGGAAAGCCGAATAAATGGTTGCGTTGCGTACGGCGGTAGGACACGCAGGATTCGGCAAAAACATAACTTTGCATTTGCGAGGTGAGTCAGGTGACACTGGTAGGATCGATGAGCGTCTGACTGATGATCGATCGATGAGCGCTGACTGATGATCGATGAGCGCTGATTGATAATTGATGAGCGCTGACATGCGCTGACAGTGAGCGCTCGAGGAGTCCGAGGAGAAGGATTCAAGTCAAGTGCACATGCTGCCAGGGATACACGTGTTGATCGACGCTGGCGCTGCCCTTCGTACTTCTTCCTCGCGGCCATTTGTCTTTCCTTTCAGACTTCCCGGTATACTTACTTGGTCGCCACCCTGGTTCCCCGCTCGTCCTTTCCATTACTTTCGCGACGGATCACTGACCACCTGGATGCAAGACTGAATATCGAGGTGCTAACGGTCTTTCTGCAAGCACACGACTTTCGGACCGAATCTTTAAGTAACTACGTTCCATTGTAGACCCATTCCCCGCGCGCAAATTTGGCCTCGACACTTTGCAATTCAATCGCCCATATCTCACTGTGTTGCGTATTCAGACTGTCGATTTTGTCTTTCCTCCGCGCTGGGTTTCTCTTTGCTCCCAAAATCAATTGCATAGACTGGATATCAGCTGACGCTCGCATTTGATCAACTCCCGCTATTGTCTTTTCTTCCGCGTCTCCATGGGAAGGTTTCCATTCTGCGCATGATAATTCTCTCAAGAACCTCTTCCGCCCTTCATTCAATCATTCGGTGGCATTCCAACAAGCCAACAGCTCCAGTTATTACGGTATTGCGTCGACGGTGGCTTGATCTTCCCCGTGGCGCAAATGACGATACTCAATTAATAGAAGCCCACCGGTGAGATGGAGCCCCATGGGAGGGTTGCGCAACTGAGAGAACGGCGGACTTCGGCACTTCAATACAGTGGTGAACAGTCAACCCCCCAAGTTCAGCCTAGCGAACATGTCCCGTCTCCTGCATTCCTCATCAGCTTCCCTGGCTTCTCAATCGACGATGAAGATTATTGTTTCCTCTACCTGGGTGTCAACAGGTAGCCATGGATTTCAACCGGCAAGTATTCAAGTTCTGCTGCTGATGGCACCGTAGCGACCAACAGGTACCAACCCGAATACGACCTCCCCGCTTCCCAAGACGATAGAGTTACAAGAGCTGTTGAAGGATGCACGATGGATTCTAAGAAGGTCAGAAGAGACATTTGAAGACGAATGAATGTAATAATCTCACCCGACGAAATCAGATCCTGATGTGGTTCAGGGCCCGCCTATTTTGGAGATAGACCGGCGAATGCCCAGCTTCTAAGTGGCGCGTTTAACGATGCGGCCTCGTCTCCGTATCTGGCTTTATCCTGATCTCCAACAACAATGGGTTTCCCTTCGTACTCCCGGTGTTGTGTCGGGTCATCCTCTTGAGCTTCTGCTTCAGCGATATTTCGTGGCCTCCCACGCTGCCCATTTCTTCTCACCGGTATGTAGTCTCGAAGAGGTGCCACATCTGCTGTGGACACGTAATTTACGTATTTTTTCCCAACTTTCAGGGGCCATGAGTACGTCGAACTGAGGGAGGGTCTCGGTGTGGAATGTTTCGTTCCACTTCTTATAGCTGATAGATTTCAGAAGCTGGCCAACCCAGATAATCGTTATTCTACCGCCCACGGCAGAATTCTTTTCCATCTCTGATGACTGCATGACTCACAGTCGACGTTACAATTTAAATAGGTTCTCCGAACCATGTGCCGCCCGTATCAAATCAGGCGTCTCTTCCAGTCCTAGCTGCTGATTCGGTAGAGTTCGACCACCGATTTAAAGGCTGCTGAATCCAACGCTCGACCTATCCGCACCTAACCCACCCGCTCAGATCTGCAATGGCCAGCCCACTAGCACCGACCGTTGGGATGTGGCTGACGGCCTTGTTCCTGCAAACCCTGTACGTACCGTCGTTGTGAAGCACCGCTTCCTCCTCATGACAGAGTCTACAGTCTACACGGGATGGGACTTCTTCAAGGCTTCCTGTATGCTTTCTGTACATCACCCTCGGAAACATGCAGACTCACTGGATCACGACAGCTACTTTGTCTGGTACCCGAAAGATAACTGGACGGTCAAGGGAACGGTAAGCGGCCTCTCATGGCGTCTCTTCTTCATCATGAACGTTGACGGCCACTTGCAGGTCATCACTATGCTGTTCGTCCTATCCTGAATACGTCCGTTTAACAGTACCTGACTTCCCTAACCAGGTTCGTCGAGTCTATCCAAATGGGCGCGGCGTTCGGAAATGTTTATGCCTGGTTGATCGACGGGTTCGGTGATTTGGCGAATCTGAATACCATCCACTGGTGCGATTACGCCGAGCTGAATGGTTTTGAATCTAATATCATGACTTAGGCAGGACATGCTGCAATTGACCGCACTTGTAAGCATCCTCAACTAGTTTAAATGATTTAAGTCTGACTTGGACACGCCAGTATCTGTCGACGTTTGTCGCCCAAGCGTGAGTCCTTCTGGGCTGAGGGCCGATACCCTTCCTCTGAAACTTCTTTCAGACACTTTGCGAAGACTATTTATCAATGTGAGGCGCTGAAATCCAGGCACTGGGGTGCCCAGCCAATGAACATCGTTGTGACTTCTTTACTAGTGCACCGGCAAGACAAAATCCTTCCTCTCGTTGTGCTGTTGTTTTCCCTTGTTGCCCTTGGTAAGCAATCTATCGGGGTCGATTCACCGTGATGAAATACATATCAAACTATAGGCGGTGGGATAGGTACGCATCTCACTGGGTACTTCGGCTATGACTGACCGTCATCACAACAGGCCAGGTCGTACTTGCGTTCGTCATCTTAACCTTTGTGAATTTGGATCGTTGAATACCACATTATCCAGGATTCGTGTCGGAGAGTATAGCAAGCTCGGTCAGACTAGTGTATGTGGATTTCCTCTTCAGGTTCTCTTCCGGTATCAATGGCTTTCTTCAGGTTACCACGAATCTCCAAGCCGGGTTTGCTCTTGCATCGGACATGCTTATTACCATCGGTCTCTGTTGGCGATTGAGCGAGAGCAAGGGTGGAATCCAATCGTATGTCTCTATACGAATAAGGGCCCGCCACTGATATGTCTTTATTATTTGTACAGAACCAATAAGGTGCGGGTCTTGTGAACGGATGCCGGGCCCCAGCCACTGACACCTCACGCAAAAGGTCCTCAATTTTCTCATACTGACGGCGATCAACCGCGGCGCCTTCACCATGCTCTTTGCCGCGCTGAACGTCATCCTTGTAAGTCCGGTGTATCGAAATACGCGCATGACCTCAGGCATACTCTCCCAGTTCCTCAGCGAGCCGGGGACATTCTACTTCATGCTTGCACTTCTCCTGAGCGACAAATGTGCGCCAATATTCTTGTCTCATTTTTCTTCCCCGTTCCTTACAATCAGCCGTTCAGTCTATATGAACAGTATGCTAGCGATGTAAGTCGCAAAGCGTTGATTTCACAACACAACTCACGCACCTCCAGACTCAATACACGCCAGCACGCTGGGCGTATGCAAGGGACTACAGTTGTAGAGGAGATTTCTATGCCTATGTTCGCCTCGAAGGGAAAGATCACGGGAAGCGGAATGACTGCCTCTACTGCGCAGGACAAGTGAGTTCTGGTAGCCGTTTGAGGCAGACCTATCTGATCATCCATGGCAAGCGCTCTACCGGATGGGAAGGCTTCTATGTGATTGTTGTTCTGTGGGTTGGGTGGGGCGCCAAAGCATCGGCGCTTTACTCTCTGTTTATATTTATTTGTCGTCCCTGATATGCCTTCAATGTTGTGTATGTTGCGAAACCAATTAACACCGGAGTGGTTCTGGATCCTTTGGTTAATCGGGCTGGTAAGTTATGCAACCTTTATGAAACAGTCACTCAACTTCAGTGTACCCATTGAGCCAGGCATTAAGCTGCTCGGCCGTCTCTGTGTTGAACGCTCGGGTGGTGTGGGTGCGACTGTTATTGGGTTTTTTCAGCCCGTGGACGACAATCGTACCATTAGCAGGAATCTGAATTTCCAGTGCTATTTCAAGGGAAGGAGAGGTTTCCGATACGGGGACATGATAGTGAAGATCGGGAGACAACGGAAATCAGTGATCATGTGAATTGCTCGATATCATTTGATTTATGTAGAGGTACAATGGACACCACCGCATGTGTACGGTGGAATCAGTGGAATTCACTGGACAGGAGTGAAATTCAGCGGACAGGGGTGGACTTTGCAACAAGGATCACTGATGTCCACTATCTAATCTTGCTGTCCATCCGATCACATTGATAGTCCGGGCATATAATATAACTCCAACTGGATTGCGACTATATCACCTCGCTTTAGCTAGGTCCCCCACCCTCGGAATTCTGCACCCGAAACGTGCCAGAAACAAATATGTCACAACAATATAGGGTTGGAACCGCACGAAATCCACAGTTGCCAGGAACAAACACCGCACAAACAACCTCCTATCTAACGTGCTGCCGCGTCCCCTGCTTCCTCAATCGATGACTCCGACTACTTCTTTGCCCCGTATCAAATACTATATAGTTCTTCGCTTGTTGGTTCATTATCAAACTCAAATTTCATCGGCCATGTATTATTTGACAAGAGCGCGCCGTCAAAGCGTCCCCTTCGCGCCCCAGCACTCCGTCTGAGTTAATCGTGTCGCGGGGTAGTCGGAGAGGCCCGAGCAGAGTTTGAAGGGTTCAGACGGACAGACGTAATTTTATAAAGGGTAGGAAACAAAAGAGTTTACTATTTGCACCAAACCAGTCATATACAGCGCGAAATCATAGTGGTCTGACATACAGTCAGCGTGCCGCTGGCATCCAGCGTCCACTCTAGTTCCTCCCCCGTCGAAATATCTGCGCGTCCTACCACTGTCGGCAGGCCGACGCGCTCCGAAGTCGCCACGCGTCTCAAGAGAAAACGAGCCTGGGCGTCGCTGATGCAGTTGCTGAACTTCGTGGTCATCGGCCTTTCGACAGTGGTGTGCCCGTCTGCCAGAGACGCCGCGAAAACTCCCAGCAGGGCATGGCCGCTGCGGCGGAAATCCAACGAAGTCGTGTTTGTGATTGTGCGCATTAGGTGATCCATCTCATCCTTGGAGCAAGTATCGACGCCGATTATCAAGTCACGCACGAGCGACAAGAGCTGCCCACCGTGAAATAACACCGGCTCGAGGGATGCGTCGAAACTAAGGATGATTGATAAGGATTCAAGGCCTGGGGCGGATATCATTCCGAGTAACGCCGCGTTCCCATCATCCTCGTACGCGACGGTTAAGCAAGAGAGCTTCGGTAGGTGGACGGGCCCTTGTACAACCTCGGGGTAAGTGCAATCTATGCCGTCGATTTCCAAGACCTCCAGGTCTCTTGTGGCCAGCAATACGACGCGTATCCCATCCCACGGAGGCCTGCCAATGGTGCTCGTGACATTTCGCAGAATCAACGAGGTGAGGTTGCGATACGCTTCGAACGCTCCGCAAGCTCCGACGCCATCCAGAGTCAATGCACGCAGCGAACAGCACTGCTCGAATAGGTCACGTCTGGCGACGAAAGGCGCGCCAGCTATGTGCGCAAGGATACTCGCGTTGGTGATGTTCTGTGTGTCCGCGACGGTAAGGCTGGATGTTAAGGACATCCAGTGAGCCACATCGGTGCACACGACGTTCAGGGTCGTCACGCGCGGCCATGCGGGTTCCAAGGTAGGCAGGACGCGAGCTATGAGGTTGTCGATGGATTTACTCCGCACGTCGACGTGCGTCGTTTTGCTTTCGTCCATGTAAATGCGACTGTAGAACTGCGTGTCCAGGAGCAAATTTAGGTCCGCAAACGCTGACCGCTCGAGGCAAAAGACAACGTATGATAGGCTGGTAAAGCGGTGGATGGCGATATTATTCCACACCAAGGGGTTGCTGTACGACAAGGCCTTCCAGTCGCGGCACACAAGCGCAGCCACGCCTCGGTCTCGAGCGACGTGCTGCCAGCGAGATCCTGGAGCCAGAATAAAGGCTGTTAAAATGGAATCGATAATATCGCGGGTGTCCATGTCGATAAGTGAGTGGTACCGATTGAATTTATGGAAGGCCTGTAGACTCGGTTAATCTACAGCTGGATGAATATAACCCCGCGAACTGGCTAACAACAGCGGGATCAAAGTTAGTATCACAAGCCTGCGTAGAAATCAGAGCCTGAAAAAATCCACCAACGACTGTACGACGCCATGGATGCACCAATGACGAACGCCATGAGCGTCCGGCAGCCAGCGCTCATGTCTTTAGCAACGTGTTTCATCACTTTCACCAAGGAGCAGGTGCTCGAAATAATAGGGCCGATAGCTACCATTCCCCGCGCTGCGAAACGGAACCTCGGCGTGTTATTCCAGACGTTGGAAACGTTCCCTGAGCATACTAAAGTTCTGTTCAGAAATGCTGCGTTATGCAGGACCGGCACCAAGAGGAAGGCAAAAGACGGGGGCGCAGGCGGTCGCAAGAAGCGGCGAGTCGAGCATGACCCACCTGCTGCTGAAGAGCCGTACCTTGCTATGGATGTAGATGTGCCGCAGGACATCATAGAAGGTCCTTTCTTTGCTGCGCCAACTGAAGAAACGCAAAGGGGATGTATTGAAAGGTAGTGAGCCCTGTCTTGGTACACAAATCTGCGTGAATTAAACCGCACACAGGGCCATCGACCGAACGGGCAACAAAGCAATGATGAAGCACATATGCATGGCCTGCGGGAGACGCCTCTTCGCGCATTTGATGCTCCCCATGGAAGTGCATGCGATCCCTAACAAGCGACACCTCGTACCCTTTGAAGCGCATCCTGCGCACAATCTAACGCAGAGCCTGCTACTGCACGAGGACGCCCTGGAAGCCGGGGAAACTTTCCTTTGCATAGAATGCAAACATAAACTCAGCCTGGATGAACGCCCACGCTATGCTCTGTCCAATGGGATGTGGATTGGGCCGAGACCTTTCGAACTCAAGATTCTTACACTCCCTGAACGTCTCCTGATTGCGCTGTACTTCCCCGCTGCTTACGTGGTGAAACTCTACCCCAAAGTTGCAGGAGCCAGGTTCTGGGATAAGCGAGCCATGAACAGTGGCCTCAAAGGAAATGTCTCTACGTACAGGCTCAATACCGCGCAGGTTGTCGACTTGGTGAGCGGTGGCTACAGGACCATGCCGCCTTCACCTAGTGTACTTGCGGCAACTATTGGTGTTACATTCGTGGGCCGGACAGACAGACCTCTGACTGTGTTGCCCGATTTCTTTCGTGTACGGCGTCAACGTGTGTTTGCGGCGCTCCTGTGGCTCAAGGCTCATAATGGCTTGTATCGCGACATTATTATATCTCAGGAACAACTCCTTCTGCTGCCCGAGGACGCGGTGCCCGACGAGATCATGATGAACACCAGGATATCGGACGACGTGAGCGTGCTGGAGAGGGAGCATGAGGGATACGTCCCACTGGATGTAGCTGAGGAGGAAAACTGGCACCAGCCAGACCGAGACTGTAAGTTCTTTTGCATCCACATTGCAATATGGGCGTGTTTCTGACCACATCCTGTATAGTCAGCATGCTCGGCGCTGCGTCTGGCGTGAATCCCGTGGAAGACGAACCTGCGGACGATCAATCAGGTGGGTTGACCAGCGCAGCGCCTTACCTTGTTAGCTGATCCATAAAAGGCCCAGCCCCGTTTCCACTGCAGATGCATGGCGTGGTAGATGTGCACGCAGAAGGCGTTCCCGAGCGCGATGTTTATGCACACGGATACGCAAACCTCGCAACACAAGGCACGTCCGAAGGGAACTTCAAAATCCGCAGGGGCACTGCATTTGTGAACGAGTATGCTCGCCTGGACGAGCATGGGCAGCGGTTTGACGGTGGTCCCGCCAATGCTAATCATATGCTAGGTGCATTCCCTGTCTTGTTTCCGTATGGGAAGGGCGGTTTAGAGGTGAAGCGCGACGTGGACGTGCCGTACGAGGCCCATGTTTGTTGGGCTCTGCAATACTCCGACGGGCGCTTCCGCAAGGACTTGTACTTCATGTTCCAAGCGTTCGGCGTTATCCAAAAAAGAGACGTTTGCAGATCGTCGGGGCTGCAGATCAAGCGCTCGTCATTCATGGCCAATCAGGTGGCTTTTCTCAAGTTGCAGCCTCGGGACCTCATACAAGCCAGCGCAGAGGAGACTCGGCGGGTGCCATACTCCAATCCTGTCGTGCGGAAACTCAGGAAGCATTTGACTTCTCTCCGCGCGCGCGTTATGGGCACGGACGAGTCGCGCATCGCCGTACGCTCTCAGATTTGGGGAATGAACCTACGGTTCAATCCACCTAGCATTTGGGCCACCCTCAACCTCGCCGACACAAGTGATCCCATCGCCCAGGTTCTGGCCGGACAGCAGATCGATCTGGACAGTTTCATTGCGACAGCAGGACCGGATCGCGCAGCTCGTGCCATTAACGTAGCGTCGGACCCTTTCGCTGCAGCAGAGTTTTTCCATACGGTGGTAAACATCTTGCTCGAAGAGGTGTTTGGGATCAAGAAGAGCACGAAGGGTAAATTTGTGCGCAAAGCCGGTGTACTGGGCCTCGTCAATGGCTACATTGGCACCGTAGAAGCCCAGGGCAGGGGCACCTTACACCTGCACATTCTATTTTGGCTTGTAGGGGCAGTGACAGCGGCTGCCATGCAGGCCGCGCTGCAGAGCGATAGTTTCAGAGAAAAGATCCTTCTGTACATCAAGCAAACGGTCAGGGCGGACATCAAAGGAACCGACGCTCAGGCAGTGCTCACCATGCCCAAAAAATCTGCCGTGGCGTACTCGCGTCCCGAGGATCCGCGCAATGACAATTACGAATTGCGCCGGCACCTCGCAGAAGCCTCAGTGGCACGGGCAGTGCAGTTTCATGATTGTAAACTGGCGACGTGCTTGGTGAATAAAAAGGGGCGCTTGGTGTGCAAACGTCGAGCACCTTTTGTCCTGTCCACAGAAGATTGGGTGCTTCCCTCCGGTGAATGGGGACCAAGAAGAGTTTGCAGTCGTCTCAACTCCTGGAATCCGGCCGTGCTCCAAATTGTCCGCGCCAACCAAGACATCAAGATCATAACCAATGGGCACGAGACCAAAGATATCGCGTTCTACATTACCCTCTACATCGCAAAAAAGCAAATCCAGTCCGCGAATGCCTCGGCGTTATTGGCGAAGAGCCTAGCATTTCATAAAAAGATGAATGCACGAAACCTTACCTGCCGGGACGTCAACAGAAGGATGTTGCAACAGTGCGCCAATACACTCAGCAGGCAACATGAGTTTAGCGGGCCGGAAGTGGTGTCGTACCTGATGGGCTGGGGCGACAGATTCATCTCCCACACGTTTGTTCCAATTTATTGGGACGAAATCACTACCGGTCTCAAACGAGTCTTCCCGCATCTTGAGAGGAAAAAGTGAGTGTCCATTCCACGATCATCATGCGCCGTGGGATTCTCAATGTCGACGTAGCACTGTACAGCGTGTGGCGCAAAGTCTGGGAGAGGGCACAGCGGAGCACGCCACTCCACTGTCGGAGGTACGAGCCTGCAGCTGGTTGCAATCAGACACTAATAGCGCGCTTCAGGCGACGATTCGCTTGCAGGTCCGCGACGGCGTATTCGTTTTGAAAGACCAATTGAAGGAATACTCTGATCGAGGCCGCGAGCTCGAGAGCATGAATTTATACGACTATTACATGCAGACCTACCACGGAAATTTCCTTCAAACGCGTGCCAACGATGGCGACGACTCGGGCGACGAAGAGCCGCAAGGGGATGCTCCACAGACGACAAGGGGCGCCGGACGCCCCGCTAGTCATCGCGTAGCTTATCTTCCGGAATCCAAGAGGAAGGGCTGTCGTATAATTCGAGGCGCGAACTACGAGACCGTCCTCCAGTTTGTTGGGACGTGGTTTCCGAGAGCGGACGCGGGGGACATCTATTTCGCATCCATGCTTGCCCTCCTCAAGCCTTGGCGGGATCTGCGCGGACTGAAGGACACGCTGCAGTCTTTCCAGGAGGCGTTTGAAGCACTGATGGAAGGCGCGTCCCAGATAGTCAAGACCGTGGTTGCAAACGTAGCCTACTATCACGAGTGCTCCGACAGCTCCAAGCGCCAGAAAGACACTGTTCTAGCTGCCACAAGGCGTGGTGGACGTTAACTGACTACATCTGCCGAGACCAGGAGCTGGAAGAGGTCAACAATCTTCAGTTGGAACTGACTGAAGACGACGTACAACTAGCACGGGATAACCGTCATGCATTCAGGGACGTCCTGTACGGTGAGCATGCCATGAACATTGCCAAGGACATTGGCATCTTTGACGATGGTCCCCTCGAGTTTCACGACGATCCACAGGACCAAGCAACCCTGGAGGAGATGATAAAGTACGCCGAGTGGGGCCGGAAGGTGTCGTCGATGACACGACAGGACCACCTAAAGCTGAGCAACACGGTAGACGTGCCTAGTTTGGGAGAAGTTACTGCAGGTGCTGCGGAGCCCGTGGAAGCTGCAGTGCTCCCAGACCTTTCAATGGATACGCCCTTCACACGGACCGCAGAGCAGCAAAAGGCCGTGGATATCCTGAATGTCGAACAACGCCGCGCGCACGACATTATCGAGACGCATCTGAAACGGACACTTGCGGGAGTCAAGCAAGACCAGCTGTTAATGATAGTGCGCGGAGAGGGAGGGACAGGCAAAACGGTCCTACTCAACGCGATCGCTCACACTTTCGATCACCTGCGAGCAAGCACCGCTCTGGCTAAAACAGCGACGACCGGTGTCGCTGCGAGCTTGGTTGGCGGTCAGACTCTCCACGCCTGGGCAGGCATCAAAATTCGCGAGCCGCAACAAAAAGCTGTGTCCGATAAGGCGAGTACACCAGCCAGCGTGGAGAAGCGCAAGCGCAACATCATTCCGGCGTCCTACCTGGACATTGACGAATGCTCCATGCTAACGAAGGAGACACTGGCAAAGCTGTCTAAGATTGTGGGCGAGGTGCGAGACGCCGCGGACATCGGTGATCCCTCTCGGCCGTTTGGGGGGTTGAACGTAATTCTGTTCGGCGACTTCCACCAGTTTCCACCTGTCGCTGATACAACGGGTGCACTCTATTGCCCCAAGGGTACGAAACCCCTGGCTCAACTCGGACTGGAGATCTTTCACCAGTTCACAACAGTCGTGACATTAACAGAGCAAATAAGGGTCACTGATTTGCCGTGGACCTCCTTCTTACGGCGGCTGCGGCAAGGCGCATGCCACGAGCAGGACATGGATATGCTGCGCACGCTGCTTGTCACCGAGGCCGGAGCAGACAAGCCGGCTTGGGATCAGGAACCTTGGTGCAATGCCGTTCTGGTCACTCCCCGTCACTCTGTGCGCGAGAGATGGAATACTGCCGCTCTCCGAAGGCACTGCAGAAGAACCTGGCCGGAGGATGTACGTTTGCGAAGCGGAAGACACGCTGGGTCGCGAGGAAAGCGAATTGGATTTGGAGCAGAGGATTCTCGTCGCCGGCATGACCCAGGTACGCACTGGAAAATTGGCGGAGAGGGTAGAATTGGCGGTAGGGATGCGGGCCATGGTCATGACCAACATAGCCACAGAGGCCGACTTGGCGAACGGAACTCGGGGTGAAATCATTGACTTTAAACTGGACCCACGCGAGCCCAAGGATGCATGCGTAGACCCGGATACAGGAGCGATCATGCTGAAGTACCCACCCGTGGTGGTGTTTTTCAAGCCTGACAAGAGTTCGTTTCCCCCGTTCGAAGGGCTTCCACCGGGCGTACTGCCAATAGTACCCTCGAAGATGGCGTTCTACATCCAGACGTCTGACGGCCGTAAACACCGGGTGCACAGGCATCAACTCGCTATGACGCCGGCGTATGCATTCACGGATTACAAGTCGCAAGGGCAGACGCTGGAGTACGTGTTCATCGACTTGGAGCCCCCCCCTCAGCACGGCCTCACACCCTTCAGCGCATATGTAGCTCTATCGAGGAGCAGGGGCCGGGATCGCATTCGGCTGTTGAGAGGGTTCGACGTGAGCCTGTTCACGACACATCCTTCGGAGGACCTTGCCAGAGAAGATGCTAGGTTAGACGCTTTGACAATCGCTACACGAGAAGGCATGGTGGACGAGGTGACAATCGTATGATAGCGCGTTGGTTTAGACTTGAAGTAGTGGATGGAAAAATGAAGAACCCGCCGAGTCGGATGAGATCAGAACATTTTCGTGCCTTTGGGCTGGTGTCGAGTGATATTGAGGTGCCTTAGCGTTGAATACGGGGCCATGGAGAATACAGGCTACAGCCCAATATACAATGCAGATAAACCGAAGTCGTAGCAGCTGAAGCTGACTTAAAACCATGCACGCCATTTGTGCTTAGTCATACTTGTCTGCGATCCACCGACTCTCATGTTCATCTCCGCTACGACTAGCTACGGTCTACGGGGAAAGAGTTTGAACCCGTCCCGGGCACGGTCTTTCAGCCGTGCCCTGTACTCCTTCAACTCGTCGCGCGTGAGGTCCTGGACAGCCCTGCAGCCTAGGTCGACGTACTGGAAGATCGACGCACCCGTCCACCCTACTATGGACCCCCGCATCCCCATGGATAATAGTTTCGTATTGTAGTGCGTGTAAAGCGCAGATGGGAAGAATATGGGCTGCCCCGCAGCGACCTGGAAGACGAAGCCAAGCTCCCAGATGACTAGCTTGCAATCCTTCTTCGGGTCGAAATCCCCGAATGGAATGACCACGCACAGACCCGGCCCGAGATTCTGAAGGTCGATGTGTGCCATGCACACGGCGCCTCCGGTGCTGGTGGAGTTGACGCTGAAGGATGCGAAGGGTGAGAATGCGGGCTCGGTTCCCACAACGTTCGCAGCCACTGCGTCAACTGCACCCTTGTAGCGTTTATATAGGTCAGGGAACTCGGCCTTCATGATATCTGGGGCCTTGTTAGCCCTGCGACAGGCGTGGACGAACATAACCTACTATAAACGACCTTCCTCACCGGCTCCAAACACTCCTTGAGCATCTTGTAAACGCCAGGCTGCTGCTGAACATCCTTCGACATCCGAGGCTCCTGTGTGTTGTCAGAACGGGTTGGCGATAGCAGAGGCGTGCAACGCACCGCGCATGATCCGCGATGAAGTGAGAAGATGAAGGCGTTGAATCTACCCCTGGCCTGCTTTGGGCCATAAGTTGCGACGGCTTTCTTAACAATCTCCCCAGCCTTGCAGCATGCGTCGTTTATTGCGGGATTTTTGGCTAGGTTTGCGCGATGCACGGTCTTGATGCCATTACTGTCGTATATGCTCACGGCTCCCCTGTAGTTGCGTTAGTACTCGCGGGTAGAAGACTTGCGGCAACACCATACCCATCTCGAAGATCCACCTCAACTAAAGCCCTGCCCGCCCCTTCGCCCCCCTGCCTCGGCCCCGCATACCCTCTCATCCCCTCGGCTCGGCCCTCGATGTTGGTAGGGGCATCAACGGCCCGCGTCTGCGCCATACGCGATGCGAAAAAGGCGTCTTTGCGGTCCGAGCTCCTAGACTTGCGGGTCCGGCCTGTGCTGACGCTTGCACCTGGGGTCTTGCCTTGCTGAAGCAGCGCCCGTGTCTTTAAGCTTTTGCCGTAGACGGTATATGCGGGGCTAAAGGAAGACTGGTGAAGCACGTCCCAGCCAGTGCGTATGCTCGCTCACTCCTGCTTTGGGGGAACCACGCGAATATCCACATTGGACATATCGATATCGACCACGCCGTCGCCGTTCGTGTGAGACGCCAGGTTGCGGAAGGTCTTTACAGTGTCTTCGTCCGGAGCAATGTCGAAGTCTGTGCCGAGGAAATTTGCTCGCTCAAAAATGTTGCTGAGAGATGCGAGGCCCTCCATGGCCGTGGTGGTGGTTTTTCCTAGAGAGCTCTGAGGCACCCGCGGACCCTGATCGGGCACCTACGCGTAACAAAGTTTACTCGAATATAGATGAAGCTATTTTAAAATGAAATGAAGCGTGCTCACGCCAGAGACTCCCATGAGCCGACGTGCTCCCTCTCGCCACCCTGCGCTGGCCTGCTGCCGCAGGAGCTCCTGGTCCACGAAACGGCGCCGGCCATCGCGAGTCGCGACGTCGGGGCCGTCACTCACGTGGTTCTGGGGCCCAGCGAGGGCCGGGCGCGAATGGGGCGCATGGGACGCACCAGGCGCGACTGGGGCGCGCCATTGCGAGGCCAGCGCGTGGCGAAGGGCACCTGGGACGGGCCTTGGGCACCGGGCACGGCCTACGCGCAGCGAGCACCATACGCGTTCGCCAAACGGCGGGGCGTCCGAGCGGAGGCCCGCAGGCTAGGGCACTAGGGCGGGCGGCGTAAGCGTTAGAGGGATGCGCTAGAGGGATGAGCGCTGAGATGGCGTACAGTCGAGGCGGATACGTTGCACGTGATCTATCACTTGCGACGCACGACCGACCAAAATTCTGCCCCTTCTGCGCATATCCCCCCGCACCCCACGCTAGCGTCACCAAGTCGGTATGCGGCCGCTAGTGTCCCTGCTTTTATTCCCTCGGGGACCGAATCGGCAACATCCGTCCGTTTCGTTTACGCCAGCGCCGTCTGCTTCTTTTTCCAGCGTACCAAAGCCACCTCAGCTCAAATTCCGACCCCGCCGTCCTGAATTGGCGCCGCGGCGGGTGGTTCGACGAGCGGGCCCCTGGCCTCGATCACTATGCCCAGTTTCGCTGGCCTCTTGGCATGGGTAAGTTCTGACTTCCCTCGTCTTTCAAAAACGCTGAGCCGTTCGATAGCTCTTACTCTCTTCCTCCTGTTCGCGTTCCTCCACCCGCCGGTTCCCCTCGTTCCCCAAATCCCCCCGGATGAGCCGGGCATGGAGCAGTCGCCGCGGGCGACGCTGAGCTCTTCCCCACTGGCGAGCACCTCAGCCAGCGCGCCATCTGGATTGCCCTCCTCATCGCCCTCAGCTGGGCCTTCCCCGGCCTTGCGGATGCCCTCCCGCCCCACATGGTCTCGATTGCCCTGCATCGCCACGTAGCGGCGGCAGCGGCAGCGGCAATGGTGACGACCAGCCGAGCCACTCATGACCCCGGGCCCGTCGATCGCCGAGTACGAGCCGCCAGCGTCCCCGAAAGACGCTAGTCGCCCGTACATCAGGCACCCGCAGCCCCGCGCGCTCCCTCGTCACTTCTCTCGTATCACGAGCGCGGAACACCTGGCGCAGCAACAGGCGCTAGTTAAGGCGGCGCGCACGCTCACCGCCACATACAGGCGGCCTACCAAAAGGCAGCGGCTCGACGACGAAGGCGATATTTTGGAGCCCGGCGGCGGCTGGACGTACGCTTTCAATACTGTATTGCAACGCGCATATGCTGAACGCTTACCAAGTTATACCGCGGGTGCCTCCACGATTTGACACCCAGCGTCCAGCCCACTATGGCTGTAGCTGCGCCAGCCGCTGGCTCCAGCACCACGCGACCCGAAGGCGCGCCAGTGCGCAAGCACCGTACGCCCAGCCCGGGCTGTAGAACCCGCACAGGCCAGCCATCACCAGCCGCGAAGACCGAGGGCGCCCTTGACAGAGGCGATGCTATGGCGGCGACCACATTTAGCCGGCGCTCGGGGCCTCATCTTCCAACTATCATTGGACGCCGCCGTCAGTCAGCCTGCGCTAGTAGTAAATTTCATGGTGGCCCAGCTTTATGGAATGTGCCCTTAGCGTATTTGTAAAAATCTACTTGCTTTGGCACCGTTTATAACTATCACTATCACAGCTTGGATCGCGGTTGGGATATAGCGCCACGTATGGTAAGTGCGCCGGACCTATGTTTTGTAACCCAATTGCCCACGAACACATCGCTCGCGTCGACGGTGGTCCACGAACGGCGTGCGCCGTGAACACAATTCTCTCTCCGTACCAGCGCCAGCGTCTCCTGCTTCTCAATCTTTTGCAGATACAGCGCCTGCAGAGCGTGCAGTTCAGGCCATGTCATCTTGGGCCCGGGATCAACTGCGGTTTCTGACGGAGCGTATTAGCAGGGCTTTTAGCTGTACGGGTTATACACCTACTGTCAAGATAATCAAGCCTAAGGCAGCCCCGACTTTGTATTTCGACATAGGGTCTTCCAGAAGGCAATACCTGCACCCAAATCGTGTACTGGCGGCCGCGTTGCACAATGGTGAAGCGCATGTTGGCTGTGCGATGCTGCAGCAGTTTCACCTTAGGATCATTGGCACTTATGCTTCCACGGCGCCCGCTGTTGCTTCCGGCGCGTGTTTTCGACTTTGCCGACGGGGCCAATATTGACCCCTGCTCTTTCAAATTCCAGATTCGATGCACGGATCTAAGGTCGGATCGCTGTGCAAGATCTCACTAGAACTGATTCAACCTCAACGTTGCAGGGTCGTCCATCTTGGCTGGACCGCCATATCCTGTAGCCGTCGGGATATTCGTAGCCAATGCAAGGGCGTGTCAAAAACAGTTTTATTCTTGTGCCTGAGCCTAGTCGCTTGCGAATCCGCACGTTTCTTCGTCAATGGAGGCTCCTCTGTGGCCCAACCATATTCAATCTCTTGCTGCCCTTGCAGCCTACCTTCAATCCCCCCGTACGACTAGCTGGAGCGGGGCGTTGTTTGACGTTGACTTTCACCAGCCGGAGCCACTGAGCTACCGTCCGGATATCACGGCATACATGACGGACGATGATTCGCCTTTCAAGGCTGTTGCGTTTGGCCAGGTGCTACGCCGCGTGGTGAGCTATCTCATATTACCGCTGCTGCAGTCCCACAATTAACCAACAATGCAGAGGTTCGCCGATGCCCATCGCACCTTCACTATACACATCGCAGACGACGCGCCGGCCGACTTGAAAAAGCTCTTTCAAGCTCAGATCAAGGTGTTATCTGCTCCTGTGAAAGATGACGACTTCAAGGATATCGACGCCAATCTGGCAAGTTGTGGGCGCACCGTGCATAGCAGCTAATCTGACTTTTGTGCATTGAAGGGCCCTAACGTCAACCCTTGTACGGACGCCCACCGGATAAGCGGCGTGGGCTCGACCATCGATGTTCACACAGACCATGATGGAACCCGGCTTTGCGTCTTGCATACATACCCAGAAGCCAACGGCCCACCCATCCTATCCACGCCGCGTGCGGCCGCAGCTGCTTGGCCATTGAATGTAGGGGATTGGGTGCTTTTCGAAGCCTCTTTGCACAAGCGAGAGGACATGCTTGGGATGACTCCCAGGGTACGCTCGATATTTTATAACAAATGTATCTACATCTTGACACGCAGCCCAGGACTACGAGCTTCTTGCTAGGCACATCCGCGTGCTTGAGTTCGACCCCATCGACGAACTCGCCACCGCAGCCCATCTCAAGGAAGATCAGCCTAACCCGGTGGCCGGCCCTGCAAGCCCTGTAAAGCTGGAGAACAAGGATCACGACCTGAACGCCGCTCAACCTTCGGGCTCCATTTTGCCCACCGTAGGAGCGTCGCCGAACAGGCCTATGACGCGGAGCGCAACAAAGCGGTCGGCGTCGGCGCTCGACGACCCGGTGGAAAGCAACGAGCAACTGGCAACTCCGAAAAAAAAGATACGGGTGTCCAAATCTGCGCGCATGTCCGCCGGAGAGAAGGGACCAAAGTTCGTCCTGCATCTCTGCCACGCACCTGTACTAATGGATGTTGGCAGAAAGCAGGGCCGGTGATAGTTTTTTGCGATAGCTTGCTTAATTCGTGACCACATGGTATATAACGCGCCTGCGTGCTTTGTCAGTAGTACCTTGAATCAACGGCGTCTGCTGCTTCCACGGTTCGCAATGCTTAGGACCACCTCCGAAATCGACGTGCACGCCAATGTTTTGGACCATATATTTGGCGCGTTGATTTTGCGCGGCGATAACAGCGTATGCATATGTAGGAAAGAAAAGTAATATGGAATTAACGCGAGCGGTGTTTATATGAACAATAAATAAACAAATATATCAGGAGTGTCGTGCTTGCCGATCTTATGTGTGTACGCTACTGTAGGCGGGTATAAGCGTGTTCTTGGGCTGTAATATTGTGAAGTCTCCGAAGCCTAGTCGTCGTCGGAAAAGTCCGATCCTGAGGAAGGCGACGCGACCGGGGTGGGTGGAGCAATATAAGCAGGTGAATGTATGCACAGATGGTTGCCGCATGCCACGCCCGTTCTAAACTCAATGCGGCTGCGGCGAAGCTCTGTAATGTTGGGGTCTTCACCGTGGTCCTCGCCATCCATGCCGCCCCAGGACCAGTGAGCAATGTTTTTGAGGCCATACGCAGTGCGGGTTATGGCGGGGCACACTTCACCGCAAGGGCGGCCCAGATCGTCCGTGTTCGTGTGGATGTTGACGATGTGTGGAAAGAGTATGTGCGGGGCATATGTGGCGGGATCAATGGGCGTGTAAACCCATGGGTGGTTGCCCATGTCCGGCCTGTAACCGTTGACACCCTCCTGGTTAGAGGTCAGGCAAGGGTATGGCGTGATCAAGTGGTGGGATCCGAGAGCGACTTGCTGATGCGTCGCAGGAGCAGAAAAAAAGAGTTCGAATATGGCGGCAGCGACAGAGGTGGTTACTGTGACGAATAAACCCTGGAAGAAACAAAGCAAATAGATGAGATGCCCCGTCACGCGTGAGGCTGAATTATACACACAGGCCTATCTGGGTGCTCGAACTGCAGGTAACGGGCGCCAGCGTTGCCATACGCGCCACTGCATCGCCTGTCCGTCATGATAGCGAAGTCGCAGTCCTGGACCATGAATTCGATCCAGTCCTTGCGCGATTCGTACGACGTGATAATGTTGAGGTTGGTCCGGAGTTCAGGGTCCCCAAGGACGGCGGATACGGCCAGCGCAACTGATCCTACGATCCAACTCTGGGTGGTGCGCAAAATGTGGAAGAAGCGTGTGAGCTGAGACGGTCCCAGGGTGGATCCAGTGGCCGGGCAGGTGAAGAAAGGTGATGTGTATCGAGAGACACGACCTTTTATGTATCTCTCGCGCACTGCGTGCGTGAAGTGGCTTGCCTGGTCGTATTTAGCGATGCCCTTGGTGTATTGCAGCAAACACACCTGCGAGAACTGGACCAGCTCGATAAGTGTCAAATACACTATCATGTTACCGACCACATCGTAATTGCCCCAAAAGGCGTCTTCGGCTGGGGTCGCCCGGGGGAGAGTGCGACGATGAACAGAGCGGGTGGAGCGCCGCATGAAAGAAGAGTGAGGGGATGGAAAACCAAGCTGATGCGCCCTATTTATCGGAGGCATCAGGGACTCCTTCGCTTACATGCCTTGCGACGAGAGCATCGTCGGAATTCTCGATCTGGAACAACCGATCCAATAAAGGTGCCGCTTTGGGAAACCGCTTAACCAAGCTGAACTTAGCGTCTGGATAAACAAAAAAATCATATGCTTTCCTTTTTGGCTGATACAAAGCAACTAAGTACTAGAGACGAGCACATGCATGTTTATGTGAATTAATCGTCATGGCCTCCCAGATCTTCACGGTGGGCAAGTAGCTCGTGGCGGAAGAAACTGCGGATGGTGTGAATAACGGCTGGGTATGCAATGCGCAAAAAGCACATACTGAATCAAGATGGCCTCGACGAGCTCGTTGGCGCCCTCTGTGATGTTCACGATAGGATTCCCAGGTTGAATGCCGTGACGGAAAATGAGCACGTTGCCGCGCCATGGGTTGGCAAGGCCAGGGACAAGCCTGTTGATGTAAGAGTTCTCTGGATGAATAAATCCACCTCGGGTCCGCTGGCTCGTGAACACGATGGTATAGGTGTATCGCATCTGTGTCGCCTCCTCCGGGTGCATATGCTTCACGTGCACGCTGTGAACCCCCAGATCCGTCACTGCAGTGCCTCTCCCGCGGCCACAGTCCATCCATAGACGGGTGTCCATGTCATACACGGTGAACGCCCGGCGAAGGCCGCGCTTGATGGGCACTCGTACCCACACGCGCGCAGCGATGCGGTCACCATCTGGTATGAGCCACGCCGTGTGCGTTTTGGTATAACGCTGGCGCATATTTAGCAGCGGTTAAGTTCGCAAGAGGGAAGTAGCTCACGGGAAGAGACTCATTTACCATCTCGCGGATGAAAACGATGTACCTCCACCGCATGGCTGGCACGTTCGTTGAGTGGAATTGGTTGCCGTATCTGAGCATAACACTGGTGACCAGAAAGTAAGAGGAGTGGTGGGCGCGCTCCAGGAAATAACAGTGTGTGCACGATTGATTGCAGCAGCCGTGATTGGTTCGAAGGGATTGTTAGCGGAAGCGCGAACTCGGGCGGCGCACTCAGGCACCCGCCAGGGTCAGGCCAGCTCCGTAACCTTGGGTTGTAGAAGCTGGGTCGGTCAGCATATGGACTAGCAGCGCCCTGTGCTAGCCGATATTGCGTCCGCTATGCTTGTTTGCTGCGATGCGTACATGGTAAAGATGAGCTCGTTAACGTTGATCGCAAAAGGAGATCTGATCTAGAATCTCCCGCAAAAACATAACCAAACATACCTTCGCGCTCTCGAAATACTGGACCGATGAACGCGTTGCACTCTGAACCTCCCCCCCCTCAACGTGTCTTTTGCGGTTTACCTCGCAGTACAAGATGTCTTCTGTCGTTGACTTTCGTAAGTCCCGCCACGCGCGCCGCAATACACAGCACATCTCACCTATACACGCAGACTATCCTCTGCCCCAATTTTGCCCTGGCGACATCCCATTTATTGAGGCAGCCATTGGCGTCGCATTTGAAATTGGCTTCTTTCACATATCAAGCCAGCTCGCGCCGCACGCTACTCCATTGACCGTCGCACCCGTCGTCCTAAATCAAGAGCAGCAGCAGGTGCATGACCACATCCTTCAACACTTGGAGCAGACTCTCCGTTCGAAGGACCCGAAGCCCTTACAGATCATCGTGCGCGGCATGTGTGGCACTGGGAAGACCGCGCTGCTGAACGAGGTTGCTAGGTCTTTCGACAGACTAAGCGCCTCTCGGCGTCTCGCCAAGCTGGCTTGTACTAGCACTGCTGCTGCTCTCATCGAAGGCGATACGCTACACACATGGGCGAAAATCCCTCCGCCTCACTTTCCAGCCACCTTTAAACGACAATCATCCGCTATGGCGCAAAGTCGTGCTGCCAACGTTGAGGGTGTTGAGTACGTCTTTGTTGACGAGTACTCTCGCCTTGGAAAACGGGCGCTCGCACTTTTATCCGACGCGCTGGAGGTGGGGAAGTGGGGAACATCCAACATTATGGAATTCGGCGGCGCGAGTATCGTGCTGTTCGGAGATATTGGGCGTTTTCCTCCCGTGGCTATTTCCGACACACTTTACAGTTCGAGGGAAGTCCGGGAGATCAATGCCACAGGACGTCGGCTTTACCGTTCTTTTGACGTTGTGTTTGACCTGCACGCTCGCCCGGCCTCCCATGACGCTGTTTGGGACACTCTCCTGGCTCATGTGCGGATGGGGAGATGCACTTCATTTGATGTGTCTCTGCTTCGCTCGCTCATACTTTCCTCCACGGATGCTCCTATCTTCGCAGAAGGCCACTGGCGAAACGCGACCTTGATCACGTCTAGACCCACTCTGGTGCGTGCTTGGAATGCACTTGCGGTGGGGAGATACAGCGCCGAAACCAACACCATTATCTACTTCAGTCCAGCGGTCGACGCCATGCACGCTGGTAATGAACTCTCCGACAGCGACAAGATGGCATTAGCAGCTCTGGCGCCTGTGAAGACGGGCCGCCTGCTCTCTCACGTAGAGGTCGTGCTAGGTTTAAATGTCATAGTGACGCTCGCTGGCAGGCAGGTCATGGGCTACGTGTCTGGCGTTGAGATGGATGACAGGGAGCCGGGAGGAAATGCAAATTTGATGGGCCGCACGAAATTCCTGCGATTTCCACTGGCTGCCGTGCTCTTCAGACCCGCAACCGCCGCAAGGGTTACACCACCTATCCGCCTCCAGGCCACGTCCTCGTCGTTCCAGTGGGAGCGGGAGGAGCAACCTGACATCTCAATCCTCCGAAAGCAGTATATGCTTGCGCCCGCCTACGCCGTGGTTGCCTCCAGAATCGAGGGCTGCACTTTTCCCCACGTCATAGCCGACCTTGCAGGAACGCGCCTCACTCGATGCCACTTCTATGCTACTTTATCCGCATCCAACGGTGTCAAGACTATTCGGTTGCTGAGGGACTTCGACGAGAAGGCCATCACCTCGGGCGTTCCCCTGGAACTGAAGGAGCATGAGGAGCGACTTGATATGTTGAGTGGTCTTGGGGGACGCGTTTAATGGAGTATAACAGAATCATATCCACGAACGAGTTATATCCGTGTCTTGTTTCTTCAATATATGCCTTTCGTGCTTTGCTTTCAATATGACGGCGGGCCCCTGGCCCACGATCTATTGT
This sequence comes from Mycena epipterygia, assembly GCA_029281465.1. Classification (NCBI taxonomy): domain Eukaryota; kingdom Fungi; phylum Basidiomycota; class Agaricomycetes; order Agaricales; family Mycenaceae; genus Mycena; species Mycena epipterygia. The sequence goes on along the minus strand of JARJCQ010000066.1, from coordinate 233,149 downwards.
AGTTTTACTGCTTCATCATTACAAGAACCGTGGAGACTGCCAGTGAATTCAGGACGCACGCGTTTCTTGACGCGTGACATGCCACAATGAAGCCAAACACGAGTCTAATCGACAAACCTGTTTCCACCGAAACGCGCGCCGTGGGTCTCCTGCGTGTATACTCACGTTCTGTCGCTGAAGATGCTGCACACCACTCACCAGTGACAGAACATGCCACTATCTACCACCTACACCCTACAGACACAACTGGCGCGCGCAGGTTCTGGAGGTACGTGAAAGTACTTATTCCCCATAAACGCGTGCTCATGCGCCCTCAAGCTGCCTCTCACCCGTGCCCTTGCACAAGCCCACGTGCAAATAATAACGGAGGTTTTCACCGAACTCACGTAGAAAGTATTCGCCTATTCTGCATCGTATTTTATATCGGTATAGCTTACGCTAACGCAGCCTGCCTAGCTAGTTGGAAACACAATTCTGTTCCAGTGGTACGGGTGGTTTCTACCACGTGTCGTTGCCGCCGACACAACCCCGTCTTCAATAGCGTTCGCCAGCTCCCGTTCAAACAACACATCCCTCATTGGCGCCGACTAATGTTGCCGCGACTTCGACTCCAAGTCATTCAAAGTCGAAGTCGCAGCCGACTTAAGTCGAGTCGAGCCGAGTCGGTGCTGCGACTCGGGTTGACTTCCAAGTCGACTCGAGTGACTTCAGGTCGACTTGACGCTCCGAATTCCCCAAAGGTGCGCTGAGTCGTTTGCAGCACAAAAAAAGCAATTTCTTGAATTTTGATGGACCGTGACCTGAGCACGTGACACCCGCGTGACATTTGTCACGTTTCCGTGATTTTTCGCGAAACCGCCGCAAATGAAGCTAGAACCCCCAAAATACCTTGCTGTACAAAATGTGCTCTGGAGTCGACTTATGTCAACTTGAGTCGACTTGGACCTATCGAGTCGAGTTGAGTCGAGTCAAATCCGCGTTCAAGTCGACTTTCGAAGTCGCGACTCGACTTTTCGAGTCGCGGCAACATTAGCGCCGACGTGATGGTGCTTCTACACTGCGGACACGCAAACGTCTGCGCCAAGTTTCGATGGATACAACGGTCGCAATATAGGTGCATGCATAAGGTTCTGGGGGCTTGCTCAGCACCGTCTCTTCAAATCCGTCAACTGTACTTACACAACGGGGTCAACGAAGGTATCGCCGCAGATGCAACATTCGAACAGCAACTGGGCATTGCGCGCGTCCTTTTGCGCCTGCGTTTGAACCGTATCGGCCTGCGCTGCTTGAGCAGGACAGCCGGGCACTTCTGCCTGAACCTCAGAAGAGGAGGGATTATCTAGCAGCGGGTCAGCGCACAACAGCAGGCCTGTGCGGTATGCAGACTCACCTGTTTCTGTACTCTCGGCGAAGGCATCTACATCGATGGGCTCTGACGCTTCCCACTCTTCAACGTTGATAGGTGCGGTAACCTTTCCGGCGCCGGGCGCATAATATCTGACCGATGGCCCATTCCCTATAGATTGCAGGAATAACGGTAGCGAAGGAGGCCGTGCGGGTGGAGGGGTAACTGGGACGGGTAATAGCTCGAAGTAGTGCGTGATGTGCGCCTGATAAACTCGGGCGCGGGGAAAATTCATGGGATAAAATCTTAGGTGAGTCCAATCCTCGGTCTGCTTGTTTATCGAGTAGACCCTCAGTCTTCCGCTGGCACACAGATCGCATGCAATATACTGGCTTCCCGATATAACCACCGCATGAAACATTACCAAGATGGAATGTCTTTCGCGAATCTGGATCTCCCGCTACATCACCAAGATGGAACATCTTTCGAGAATCTGGATCTCCCGCTACATCTAGCTGGGTTACAATGCGGCGGCCCTGACCCTGCCTAACGGCGCCGCCTTCCGGACTGGTGCAGCCTACCACTTGCGGCCGCACCCCGCGCATGTGGTCACTGGAAGCGGTTGTCGACCTCGAGGAAGACTGATGGTGCGACCCTGAGAAGAGGCGCACCTTCCTCATCTCATGCAATTTTCAGTGGTATGTGAGACCCAATCTCGATCCCGCAGTCTGGTTCCTGCCCGGACGCTTTTGCGCTATCGTTGGCGAAATATTTGGCGAAACATCGCAGCCCTGACCGAAACCGCCGTCAAATGTTCCACCGGATATGCGGCGCATGGATGTTGCGAGGCCGATGGGCTCTCCAGCGCTTCAGAGTGCGCGCAAGCTTGCCGATATTGGGCCGTACTCGCGCAAGGTCCCACAAGTTGAATCACAAGGCAATCTGCACAATCCCTGCGAACGGGAGCTTCCTTTGTGAATCAAGATTCAAAACGCAATCTGGCAAAGTCTCGATCGCGTTGTTTTTACCCAGTACGGGGATACAGGGAAAAAAAAAAAATCGAGGCACTTGATACCTGGCTGATGCTAGATTGTTCGTCGATTGGGTTCTCGTCATCTAAGCAACGCCTCATCGCAGCATCTATACACGTGCGCTCTCCTCTGCGAACCTTAAAAACAGCAACAGACGTACGTTCATATCGACCTCTTTATCCCACCCAAAATGTCGGCCCAACCATCTGCTGCTGCCTTCAATGCGAATATATTCGATAACTCCACCGCCTACCACAACCGCCTCTCCCGCTTCCGACAGTACACCGCCGTCGCCGCCGTCATCGGGGCGCATGGCTGGTTTGCGGAAGGAGGCGCCCAAGTGCTGCGCGAACGCGAAATAGGCGTACCCGATCCGGCAGCGCCCGATACGGAGTATGCGTACTTGATCATAACAGGACGAGCCAGGCCTAACAAGTGTTTTGTCGGGCCGACGGGATCATACAACCCCAAGTTCGGCGACCCCCTGTCGAAGGCCAAGTACGGCTTTGTATTGGAGTGTCCTGGTATGTATGTCCATATATTATTGTTCATATACTGACATGCGCCAGACGACGATGTTGTTTTGAAAGCAGCCTGGAACTCCAGCATGGATCATCTCAAAATTATCGAGAAGGACGTCTGCCCTGGCAACTCGCTCTACTTCTTCGACGACACCAACGGCGTTAAGGGCGTCCGTTTCACAAAGCCGGTTTTCGAAAAAAAAAGCGATGTGCCGCGTACGTTCACCATGTCGTTCTCAACTTCTTACTCCCTCTGACTTTGTGTCGACAGCTCTCACTGATACTGCCAGGTGGCCCGTGGGGAGTCAGAATCTCGAGCGCCTGAAGGAGACCGCTGTTACCCACGACGTTCAGCCCTTTCCCCTGTATAACGAACAGGGTCACCTGGTACCACCTACGGAGGTAGAGCGTGCGCTCCCTGGATGTCTGGTTCAAGTGACATTCACGTTGACTTACCATAGTTTCCCAAGGGAGGGCAGGATAGTGGAGTCATTGAGCGGTGAGCATCATTTGCATTGCTTGCTTGGACTGTACATTGATAACGCCGAACAGGTAAGGTCGTTCAAGCTCTTGTTCTGCGCAAAGGCCGTGCGAAACCCCCCACGCCATACAATGGCAGAGGGATCTACATGCCTGCACCGTCGCTTGAGCTCCCCGGTGCCTCCACCCCGAATCCTCCCGTTCTCTCCCAATCGCCCTCAACGCCTGTCCGCTTCGCTACTCATCTACAGCCCGAAACCTCCCCGTACGGCGCCCACCCCTTCGTCTTCGCTCACCCTGCTGGAGGCCAGGGTTTCGCCCCCGCAGCAGCAGAACTACACACCGTACCAGCTGTCAGGCATGCCCAGCCCCCGAACCCGCCTGCCACGCCGCCTCCGTTCGGTGCCCATTTAACACCCGAGACGTCACCTTACGGATCGCACCCATTTGTTTTTGCGCACACCGTTTCCCCCGGCATCCACCCCCCTCTTTTCGGAGTCTCGCACCCATCTAACCGCCCTTTGGGCTCTGTTTCGTCGCCGGCCAGTCTACCAACGACACCTTTGCGCAACGGGACACACCCACCCCTGTTCGGACCCAACTTCCATCATTCACCAACGTCGACTCCGCCAAGGCCAATTACACCCCGTCACATGGGCACACACCCTCCACTCTTCCCGTACACACCTCCTACGCCAACCCCAATTGGAACGCGAGTCACCCATCCGCTCCTTACCCCTGCACCGCCACAGGTTGCTCAAGGCGGAACACATCCGCCGTTGTTTGGACCGCCACTGCGGTACGACGCACCTCGCCGGCCATCTACTCCCCTGTTCTTACCCGGCACGCCGTCGCCCGTTGAAAACCGTAACGCTCAATCAAATTCTGCCTCACGCGTCGCCTCCAGCAGACCAGAGGAGCGTTCACCCTTCATCGCCGCCTTCGTGGAACGACCATTGCACGGTTCCAATGCAGCCGCCGCTTCCTGGGAATCACCAGGTGAACTCTGCAGCTCTTACTCCGAACACTCTTGCTGACGCCTTGGATAGACGGCTACCATGGTGCCGCTGAACGTAGCCCAGGCTTTGTGCCTGCTGGCGTGTCCCCTTTCGGCCAAGGGGGCAACATCGGTTCTATACCTCACATCGTGCGTCCTACGACCCCGGGTAAGATCATTTTGTCTCTTGTAATGCGGAGCTCTTATAGTGGTATGCTTTTCCAGCACAACCGCCCGGGATCTCTGCTTTTGCCCACAGTGGAGTCCTGAGGGCCGCCACCAATAGCCCAGGCTATTTCCCGCAATGTAAGTTTTGCTGCCCACATGTAATCGCACGCTTTAACGCATTATAGCGCCGTCCGTCGCCCGTGGAGCGATTCACCCAGCTGCGGGTACTTTCCTCCCTTTGGAAGCATCCCCTTTCCCCGCAACATTCGGAGGTCCCGCTCACGCCATGGGACTATACCCTGAAACACCTGGTCGCACCTGAAACACCGCTCCTCCTCTGTTGGTTTCGGAGCCCGCCCATTCCTCGCCGGGGCCTTCTGTGCCTCTCGTCGACGGTGGTTCTGCTGCTCCGGCGACTCTGACCATGACGCCTGCCGACGCCATGCGCGGCTCTCCTCACCCTGCATTCAGACCAACGTTTGACGAACCCGCTATGACGTCGACAGGCCCGCCGCAGGCGTATCTGCCCCCCGCACAGACCGTTATGTGGGGCGATTTCCACGAGGCGGCAGCTCAGATGCCGCTGTCACCCAGCGGGCTCCGGTACGACCACCCTCAAGCCTCCGAGTTCGACGACTTCATCGTTGACGACATGGACGACACGCCTGAGACAGAGGGAGAGGGAGATGACACCGCGGATGCTAATGACGAGTCCACTTTGGACTTCTACAGGCGGGTTCGCGAGGCAGCCAAAGGGAAACGCAAGGTCACATTTGACGACGACGCCACAACCTCACGCAAGGCTCGCCGTCTTGCGCCCCAAAGCTCGGGTACGTCGACATTCCTATCTCGCCAAGCCCCGGCTGATCCATCTCAGATGATGAATCAGACGACACCCACACACGTAGCCTTGCCTTTACGGGGGGACGAGGAAAGAGGTAACACTCAGTAGCTTACTGTACTGTCATAATTCTGTTATTTTGCAACAACAAGCGCGATTTCCCGATCTGCATTCCGAACAAAGCGCCTATGTTGAAAGGCGCGTGCGTGCTACCTACATAAATTCGAAATCTGTATAATGTTGCCGCACACAGACCTAGTATTCCCATATTACTTCTTCACAATCTTCCGAATGAGCGGCCGAGGAGGCGATCTCCTTGTAACATACGACGATATGTAGAAGCTTATGTCGTGCATTGCGGCTCCCAGAGGCTATATAAGTGACCCCCGGTTTGAGGGCGGAGCTGCTCACCGATAGGAGCATTGTCACCGGCAGCGGGCTGGTCAGCACCAGGAGTGTCGCCTGAGCTATAATGCATTTGATCCACTAATGGCTATATCAGTGACCGCCAGTTTGTGGGCGGGCGTGCTCACCGACAAAAAGATCGCCAGTAACACGCTCGAGCGGAGGAGGATTGTCCGTAGTGTCCATACGACGTGGAGGAACGAGCGGGCGGTCTAACAGGATGAAACACTATGGCGATCAAGGACAATCTGTTAATAAGTAATGTTGGAAGACGTGACCGCAATAACCGAGTGATCCTGAACGACTGTCTTAAGAAAACGGCTCATAGAAAGCTAGAGAGGCTGAAACGAGCGTAGACGCGACAATGTATATTTAATAGATCGCGTATTTGTGAACCAACACCAACGGGGGCGAGGTTGCAGGCGGCGTCAGCCGACACCTAGTACTGAGACGGCCCTGCAATTGCCAACGCCGCCTTCGCGTTGAAGATGCCTGCATCTCCTCTGCCTTCTCCCATGGCCTTCAGCAACAACAGGTCGCCGATGTCTTCTATATTCAAGAAAAAGAGCGCGTCGGCATTGGCGCCGAAAACTGCGGCATCGTATCTGTCCGCCTTGTCCGAAGCCGACGCCCGTCGTCTTCGGGCCCACGCGCCAACCGCGACACCGGCACTCTCGCTCTCCTCATCAGTCACCTCCAACTCGGAGGAGTCCGTTCTGCACGAGCACGAGGAGTATGGCGCCGTTGGGCTCGAAATCCCGCTGCGGCCCCCTACATCGGAGCAGGTTTTCACCACCGTGCACTCTGAGTTTGGACATTGCGCCAATAACGAGTATCGATATGTCTCCAAGCACGACCCGGAACACACGCCTCTTAAACACGTCGAACAAGACCCGCCGTACTACATTGTCCTCTCGACATATATCAGGTTCGTCGACCCAGCTTCCCATCGGACACGCATTTAATCGAGCTTCAGTTTCCTCATCTTGATCTGCCTGGGCCACATCCGAGACTTTTTTGGCAAACGGTTTTACCCCCGCGATTTTGCGCATGTTATGCCGTCCGATGTAAGGGCATCTCTCATCCTTCACCATGTAGTCTGATGCATTGCAGGGCTATGCGGCGCTGAACTCGGACTTTGACTCGTTCTATACGAGGTGAGTAAAGCTCTCCCTCAGACAAGAGCTTGAGCTGAACTTGCAAAAAAAAAGGCGGTTAAAGCAGCGGATGAACGAGTGCTTCGGTCAGCCGATAACCGGTGTTGCGGGCCGCACGACCCTGCTGCTGGACCGCTACTCCCCGGACTACAACGCTACGCAGGTCTTCACCGGCACCCGGACCCGCGTTCTCAACATCTCGTCGTACAACTACCTCGGCTTTGCTCAGGCCAAGGGTGGGTGCGCGGACGCCGTTGAGGAGTCCATCCGTCGGTACGGCGTCTCGTCGGCTGGATCGCTCCTCACGGGAGGTAAAACGGATCTCCACACTCAGGCAGAGGCCCTTGTCGCGCGTTTCGTGGGCCAAGAGGACGCGCTCATCAGCTCGATGGGGTTCGCCACCAACTCGGCGTACATCCCCGCCCTCGTCGGCAAGGGCTGTCTGGTCATTTCCGACGAGCTGAACCACGCGAGCATACGCTTCGGTATACGTCTGAGCGGAGCGAACGTGCGGGTGTTCAAGCACAATGATACCACCGAGCTTGAGAGCTTGTTGCGGGAAGTGATCAGTCAAGGGCAGCCGAAGACGCACCGGCCATGGAAAAAGATTCTCGTTATTGTCGAGGGCATCTTCAGCATGGAAGGCACACTCGTGGACCTACCTCGAGTGCTGGAACTGAAGAAAAAATACAAGGTACGTGAATTGATATTACTCTGCCCTCCCTGTCTGACCTTTCACGTCCAGTTTTACCTCTTCATAGATGAGGCGCACTCTATTGGTGCCCTGGGCCCGAATGGTCGCGGTATCGCTGATTATTTCAATATTGATCCTCGCAAAATAGACATTCTCATGGGAACCTTCACCAAATCGTTCGGCGCGGCTGGGGGCTACATCGCTGGCAACAAGGCTCTCATCGACCGCCTCCGCGTACACGGCTACCTCGGAGCCTATGGGGAAGCGATGACGCCGCCTGTACTGATGCAAGTCGTTTCCAGCATGGCAAGCATCATGGGTATTGCCCCACCGCCCCTCTCGTCCGGCTCCTCCTCTTCCACCCTGCGGCTCGGAAGCTCCGCCGTCGACGTCGTCGACGTACACCCCGGCCCCGCCCCGCAGGCGCTCGTGCCCTCGTGGCTTACGCTCGACCCCAGCCTCTCCTCCGGCGTCGAGGGCCGCACGCGGCTCCGCCGCCTCGCATTCAACTCGCGCTACCTCAACCGCGGGCTGGCGAAGCTCGGGTTCATCCTCTACGGCAGTCCCGCGTCGCCCATCGTGCCCCTCCTGCTCTTCAATCCGGGCAAGATGAACATGTTCCACCGGCTGATGAAGGACTACGCCACGCCCATCATTGTCGTCGTAGTAACGTACCCCGCGTGTGCGTTGATGACGGCGCGCGTGCGCTTCTGCGTGAGTGCGTCGCACACCAAGGAGGACATTGACACGGTGCTCCGCGCGTGTGATGAGATTGGGGACGTGCTGGATTTGAAGCACGGGCTGCCAAAGGCGGAGCGCTGGGGAATCGACGAGGTCTGTACGCGGGCTGTAGAGTTGGCTAACCTTTAGAGGAGTTTACATACTTATTATTTTAATATCATAATACACGCTGCCGAGTGCCTTGCAGTCTATTGAAGTCCTCTGTTCTATTTGCACAAGCTATCGACCCGCCGAAGGGACGGACGCGAGCGCAGCGAGTCGGCCGTGCCGAAGGCACGGGTTGTTTGCATCTCTTTGGCTTGACTCGCGTCGGTCCCGTGCAAGTCCCGTGTCGCATTACATAAGCTCTAGCCATGTATAAAATACTCGAATTGCATTTTTTGCTCTTTGTGTCTGCCCAACCATCGGAGCGTTAGCCTCGGCGCAGACGTTCGCTCGTCTGGTGACGTTTTCTTCAAGGTTGGCAGAGCGAGGCGTCTTTCGGGACGCTCACGAGAACCAGCATCGCGCTCCCGTTTGTCTTCGTCTTCAAGTCCGTTTCGGCGTCGATCTGGAGGCGGGGGCTCGCAATGGGTGCGCGGTGCGGCGTCATATTCCTGTACCTGCCGCGGTGTCGCTATGCGGCTCTCGCGGTCTGGTCAAACCATGATGCATATATTTTTCTGCGCGACGCATATGTAGTACTGGCAGTTGTATCTTAGTCTACGATTCAAAAACCCTAATTCTATTTCGTGGTTGGCAATCCTATCTGCGTATGAAAGCGCCAGACCGCGCAGCTGAAACCTTACTGAGACCACTTGAAAAAGAAAAAAACTCTGAAGGGATGTTGAAATGTCGGATTCTTCCGCCGTTATTTGGTAGTATCTTTCAATCCAAACACTAATTTTCGCGTTTTAGATTTCATGTCGCTCCCCAGCTCCGTCGCAGGTTTCGCGATTCTGCCAGTCTCGTACGCGGGAGGCTCCACCCACTATATCTACGCCCGCTCCCATGCCGGATCCAAGAAAAACTCGTCCCAGGGACTGCCAGACGGACGGACACTATTCCTCGTGAATATACCTCCAGACGCGACAGAACGAGAGCTCGTTCTCTTGTTCAAGACCTGCGGAACTGTGGAAAAGGTTGTCTTCGACTTGGATCCGCAAGAAACAATCGTTGAGCAGGATGACAGCGACGACGGCGACGACGAGGACGAAGACGCGGCGGAAGCGCTGAACGATGAGACGGAGACGCAGCCCCGGAAACGGAGGAGGCTAGGCAACAAACCCCTGCCGCCCAAAGTTATCCCGCTGCCCTCAAAGCCTCTCCGGCGGCTGCGACACACAGGGCGGTCTGCGCATCTCGTATTCCTTGATGCATCCTCGCTGGACCGCGCGCTCGCGCCCCAGCCTAAGACGCGGCCGTGGCCCGCGTCGGAGGAGCCGTCCGGCCTGGCGCACTACGCCGCGCTCCACGACTCCCTCCGGCCACCGCTCGATATCGTGCGCGAGCACGCGGACTCGGCGATGGAGCTGTTCGAGTTTGAGCTGAAGCAGACGAAACAAAAGTCGAAGTACCGCAAGGGGGAGGCGATCGTGGACGAAGACGGGTTCACGCTCGTCACGCGCGGCGGGGCGTACGGACAGACGTTGGGCGGCGGGGTGGGCGTCGCGAGCAAGAAGTTCCAGGAGAACGGGGAGACGCGGGCTCGCAATAAAAAGAAGGAGCCTAAGCAGAAGGCGGGCTTCTATGCGTTCCAAAAAGCCGAGAAACAGCGGAATGGTATGCGTCTTTCAATATGTTTTTGTGAAGATAACTAGCTAACATGATCCGCCAGATTTGATGGAGCTGAAAAAGAATTGGGAAGCGGACAAGGCTAAAGTGGAGAAGCTGAAGGCATCAAGACGATTCAAACCATACTAGGTTACATTGTACATTGGTTGTCTCTTTCATTCTGTGCACTACATTGCCAACGAGGCGAGGACGTCCGGAGAGCGAGGCTCGATGCAGCATCGGAAGTTCATCGCCAGTCTGCGAAAGCAATCAATTGACGGGCGCCATGCGAGATAGACACGAACGTTACGACAGATGTCTTCCATTCAACGGAAGGCTCTACCTCTTTCCCCTCCGCGTCGCGTGCCTTGGATACGTTGAATGCGGCGAGAATATTAGATATCGCTAAGAATAGGGAATCTTCTGCAAGCGCAGCCCCGGGGCAAACTCGCCGTCCGAAACCGAATACGAAGCTGGAAGGGCTGAGAACTCGGACGCCGAGAATAATCAGGGAAGACGTACTCGAACGGATCTGGTTGCGGATTCTCTCCCAGGTGACGCGTGGGGTCGAAAACAGATGGGTTTGGGTACAGCTCGCTGTCATGCGTAATGGCCCTGTTTTCCACGAGCTCAGAGATTGCAAGAATGGCGCAAGCCCACGCATGCGCACCATATGTTCGCGATTATTGTACTGCCCTCTGGGATTCTGGTATCACTTAGAATGGACTTTGCAAGAGTCAAATGTGAAGTGCTCACAGATACCCGTTATATATATCGTCCTTCGTCACCCGATGCTTCAGCCCTAGATACTCAATCTCAGGAAAGTCGCGATGCTGTAAACCTGCAGACACCGACCCAGCGGCGCAACAGGCGCCCAGCGGAGAATCTCCTTGAGCACAGCAGTAACATAGGGGAGCGCCTTCCGGTCGTCGATATTCAAGAGGCGGCCTTGCCCGACGTTCTGCTCGATCTCGGTCTGCGCCCGCGTCTGCACATCGGGATGGAGGGACATCAGCAGGAAGAACGACGCGATGGCGGACGTTGTCTGGACACAGAGTAAGACGGATGGGAATCTGGAATAAAGGGGGGTGTTGACTGACGGTGTGGGCTCCCCCGGTGTAGATCGAGGCCGCGGTCCATTTGAGAATATCCCCCTCCTCTCCCTCGAGGACATGGCCCTCGTCTGGGTGGAAGTATTGAGAGAAGAAGGACTCCGTGTGACTGCCACTCTCCTGCTCGGGTGAGAAAGGTCGACAGATACTGTACAGCAAATGTGGACTGACGATATTTGTTTTCGCCCACTCAAAGGGAACCTTTTCGATAGCGTCGAACAGGGGCTTGTTTTCCAGCACTGTCCGTTTGAACTTGGCAAACGGAAACCACGAGGGCAGAAAGCGCACTGCGCTGCGTTAGCGATTCAGGCAAAAAGTTGTTGGACTCACAGAACGGGAAAGCCTCGATGTAGAAGAACGGTTGAGTTATCGAGGTTATTACGCGAGAACCATCGTCAATCAATTTCACGAAGTAGTCGTCGTTGGTGGACACATTATAGCCGTATGCAACCTGCACGCAGAATAAGCCGACGAGGTGCAGATTTTTTGTATATTATATCACCTTGAGAGCGATAGCTGCGACATACCTAGGCGACGAATAGTGAGGCGGAAAGTCCGGTGGAATAATAGTTATAGACGTGACACACGTTTTGATCAGGATGAGAAACGTATCCGGATTATCAGCGAGTCCTTTGAGCAACACTTTCACCTGCTGTTCTTGCGTCGGGCGATAGGTATGAGTCGCGCGGCGGTTCAGCCCGGACTGGAGCATCTTTCGATACTTGGGAAACCGCGCATCCAGGGATGAGATTTGGAACATGGTCCATTTGCGGCCGGCAAGGTGTCCAAGCATCCAGGATTCAGGCCGGTCAGAGTATATCCCCGAGCGCGAGTCGAGGAGATCCATTGCAACCTTTCCTGAATTCAAAATCATATGTGTCTGATTCAAGATACGGAGCTTCACAATAGGTCCTGTTTCATGTATTTAGGCAATTAATCTCTACACAACTTCAGCACAAAAGGCGAACCGTATTCCCTGGACCATTCTGCGTAGGTGAGCCATGGCTCATTCTTCGGGAGCTGGTGCAGATTCCCCGACAGGAATTTCGGTGGTGGACCTGGAGGGAGCGGTAGCCGTTTCGACAGCAGAAAACGGCGCAGCACCACCGCCGACAGAACAAGCAATACCGCAAGGAGAGACGCATTTATCATGTCGAAGGCCATGCAGAGCTCAGGTAGTCCCGACGCTTCAGCTCAAGAGGTCCGACTCCGCCGCACGTCATTCAATGACCGGGCCGTGAGGATTGAGTTGGGATTGACAGCCTGTGCTCGATTTCCGTAATATTAGGATTAGGAGAGCAAAAAAACCTCAGGCTAAGAGAGAAAGTATTTGCAAGGTATTGCCGGTCGCCAGGTGGTTAAAGCTATAGCTTATGCTTCCAGTAGGAGTTTCGGGAGGAAAGGGTGAGGAACGATAACAGACGCTAACTCAGAACGCAAACTTGCAAAGCTGGCAAAATGACGAAATCCAGACTAGCCTGAGAGAACAGTTACGGATATTCACAAGGAGTCGGAGCACATTTGCTATATGCGGTCAGTGTTCCTGATCAGCGGAGGCGATAAGCTCGTCAAAATCATGAAGGGAGGCATGCAGGCAAATGTCGAACTTAGACAATAGCATGCCAGCACGTGGGCGCGACCGTCGCCCTAGGCTTGACTTTCAAAGAGCCTCTTGCTTTGCGACACAAGTTGCGACAAGTCAATATCTCCCTGCGAACTTGATTATCTGCGTTTTATTCTCTCGGATACATCCGAAGCTTTCGCGTCGGCTAGCCATGCTCTCAGGACCCTTGCAAAGTCCATCGCAATCGGTGTTCTTCTGGGCTCCTCTGGAATTCTCCTGGATATCAGGGTCTGCGTTGTATCTGTCTATCTGTCTGCGCCACTTGGATTGGAATACTTGCTTCTGTCGGGCGACTCGGAGGACCCTAATTTTGCAATCCATGCCATAATCCGGAGAAACTGGTTTCGGTGGGTGGATCTTTCCGCAATGATATTCGAAATGATTTTAAGGTTTGTGTGAGTCGGAGTTTGAGTGGCCGGGACCCGGAGATTGTTTCGGGTAGTGTGTCGGTGACGGCCGTTTTCCCATCGGGACAAGGACAAGGACAAACAAATAATCGATCGCCTTTGCCTCCACCTCCATGTCCTCGTCCTGATATCCCTGCCCACCCTCACTCCCGCCATACCCTCGCCATAAGGATACCGCCTGATGTATGCACTTTTTAAAAACCCCTATCTTCGCGTACTCACTTGTCCCAGAACTCGCGACCCTTATCGGTTTCTTTTTTCCCGCCCTCCACACGCAACGCTCTGCACAATAACGCCCTGAGTACGCTCGAGAACTTCTCGCGACTCGACTCCAGTCCTCCGCAGAGAAATCGCGTCGACTTTGAGTCCTAGATATTCCAATGGCCCTCACGATATCCCCACCCTCGCCTGCCGCGTCTTCAGAGTCCGACGGCTCCTCAAACTCCGTCTCGACAGGCCCCCCGCGCACCCCGGTGCTTTCTGATCTCCCCCTGGCCACTCCCAATCCATCCAATCTCAAGGGCAACGACTCCCAGCCCAGCACCAGCACTCAGAACTCCGCAACTGCTGGAGGCGTCAAGCGCACGACCAAACCCAATCGCCGCGCGAACACGGCCGAGCGCCGTGCCACCCATAATGCCGTCGAGCGCCAGCGGAGAGAGACTCTTAATGGCCGCTTCCTTGTGCGTTACTATGCCCACCTCCCATCTCCGCGCTTCGCTAATTTTTTGCCCCCAGGACCTCGCCGCGCTCCTTCCCAACCTTTCACAGATTCGACGGCCCTCAAAGTCCTCGATTGTCAACTCGAGCATTGCGCACATCAACGCGTCGCGTAGGCACAGAGTCCTCGCCGCTCAACAGCTCCGCCTCCTCAAGAACGAAGCCGACGCACTCCGACACGAGGTCAACGAGTGGCGCATGCGTGCCGGCGTTCCTAGCGTTGAGGAACCTCGCCGCCCCGACGGGTTCGGCGTCATCCTTAGCGGCGAGCTTGAATTTGAGGCGGGTGACATGATGGAGGGCGACGAGGGTGAGGAGGACGACGACTTTGTCCCCGGTAACGGGGGCATGTACGGCGGGAGGCAATACGTCGGGGGGCGAAGTTACGACGAACCGGAGGAGTTCATCCACCTTCAGCAGCAGCAGCAGCCGCAACAGGTCGATCTGATGCCGCAACAGCCTTTCGTTACCCCCGAAGCGCCGCAGCCCATAACCATCGCCATCGGAGCACCACAGCGCCAGTCCCATTCGCCACCGCATTACGCGTCGCCCATGATCGCGAGCCCGACGGCGGGCGCGTTCGATGCCGCGCTGGTGTACGACCAGCACGCGCGCCAGTTGCACCACCACCAGCTTATGCTGCAGCAACACCAGCAGGAGGAGAGCGACAAGTGGGCGTATCAGCAGCAGCAGATGCGCGCGCGGCAGGGTGCTTGGTGAAACTGCACTCGTACTATAGATGCTCACTCCTGCTCCGGTGTCTTCCCCTCCTCCCTCCTCCCCCTCCCCCCCACCTTTCCTGTATTGCACGACCCTCTGATGACACCGTCCTTATTCTTGCTTTCCTCTGCTACCTACTGCTTCTTGCTTCCGGGCTTGGCGCGACGTCGTTCGTTGTTATACCCTCCCCCCCTTCCCGTTGGCCGTATTCCGTGGTGTAAATGTTTAAAAAATAAAATAAAATACAAGAAAATCCGTGTGAGCGACTTTCGGGACCGAAGACGATAGCAGCGGTAATCCGTGATATCTTATTCGAGGGTTTCACGCAATTGGATGGGCCCCACCTTCCATTCCGAACGTTGCCTTGCCGGGCTTTCCCGGTTGCAAAGTGAGTTGGGAGGTACGAGCTGCTAAATCTCATACCCTGCATAATTGTACACATCAAAAAGTTGATCTACCTATATCTCATCCAAAGTAAAAGATATCTACCGCACTTACTTGGCGCAACAAATTCCGCTAAAAGGAAATCAGCGCTATCCTATTCACAGCCGCTTGCCAAGAACTCACCCGAAGCGCAATAACCCGCTCGTCATCGAGGCTCACCCCGCTGTACGCGCCGAACGGGCCCTCGCTGCGCACAGCATGGCACGGCAACCGCGAGCCCACCGCCTCCGCCCAGATGCCGTAGTCCATGAACGGATCGTCCTCCGGCGGAATGCAGCGCGTGCCGGGCATGCGCGTCTTGTACGTATTGAAATCGAGGAGGAAGAAGAGCGTGGGGCCCTGCACCGGGAGCAGCACGCCGCGCTGCCCGGACGTGGTCGTGATCCAGTCCGTGTTGATCCCCACCGCGTTGAGCCAGCGGCAGGCGTCTGGACCCCAGTCCGCGTAGTTGCACGCGTCGCCCGCGGCGTGCGTGTCAAGGAGGGCGAGGAGCGCGCGGCGGTGGATGTAGAGCAGGAACTTCTGCACGGGGAAGGAGACGTGGAAGACCATGATCGAGTCATCCACGGAGGGGTAGAATGGTAGGCGTGCACTTTTGCGCGCGCTGGACAGCAAGGGGTTGGGCTCCCCGCGCGCGGTCATTATGCCGATGCGCACGTCCGGGAGGAGCCGCGGAAGGTGTAGGGTGAGGGTCGGTGCCGTCGTCTGCTCGGAGGGGATGCGCCACAGTTCAAGCGTTGCGGCTTTCGTGTTTGGTAGCATGAGCACATCGGGCGACAGGAATACGGCACCGAAATAGGTGCGCCAGTCTGCATCTATTTTCTGCCCCTCAGTTAGACGATTTCCCTAAGTACTATTGTGCGAGCCTACCATCTTGAGCTTCCCTGTTTTCCATTCATAGACGTAGACGTGATCCTCGGGCCCGGTATCCCTCCCTGCGTGCGGATACATCACTGCAAGAACCGCATGCTCGCCGACGGTCTCCAGCGTGATATTTGGGAGGCCGTAGTCCGACTTGTACACCTCGATCGGCCCTCGAGCTTGTGGATGCGGCAGGTGCGTAGACATAGAGCGGAACTCCAAATTGACCAGACCCTCGCGCCCCCTGGGTGAAGTCGGCGTGCTGAATAAAAGAACAGTCAAATTCTGCAGGTCCAGATAGAACAAGAGAGGCGTACAAAGTGGCGATGACAATGAGGTCATGCTCTTCTATCGCCAGCCCGAAATCTATGATCACACTCTGTGGCGAGATGGCAAGGCGGCACCATTCCTGCGGCGGCGCGTCCTCTTCAATCGGCACTGTCGGAAGCTCGATGTAACGCAACGCCTGGCGCTGCTGTTCTCCGAGGAAAAAAAGGCCCGCAGATAGTTCGTATAGCCCCGAAGGCTGGAACGTCACAGGGATCGACGATGACCAGCTTGGAGTCCCCTCCCCGAACGTCCTCTCCCGAGCACTTAACGCCCTGATGCGCTCAGAAATGGGGGCCGTCGAGTACGGGTTGTCAGTGACTTGCGCCGTGAATGTAGCCATCAGATACTGGAGCTCAATAGAGGAGTTAATGAAGTGAAGAAAAAACCGGGACGTTCTTCGACAGGCATGGATGTCGGTAAGAGCAGGTAGAAAGCTGAGGACGCGGATGAGAAGCTCCGGGGGAAGATAGAATAATGGGGAGGATTCTGCCATGAGTATCAGTTATCGCGCTTCCTTGAAAGTGGGACAAAGTCGAGACAGACGACATTCCGGCCGGGTAAGCTTAGCGGCACGACCACGTGGGCAAATGGTGTAATCGCGACTCTGATATCTCCGATCCGAGTCGCGCCACACACGTCGGTGCCTTCATTTTGTAGGCCTCCGCCGCCTTCCAGGACGTATGAAGGTAAGGAAAGCATCGGGGTATCCAAATAGAATTTATCAATTCCGTCAATCACTTCATCGAAAGATGGTACAGCCTTGCCCCAAAATCGGATTTGCAAAACAAAGTAGCATCTCCTGCCCATTTTGCGCCTCACGGACTTTGGGCTTAATTTTCGTAGGAGAAGACAGGAATAGAACTACACGGGAATGATCGCCATTACCAGGACGGGCGGATGCTCAATCCACTTTCAGTCGAAGAAAATTCTTTAATTCATAGACTGCAAAATACGCCAAATCAGAGCTGTCTTCCGTGCAACCACGCCGACAGCATTGCCAGCGCCTCCACTGGTTTATCATGCGGCACGTAAACAAACAAGAGTCAGTAGGTTTTGCAGAGGTGGAAAAAACAGAGCAACTCATCATATGGCCCGCGCCTCGGATGGTGACGAACGAAAGCAGGCTCCCCTCTGCCTGCTTCACCTCGCCGGCCTTCGTTTTCTGCTCGCCGACGCGCCACTCAGCCCAGTCGAGTGCAGCATACGCCTCCTGTCCGCTCCACTCGAGCTTGTCGACCCACATGCGGTTCGCGACCCAGTTGCATTGCCAGTCGTAGGTCCCGGCGTAGATCAGGACACGGATGCCGCGGTCGAGGAGCCCTGCGACGTAGTACTGCGTCGGCACGGCCCACTTGTCGAGCCGCGCATTAAACAGCCGCCCGACGTCATTAGAGCAAGAGGAGAAGTTTGCCGCGTTCGGGTCGACACCTAGAAGGTCCCGCAAATCGGGGTCCGAGAGGTACTTGGTGATCACACCGTTCTCTTCGTAGCAAAGACCGTCGCCGACACACATCTGTTGGTGGCGGGACAGTCAGTGCGGAGTCTTGTTATTTTTGGGCGCTGACCTTAGAGATGTCGTAGACGTTCCGGCCTGAAGTGGAATCAATGCAAGGACGAGAAAGAGACCAGTGAGACTGACCGCTGGCCCACATTCCTGTAGAGAGCTCGCTGTCGCAGAAGTTGACCGCGGCACGACAATCGATCGCGTCGAACTGGTCGATGCAGCTTTGCTGCATTAGCTTTTGGCACCGCGGGAGCTGGGAGGACAAGTCTATTGAGCTGCATGGAGAAAGTATGCGACGACGTACAGCAGCCTTCATGCGGACACATGCGCTTATGGATTGGAATGGCACATCAAGCGCAGCTGTTCCACACTCAATGTCGTAGCGTCCCGGGTACAACCTTGCGTCATATTTCAGCGGTCCGAGCGAATAGAAAGGAGAGGCTTACGTCGAGATGTCTGTAATACCATTCCCAATGATGATACTCTGCAAATTCAACATCTGGCGGCCCTCGGATATTGCCAACTTGTTCTGGTCGTAGATCTCACTCGCAAACACAGGGAGGTAGCGGCCCTGCGTCATTGTGAGTTAAATATGCGTTAAAGAGAACAAATGGACAGACACCGTATGATTCCCCCGAAAGATGGAGGGGTCTACCTTTAAATTGAGAGAAGGTCTCGAAGAATATCGAGATGAAAGCGTATACGTTCTTGGACGCGTCTTCTGTGGTTTCAACCGTCTCGCCGTAGTCAGCATACGAGAAGCCTACACCAACCCTATAGCAATCGCTGTTCACGACGGATCACACATGATATGAATTGAAGCGCACGGTTGGTCGAGGAAGAATATGTTAGCTTCGGAATTCCACGAGAACGGGTTCCAGGTCGTTCCGTTCGACGACGCGTTGCCAGGGGCCATGTCGATACTGCATGGGCCTCAAACGTCTGTGTGAGAAACGAAACGGCCAATGATACATGTCGAATACCCAGCTCCATGAGCAAACCCATCGCAGAGCTACAGCCCGGACCACCGTTTATCCACATTAGCACATCGTCTACCATTTGTTAACGAGATAGCACGGTGCGAGAACGCAAGAACGTACCCTTCGCGGGATCCCGCCTGCTCTCGAAGAAATAAAAGAACAGGTGCTTTGCGCCCTGGTCCACATCGAGATACCCCGTATAAACGTTGACGGTGGGATCGCAAAAATTGCTTTGCTTGACACGGACGCGGTGATTGGGGAAACGCGGGTGCGTCAAAGCCATGAAATCGTCTGAGCCAACGGATGATAGGTGCAAGGGCGCCAGCGGAACCTGTGTTGTCGCATTTGTGAAGCCGAAAGACAGTGCTAAAGCCGCGAGAAGGAGAGATAACATGATAGATCAAGCTCAAGCCCAAACCGGCAATGCAATAATTGATCGCTTCCAATTGCAAATCGCTTCGGCAACTCAACTCTAATTTATTTTGAGTCTTAGTCTTGGTCTTAGTCTAACCGTTTCCGATTCGGGACCTGGTGTCGGCATCCTATCCTGTCCTATCCGGGCGCGCAAAGCAGACCGGTCCATAGAGTGGATCCGACACCACAAGTTCAAAACTGCAACTCTAACAAGCTCGGCACGCAAGTTGGGCAAACAGTAGACACAAGCTTCACAACTTAGCAATGGGACGCAGAATAATATTCAATCGGAGCGGTCCCATTTCGGAATATGCCGGAGTGTAGCTTGCACGGGCCTAGTTAATATACTGTGCTACACTACTACTCACCTGCCCTTGACGAGCTGACCCCTCTTAAGATCTTAGGGCTATAGATCCCGGGCATGTAAGAACTTGAAGTGGCGAAACAACACACTAACCTTTCTGTTTGTTCATGGAGACAGCCGATCTCACGACTCTGAGCTGGATACCGAAAAATAGCATGCAAGAACCCGTCCAATCATCAACTGGCCAGCCTTCAACCTGGCAGGACAGACGGATAAAACCCATTGGGGCCTGGTCCGAGTTCTAGAGTCTTCCCAACCATAAATCCCCGTCATCCACCAGTGTTGAGAGAGTGCGCTCTGCAAAGGGTACTCTCAAATAATACAAGAACAGGACCACAAGAAGTTGACTGCCAAAGGATGGAAGGGTCATGTGCTATGACGGTGCCTGATGTGCTAAAACACAATGCACCGTCGAGGCCTTAGTAATTGTATGGTTACGGCAGCCCAGAACTCCGTACCAATTAGTGCGCGATGGCACATGAGACGCACGAGGGCATAGGTGTTCGATGGCACACAATTGCACGAGGACATAGAGATACTAGCAAGCGCTCGATGGCACATAAAATACACAACGGCGTAGAAAGTGTTCGATGGCAAACAAAATATACAAGGGCGTAGAAAGTGTTCGATGGCAAACAAAATATACAAGGGCGTGTAACCACGCTCAGACCATGCCGGTCACCGCTGGCGAGCGTGTAAACATTTGCTGACTCTAATGTGGCGTAGGTACGGACTCCGTTTCAATCGAGTCTTTAGCCGGTGGTGATGCAGAGGATACGGACGGACGCGAACTCCTGGCTCGCGCTACAGACGATGGCAGTAAGCATCTGAACTTCCACTCATATTCGCCCACTCACGTAAAGCACGCTTTAGTAATGGGAACCGTAGAAATGAAGCCGCCGGTGGTGCCGTCGCAGTTGGCTGGGGCATGTCAGTGCAAACCTCAGGAACGACTGCAATATGCTCACAGGTGGTGTACAGGTCGATTTGGCAGTTGGTTTCCGTTCCGGGAGTGACGCTGAGGCCGAGGGCGCCCGGCGTCGCCTGACAGAATGCATCTTCGGGCACACCAGACCAGGTGGCGAGCGGCCTGCCGAAGCAGCCACCCGTGCCGTGTAAGCCAGCCGGGCTGAAGTAGCTAGCGGCGCTGAAGGAGGAAACAGTGGGGACGGTCTGGGCGAGCGCGATGCTGGCGGCTGCGACGCTGACGGCTGCGACGCTGGCGGCTGCGAAAAGGACGGCGATGAACTGCATGCTTATTTGAGGAGGGTATGGGACGACGACGATGTTTTATATACGCGTCGTGTGTGGTGCCGGCATCAGGGTCCTCGCCAACAGAATTTTTTTTCGAGCTGGATTCCCGATTGCCCTTGTGTGATTTGTTTCCGATTAAACTTCGAATGCGGTCATAAACTGGTCATCGTTCGTTGGTTTGGAATAGTAGATACGGCGGACATTCACCTGTCATGCGCTTTGTCGTGCTACAGTCCCTTGAACTGTCATTTGCCGAGTTCTTCGTTCTGAAAAAAGGCACCAAGGAAACTGTACAAATGACAGTACCAATGAGCCAATGACTGTAGCATGGCATATCGCAAATGACAGTTTAATATCCCGTGAGAGGGAAAGGCCAGAGGGGAGCATTACGCGAGTTTCTTCTTCTTTTTTTTGTGATGCAGAGGATCCAGGTGTTGATGACATTTTTTAAAAAGTGCCTGTTTGTAGAGGTGTCGTAGAAGATCCCAAAGATCAGATGCGGGCCTGGACCGAGGATTTCGACGACCTCGGTCCTCGGTTTTTCTTGTTCCCTCAGGGTCGCCGACTCGCCGACGTTGCTCAGTGAGTCAGTGTGCCTGGTGTGGATGGCTCCCACGTCGTTTCACAATTTGCACACGTCGTTGGGAGGGATTCGTTGTTACTTGAGCCACCTTTGTTGACTTTGTTGTCTTGACCGCTCTTTTGAACATGAGAGCCGATAGTCTCGTTGCAAGACGTTTTAGGGCAGTTGCGTGAAAAACGAAATGGTCAATAGATACATCCAGTTCCATGAGCAAGCCCGCAGAGCTGCAGCCCGGACTGCCGTTTATCCACATGATCTGGCATTTATTGGCAAGTAGGCTTCGCGGGATCCAGTCTGTTCTCGAAGAAATAAAAGAACAGGTGCTTCGCGTCCTGATATACATTGACATAGCCCGTATAGACGTTGACGGTGGATCGCAGAATTGCTTTGCTTGACAGTGTCAGTGGCACGAACGCGGTGATTGGGGAAACGCGAGTGCGTCAGGGCCGTGAAATCGTCTAAGCCATTGACAACGGACGACAGGCGCAAGGGTGTCAGCGGAACCTGTTGTCGCAGTCGTCAAGCCAAAAGACAGTGCTTCATAAAGCTGCGAGAAGGAGACAACACGATAGCTCGAGACAAGCTCAACTGAAGGTAATCTCGGCTGCAGATGTTTGGGTGTGTGTCGTTCCTGCCGAGATCATTGATGGGAGGCAGAAAAAATGATGAGATGCGCGGAAGGCCAGTTATAGGGGGTGACTTCCCGGAAGCATAAGAATATCTGAGCAATTTCCGCCGCGATGCCGAGGCGCTATCAGACCCCATCGGATACAGATCTCGCTTAGACCACCAGTGTATATTCCGAATCTATTCGGGGGGTACCCCTTGAATAGACTTAGAAACACCAGAATAACCCGTTTGGGAAGTGACTGTGTTTATGGAGTTGAGGTAACGTAAGACGAGCATCCAAGGACCGTGCCCCAGGGCGTGGCTTTCCTGTGGTCGGAACGTCGCTCCGAGGAATGGGAGTGGCGTACCAGCCATCGCCAAAACCCGCGTCGATTATAGCAGCAAATGTCTGCACATCGAAATCCATTGTCGTGATGAACGCGCGATCACTGCCACTCGCGTGAAGGATCTGCCACAGGGTATTGACCCTTGGGTTCGGTAGCTGCTAGGGTCGACACAGATAGAGCCGAGTTTCCTTCCTGCGTTCCGCCCGCAGTATCCGAGCCTCTGCCCCAAGGACAATAATAGCCGTTGCAGTTGCAGCCCGCTCCCATTCCACTTCATCGTCCTCCTCCATTTCGTCAGTCATCTGATGCAAAAGTACGCGTCGATGTCCATCGGGGGTCGAGCCGGGAAGAGAGTGATTTGTCGACGCGTTGTTTGTGGCTTGTTTGTGACACGCGTTTATTCCAAATAAGATGCGGGTGCTTATGGGAATCGGAAGTCATTATAATTTCTCGCATTATATCTAGCCGACATCACTAGCACCGCTCAGATTCCCCCAGCATATTTTATGTCTACGGGAAGTCACCCAGTACTCCGCAATCTTTTCTTATCAAAAAATCTGCCTCGGAATCATTTGAACATTGTGACATTATAAATAGCACTATGCAGCACCTGCCCGAGCGATTGCCCGCCCTATAGGCGGGAACGAGACTACACTGAAGGCGAAACCGGTGATCTCCGGCGATGCGAGTAGTTCGACAATTCGCGGAATGATGCAGCGTCTATACGGTCCCTGCAAGAAAATCCATGTGTCATGAATCCGACATTTCCATTCACGGATCCCTCCACGAGGTTTTGTACGCATTTCACTTGTATATTCGTGCAACGAAATATTCTCGGATAAATCTATTTGGAAACCCCCACGTGATCAGTACCAAATAACCGATCACTATTTGACAACCCCAGTGAACTGATAAGATAAGAGATCCTAGTCATCGCCCAATTGTGGAGCCAAAACCCAGTTATATGGGACAGAACGTCGAGTGCATATTCAATACATCCCGGCGACCTCCAGATTTTTCCCTGATTTTTTTCCGGCAAAACCTGTGCACTTTTCGGCCATTTTTGTACCAAAAGGGTTGAATTCACAATCGTAGACGGATTTGGGCGACTAAAAGTCAGGGAAAAGAGAGGAGGCAATTGTTTGAGCCAAAATTTAATTCAGGGAACTTTTTTCACGTATCACAGGTCTTTGGGACCACCAGGAAACGCTCCGAATAGAGTCGCCCATCCCGCCGCCCCCGCCATCAACCGCCATCAGATCTCGTCTTACAAATCATGGGGTTGCCATATAGCAGTAACCCCAGGTTGCCGAACATGGGGGGTTTCCAAATAGATTTATCCGGGATTTCCGTCCACGTAAATTCGACTGTCTCAAATTTTGGCGTTTTGGAGACATCTGCAGCTGGGCTCTAATATTTTGAGTCTTATTCTAGCAGGGCATGCAAATAGCAGGAACGGCATTATTCCAGTCGGCCCAGCAGTAATAACAGATGAATCACAAGCAAATCACAAGCCCATTCGCTCTCTCAGGATCATTAAGGCGATGGCCAAGCGATGGCACATAAAATGTACAACGGCCTAGGTGGTCGATAGCACACAAAATGCACGAGGACATGGAACGACGCTCAGACCATGCCGGTCACCGCTGGTGAGCGTGCAAACATTTGCTATTTCATCATTTTGGTAGGTACGGACTCCGATTCAATCAAGTCTTTAGCCGGTGGTGATGCAGAGGATGCGGACGGAGGCGAACTCCTCGCTCGCGCTACAAACGATGGCAGTAAGTATCTGAACTTCCACGCATACTCGCCCACTCACGTAAAGCACGAATTTGTAACGGGAACCGTAGAAATGAAGCCGCCGGTGGTGCCGTCGCAGTTGGCTGGGGCATGTCAGTGCAGACCTCAGGTACGACTGTAATATGCTCTCACAGGTGGTATACAGGTCGATTTGGCAGTTGGTTTCCGTTCCGGGAGTGACGCTGAGGGCGATGGCGCCCGGCGTCGCCTGGCAGAATGCATTTTCGGGCACACCAGACCAGGTGGCGAGCGGCGTGCCGGAGCAGCCAGCCGCGCTGTAGGAGGAAACAGTCGGGACGGTTTGGGCGAGCGCGACGCTGGCGGCTGCGAGAAGAACGGCGATGAACTGCATGATTATTTGAGGAGGGTATGGACTCGGACGACGATGTATTATATACGCGTCGCGTGTAGTGCCGGCATCAGGGCCCAACAGAATTATGTTTCAAGTTGAATATCTCGATTGCTCTTGTGTGATTTGCTTCTGATTGATCCTCGAATGCGGTCATAGGCTGGTAATCGTATGTTGATTTGGGATAACAAAGGGAAGGGCATTCCGTGAATTTTCTCTTTTTCTTCTTTTGCAACACAGAGCAAACACAGAGAATTCAAGCGTTGTGCGTGGATCCGGTTGAATGGGCGCTGATTACATTTATTTCAAAATGTTCGTAGAGTTGTCGTAGAGGATTTCAAAGATCAGATGCGGGGGTCCGGATCTCCTCGCGGCATTTCACATGAGGATTTCGACGACCTCGGTCAGCCTCGGTCCTCTGTTTTTACTTGTTCCCTCAGGGTCGCCGACGTTGCTCAGTGAGTCAGCGTGCCTGGTGCGGATGGATGTTTCACAATTTTCACAGGCGTTGGAGCGGATTCTTTATTTTTTGGGCCACCTTTGTTGTCTTTGAACATAGGAGCCGATACTCTCGTCCAGACGTTTATAGGGCAGTTGTGCGAGAAGCGAAACGGTCAATATGAATACCCAGTTCCCCGAGCAAGCCCGCAGAATTGCAGCCTGGACTGCCGTGTATCTACATGATCTGGCATTTATTGACGAGATGAGAACGCAGGAGCGTACAGAATCCCGCCTGCAGGTGCTTCGCACCGTCTACATCGAGATAGCCGGGTAGACGTTGGCTGTAGGATCGCAAAAAATGCTTTGCTTGTCACGGACCGCGGCATGGATTGGGAGAAGAGGTAGGTGTTTTGTAATCGCGGGTGCGTCAAGGCCGTGAAATCGTCTGAGCCAACGGACGACAGGTGCAAGAATTTCAACGAAACCTGAGTTGTCGCAGTCGTTAAGCAGCGTCAAGCCAAAAGACAGTGCTAAAGCCGCGAAGGAGACTCGAGTGGGAGAGACAAGCAAAATTGATCGGATCAAGCGTCGAGGGGCGCCCATTCACGGATTTCCCTCCACAAGGTTTTGTACCGTATATTCGTGCAACGAAATATCTCCAGGGGTTCCCGTCCACGTAAATTCGACTGTCTCAAATATTTTCGCGTTTCGGAGTCTGAAATCTGCAACTGGGCTCTAAAATTTTCTAGCAGGGCATGCAAATACAGCATTATTCCAGTGGCCAACAGTAATAACAGATGAATCACCAGTAAATCACAAGTCCTTCGCTCTCTCAGTGATCATGAAGGTGATGGCACATAAAATGTACAACGGCTTAGGTGGTCGATAGCACACAAAGTGCACGAGGACATGGAACGACGCTCAGACCATGCCGGTCACCGCCGGTGAGAGTGTAAACATTTGTTAATTTCATCATTTTTCCTGGTACCGACTTAATAGGGACCAGGTCTACCTTGAAGAATTCAAAAAAACTGATGACGCGGAATGATCCGAGACCATGGTCTAGGTTCCCTTTTTGGCCTCTTAGAATCACAAAGTTTGATCTCGCGGGTAATTCCGAGATCCGCCTTCTCCTACTTATTCTGGCGGCTCCAAAATATTTAATTCCTAAGGTCTGATATGCGTAGTTCCAAGACCCTCTGAATCTTCAATCCAAACAGCTTTTCACATTTCCTAATCGGGATTGAACGTCACAACATTGAATCATACTTACTATACTTTAGGTGTGAATCAGAGCTTGCCAGTCGGATTCACTCTGATCTGATGTGGACTCTGTAGGAATCATCCTTATACACTTAATTCCAATATCCTACTCCGAGCAAGCGAGGCGAGTCGGCCGAGGCACAAAGCCGGGCGAGACTCGTGAGCGAGTTATTCAGTGTTCTGATTCTGAATTGGAAACGGTGCAAAGTGACACTGTATAGACTGAGACAAAGGAAGTATTACATGAAGTGTACAGGGAGGTGCCAGGAATGTCCGGAGGGCCTTATGAATGGTAGGTACGGACTCCGTTTCAATCAAGTCTTTAGCCGGTGGTGATGCAGAGGATGCGGACGGACGCGAACTCTTCGCTCGCGCTACAGACGATGGCAGTAAGCATCTGAACTTCCACATATACTTGCCCACTTACATAAAGCACGATTTAGTAACGGGAACCGTAGAAATGAAGCCGCCGGTGGTGCCGTCGCAGTTGGCTGGGGCATGTCAGTGCAAACCTCAGGAACGACTGTAATATGCTCACAGGTGGTGTACAGGTCGATTTGGCAGTTGGTTTCCGTTCCGGGAGTGACGCTGAGGGCGATGGCGCCCGGCGTCGCCTGACAGAATGCATTTTCGGGCACACCAGACCAGGTGGCGAGCGGCGTGCCGGAGCAGCCAGCCGCGTGGTAGGTGCCAGCCGGGGTGTAGTAGCCAGCCGGGCTGTAAGAGGAAACAGTCGGGACGGTTTGGGCGAGCGCGACGCTGGCGGCTGCGAGAAGGACGGCGATGAACTGCATGATTATTTGAGGAGGGTATGGGACGACGACGATGTTTTATATACGCGTCGTGTATAGTGCCGGCATCAGGGCCCAACAGAATTATGTTTCAAGTTGAATTCCCGGTTGCTCTTGTGTGATTTGGTTCCGATTGATCCTCGAATGCGGTCATAGACTGGTACTCGTTTGTTGATTTGGGATAGAAGAGGGAAGGGCATTCCGTGAATTTCCTCTTTTTCTTCTTCTTTTGCAACACACACAGAGGATCCAAGCGTTGTGCGTGGAAGGGGCGTTGATTACATTTATTTCAAGAAAATATCTTTGTGGAGTTGTCGTAGGCCCCCGGTCACTACCTTCGAGGACCGTCGGATTTTTTCTGAACTTTGAAGTTGATTTACCCTAGGAATTTTGGTCCAGGAGGGTTGTTTTACCCTATATCCGACCAAAGATTTCCTAAAAAATGTCATTTTTTTTTCCTCTAGGTCGAAATTTTCGCTCCTGGACTACTGCGGGCGTTTTACGGCTGCCCGCGCGCCCCCTTGGTTAGGATCAGACTCGACAGCACCAAAATCTAACAAAATCATTGCGAAAGAGGATCTGAGGGATGCTGTTTCAAAAAGAATTCTCGCGCTCCGGGCGATTTACCTATGCCAGACGGGCCGTACGCGTTTCAAAGCTATTTTACCCTATCGGGCAGCCTAGGGTAGGGTCATTTTAGAGCGTTGATTTACCCTATCGCCGACCGCCTTCAAAGGTAATGACCGGGGGCCTGTTGTCGTAGAGGATCTCAAAGATGCGGGGCCTGGATCCCCTCGCGGCATTTTCACATCGGTTTTTATTTGTTCCCTCAGGGTCGCCGACGTTGCTCAGTGAGTCAGCGTGCCTGGTGCGGATGGCTGTTTCACAATTTTCACAGGCGTTGGAGCGGATTCTTTATTTCTTGGGCCACCTTTGTTTTTCTGACCGCTCTTTCGAACATAGGAGCCGATACTCTCGTCCAGACGTTTATAGGGCAGTTGTGCGAGAAGCGAAACGGTCAATACGAATACCCAAGCCCGAAGAATTACAGTTTGGACCGCCGTGTATCCATATGATCTGGCATTTATTGGCGAGATGAGAACGCAGGAGCGTACAGGATCCCGCCTCAGGCCTGCTCCCGAAGAAATAGAAGAATAGGTGCTTCGCGCCGTCTACATCGAGATAGCCCGTATAGGCGTTGGCTTTAGAATCGCAAAAGTGCTTTGCTTGTCACGGACCGCAGCATGGATTGCGAGAAGAGATATGTATTTTGTAATCGTGTGCCAAGGCCGTGAAATCGTCTGAGCCAACTTCGGATGACAGGTGTAAGAGTGTCAACGGAACCTGAGTTGTCATAGTCGTTAAGCGCCAAGCCAAAAGGCAGTGCTAAAAGCCGCGCAGGAGACTCGAGTCGGAGAGACAACATGATAGCAGCCTGAGATCGAGTAGCAGATAGCGAATAATGCAAAAATTGATCGGATCAAGCACCGGCCACGGATAGGGGTGCCCATCCCCGCGAGGTTTTGTGGGCAGTTCACTCGTATATTCGTCCAAAGAAATACCTCCAGATTTGTCTTAATTGACACGGAATTCGAAAATATCAGAAGCTGCATTGTGGCAGGATAAAACTCAGGATAAAATTAAGCCCAGCGCGGTCCCATTTCGGAACATGTCCAGTCGGTCCTCCAGCAGTAATAACAGACGAATTTCAAGCCTATTGGCTCTCTCTCAAAGATCATTAAGGATAAGCTGCGCAACAGTGTATGTCGAGGAACCCAGTAAGCCTGAAAGACAATATTAATCATGAATATGAACCTAGGAATGCCACAATGTCGGCTTACCGATGAGGATTGGGTAGTGGAATACGCTCAAGAAGTTGCTGCGCTATCGGAGGGTCAGGATCACGTCGCGCACGAGCGTTAAGGCCAGGCTGACCTTTTTCGGGTCTCCCGTGTTATATCCTATGGTATAACCGATGCGGGTCACGGACCAAAGGCCCAGCGCGGACGCTGCTAACATCGGGTATTTGAGACTAGTGATGAGCGTCCTACAGAATGGAATTGGTCAAGCTGCTCATATCTGGACGCGTATTGAGAGAGATTCACATCGAATATAGCATCGGAAGATTTTCGAGGGTCTGAATTGGAGGTCAGCTACGCGCGCAAGAAGCCGTCGGGGAAACACACATTTTGGTGTGCGCCTGGGAGATGAACGACGCGTTAACATGTCTGTCTTGCCGTGTATTGGGCAAATGACTTACGTTGAGCACAGTTGAATTTAAGAGCATTCGGGTTGGCTTCCATCTCTGCCTTGTCCGCGTATGCTAGTGCGCAGTATGAGGTTTATCCATCGGCTCCGCGTCGCAGACACACACCTCGAGGATAGCGGACGCCCGAGGGGCCACGGAGTCTTACGACCGCCCAGGTTTGGCCTAGGAGCACGAAGACCGTGGAGAGAACGGCACCAGCGAGATAGGGAGTTCTGTAAAAGGCGTTGAATTGGGTTTCAAAACGGTTAGCTGAGCGGTGCCTACGCTGCAGGAAGTATTATGGCAGTAGACATGGCGAGATGGCGAGAGAGAACGATTCTGGGACCTTTTATACTTATGATGTGTTGCCGGGTCGCAGCCGACGCGCGTATGTAGGTGACGTGGACGGCTCCAGGAGACGGTTACCGGATATCCCGACGGAACGGTTTTGGCATTACGAACGCTTCCTGACCTCGTTTACATAAAGAGCTATTTAAACAGATCTACAGTCGCAAAACACAGCGTAGAAGAGCAACACTATAGTTTCGACTATCCTTTAGACAAATATGGTTCCAAATTTTTTTAGGAACACAGCGGGCTATCTAGTGATACTGCCCGAAGAAAGAATCGTGCAAAACCACCAAGAGAAACGGGAGAAATAGTAATATTTGTGCCGACGATATACTGTCGTTGATGGCGGCGAAAAATTATTGATTCAGCCAGCTTACGAGCGGCTCAAAGGAATGAAGGGGTTAGCTTACCTCGATTTCTGACGCTCCGCATTACGAATATACAATGCTGACGCACCCGAAATCCCACACACGGGGTTACAATCCGTGAGGCCGTACTAGTGTTGCGCTTTGCCGTCGTGTTTCGAAGTATTGATCATTTTCAACAACATGTCCCGCTGCCTGGGTGTAAATTCTGGCACGGATTATGCAGGGAGCGGATCCATATAGCAACTTGGTCCGAGTGATTTGAGCTTGTTTTGGTTTAGACATTCACGAAACATTCTACAAGTGTACATAGAACACGCGACTGCCTCGAGATATGGCCTGGGTGTAGCACCAGATAAATATTCTGCCAGAGGTTGCCGTCCATTCAGACACCCTCAGCAATGAGCTGGTAGGCACTGTACGTCGCCCCACCAATAAGAGCTGGACAAAATCTGTCAGCGCATGACACGGGTTGAAGCAATATGTCCCTCAACTCAGTATGCCTGGAGTAGCACAGATCACAGTGACGATATTGTTGCGCTTCAAAGCGAAAGGTCAGGATACGGAAATTAGGACGATATATGAGAAATTTCGCACCCTATCGGGCACACCAGTCGCATATCCAATGCTGTATGAGATGCGGCCCAGAACCCAGAGGCCGAGCGAGGACGCGGCCAAGGCGGGGTACTTGATACCGAATATGACGGTCCTAAGGCTGATTTGAGCGGAATGTAGGGATCGTGTATAATGATCAGCGAGCACATCACATATAGTCCCGGCAGGTATTCCAGAGTCTAGGTATGGACTTGATTAGCGTTATACGAGGAGACCCAAAAGAGTCAACTGACATTCTGGTGGACACCTGTTTTAAACATCAGCCAACACAGGCACAATTGGTTGAAGTCAATGCGTACGTTGCGCGCAGTTGAATTTCAGCGCAGCGGGGGACGCGGCTGCCTCCGCTTTGTCGGCGTAGACTAGAACACAATTTTCGTCAACCAGATTGACATGGAATCATACATATATTCACGTTGAGGATATTGAATGCCTGCAAGCCTGCGGTGTTTGCTGACGCTGACGATTTGTCCCCCGAGAAGGAACACGGTCGATAATAGGGCAGCAGCCACATACGAAAAACTATGGAGGAACGGTTAAGCCGCATCAAGTACTTATGCGTAAGGGAATTTTACCCTTTGGGGACAATTATGGTTGACATTGCAAAGTATTCAGAGTCCTCTCGGAAACGGTTGGGAAAAGGAAAGGAGAGGAGGCCGCAACACGTGGCTGCAACTGTTGCGTTGAGGGCCTAAGGCTATTGTCATTTCGATATTGTCATTGCAGACTCCTGGTGCTGGCGAATCACATCTTTGCAATTACGATTGGGTTTGAAGTCGAAATCGGGTGTTCGTTGAACGTTTTGTAACAGCACTAAATAGTGAGTTACTCGCTCAAAAAAAAAACGGCAATAAAAGAAAGCGATGAATTTTTTTCAGAGTTTCTCCGTTTGCAAATGGAGTCGTTGTCCGGGACACGGACATTAGCTGGCAAATTTGCTTTGCTGTATTTTGCGTTCTATGAAGTAAACGACTGGTAGATATACCCAAAGTTGTCGCTTAAATCCCCTCGGAAACCAGCTCGTAGGCGCTGTACACTGAGCCGAAGAGAAGGGCTGTGATTCCTGTAAGTCCAACGCACAGGAAAGTCTATTATGCACTTACTCAGCAAAGCGGGTATGTAAAAGGTTTGGGTTATCAAATTGTTGCGCTGTCCAGTGCACAAAATCAGAAAGAACTGCGCGCAGAATTAAAAATGCAGACCTTGGGGGGATTTCCAGACGCATATCCGACGGTGTAAGCAATCCGGCTGACCACCCATCCCGCGAGGGCTGAGGCGGCTACATGGGGGTGCTTAAGGCCGAGAACGAGGGTCCTAGAACGAGGGAAACCAATTTAGTGTTAAGGGCAGGAAGCATCATTTATGGCTCACATCATGTAAACCTGCGCGATGTTTTCGAGGGTCTACTTTCGGTCAGAAAACGTTCAGCGTGGTGCAAGGCACTGACATTCTGGTGGGCACCTGCTGGCGCATAAGCAAACACGAATATGGATGGATGAAGTCGGACGTACGCTGGACGCAATTGAATTTTACTGCAGCAGGAGAAGCTGCCATCTCCGCCTTCTCGGCATACACTGAGAAGAGACATGAACACACGCATTGGTGAAAGTAGAGGACTGCGTACGCCGGGGGTATTCTACGCCTGCAGGTTTGCGATTTCTCGCGACAGTGATAGATTGACCCGTTAGCAGGAAAACTGTCGACACCAGGGAAGCCGCCACATATGAGAAGCTGGTGTCTATAAGCAATTCAATCGACGTGAAGAGACGGTCGAGGCTTACCCGGTAGGCACGATGAGGGTAGACGGCATTGGAATGTGAAAGGAAAGGGATAGAATTGCAAAGAACTTTTTGCGCGTGGGACTAAATACAGACTCGCGGCCGCGATCCACGCGTTCGTATAAGTGATCCGGGGCTCTCCAAATGTCACTCACGTTTACGGTTTCGGGCAAACGAAGCGCACACTCAGCACTGTGTCACTACAGGATCTCCCGGCGGATCATTGAATCTGCGACGTGGACGCTCGGGGATGGTGCTCGGAAAAGCGGAAAAGCGGAAAGCAATGGCTCATTGACAGCGCTTACCGACGATGAAAATCATGAAGCGGAAAAGCAATGGCTTATAATTAGCGCTAGCGCTCAGCGCTCAACGACGATGAGACTCATGAAGCAGTACGTACATGGCATCGAAATCAGTATTCCAATCAGCTGCTAGATAAAAGTTGGATAAAAGTAAGGTAAAGGGGCAGAAAAAGTAAAGCTCACCTCAGTCGTATCAAGGGAACGACTGAGGGAGAATCTCGTGTATATATGTTGCGCTAACGAAGCACGAATAATTCGGAATATTGTGCAGCAAAAGGCGTGCTGAACGAATGGAGAAACTTGTTTGGCGGTGATTAGGAAGCATATGGCTTTGCCTGCTCCCGACACCGTTACTTGCGCATTGTACGTGTCTTACCGCGATTTAACGCAGAATATCTAAACCCACCCACCAGATGTCGTCGCCAATTCTCCAAATACACCTGTCCGACGTGCAACGTCCCATACTGCTCCCTCACCTGCTTCCGCTCTGAAGTGCGTCCAAAGTAAGCTTACGGCTCCAGAGATCGCTCAAATGAGGTACCTAGGCTCACTCGCAATGCTCAGAGACCTTTTACAAGAAAGAAGTCGAGTCGGACATCCGCGCTGAACCGTCCAAGACCGCCCAGGAGCGGCAGCGCATGCTGGAGCTCTTGAAGCGGTTTGAAGAGGACAGTGCTGCCCAGGGCGATTTGGAATCCTTCGAGGGCGATGGCGAGGACGACGAATCGGATATTTCGCGTCGTTTGCAGAGTGTGGATCTCGGTGTGTTGCTGAGGCCGTCGGACTCACTTGGAACTGACCAATTGAACAGAATCGACGTCTTCGGACCACCTATGGTCCCTCTTGACTCCTGCTGAGCGTGAAAAATTCCTCAAGGTGATGGAGGATCCATCCAGCGACCTCGCTCTGCAACTTCTCGCGAGCGAAGAGCTGGAAATCGAAAAACAGGACCCGTGGTGGACTGTCCCTGGACCCTCCACGAAACGATGCGGCATCCCACCCGATCCGATCCAGGTTCCTCCTTCCTTGATGTCGTCAAATCGCAAGGGACCGTCCCTGATATATAACATCTGCGCCTTATAGTAAATTTCCTGCATCTTCCGGTCCACAGCACTGACATGGCTCGCGCAGTATCGCATATGCATATGTCACGCGCCACCTGTCCCTCTCTCCGCTCTCCGCTGCCACCCAACCCGACTCGGACGCCGCACGCGCCCTCTTCTCCCAACTGACGCCATTCCTAACCTCCCGCACCTCCAAAACTCTACACCCCACTCTTGACAGCGCGATCACGGACATACACTCGCGCCTCCCCGCTGTCCGTCCTTCCTAGCTATCTCTGCGTATTCTACTCACAGAAAAGCCTATAGGATTCAGCTACCCCCCAGCTCTTCGTGCTCCTCTTGCGCGATGCGGCATCGCTCCTGCAGCCTGCGCTCGTCCTAGACGATGGTCACAGCCCCCATCTAACCGCCCTTCGCGCGCTCGGGGACCTGCACACACTGTTCCAAGCGCGTGCGCACGTCGCTCACAAGATCACGTTCTATGCTGCATCTCTTGATGTGCATGTCCGGGCGGCTGTGTCGGAGCTTCAGCGCGAGGCACAGATGCGAGAGATAAGTATGGAAAATGGGAAGGAGAAAGTAAGGTGGGAACGTGTAGGATCCAGTGGAGAGGACACGCGGAAGGTGGAGATTATTGAGATTGAGCAGTAGCAGGATGCGCGCTTGAATAAGACCCAATTGCCCTGCCGCTCCAAGTATCTGACGACAGAGCTAGTTGTTCAGCAAAGCGCCGATCGGGCCACTACAGCCCGGCTAAGCGCAGAATACATATAACAAGGTCTCGGACGATCTGCAAAGGCCAAAACAGCCTGCGCCGGAATTTGCCGGCGGTGAACTCCCGTGGCGCCGCACAAGGTACAAAACTCCATTTCATGTCGTGGGCCCAATTACATAGATTGTGTCGATCTGGTTCGCTGAAAAGCGATGGTTGGTGAACTCCAGTGCCGGGGCTGATACGTAGCCAACTAAATTTGAGCAGCAATTGATTCGCGTTGGTTGCTGTTCATTTTTGACTTTTTGAGTGTAGATTCTCAGCGCGATGACATGCAGCAACATGGACATCATGGACGGAGGAACCAATGTTTACGCTTCACTTGATCGTGTAGTGTAATCAAGTAGCCGCGTTAAGTTCGCGCGCGCTTGAGCGATTGTCCCTCCACCCAACATGGCGGTGCACAAAAGAGTTTACAACTTTTACAGAGTTACCAGGGGATTTTGAAATAGAACAAAAACTGTTAAAACGCTCGCGGAAGTACGGCCTGTAAAAAAGGCAAAAAAGGCAAAAAAGGCGAAAATACTCTCGCCCAGGGAGTCGAACCCTGCTCTCCCGCGTAATCAAGATGTGTCGATTAGGCAATTTAATGACAAGCGGGTGTACTGAACCGATATACTAGGCAAGAGATGTCTGTTGTCCCCATTACACGAATACAAGCAATATCTCTGATATCTTTTCTCGTCAATTCCGCCTCTCCTTGGCCTCCCTTTTGAACCAAATCCTGCCTCGTCGATAGCTTGTATGATTTTCGCTTTTGTATTCGCGCCTCAACCGATTATATGCAGTCTGGTTGACTTGCCGGTCGAAATGCAAGGTTCTGCGGGCGTTGTCTGACTCCCAAATTAGACGTGCACCGCCATGCACGTGTATCCTTAGACGTGTCTTCGCCTTAGCTCCGGTCCCCAACTTATTTGTTCTACCCCAGTCCCTCGTTCTGCAACTCGTCCTTGGACTACACCCACACCGCCATCACTCCCCTGCAGTATCTATCTGCGATTCAATGTTCACCGAAGAACTGAAAGCGTTCCGCAGACTTGGCTTCCGCCATGTATGCATTCGATCTGTCACCGTCCTTGTGCTCATGCGCGCCGCTCCTAGGTCCTCTTACAAGCCCTCAACTTCGCGTCCGTCATCGCTTCAGGCCTGATGATCTGGAAGGGCTTGGGACTCATCACCAACTCTGAATCGCCTATTGTTGTTGTTCTGAGGTACTTTGCGGTGTCGCGTCAATCCAACCCACCAACTAACACCTCCACAGTGGCTCGATGGAACCTGCCTTCTACCGCGGAGACCTCTTATTCCTCACAAATCCGGTACACGAGCGATATCACACGGGAGATATCACGGTTTACAAGATCCCTGGCGCGGATATCCCCATCGTTCACCGGGTGCTGGAGACGCACGACGCCAAATCCAGGTCTGTCCCTCTGCCACCTCGCGCATTGCGCCTATTTTGACTGTGTCGCAGAGGACTGCTTGCGACCCCCAATCAGCGGCTATTGACCAAGGGCGACAACAACGAAGTTAACGACATTGAGCTCTACCGGGGCCTCGACTACTTAGAGCGGAAGCACATCGTGGGCAAGGTCCGAGGGTAAGCTTGCCATCTGCGAATATCTTCTCTTTCGGTTCTCATTGCACTGCAGGTTTTTGCCCTACATCGGCTACGTGACAATTGCAATGGTACGCCGTCTTCTTGTGCGAAGAGAGTTTTGGACTCATGAGGCTCGCTTCTTCCAGAACGATTTCCCTCAACTCAAATATGCACTATTGGGTGGATTGGGGCTACTGGCGCTCATCCAGAGGGAGTAACCTATAGATTTCCGCGCGACGGGTAAAATGTAGTTTGTACAAAACCTTAATTTTTTGGGTGCAACCTAGCTGCCTGAACACCTGCGCGAAGTCATGGAGACTTGATGCGCGAGCGACCACTGTGCTTATTGATCACTACGAGTTTATTGATGGCAGACGTGGAGCAGCAAGCATCAACGAGCAAATGGATTCGGACGCAAGAAACCTAAAACAAAAAGACCGTAAAAAAGAGAAAAGAAGCGCGCGCGCTCGCCATCCAAATGAAATCTGGCCCTCGAAGAAAACTAAAACCTCAGCCAGGGGGAGTGTTAGGGCGGAGGTGGGGGTTTCGGATGAGAGGTACCGCGATGCCTTGTGTGAGCGTGGAATGCCTTGTGGGCGTGAAGGCCGTGCGGGCGTGGGGTACCTTGTCGCCTTGGGCTTGCGGGTATAATCAACAGCGAGAAACGAGCACAGAAGAATCCAATGGCGAGTGCTTTGTGAGCAAAATTGTCTTTCGGGCGTGGGGTATAATCAATAGCGAAAAAAGAGCGCCGGTTTGAGTAACAGAATCCAATGACGGGAGTGCTTTGTGAGCGTAGTTGTCTTGAGGGCATAATTGCCTTGTGGGCGTGGGGTGCCTTGTCGGCTTGATGTATTGCGCATGGGTCTAACCACCAGCAGGAGACGAGCGCCGGGAGGGAGAAAGGGTTGTGGGCAGGAGAGATTCGACGAGGGATGCCTTGTCGGCGTGGTGCGCATCGAGGACGTGGAGTGCCTTGTCGGCGTCGGTACCTTGTGGGCGTGGGCTGAGACTGCGGTATCGGGGCGCCGGTGGGCGTGGTGCGTATGCCAGCATCGAGAACAAGACGCCAGGCGGAATGAACGACAGCGACAAAATCTGGAAGGCGGCTAGTGAGCATCAAGCAGGATACGAAGACAAGAGAAGACTAACCACGATTCGACCCTATACACCAAAACCAAAATCAATCCGGAAGCTGTTCATCGAAAGGCTTCCCGAGTCGAAGTGCGTCCACCCCCCCCCCCCCCCCCCCCCCCCCCCCCCGGGCCTGCGTCTTGCTGAATCGGATCGATCACATACCGCGGCGTGCAGAAGGTCAGGCGTTGCACTTCTTGGTCCTCACGTTGTGGTCCTTCGGATTTGGAGTGACAGTGGTGGTGGGCTGAGGTGCGGTCGTCGTCGGCGTCGTCTCCGCCAACAGGGCAAGTGTCGGCCGTCGGGATGTTTGGGCGACGGAGCATCGGGGGAGGGAGACTGGTGTGTACGCGTCAGTACCTCCCAAACTGTTTGAAACTCAAAAGGCTCAGGCCAAGACATAAGCTAAAATTGCATCTTAACGGTTTTTTCGCAACGCATCTGGCAAGAAGAAAAGCAGCAAGTTCACCAAACCAAACCAAAAGCGCCAAAAAATGAACAGCAACCAACGTGAATCAATTACTGTTCAGATTTGGTTGGCTACGTATCAGCCCAGGCACTGGAGTTCACCAACCATCGCTTTTCAGCGAGCCAGGTCGACACAAGCTATGTAATTGCGCCCACGACATGAAATGGAGTTTTGTACCTTGTGTGGCGCCACGGGAGCCTGAGGTCGCCGGAAAATTCCGATGTGGTCTCAGTCGCGCGTAAAGGGCCAAGGCGAGATTTCAGGGCCTTTCAGATTCTGGTATACGAGAAGCCTTGCGCAATTTAACTGCAATGAGAGTCGCGAAGCAAGAAACCTCGGAGAGTTGCGATGGTTGATCCAATCAGTTGATTCGCACGCTGTCCTCCTCCCTCATGAACAAGTTTGGCTCCTTACAATGCTGTCGTCTAAACGAGTTCCGAGTCGTAATGGAAGACTTTAGGACGAAGACGGAGGATGGCGCTGGGTAAATCGGGAAGCTCTAAGACCTTCTAGGGAGCCGGTTTTGCACATGCTACGAGCATGCTATGGCTACCTTGATCCCGGGTGACCGGGTCTCTTCGCCCTCTTCGTCGTCTTAGTTGATTCGCTTCAGGGTCGAACGCGCCCCGTTTATGCTTCTTCCCTTCGTCCAGCGGATCATCGCTCGGTCTACCAAACTTGTCCCGCAACAACTAGACACAACACGGGAGGAACTTGACACTTAGCTTCGAGTCCATTGGGTACGCTACTGCCCTCTATATCATTCAATCTTTCCCGGAAGTCCGCCGCTACAATTGTTTTTAGATCTTCCGCTGCTTGAGGTCGGTCGACTCGGTCTTCTATTCAACCATCGCCTTCATCGTCCTCCCGATATGCTCCCTCATTCCTGGGCTCTGATTGGTATCAAGGCTAAATTCCCTGCACGACTGCAGAAGAGTCTTAGGCTGCACTTGCCAGTATTCAGCACCCATCCCTAGGGTACAATGAAGATTCATGGAATACAGAAGAGTCGGAATTAAATGGTACGAAAGAGACTTTACAATACAAACAAAATTCTTGAAGAGCAACAATTCAACTACAACGCGAAGAGCAGTGCGACAACAAACAAAGCAGAGACAGGTTGGAAGCACTTGGGGCTGGCGACGGGCCTACACACTGTTAGCAATGTTAGTGAGTGAATCAACTGCATGCTGGGTGTCGGCTGCTCACATATAGGATTCCTGTAGCAAATTGCCCACACTGCGGTGGCGGGTAGGGTGCACGTAACCTGGCGGAAAACCCCGTCAAAGTGAAAAGACAGTATGAAAATGAAGTTCCGTACCAATCGGCGAGCGAAGGACTGCGATATCCTCTTGTGCACCTCTTATGGCCTGTAATAACTTGCGTCGACGTTCCTCTTGGATGATGCGCTAAAATAATATTTTTTCAGAATTCGGAAATTGTTCATCTTGACTGCGGATATGCTCACCAGCGTCGAGGTATGGGTCTCTTCGACCTCCTTCCTGCACTTTCTGATGCTCCTCGTAATTCCTCTAGCACCTTGCAAATATTTCTTCAAGGATTCGCAGCAGGCGGCGACACGGGCCGAAAGGCTGCGGTCGAGCACGACGTTCGACTTGAAGAGCAGGGTCACTCCGCCTGCCTCCAACATCTGGGTTTGGATCTCGGAAGCCAATAAGTTCGCCCTGGAAACAAAAACCGCGTTATTTGTATCGCGACCATGAACACGCCGCAACTTACTGCAGAAAATGACTTTCGGCGTCCAACAAATCGACTTGGCCCATCGCACACTCCGACTTCGCGCGTTTCAAAACCCCCTCGACGACCTTGATTGCGTCTTCGAGTCGCGCCAACTTTTCCGAGGGCATTTGATGATGGACCGCATACATCGCCAACGACGCGCACGCGAGGCCCAGACATATATAGCCGAGAGTGGTTCCGGACATTAGGGATGATAGCGCGCTGAATATAACTGTGGTTTTCACGGTGGAGAAGGTGTCGCACATTGTGGTGTAGCGGAGTGAATGAGATCGATGCGATGGGTATGTGGATGGGGAAGGATGAGACTTACTTATACCTGCGCGGGCGTCAGCAAATCTATTAAAATTGATTCTTCCGCATCAGGGACATCAATACGATCTAATTGTCAGACGTGACGGCGCCGGAGGGTTTTTGAAAGTTTTACGGTTTGATCCCCATTTGCATTCACTACCCTTTACCACGGTGTCCCCTTTTCTCCTCTGAGTTTTGTGACCCTCCCAATGTGGTTCCTGGACCCACAGTCCCCCCTCATCGAGATCGATGCGCCTCTTGCGTCTTCCCAAGTAGGACCCGCGCCAATAATTATTTTCTCCGCAATTCCGACCAGTTTCATACATTCACATAACCGTGCACCCACCCGCATATAAAGGGCGGCCCCGCCATGCCGCCTATTCCTCAGTGTATTTTACCTTCCTTTCCCCTCTCCTTGTAGCTATTAGCAGTCCACGTCGCGTTAATTATGCACCCCTCTTCTACCAACCACCCGTGTCTCGTCTGCGGCCGCCCTACTACGCAATGGTGCAGCCGTCAGACCGCCTGGTACTGCTCGGCGGAACACCTGCGTAGCGTACGTTTCTGTCTCTTGTACCGCGTCATTTTCGTGCTGAGCCACTCACCCTTTAGAGTTACTCCGGAGGCTGGGTTTGGGAAATGATGTATTACGAGATCCCATCAAAATGTCTGGCTGCAATTATCATTCAATCTTCTGTGCCCCCACACAATCTGAGCCCGGAGGAGACTGCTAAATGACTTTTATTGCTCATAGTGGCCCTCCTTCAGTATATTTCACTCGGTGTAGGGTTCTATATCTATCCCCAGTACTGCAAGACAGAATTGCAGGGCCATGCACTGCCTTCCATTTCTCTGCAACAGAACCCGCCGTCTTTGATCTCCCCTTTTTCGGCGGGCATTCTTTGGCCATGTAAGCTGCAGCCTCGGAAAAGACTGTCTTGTCGAAATTTCCGCTTTCTCCAACACGGCTTTTCTGTGAATGAAGGAATTGGAGGACATTTGTGAGGTCCTCAGGGTTTTCTGTCCAATTGGCCGAGTCTTTGGGGGGGCATTTTGGGGGTCAAACGCGCCCGGGAGAGCGACGTGTCACCTTGCTTGAAAAGCGGTCCCACAACCTGGAAATTCCAACTTTCAAAACTCCGAAATCTGCCAAAAAAAATATAAAAAATATGCCACGACAGTCTCTCGCCTCTCGATCCTAGCATAACCAAATACTAGAGCCTGTCAAGACCCTCAAAAATGAAATCTGCCAATGTCAATAAGTCACAACAACGTGTTCGTTCTTCGATCCTATCTAGCCTGGTTCAAACCCTCAGAAGTGGAAATCTGCCACTGCACTAGGATCTCATCGCGAATCTCATTGTCATTACAGGTGTGATCA
Organism: Mycena epipterygia; assembly: GCA_029281465.1. Taxonomy (NCBI): domain Eukaryota; kingdom Fungi; phylum Basidiomycota; class Agaricomycetes; order Agaricales; family Mycenaceae; genus Mycena; species Mycena epipterygia. Next base: position 191,972 of record JARJCQ010000066.1, on the reverse strand, counting down.
GTGGTTGCTGGTTACTTAGTACAGGCTTCCCACACCGTCTTGAAAATCAGGAAAATCAACTTATTTTCCGGGAGGTGGTCTATCTTCTGCCTGTTTCCATTTTTTGACAATAGCATTTTGACAATAGCAGAAACCTCCCAGGAAATCTTGCCATAACCCTAACCAACTGCCAGATAAGGAGATGCAACGCCTTCATGCAACCAATTTTTTTGAAGCTTGAATCTTGAATCAAATCAGTAGTGGTTTCATGTTCGCCCCAGTACTCCAAAATGATTTGTCCTGCCGATAGCTCATGGATTCAAGGTTTCACAAGTCACGGAACCGTTCTGCCATCCTGTACCATTTCCAGATGGAAAAGAACCCAATTTGCCGTTGCTCATCCCCTTTTATGTCTCAATATGTTACTTGTTGAATCCACTTCATACCATCAAACGGGATTAATCTATTTAACAACCCCCCTTGTTGAAAACAACCCGGGTTGCTGGATCAATTTTCTATTTAACAACCCCGGTTATTTATAACTCTGTCACAGAAATAATGCCAGCAATAGGCCTAATGCCCGATTCCCAAGTCAAAAATCGCTTAAAGGTGGGCGCGCAATAGTGAATGCACTCTAGTGCCCTCTGGATTTTTCCCTGATTTATTCCAACAATTTTGGTAGACTTTTCGGTAAATCCTTGGCACAAAAAGTGTTGAAGGCAAGCGTTGACCAATAGAATAGGGGGGAAAAATCCAGTTAGCTCGTTCAGATGGTCCCTGTCTTCAGGTGATTTTTCCGGGGACTTTTAGTAACACTAGGAACACATCAAAAGCATCCCGCCCCATCCCGCCACCCCCGCCATCAGCCGCCATCAGATTACATCTTACAATTCATGGGGTTGTTAAATAGAAAATTGATCCAGCAACCCGGGGTTGTTCTTAACAAGGGGGGTTGTTAAATAGATTAATCCCATCAAACGACTGAGCACATTGAAGGCACGTAACTTTCGACCAAAGGTTCGCTATTTTTAGAAAGAATTCAGCCGAGAGGACTGATGATTTTTGTTTCGATTTAAGGCGATTTTTGGGATTAATCTATTTAACAACCCCCCTTGTTGAAAACAACCCGGGTTGCTGGATCAATTTTCTATTTAACAACCCCGTCTATTTATAACTTTGCCGCCGAAATAATGCTAACAACAGGCCTAATGCCCGTTCCCTTAGTCAAAAAATTATTTAAATATGGGCGCGCAATGGCGAATACGCTTTAGATGCACTCCAGTGCTCTCTGGATTTTTCCCAGATTTATTCTGACAATTTTGGTAGACTTTTCGGCAAATCCTTGGCACAAGGAGCGTTGAAGGTAACCTTTGGTGACTTTTGACCAGTAGAACACGGAAAAAAATAGCAGGTAGCTCGTTCAGATGGCCCATCCATTCAGGTGATTTATCTGGGGACTTTCAATGACACTAGGAACACATTAAAAGTATCCCGCCTCATCCCGCCACCCCGCCATCAGCCGCCATCAGATTTTGTCTTACAAATCATGGGGTTGTCAAATAGATAATTGATCCAACAACCCGGGGTTGTTCTTAACAAGGGGGGTTGTTAAATAGATTAATCCCGATTTTTGCACAAATCAAAACAATGTTGGTGTCACCCGTCACTGAACCTTTGGTCGAAATGGTACAGTAATTATCCACAGCCACTTTCAACGCAATTATCGACCCGTGATCTACCTTCAAACTCCCTGCTTCACGGTGCAGGTAGGAACTATCAGTGCCATTGGTCCATTGCTTCATACAACGAGCTTGTTCCAGAGTACAAAAGTTTGGTGCTCCGGCAACCAAGTACGGCTAAGTATGGTAGCAGATTGGTTTTTCTGTACGTGAATCAAGCGTGAATACAATCGAAGTAACCAAAGGTAGGGTGAAATGGATCACATGGCAAGCAAGGTTTCAGCTAGCGCCATGCGGCGTGAGCACCTAGTCGACGAAAAAGACAAGAGAAAATGTGCCGTAACTATATTATGACATACATCATTTCCCAAACCCAGCCCCAAACCCAGCCCCAAACCCGAGTAACTCTTAGGACTGGCCGCGTCACCGCGAAGTATGCCGCCCCTCGCCCGCCGCGCTGGGTTATGGCTCGAACATGATCGCGACGCCGCCACCCGCAGAACCCGAGTACATCTCCATCTCTGCCATATTATTTGTCGCGGACGAGGGTGCGTTGGTTGTCTTTCTCAACAGCGCGCGTGCCTCATCTAATTTATTCCCACCCGTTTCTCTAGACCAACCTAGGATCATCACAGTCAAGTGTCGCCCGCCGCACCGCCCCTCGCACGGCCTGTGCCCCGTTCCGCTGCTCCAGCCGTATTTTGATGCACCACCCGAGAGCGTCGTGCTCACGCAGGGGCTCAACGGCGAGCTGCTTCGCTTCCCCCTTCACGTTTTTTACTCGCCTACCGCGCTCGCGAAGGGGTCGCTTGTCAACCGCTCGATATACCACATCACCTCGGGAGCCGCGCCGAAGCCCTGGTATGGTAACGTCGTGGCGCTGAAATTCAACGGCTCGCGTCGCCAGGGTTGTTCAGAGGCGGGCTCAAACGACCTCCCCGCCTTCTCGGCATACTTCCTCTCCTATCAGTGAACTCCAGTGTAGGCGGTCACATATTGATGGCCCTTCAGTTGTTGAGCAGTCGAGTCCCATTTTCGATGGGTTGAGTCGCACATCAGTCATGCTCTTTGTCAGCATTAATGGGACTCTTTACCGGATAATGGGACTAGGGGGAGTCCCAGTCCCATGCTTCTCGTATAGACTCCAGAACCCTCCTTGCTCTCCATCAATCACCCAGCCTCATTGTAGCATACGTCTTTGCTTTACCTTGCTATCGTCACATCTTAACCTAACCTATCTTCCCTCCCGACACACTTATTTATCGAATAGACTGAACCTTTTGGTTCTCAAAAAACGGGATCTCCCACTCGTGTCGTTAATATGAATCTAGTATTATAATAATTGTGACTTCGGCCAGCTTCTTGGCTTCGTGCTAATGATCCCCGGTGCCGCTTCCTCAACGTGAAAGCTTCTGGTTCCTGTTTTGATCGTCTGCACGTGGCGACGGTTTTCCGAGTTGGGACAGAAACTGGGGGGTGCATGAAGGTCAGACGGACTAAACGGGGAGATGCGTATGATACAATGACGATGGTATCCTACTACTACTTAGATGCAGACTTAGTCTGAGACTAGAATATATTATTTTTGGCTTCCCCAGATGCCTTTTGGATTGATCCAGCCGAAATGCTCGAACATGTCATTATCCTCCGGGGGGTCCAGAGAAAGGGCCATTACAGCTGGGTGGCCATCAACGAGAGCGGGCGCAGCGGTCGAATCGAACCCGCAGGATCGGTGGCGTCGTTCTGGTCCGACATGTGAGAAGAGCCGAGGGTGGCGAGAAGAAGCCACGTACGACGTGCGGGGGGTACGATGCAATCGAATTCAGATATTCTGCACGCAGGGTAAGCCCAAAAAATGGAGATGGAAGTAGCAGAGGACGAACCCATCGTGATTTTGAAAGTAGGGGTGGTGACGGAGGTGGTCGATGCGATATCTTTTGAGAGGATCGAGGACCAATAACTGAGGGCGAAGTCAGAACAGAAGTATAGCTTCAGGGTATAATCCGCACCCCCGATACGAGTGATTCAGCGTCCTCGCTGAGGCCTGCAAAGGACAGATAAGAGTTCGAATGCCCGGTCTGGTGCCATGATTGATAGTGAAGAAGCTCTTCCTCAGAATCAAAAAGGGACTGGCAAAACCGAGTCAGATGGAAGATTGGACTAGAATCAATGGCACAAACATTTGGTTCCTCCGCCACAAGTTCGAAAGCCACACAACCCAAGGACCAGTAATCGACCGCTAGACCATAATTCTCAACTCGAGACTTGGGTTTCCTATTGAAGAGCATCTCAGGGGCCATGTACGCCCAGGTTCCGGTGACCTCGTGAGCGTAGACCTCGGAGGGATCCAGCGGGATGGGATCGGGCTCTGTATGAGCAGCCCCGAAATCGGAGATCCGGATGTTGCCGCTGACGTCCAGGAGAAGGTTCTCTGGTTTTATATCTCGATGGATGATGCCCGAAGCGTGGATTGCGGATATTCCCAGCGCCTGTGAACTCGTCAGTAGGATCCAGAAACGAAGAAAACTAACAAACGATTTGGCAGATCCAGTGCCTCGCGTTTTCCCTGCGCGGAAATCTGTAGCCGTTGAAGACGGCCAACAAATCGCAGTCCATGAGTTCCTGTATGAAGAATGAGCAAATTCGGGAAACTAGCTAAGAGAGAAGGACGCACCATGACAAAGAAGAGACGGTTCTCGTCTTGCAAGGATGCTTCTAAACTCATCACGAAGCCTTCCCCTTCATTATCTGTCCGGGGACTGGCCCGAGCCAGGTTGCGATAGGCCAGCACTTCTTGCACGATGCCGGGAATCAATCCGCGTGAAAGGGAGTTTTTCTTATTGAATACTTTCATGCACAAGACGCGTCCGGGTGAGATGCCCTGCAACCATTCGCTGTCCAACTCACGTACGGCGACGGCTTCGCCGTACGATCCAGACTGGACTTTTTTGAGGAACAGGAAAGGACCTGGAGCAGGTATCTCAGGACTCGGGTGGTCACTGGTCCTTCGAGCTGTCTTGAGAGATTTGGCTAGTGGCACGACCTTTGACGTTCGACTCGGGGATCCCTCCTCGACCATCGGGGCTGGAAAAGGGAGTGCCACCGGTCCATTGGTGATGCAGAATAGAACATGTCTTGCACTACCATATTTTTGGGAGGACTGAGGTATTCCAACGGGCACCGTGCAGTTCTGCGGGGAAAGGAGCGGAGGGACAAAGGATGCGATGGACGGTGAACAGCCCTTGGTGTCAAAAGTGACAGGCATGTCCGGGACGGGGGGGGGGGGCAGAAGAGCAGGAAGGTAGCATTATAGAAGAAGGTTTTATAGTGCTTTAGCAGGCTGGCCATGGCCACGCGCTTTAAATAGAAAGCGAGGACAAAGGAAGGTGTAGGGCCACTCAGGCCACCTTATTTGATTGCCTGATAGAATGGAGGGGTGAGACATAATAGACATACGTCGTAAGTGGGTATCATCGATGACATCCGTCAAGGAAGGGCTGCGCGACTCGGCGAGTCCGTTGATTCGCTAGTACGGGTGGCTGCAGCCTGAGGTTGTTCCTAGCCAAAGCGCGCAGTGCAGATAGACGGCACGCAAGAATGGTATTCTTCACAATATGAAAGCGTACGAAAGCTAGCTTTGCGAGGAGGAAGAGAAGAACGCGTCAAAGTCGGAGCTGAGGCCGCGGTGTTTGGCACGAAGCTCGGAGGCAAACTTCGGCATCTTATCTAATCGGTACACGCCTTTGCTCCGAAAACCACGACGAAAAATGGTCACTCCCCCGAGCCGCCGCTCGATCCTGAGCCTCTATTCCATGATGTTGCGCACATCCCAGTCTTTCAGCTCGTACAACTTCAGGACATATTTCGTCCGTCGTACTCAAGAAACGTTCCGAACTATCCAGGTGGGCAGTGTCCCGTTCAACAAGGAAACTCTGTTGATTATTTCTTTCACAGAATGAATCAGACGCCGCAAAGATAAAGTCGATGTATTCCGACGCCGTGGCTGAGCTAGCCGTGTTGCGGCGGAGTGCTGCCGTCAACCAGATGTACGGCGGATGGCGACTAGCGGTGGAGGATATGAAGAAGCCGGAAGCGACAACGGAACGAGGGGATAATTAGCGCCTGCTAGGTGCTGTGAAGGCGACGAAATCGCAGTCAAAGGCGTTGAGTTCCTGAGACGATGTCGAGGCATAATGAATTTGTAGGTTTAGAGACGAACGCACGCGTATTTTAGGACCATTGCAATGAACGCAGAATAATCATTCCTTCCTATGAGCGACTCTCACTTTCATCCTTACCCAGTAGCCCCATCCAACCCTTCGACTTTTTGCCACTTTCGCTGTCTCGTCCCAAACCCATGAGCACTTCACTCCGCCTTGCTAAAGCACCCTTGCCATATATCTGCCCTTCCGTGTCATCCATCAACTGGGCCGCAGTCTTGCGTGTTAGAAACGTCTGCTGCTCTTGTAACAGAAGCTGTCGCAAATCCCAATGCACCGTCCGTTGGAATCTGTCGGGACCCCAGTCCAATTCACCCATTCTCGACGCGCCGACGAGAAGCGCAACAATCGTAAAGCCTTGCATGGCAACACGTCCACGGAGCCAGTAGTTCATCTTCAGGGATTCACCTCGCGCGTGGTTCAAGATAGCCATGACGAGATTGGCGACGGTGAGCAGGCCGCCTACGAAATTGTGTCGGAAATAGTACTGTATGCAGGGAAGCGACAACTGACCGATTGGCACATATGGGTTTTCTCTACATTTTCTGCCGAACTTTTGTCCCGTAGTTTCGTATGGACGGCTGACCTGCGGCACTGGCTTCAGCCCAAAATTCCAACTCATGAGGGTAGAGCCGAATGGCTGATTACCTAACTTCGGGCTGACCAGCCGATCCGCGACTTTAACTGCACGTCGATGTTGTCGCTTTATCCCATCTTGAATCGATGGCTTTGGGCGGCGGACCCGGAGCCTGTAGCTCACCTTCACCCTGAACGATTTGATCTTCCAAACGAAATTTGGGCACAAATCTTCCAGGAACCGTCGCTTCACAGGAGAGATTTGTTGGCAGTTTTTACTTCCTGCCAGCACTTCAACGACCTTGTCCTCCCGATTATCCTCTTCAAATCTGGGACAGCGCCTTCCGCTCTCGCAGTTGGAAATGTGGACATAGCGTCGGACGTGGTCCCTGTGCTTAATCTGGCCAGTCGTCTACCGCCCATTACACGGATGCAGTGCACCTTCGATATTCGCGGTGACTCCAGGGCGCCGAGAGAGCTAAGGGCCCTCAAAGAACTGGTCGCGCGGATGCCATCCCGTGTTGACTTGAGACTCAACTTCCTCGGGGATCTGCTCTCTGCGTACAAGTCAGATCTAGTTCCCCTCACACCTCAGCGGACAATCACAGAGCCGTTCTGTGACTTTTTATGCTCTCTTCCACAAGCACCAGACCACCCCGTCGTCTTTGTTAACACGGAAATATTCACTTGCCGTGCTGCAGATATCAGCACTTGGCAATTAGATAAATACATGTTTACGAATACGGCCGCTGCTGGAGGAGGGCTCCTTGGACTCCTGACCGCAATCAGCACCTTGGCTGGGACGCCAGCCAGGCATCTCCCTCGAACTAAAACTTCGATCAAACAGCACAATGGCCTGCATGCAGCTGTTTTCCCATTCATTTCCATATCTTCACTGGATATTCAGCATTTACACGGCCCATTTTCGTCCGAGTTCTCCTCCTGGACTCTCGTCACTCTCAACGCAGGCTCACCGCATTGGCCGAACGTGTTGAACCTTTCTGCGCCGCTCGCTGGTGGGGAATGGGCCGCCATTCTGCCTCTACTCAATTTCCCGAATCTGCCGTTGATCAGGATGGACCCCCCACAGGAAAATGCCTCTGATTTTCCCAATATTCCCGCTGAGGTCCTGGATGCCTTTCTGAGCCGACATCCCAACATCACCCGCATGTATTACTATCCCGATCCACTTACTATTCCCGACGTCACCTTCCCACACGACTCTTTAAATTTACCCCGCATGCGCAATATCACCACCACGGCGCGCTGTGCACTTCACTTATTCCGTCACCCAGAAGGCGCGTTTCCGAACCTGTTAGCCCTCCGCATCACCGGCGTGGACGAGCCGCATGTCATCGCGAGCGCCCTGCGCCTGCTTTCTCGTCACGCGGGATCGAATAAACTCATTCTGGAGGTCTCCACGGGCTCGTGGATGGCCATAGAGCCGGACGCCGCTGTCGTATGCGCGCTGCACCGCGTCGATACGGTCATCCTTTGCGGGTACACGGATTTCGTCGACTCAACCGCGATTCTGCGGTGGGTGGACCTATTTCCTGCCCTGCGTCGTGTCGTGCTGCAAGGCTGTCTACACCATGATGTCGGACAACAGGCCCGGACGGACTTTCCGCGGCGTGCTCGCGAAGCTCTTCCGGATCCCATAGAGTTGATTTCGACGCAAGAGCATCAAGGGAGAGGACTCGGATCTAGTGGGCTGCTCTGATAAATCTTTATTTGGACCAAATGCATGTACCGACCAGATGAAATGCTACTTGTTCCGGTTGAAGACGTGTTTGTTTTTTGCCTCGTATGTCGATAACATGGTCGGGCGGTACTGCCCGACCATGCGATCGTTTTTTTGTGTCCCTTTGAATATCCTCCTGTGCATTCACATCGGCGACAAGGCTTGATGCGATCCTTTGATGTTTAGAGCAGTAGACACAGTAGACGTATTTCGCCCTCGGCATACAGGGGCGCGGGTTTATTCTTAAAACGGAAGTTGGGGCTTGATGGAAGACACGTGGTCGCGTCTCGGAACTTCGACCCCATTCCATTACAGCGTACAGAGTTCGGCTCCAACGCTGCCCAAGCCAGGTGGAAGGCCTTGTGAGGCAGTCTAGCTTCCGACAATAATGAGCGGGATCTCCTTCCCAGTTCAAGTCGCTCTGCTTCTGCGCAGACTGGCCAACGTCATCTCCACCCTCTCTGTATCGAACCAATATCGGCTTTTGAAGCAATCTGGAGCAGAAGAGGAAGAAAAAACTGCACTGGAAAGCGAAGGGAAACAACCAGTGGCTGCTTTGAATATCCTGAAGGTCCTAGAGCGGCGCTGGATATTGTGGAATGCGACACTGGAGCCCAGTCCTTCCGTCGTCCATGGTATGTGCTGTATACCCTTCTAAGGTCATACTCATGCAACGTCGCTGTAGCTTCCGCGACCACTCTTCCTTGGTGGTCATGGCGCACGTTGACGATGTCGAGCCAAAGTCAAAAAGAAGTTGAACAAGGTTCAGACGGAGGCCATGCCCCAAACACACCACCTGCGAAACGGCCCAAACCACGCAAATCACCCAAAGGTCCCCCAGAACCCCCCATGCCGGAAATCGAGCAGGATCCCTCGAAACTGGATACTATCCACCAGCTCCTTTTACATCCGGCATTGTTTGACCCTCTCCGGACCCCTCGATATCCCATCGTTCTGAGCCACGGTGCGGTTAATTCCGCTCCGCCTGGTGCAGTTGATTGATGAGGACCAGGTCTATACGGTTTTGACTCCCGGGGCCCCAGCTCTTTTCCTAGCATGCGGATGCATTACTGGTCGAACGTCCTCAACGTCCTCCGGGATAAAGTTGGCGCCGAAGTGATTATTACCTCCGTTCCTGGGTATGCTTATTCTTTACACGGTGGAAAAACCACTCAATTCGTGCAGGACTGGTTCGATTGTTTCGCGCTCCGAGGCTATGAATCAGCAGCTGCAATTAAAGGCCCGTGGACGTGGTGTCAACTTTCTCGCCCACTCGATGGGCGGCCTGGACTGCAGACATCTAATATCACACATCAAGCCTACCGAGTATGTCCCACTGTCGTTAACGAGCATCAGCACTCCACACCGAGGCAGCCCCTTCATGGATTGGTGTGCGGTGAGCGCAGTTCATTACTCCATCTGCCACCAAACTAAATCAAGATGCAGGAAAATATCGGGATCGGCAAGCTGAAGCGGGAAGAATTCCTTTCACGCTCGGCGGCAGACAAAACGGTGGACCAAAATGTATCCCCCGCTACGACCGATCTGCCTCCCTCGACATCTGAACCTTCTGCCCCCAAGGCGAAAGAGTCATCCTTCTCCCTCTCCCTCTCCTCGCTTCCGTCGTCGTTTACGACCCTCCTTCTTGGTATCGTCGACTCCCCGGCATACGCCAACCTCACCTCGTCGTACCTTAACACTGTGTTCAACCCACAGACCCCGAACGACCCGCGCGTCAAATACTTCAGCGTCGCCGGGCGCATGCCTGGCGTGAGCATCTGGCACCCGTTTTGGCTGCCGAAGATGGTACTTGACGGTGTGGAGGAGAAGGAGCGGGAGAAGCTGCGCGCGATTTGGGAGAAGGCAGGCAAGCAAGAAGAAGACCCCATTTGGCAGAGGGAGCGCGAGTGGGGGAACGACGGCCTCGTTACGGTGCAGAGCGCCAAGTGGGGCGAGTTTTTGGGTATCATGGAGGGCTGTGATCGTAAGCGTTTCCTTTGTTTACGTGGATATACGCTGATTCGTTTGTTTGACGCAGACTGGGAGATGAGAGGTGCGAGAGGCATTGAGTTTGGTGTTGATTTGCCCGCTCTGCCTGTCATCGGGCTGGGCGGGCCTAATAATGCCTCGCAAGGAGACGGATGGGGGTTGATGGATTGGGGCCGGTTCGTCGGCGCGTGGAAGAAGGAGGAGAAGATCCAGCGGGACGCGGCATCTGCTGCCTCGGGCCATGCACAACCTGCTACGCCCCGAGAGCAGGAACAGCTTAAAAAGAACACGGACGACGCTATGATCAAACTTTCCACGGAGAAGCTGTCGGCCGTGTTCGACTGGCTGGTGGAGCAGGTGCCGGTAGCGCCACGGTTGGCGTCCAAGGGCAAGGTTATGGCGGATGCAAAAAACCGCACGGAGGGGGAGGTGGCGCAGATGCACGGGGACGTGACGGAGATGCAGAAGCACATGAAGAAGGAGGGGAAGGACAGGAAGAAGACGGAGCTGGCGAATAAGATGGATCTGGAGAGGTTCTATGTCGCACTATCAAGGAAAATGTATGACGAGGGTTTGTAGAGAGAGAGAATTTATCCCAATTAGCAAACAATTGTACCGATAGCAACACACGATTAATATTCCAGGGCGCTCATCTCAACCCAGATATCTTTGGTGCTCAACGACTTGAAAGGGGAAAAAATGAACAACAACCAACGTGAATCAATTGCTGCTCAAATTTGGTTGGCTACGTATCAGCCCAGGCACTGGAGTTCACCAACCATCGCTTTTCAGCGAGCCAGGTCGACACGACCTATGTAGTTAGGCCCACGACATGAAATGGAGTTTTGTACCTTGTGCGGGACCACGGGTTTGGCCGGAAGATGCCGGCGCAGGCTGTTTTGGCCTGGGCAGCAAGGCGAGATTGCAAGCTTAGTTACAGGCGCCCGTACAGAATGAACGAAAGATTCAACGCGCAACGCATAGCAGAAGACTCGGAGAGGGGCCCATCAAATCTGTTACCTTCCTCTTTCAAGTTTGGACTCCGCCTCTCTCTTTCACGCGACTCTGACTCTCCTTCACGCGACACCCCCGCGTCCTTTCACGCCCGCCTCTCCGCAATGAACCCCTTGTGGCGTTAGTGTGTGTGCTGAGAGTCAGAGAAGCGGAGGATTATGTTTATTGATTTCTGACTTCCTCTCCTTCAGCTTTGGCACTTTTCCACCAATGCAGCAGTTTTCGCGAGGGCTATTGGCGAGGGCCCCAAGTTCAAGGATACTATCCACAGTTTCACGCTGCATAGGTGCTTCTCCGTCTCCGAAGTCCATTCATTTGGCCGCAGAGTGTTCTACGACACCTTTTCCAGGCATGCCGGATGACTTCGAGAATTACAAGAGCGGCGCTTGGCTTTACAACGATAAAATACGCAAGTAAAATATTTTACTCGTTTCGCATTATTTGACTAGACGTGCAGAGCGCAATAATCGATTCGTTAAGTTCGATGTCGCCGCTCTCATAGCCGTGGCTGTTCAAACCGCTGGCGCATCTTCTTGCACGAGCTTCAAGTTCCTTGCGGACGGTAGGTCATCCCTTGCACACTGCATCTTCACGATTTCAACGTCCTTCCTCGGAAAGGTACCTCCAACCGCTTGTTTGATATCCGTCTCGACAACGGCATTGAACTGGTCGCCAAACTTCCGTTTGTTATCGCAGGTCCGGTACATCTGATGACTGCCAGCGAGGTCGCCACCATGATGTTCGCCCGTGAAATCTTGGAGCTGCCTGTCCCTCGCGTGTACACATGGTGTTCACGAGCAGAAGAAACCAAGGTGGGCTGGGAGTACATTATCATGCAGAAGGTCCACGGAGTTCAGCTCATGGATCGCTGGTGGGGCATTAAAGGGCCAGCGGTCATGGGCGTCTTGAAGGATCTCGTCGCCGCGGAGCAGAAAATGACCGACACGGAGTTTGGCATGCTGGGAAGCCTTTTTCTAGCAAAGGATCTTCCGGAGGATACTGGATCCCCTGTGCTCCGATTCTCCACTGCCGACAAGACGATGCCGCGGCAGTACAAGATCGGACCAAGCGTAGATCGAAGATTCTGGCGTGGTGCACGATCCGAGATGAAAATTGACCGTGGCCCATGTAAGTGCAGGTCTTCCTTCAATTAGAATATTTCGAACTCAAACGATGATGCAGGGGCGAGCTTTCCCGCGTATGCTCGCGCGATCGCAGACTGCGAAATTGCTTGGCTTGAAACCCACGCGCGTCCACACCTGCCGACAAGTCCTTTATATCGCTCTCCGCTAGAGAACGACCCCAAAACTCACGTCGCGCTTCTGCAAGCCTATATCTCCGTCATCGACTACCTTGTCCCCCCGCGGCGCGTGCGCGCGCTCACTTTGTGGCATCCTGATCTTCACGCGTCGAATCTCATAGTCACTTCTCCGCCAGCTGAGGCACCCCGGATCGAGTCGATCATCGACTGGCAGACAGCCCGGATTGAACCTTTACTTCACGCCGGGACCATACCCACATTTCTGGACTACTCGCACGGCACATACGTCACGCCTGTTGCGCCAGGTCGCGTCGATGCTCGTCCAGAACTTCCGTCGAATTTCGACACCCTCAAGGATGAGGAAAAGAGTCTCGCAAACAGGCAGCTGACCCAGGCTGCTAGGAATGAGCTGTATACCATCGTCACCGAAGAGCAGAATCCGTCTCTCCACAAGTATCGAACCTTCGAACACACGGAACTATATAGCTGGCCGCATTATTGGGCGTCGCGCACCTGGGACGAGGGGACCGCTATTCTGGAGAAGGTCCTGATGGAGGTTTGTGACGAATGGGAGCATATAGCTGGTTCGGACATACCTTGCCCCATCTCTTTTTCGGACGAGAGGCGCGCAAATCACGCGGAGGATATGCGACGCTTTGTTCAAGAGCGAGAGATCGAAGAGCTGATCGATGAGATTGGGGTCCAGCCAGACGGCTGGGTACCAGTGGACAAGCTCGATGACGCTATGCGCCGGAATAGAGAGGTCTGTGAAACGTATATCTCAGGGTTGGAACAGCGCGACAAGGAAAGGGTTCGCCACTGTTGGCCGTTTCAGGTGGGTTTTAAACTCGTCTTCAACAATGTTCACATAACGATCTTCATACAGGATGGAGCACTTTCTCTAACGGCGGAGGCTTGTCGATAGCGGAGGCCGGGGATTCAAGGAATTATACATCCACTCACAATAAATTCAATGATAATTGTGTTTAAAGATTTTCCTTAGGAGACGCCCTTGGATCATGAATCTCCAAAATGGTGGTTAGCTCAAAGCTGCAAGGCGAGACTTCTGTACCTTGTCTGTGCCTACGGATTTTACCGGTATTACACTCTCAGATTCGTTTAAAAGATCTAAGGCGAGATTTCTGACGGCACCTTGAGAAGCGAGAGAGATAGTGAGACTGCGCACCCATCTTGCAAAACGCTATTGAAGTCATACCGCTTGAGACCGCGCTGAGAATCTACACACAAAAATAGTCAAAAAATGAACAGCAACCAACGAGTCAATTGCTGCTCAAATTTGGCTGGCTACGTATCAGCTCCGGCACTGGAGTTCACCAACCATCGCTTTTCAGCGAGCCAGGTCGACACAACCCATGTAATTGGGGCCACGACATGAAATGGAGTTTTGTACCTTGTGCGGGACCACGGGAAGTCGCCGGAAAATTCCGGTTCCGGTGTAGGCTCAGTCGCGCCTACGAGGTTTCTGACAGCGAAAGACCTAGAGATGAATTTAGGATACGTATATACCAGAGGCGCGCTTCGACGCTCGGTGGATCGTGATGCCCCCAAAAAGGAAGTGATGAGGAATTGATTGACGTTCCTCCTTCTCGCCTCCATGTCCGCACCGTCGATATCGCTCAAAGTGGAGTTCAGCGGCGGGCTCGAGCTGCTCTTCTCCAACCAGCGCTCGCACAAGCTGAGCGTCCCCGCGACGGTCCCCGCGGTGTACGGCGACCGCGCCGCGAAGCCCAAGCCCGCCGAGTTGGAGGCGCGCGCGCCGCCGGCGGACATCGCGTCGAAGCCGGCGGACATCACGTTCCTCATCCACCACCTGCGCGACACGCTGCTCAAGGAGCGCGTGGAGCTGTTCATGGAGGGCGGGACTGTGTGAGTTTCCGTCCCACTCTTAATTAACCCGTGGCCTTTGAGCTGACTGAATAATCTTTTTTTAAAGCCGCCCGGGGATCCTGGTGCTGGTGAACGACACGGACTGGGAGCTCGAGGGCGAGGGGGCGTATGTCCTCCAGGAGGGGGACGAGATTGTGTTTATCTCGACGCTGCATGGGGGATGAGAGGGTTAAATGCGTTCGACGCCCCTCTCCTCGTATAATTGGGACGCGAAAGGGAAAGGGAGGCAGAGGGTGAACGCGAGGCAAGTGCTGGCGAAATCTAGCGATGTTTTTGACTGACGTTTTCCAGGGATGAGCCGATCCTCTATATTCAAGACGTTGCAGACAAAATGTATCATCTATGTATCATCTATGTGCGATATTAGCCCGCCGGCGCGTCTTTCAGAGCTCAAGCTATGTTCCGCCTCTGCGTCCTGCGAGCATGGTGCCCCCGCCGTCCATTGGGTCCCGCGATGTAAGAGCTGCCGAGGGCGTTCAAGTTGCCTGCGCCGTCTAGCAGGTCTGGTGCACAATAAGCACGAGGAGGAGGAGATGGGAAAGTGCGTACTGGATTGCAGGCCGCTCAGGCTGCTCTGTGTTCATTGAATCTGATCAGCATTCGCCATTTGTATAGAGAGAGGTAGAGAGAGGAATGCACGCACGGCGTACGCGAACCAGCTGTAGCCCTCGATCCACGGCTGGGCGTCGAGGAACGCGAGCGTCGTCGCCATGAAGCTCGCTATTTCTGCCGAACGCGAACCCGTGAGCACGCACGTATTGCGGTTGGAGGAAGGTAGGGCGCGGAGCTCACCCCCGGCATCGAAAGAGGTCTCTGCGAACTCGGTGATCCAAATGGGCTGGTACGGGAACTGCGCGTGCACGCTTTCGAGGTAGTTGATGAGGTTGCCCGCGCCCATGCCGTACCTGATCATGACGCCGCGTCAGGCGGTTGAGGTCAAGAAAGGAAGGACAAAACACACCAGTGGACGACGATGAAATCGATAGTGCACCCGGTGCACTGGCTCGTGAAGTCGGCGAGCCAGGGGAGGCCGTTCGGACCGCTGGATATGGCGGGGCTGCCGAGACGCACGCCGTTACCTTTCAGCGGCTGGATGTACTGCTGCCACAGCTGCGCCGCCTCCGCGGCGGGGATGTTGGACTGGGCGGGCTCGTTTGGCTCGTTGAAGGCCTGAGAGCAAGCAAGCTTTTAACCTCGACCTTCGATTGGATTATGCATATGCACGCACCAGGATGGTGCTCCAGCCGCCGGCGCGCACTGTGTCGGCGAAGCCTTCGATGTCGCCGCTGCCCCACTGCATCGGGATGAAGTCCAGATTAACTGCAGGGAGGGAAGCGGGCGGGGTGGGGGCCCAGTTGTAGAACCAGCTACAGTCGCCGCCGTTGGCCTTGACGAGGTCGGACTCGCTCCCCTGCACGAGCGACAGCCCGCGCTTGGGGTTGCTCCCTGCCACGCGTGGTGCAGTGAACAGAAGGCACGGGAGGAGGGCGAGGAGTACGAGAGACATCGCTGGGCGCTTTTGGCTGGCTTGCGCGCATTATATGGGTATCGCGCTCGGCTTATGGACCGATTAGCTGGGACGTAACGATAAGATTAAGGGAGGTGTAGATATGGGAGTCGAGTCGTCCGCGGGATGCAAGTCCGCGCGAAATATAAAATCTATTCTGAAATTGCGTCGATGTAGGCGTTCGAGAATGTGCCACTGGCAACGGAGGAAATAGGGTTGATTCATTTGGAAAGGGAAGACGCGAGCCTCGCGGTGAACGGACGCGTCGAACACGTGTGCGACGCGTCAACAAGGCACAACAAGTTGAACTCCTGCCACCATGAGCTCGCCCACGAGCTCGGCCATGGACTTGCCTGGCCGCTACGGGACCATCCAGCTGCTGCGCCAAAACACGCCCGCCGACGTCGTCACCTCCTTTGGCATCGACAACCCCGCCGTCTCCTTCGGCCGCGACACCGCCTGCAGCGTGCGGCTCTACTACCCGGACATCTCGCCCGTCCACGCCCGCATCGTCTTCAACGACGCCCGCAAGGCCTTCCTCGAGGTCATCGGCACCCAGGGCTTGTTGGTCGATGGCTGCCGCGTCTACCCGCACGAGAACGGCGGCGGCACGCCCAAGACGATCCCGCTGGGCAACGCGAGCGAGCTCGAGATCCACGGCAAGCGCTTTCGCTTCGTCTACCCGCCAAAGGAGCTGCGCGCCGCCCTCGCCGCGTCCCCCGCCCGTGCGTCCACCTCCATACCAATTAACATTATCATGACTAAACGTACGCAGGCCCCGGCAACCGCGCGCTGCGCCTCTCGATGATCGCGTCCGCCCAGGTCTTCTCCCCGCGCCCCTCGCCCGACCCCCGCCAGAACCTCCGCGTCCTCCAATCGCCCCTCCGCTCGCCCTTCCCGCCGGGCACCAGCAGCGCGCCGCCCGACATCACGCTCGTGCAGGGCGCGCACCCCCGCGTCGTCGAGGAAGCGCGCGACCTCGTCATCCTCGAGGACGTCGAGCTCCCCAGCGCCCAAGCCACGACGGAGGAACGCGGCCGGCCCGCGAACAGCGCGCCCGCGCCGCCACGGACGCCACGGAGGCAGAGCCTGCACCGCGCGGTGCTCATCCGGAGCGCGCAGCGCGCGGTGTGGGCCGCGAACGCCGCGCCTTCCGTCAGTAGTACGCCCATGCCCACGACCCCGGCCGCGGTGCGCGGGTGGAGCGCGCCCGCCCCCGCGGATCCCGACACAGACTCGGACGAAGAAGCAGAGGAGGCGGAGATCCTTGGGTTGCGGCTCGAGGTCGTGAGCGTGTCGTCGGGGTCTGACGTCTCGGACGAGGAAGACCAGGGGCAGGAAGAAGATGATGATAACGAGCCGCCGGCCCCGCGTCTCGGGTGGCGCAAGAGCCTCGAGGCGCTCTGGCCGTTTGGACGTATTAAGCGGGAGGTAAGTGTCGTTGTTTTTGGGCGTTGTACTTTCTCACGCGCTTTCTTTCTGTTGCAGGAAGAGGAGGCGGGGGTGCCTCCTGCGTCCGAAGGCCAACAAGACGAAGAAGACGAAGAGCAAGAGCGCGAAGATGGCGGGGAACAAGACGACGAAGAGAACGAAGGCACCAACACGGTACGTTTCTCCCACTACTTATCTTCCATACTCCTACTCACCCCCTCCTGCAGGCGTACAACACGCCCACGCCGTCCCACGCACCGACCCCACGGACGTCAGCGCAGACTGCCACGCCCTCAGCAGCTAGCACGCGCGCGCCGCCCTCGACAGCTGCTACGACACCCTTCGGCGCGCCGCATCCCGCTGCGCGTACCCCGCCGGGCTTTGGGCGCCGGTCGATTGGCGCGGCTGGTGGCGCGTCCAGTGAGGTAAGCAACGACGCGTCCTTCCTTCGCGTCTTCGTCTTTTCGCGAGACTAACTATCGCGCAGACGACTCCGCGCACCGCGCAAACGACTCCACGCACCGCGAGCCCCGGCGTGCGCGAGGGCATGGGCGAGCAGGACGTCGTGCCCATGGACGTCGACACCGAGGACGCGGATATAGGCGCAGACGCGGATGCAGAGGCAGACGCGCCGTATACGCCGCTGTACGAGAACCTCGCGGCGTACCGTGACCGTGCGCCGGCCACCCCAGCCAAAGGGAAGGCCCCCGGCACGCCGCGCCGCACCAATAAGCCCCGCGAAGACGGCGCCGACATCAAGCCCCGCGAGGACGGCGCAAGCAAACCGCGCGACGACAGCAACACCAACAACAACAACAGCAAACCGCCGCCGGCCCTTGCGGCGTTCATGACCCCGCAGGCGCCGCGCACCGGTGCGGGCGGGGCCCCGCGCTACTCGCTCGGCGGCGTCGCGCGGCGCGTGCCCGTCGAGCACTCGCCGTGGAAGGTGCGCGAGCTCGTCGTTGCGCAGCAGCCTCGCGCGCCGGGGACGCCTGCGCAGGCGCCGCGTATTTCCGACGAGGAGCGGCGCGCGATTTCGGAGAGGCGGCGGAGCGCGCTGAAGGCGCCGGATGCGTTCTTTATGGGGGGCGTGCCGGGGATGTCGCCTGTGAAGAGGGTGGGGCTGGCGCGCGTTAAGGAGAGGGAGAGTGATGTGGGGGTGGACAAGACGGAGGGGGCGGCGGGGAGTGGGAGTGGGGGTGTGGATGGGGAGGAGGATGCGCGGAGTTTGTTGGCGAGTTTGAGGCAGACGGTCGAGGGGCTGAAGCGGAGGCGGGATAGTGTGCTCAAGGTCGTGCCCGACGCCGACGAGCACATGGATGGGGAGGAGGATAGGGTGGAGTTCAGTATGGGGGCGGAGAGTGGGCGGCCGGCGCGCGAGGTGAGCGTGTTAATTTTTTTTGGACGTCCTCCCTGATGTTGTGTAGGAACACGCCGAGGAACGCGCCGAGGAGATGGAGAGCGAAAAGCCGGAGCCGGTCGTCGTGCGTTCTTTCTCGCGTGCATATGACATAATACTCAGCTAACTGGTATACAGGTGAAGAAGGCTGCGCGCGGGAAGAGTGCTGCGCCAGAGGCGGAGACCGGGACTGGCAGGCGGTCGCGCAAAGCGACGGCGGAGCCCGCTGAGGAGGGGATGGACGTCGACGCGCCGCCAGCCAAACCCGCGCGTCGCGGACGCAAAGCTACGACGCCTACGCCCACGTCCGCGCCCGCTGTCGAAGAGAGCGAGAACGACTATGGGGAGGAGATGCCCGTCGACCCCGCGCCTGCGCCCGCTCCCGTCAAGGCTGCGCGCCGGGGACGCAAGGCTACCCCCACACCCGTCGAAGAGAGCGAGAACGAGCCCACCGAGCCCGCCCCCGTCAAGGCTACCCGCCGCGCACGCAAGCCCACCGCAGAGCCGGAGACCGAGGACGAGCCCGCGCAGATGGCCGTCGACCCCGCTCCCGCTCCCGCTCCCGTCAAGCCTGCGCGCCGCACGCGCAAGCCCACCGCAGAGCCAGAGACCGAGGACGAACCTGCTGTGCCCGCAGCGCCTTCGAAGCCGCGTCGCGGACGCAAGGCCACCGCGGAGCCGGAGAGCGACAAGGAGAGCGAGCCCGCGGCGCCTGCCCGCCGCGCGCGCAAGCCCGTTTCCACCGACAAGGCGGCTCCCGCAGTCGTCGTACCTGCCACCGAGCCCGCTGCACCCCCGAAGCGGGGCGGCCGGGCGCCCAAGCCTGCTACACCGGCAAGCGCCCCTGAGCCCGCAGCGCGCAAGGCGACGCGCGGAAGGTCCCGCGCGCCGGTTGAGGAGAAGGAGGCTGAGGGCGACGCGGACCCGCTGGACTTGATCGAGGATGCGCCCGAGGTGGAGATTGTCGCGACTGTGGCGCCCAAGGGGCGTCGTGCGCGGAGCGTGAAGCCGAAGGTGAAGGAGGAGGAACCGGAGCCGGTGCTTGAGGCGGAGAGTAGTGCTGCGCCGGCGCGCGCTGGGCGGGCGAAGAAGAGTGCTGCTGTGGCGGCGAAGGAACCTACGGCGCCGAGACCCCGCGCAACGCGGAAGGGCGCGGTGCCTGCGTCGGCGCCTGCTGCGGTGGAGACGGTCGTGGAGAAGGAGAACGCGCCGGGCGAGGAGCGCGAGGAGGAGCCTGCGGCTGCGGTGAAAGTACGCGTATCGAGGAGCCGGAAGGTTAAGGAGGAGGTTGCGGAGCCTGATACGACGGTGCCGCGGAGGGTAACGAGGACGCGTACGAGGACCTGAACCGCTGAAAGAAAAGTATTGCTGAGATACCCAAACGACTAGATTGTCGACGTTGACCTATCTGTATTTTATCTTTATCTTCTACGACTTTTTTCTCTTCATACTCGTTTGCTTGAGGCGGTTGTCGCTCTAGCTAGCATAGCGGTTGTGGCTGTCCACAGAGCGGCCCGGGGCCGCCCGGTCCTGGCGGTCCTCGACACTCAACCACTCCGTCTTGAATGCGGAGATGGTAGAATTCTAGAGCTTCTGGTAAGGCACCCGCACTAAAACCTCCACCCCGAATTGGTTTCTGGCAAGCTCACGCGGAATGGACCCGAGTGGATGCTGGTTCGAGGTTTCCGGGTTCAGAACGTCCGAGTCTTGCGCTTATCCATACTTGCACGGTTCTCCGATTTGCTCTGATTTTCTGCTGCTGGAATTCCTGCCCGACTTGGCTCATGCCTTTATCCTTTGACGTCCAGCGTCATGCATCGGAACTGAGTATACTGCAACGGAGTCGCCAGCTTTCCCTATTGGACAGTGTCCCCTGTATTCCCGCATTCGATACCCCTGCTCTACTCAGGTACGCCTATATTTAATGCTAAGGCACCCTGCTAGATCACGCGCCGTCTCCAAAATCGTCTGGCTTCAAAGAGGATCCAATTGCCTGTGAACCAGAATCCAAGTTTCGCTTTATTTGGACCGCAGGGCCTTGGTGTTCGGTTCGCCTCGTCGTGTCACCTATCTGGCGAGAGAAACCGTGCTGTACTACAGGGATAGTTGGGCTTATTGACGAGGGAACGCCACAGTGTCAGCCCGGGGTATATTCAGGGCATCCCGAATGGAAGACCACGCGGTTCTCTTCGGCATTTGTAGAGGAATATAAAAGGCATGTCGTCATTCTCGGGAAATGTGAGGCGCAATGAGATTGAATATCCTTCTCTGCCTGACTGTCTTCTCTTCTGCTGGCCGCAGCTTAGGGGCGCTTTATCAATCCCCTGATGAGTTACCACCGCATGAGGTGTTCGATTTCGTTGTGATTGGTGGTCAGTTCTTTTTTTCAAATAGTTTTACTCGTACTGATGAGACTTTCAGGCGGAGGTGCTGGAAATGTCGTTGCTAATCGACTCACGGAAAATCCAAACTTTTCTGTGCTTGTTCTTGAGGCCGGTCCATCGTAAGCCAATGGACTCTCTGCGGAATTTTCAGCTCATAAGCGGCTGCTAGTCCCGAAGGCCTGCTCAATTACACGGTTCCGTTTTTCAACATGTACCTACGAGAGATCGGAAATCCAAGGGACTGGAACTATACAACCACCGTCCTGACTGGACTCGACGGCCGGGTCTTGACGTACCCTCGAGGTAGACTTTTGGGTGGATGCACGTCAATGAGTGAGCTGAAACTCTATTTAAATTATTTCCTTGACATTGAATGTCGGATAGATGGGATGCAGTACATGCGCGGCTCCAAAGACGATCATGACAGATATGCACGCGTCAGTGGAGATCCTGGCTGGGCGTTAGTCTTGTTTTCGAACCATCTTTGTTGGAGCTGATATTCACCTTTAGATGGGACGCAATCCAACCATACATACGCAAAGTAAGGACCGTTTTCAAAATTCGTGTTGACCTTCCAGCTGATTATGACGATGATAAGAACGAGCACTGGACCCGCCCAACGGACAACCACAACGAGACGGGCCAATTCAATCCGGCGGTTCATGGCTTTCACGGGATCAACGCTGTTAGCCTTTCTGGATTCCCCAACCCCGTGGATCTCGACAACCGAGTGGCACAAGTAACGCAAGAGTTGAGCGACGAGTTCCCGTTCAACTTGGATTATAATTCGGGCTTCCCTCTGGGCGTCAGTATGTTGAATGAATCCTTGTCCACTTTTTCAGACACTCACCGTTGAAAAGCCTGGGATCAAGCCACGATCAAGCACGGGAAGCGCAGCAGTTCCTTCACCTCCTACCTCGCACCAGAGTTCATCGGAAGGCCAAATCTGCATGTTCTTCTTAATTCACAGGCGACTCGCATAATACAAACGAGCCAAACCCCAAAGAATTTTTTGACGGTGGAATTCGCTCAAACCAAAGAAGGTATTTTCTCAACCACTATTGTCTTTTGGGTGTGTTTGCGATACTCGTAGGCCCGAGATACCAGATATCAGCTTCCAAAGAAGTGATCCTCTCAGGCGGTACCCTTGAAACCCCGAAACTCCTGTTAAACTCTGGAATCGGCGAATCGGCTGTGCTCTCGAACCTGGGCATCCAACCTAGAGTCGATCTTCCCGATGTCGGCAAGAATCTCTCGGTGCATATCGGGGTAGGCCAAAGTTACTTTGTAAATGGTAGTACGTTCGACGACATCATCCGCAACGCGACTCTCCGTCAAGTTCTTTTAAACGAGTGGCTTGCGACCAATGGTGGTGGTCGACTCGGGGTTGGTTATGGCACCCACGACATTTTTGTTCGATTGCCTGCCGACTCGCCCGCATTTGCAGCGCATCCGGATCCGGCTCCAGGGTCAAATTCCCCTCACATTTTAAGTGGCGCGCAGGTTAGTGATTAATACTCTTCCGCTTTTAAATTCATCACGCTTCGAAGAACGGGAATCTCAACCCACCGCCGGAAGGGAACTTTGTCAGCGTCGGCGCCACCTTGTTGACTCCTACCTCGAGTAGATCCAGATTTTTCTACAGCAGGAGCGACGTGGACTGATGATCATAACTCCAGGAGGGACGGTTCAATTGAACAACTCCGATCCGTTCACTCAACCAATTATAGACCTGGGTATGGTGCCCGATTTCTCCAACGCATAACACCTAAAGAACATATACACAGGCTGTCTGACAACAGACTTTGACATTGTTGCACTGCGCGAAGGAATGAAGAGTTCCCTGAGATTCATCGGTGCCAATGCTTGGCAAGGATACGTTTTGGGCTCGCTAAACAACATCACGAACGCAACCAGTGATGCAGACCTCGAATCATTTGCCCGTGCACATGCCACTCCGAACGGACATGTTGGGACCGCCAGTATGTCGCCCAAGGGTGCTAACTATGGTGTCGTCGATCCGGACTTCCGCGTTAAAGGCGTTGAACAGCTGCGCGTCGTTGATGCATCCATCTTGGTAAACGCCGTGCATCTTAGCTCTGAGAAAATCTGCTAATCCACCAACTGTTAGCCTTTTCTTCCTGCCGGGTATACTCAAGCGGTGGTTTACATCTTAGCCGAGCGGGCGGCCGATCTTATCAAACAGAGTTGGGAGTAATCGTTTTTCATTTTTGGGTTGAAGTTTTTATGAAGCTTACTACTATGTCGACTTGTCCAAAAAATATGGCGAGCATTTTGAACACCATTTCCAAGTGTCGATGGGACGAAATTCGCTCTTCGATATGCCCATCCGGAGAATGCCGGTTTGAGTCTCCGTGCTCATCGTACTATGCCCAAGATGGATAAAAAGGCGAACCATGCTCTGTCGACAGAAGCTCTTTGTGCCTGGATGGAAGCTGTCAGCCCCTTGATTATCGGCCGGCAGAGACCATATAATACTCGTGTTTCTGCGGTGGTCGAGAAACAGGCATCATGCGGTTCTCCGCGACGTTTCAACTGGTTCTCGTCAAATCCGCTTTCGCTGCCATCTATAGTTCCGCACAAGACTTACCACAGCACGCGTTTGACTTCGTTATTGTGGGCGGGAAGCATATCCCTCTCTCTTGTATTGATCTAAGATTGAACTTCCCTTTCCAGGAGGCGCAGGGGGTAATGTGGTCGCCAATCGACTGACGGAAAACCCCGCCTTCTCCGTTCTTCTGCTGGAAGCTGGACCCTCGTATGCATTCATCAAATTCCGCCTTCTTTGAAAGTCACTGTGCGGATGTTGCAGTCCTGAAGGCCTTTTCAACTACACAGTTCCATTCTTCAATGTATTTCTACGGGGTCCGGGTCCATTTGACTGGAACTATACTGTCACGTCGAGTGGGCTTGATAATAGGGTTCTGAACTATCCGCGCGGTAGGATTCTAGGCGGCTCTACTTCTATCAGTCAGTGTTGCTTGGGGAATTATTCATACACGATATGCTCATTTAATTCAGACGGGATGGGATATGTGAGAGGCTCCAAAGACGACTACGATAGATACGCGAGAGTCACTGGGGATCCTGGATGGGGGTAAGTTCTAATTTTACTCCTTCTCATGAATATTATGACACTTAGTTCACAACGCAGATGGGACGCATTACAGCCTTACCTCCGCAAGGTGTGTCAAATTTCACTTGTAAATATTTTGAACCGACTCGAGGTGCTTCAGAACGAAAGATGGACTCGTCCCACCGATAATCATAATCAAACAGGGCAGTTCAATCCTAAATTCCATAGCTTTCACGGAATCAACGCTGTGAGTTTGGGAAGATTCCCGTCGCCGCCTGACATCGACAATCGGGTCGCGGGGGTAGTCCAAGAGTTAAACGAAGAGTTTCCATATAATGAAGATGCCAATTCTGGTTCGCCCCTTGGTGTTTGTGAGTTGAGAATACTGCTACTCGTCGACCCGCTGACATTCAACTTGTATTTTCAGCGTGGGTTCAAAGCAATATAAAACACGGAATGCGAAGCAGCTCATTCACTTCCTACCTCGGACCGGAGTTCACAGGACGACCAAACCTGCATGTTTTACTGAATGCTCAGGCAACAAGAGTAATGCAGACGAGTAGCAGACCGATTGCTTTCCGCATGGTTGAATTTGCTAGCGGAAGAGATGGTTCGTGATTATGGCAGTGCATGTACATACGATACTTACACTTCATTAGATCCCAGGCAGCATGTCACAGCAATGAAGGAAGTGATCATCTCCGCCGGAGCTCTCGAAACTCCTAAACTTCTAATGAACTCTGGCATCGGCGATGCGGAATACCTCTCTTCCATGGGAATTAAGCCTCTAGTGCCTATATCCGATGTGGGGAAGAACCTCTCAGCTCACGTTGCTGTCAACCTCATCTATAATGTAAATTCCACCAACGTAAACTCCACTTTCGACGAAATTGTGCGCAATGCAACCCTGCGTGACGAACTGCTTTCGGAATGGATCCAGACCGGCGGTGCAGGTCCCTTGGGAATCAGTTATACCAGCCATGATATCTTTCTCAGACTTCCGGATAACGCCACAATATTTGAAAATAATACAGACCCAGCCGCCGGACCCACGTCTACTCATCTTCAGGGCACGGTGCAGGTGAGGTTATGGTTACCCAAAGATGGATCATTGCTGATATCTATTATAAAGAATG
This sequence comes from Mycena epipterygia, assembly GCA_029281465.1. Taxonomy (NCBI): domain Eukaryota; kingdom Fungi; phylum Basidiomycota; class Agaricomycetes; order Agaricales; family Mycenaceae; genus Mycena; species Mycena epipterygia. The sequence goes on along the minus strand of JARJCQ010000066.1, from coordinate 166,651 downwards.
GGGACATAAGTGTAACTCCGGCGGGACACTTTCTGAGTCTTCCAGCCACACTATTGACACCCACCTCAAGTATGGCATTTCGTCCAAAAAAAATCAACCTCACTAATAGAGTTTCAGGAGGGAGTATACAGCTGAACTCCACGGATCCATTCCATCAGCCGATTATCGACGTTGCATGCCTAACATCAAACTTCGATTTATTTGGTCTCCGTGAGGCCGTCAAAATGACACACAGATTCCTTAATGCAACTGCATGGCAAGGATACATTTTACAACCCGTGAGCGGGCTTTCTATCGGGGCAACGGACGACGAAATTGAAGCATATCTTCGAGTCAACGCCGCTCCAAATGGACATATTGTCGGTTCAGCAAGTATGTCCGCGAAGGATGCACACTATGGTGTCGTGGATCCAGACCTCACTGTTAAAGGAGTTGATGGATTACGCATTGTCGATGCATCTATCGTGGTGGGCATATTATGTTCAATGACTGATTCTATTGATGGACCCGTCTTCTAGCCCTACCTTCCGACCGGATTTACGATGACCACGACCTACCTTGTTGCCGAGAGAGCGTCAGATATGATAAAGGCCGCGTGGAAGTAGTGCCTTTGATATTTCGCTCAATTTATTTCCAAAATAGGATTGTGCCCCAAACCTATACCCAACTTAGCCCGTGTGAATATACCCAACCTAGCCCCCCCTAAATACCCCTAACTAAGCCCGCTTTTCAATTACCGACCGAGCCCAGACTCAACCGTGAACCGAGCCTGAATTTATCCCTGACCGAACCCGGGATTCGGACCACCAACTGAGCCCGACTTTCAATCACGAACTGAGCCCGACTTTCAACCACGAACGGAGCCCGCCTTTTAACCCTTCCAACCATGAACCGAGCCCGACTTTTGAATTTTCTATTCCGGACCGAGCCCGACTTTTGACCTTGCCTATCATGAACTTAGCCCGACTTTTGGAATCTCGACGGCATCTGTACTCTTGCTGTAGTCTATTGTTTCTGGTATCAAACCATACACTACTAGTTACGGCCAATTTGAAATTCAATTCTGAGACCCGCAGCCTTTACATAAACAAGCAACGAATGTGTGTATCCTTCAAGTATACTGCCTACTTCTAAATTTTATTACGCTCGCTTCGGCGCAACAGAGGAAGAGCTTGCAAGGGAGGTGTGGGATCTGAGGATTCGAGTTCCGTCAATGGTGAACTGCTGCTATTGTTATTGTTATTATTTCAACAAATGAATGTACTTGCTTACGACGAAGGCACCGGCACTTTAGTGTCGGATTTTGCGGCTCTGGCTCAATTCCGTCAGAACATGGATTCAAGCCAGGTATGATGCTTACAAAACTTCCACCGCTGAGTCGTCGCTCTCAAACGACCTGCTTAAATGTAAGCTATTTTGTACATGCTGGTTTGAATGCGACTCACGACAATATTTCCCCTGAGCTATTCTCGCCCTCCTCGTTGTCTTCTGGCATGATTGGCCTCTGTTCCAGCTTCATCATATGTCCGAAAAGGACATATCTGAAGCGTTTGACGTGTACTGGAGTGATGATTGCGTTGAGCTGACCAATGTCCTTGGTGTCCCGGAAACACAGACACGACATGAGAAAACATGTATGGGGTCCACAGTCAAAGGCGTTGACTTGATATGGTTGGTTCTGATTGACCAAAGCATAGTTATAGCACAGACTCTAAATTCATGCAGAGTACTTACTTTCGGGCAAGGATCAATAAACCACTCATCCCAATCAATGGCACTCCCCAAAGCGAGGAACAGGCGTTGAAGCCATTCTTTAATCAACTAAGGGAAAATCAGAATCAGGACGATATTCATGATTGGCAGGCACACCTCAAATATCTTGACATGTTTACTCTTCTTCCAGTCATTATCCGGGACTGGTTTCTCCTTCCAGGAGTCAAATATGGCGAGGTAATGACGGTCGAAATCCACGAAAGCGCAAATCCAATGGGACGGAACGTGGATTGGCAAAATTATTGCGCGTGTCTCGTGCTCCTTGAACCACTGAGACACATGCATGTATATCAGTAATTGTCGGACAACAAACTTTGAATTCCCTACCTTGCGTGTTCCGCGAAGTGCACGTTGCCAATTGTATTCCGTCTTTTCAGGCCACCTCTGGATTTCACGCAACTGGTTGAAGAAACCATGCTGACGGACTTCTGTGTGTGTGGGCGACTCTTTTCCAAGATGTCCTGCCCATACGTTGATCACGTCACAATTGAACCACCCAGTTAATGACGAGATGCGATGAAGGTGATCTAGGAAAATTGGTGCGGCACCGCCGACAAGCTTGTTGCGATCTGCCGCAAGTTGGGCGCAAAATATGTCAGCCTTAGTGAAGGAGTGTTAGAATTTGAAGCGGCTCGGAGGGCATGACAATCGTTTGCTCACAAGATCCTTCATTTCAGCTAGTATTTCTTGTTCCGAAGTCACATCATCATTCGAAGCAACTTGTTTTGCATCCGAGCCCTGCTTCTTCTCTCTCCGAGTTTTGGCAGCAGGATCCACAGGTAACGCTGCAGGTACCTGCGAGCATGATGTTGATGGATTTTGACGCTATAATTCACGCTTACTTTGGGTTTCGGAACCTGGTCCTCGGCGCGACCGATCCATGAAGGACGCGAAGCAATCTGCAGACTTTTCAGCCGATAATCGGACAACAATATTTAATGAACGTACACAGGAATGGAAGGGCCCTTTTCGTCTGACGCCGAAGTAGTTTAACAGGTGGTTCAGTGCTTCCTCTTCAAGGCCTTCCTCGCCAATTTGCCACGACGTCCAAATCTCACTCAAGTGCTGTTTGACGCCACTGATCTTCAACCTTTTCAGCAGCCTTATATTGCTGTCTGTAGTGACATCAATTCCGGACACATGCAGGAGGCAAACTGCCGTTGACCAAAAGCCACATGATGCACCGTCCCTTTGAATGTCGAGACAGCGTGTCTCGTACCTGTCCACATTTTTCGGAGACGGATACTGTTATAAAAGGCTCAGTAATCTGTTCGAATGAACGAATGAACAATTTGAATTTACATCTTCTCCGCAAAAGAATGCGTAAACAACCCGCATATCGAAAACTACATTTCGCATATCGCGAATCTTCTGGTGGTTTTCCAGTGGCTCAAAGCACTCCAACGTCATTCTAGATTGACGAAATAAGAGCCAGTGCTCTCGGCCATTTTTATCTTCATCGCGATGCAGAAAGAGGACAGCGACGGGATCGATTAGCTTAGCGTAATAGCGCAGGTGCTGAAAAAGTGAGCCCTCGCTGAATGGCCCCTTTCACAAGCATTAGATATAATTTGTTGATCATTTTCGTTCACGTACATCTGTCCTGGCACCGTCTGCGATCGTTTTTGCTTCGGTATCCCAGTCAAAAGTACCGAGAGCTTTGGCTAGTTGCCTAAAGTAACTTGGCAAGACCAGGAATCCCGACCCTAGACAGGCGCTCAATGCCGTGGCAATGTCAGTGAACCCCAGCCCTTCATCTTCACGCATTTGATACGCGCCGTCATTCCAGCGCTCGAGCTCATCCACCCCGTCGAACATCTGCAGTTCATTAGCCTGATCTTCCGGTTCGCAATCTGACAAGCGTTTCTACAACATAGGTTAGGCTCGCACTCAGGCAGTATACAATGCAAGCAGACAAACCTGACGACGTCTCTCGGCCTTCGCCTCTTTAGCCTCTTTTTTCAGACGCTGTTGTTCCACTTTTTTTTCTCTCCGCTCTTCGTCTCGCTTTGCCTGTTCATCTGCTTGCCTCTGTGAAAAAAAATCAAAAGGTGGGATGATAGTCAAGAGTGATTTGTACCTTCTTCTCTCTCTCATCAAATTCTTTCTTTGCCGGGCTGGAACCAGTGAGTACACTGTTTACATGACCACGTTTAGGTCCCGGTGGGTTCGAGAACCTAACAGCCCCGCTGTGCCCAGCCGCAGGGGTATCGTCTGACTGTGTATCCGCTTTTTTGGCTTTCCCTTTGCCTTTAGCAGCTGTGCGACCCGCGTGCAAAGCGCTCGTAGCAGGAGGCCGTCCCTTAGTAACTACGAACCTGTGAAATCATTTCAATAAACCGAATAAATGACTTACGTTGACTGCCCTTCCGCTCGAGTGGATCATCGATCCCGAGTCCATTTGCATTGTCGTCACTCTCAACGCTTGTGTCGCTCTTGCCATCGTGAGAATCGTCGTCGGACTGCCATGGGTTGACCTTGTTTTTGACCTGATCGAAGAAACGGTCCCGGTCGGCTGTGACAGTACGATCAGAGCGCCTCTTGTATTGACGAGCAGATTTTTTCTCTTTGACCGGGTTATTTTTCTGTCCTTTTGCTGCCTTGCCTCGAATTTTTCGTATGGTTTCCAATTCTTTTGTGATTCTCATTTGAATCAAGCCACAGTGAGCTTCAAGACACTCACCGTTGTAGCGCTCCACATTTCCGAAGTCTATCTCCATCTTCACTCCAAATGTGTGCTCGCATGTCTTGTTTGTTTCTCGAGATCCGGTGCAGTTGCATGTCAAAGTACCATCTTCCTCCTCAATGACTGTGTAGTAGTCGGGCTCTTTTGACATGGCAATTAAGGCGGTTAGGAGAAGACTCAGACGCTACCGGTAAACAGTTGACAACAACAATTCGAAAAATGCGAGTAAAATCATTGAGACTTTTCCAGTAGGAATCCTCCGGGAAATCAGCAGCTCGCCTGAAGTCCCCACTGGACATCGAAATTCAACGGATATCGATGGCTGCAGCGGGGAGTGCAGAGGAGCGCCATTCAATTATTACCATCCAGGGGTGTGCATTCAAGTCGAATGAAATCCCCAAGGACCAACAGAATGAAACCCCTGTAGAATCAAGATTTACAGTAGCCCGAGTCTAGTTTCAGAGGCAGGCGAGGAATAAGGCCATCAATGAGCAAATGAAAAGGTTCCGCGGAAGCAAATGTTTGATGCACGGCTAAACACGGCCGTCGACATAGACCAGTAGACCAGAGCTGAGGCAACAAGAGTTCAACAAGATAATTAAAGCAAGAATCATCAGAGATTCAAGATTCCGAGGACCAAGGGCATAAAAATCTTGTGAACACTAGATGATAGTCGGCTGAATTTGTCCAAAAAGCCCTGCAGGCCGAGTGTGAAAGCACTCTCAGGACCTACAAATGGGTGCATAGGATTTTATGACAAGATAGTATATTGAATCGGCCAGCAAGGAGAATGAGCCAAGGTGGGAGCAAGAGACACGAAACAGTGCTGAGTGGTCGGTGAAAGCGTCAAAAGTGGCTGTGTATTGACATGACTAAGCGACCACTTAGGCATGTGACCTGAATCTGGATACTTTCGTCTCTTTCCCCCGCGAGAACAAGACAAGGTAAAATCCGCAGGATATTTGAGGATATGTAACATCATTTCTAAAACCTCACCTGAATGTTTTTCCGACTTATGAAACGATCATTGGGCTGTAAAGTGCACATTTCTTTGTGTTGCCGATCAGACGGTTTTCCGACTGGAACTTAGCCATAGTAAGCGGAGAAATTCCAGATAAAATTGGAACCATGAAATGCCCTCAAATTAAGTACATAGCATCAGTAGATTCATGAAAATTGACTTGGCTGCTCAAATATAATGATTCTACTGAGAAAGTTATTTTTGTGAAACAAGTAGTTATGCCTCCTCCGATTCCATCATTGCGCGGGGATTCGCAACTCGCCAGATGCGTCTGCCAGATGAATCAAGAGGCATGGGTATAATTGCCCCCCCAGAGTTCCATAATCGGTGTCCACGCTCGGCAATCTTGAAGGCCGCGCTATCCACCTTTTTGCTGTCGAGCTGCCAGTTCTCATAGTAAGCGAACCATTCATTTGCGATGATCATGACAAGACGATAAGCACTGTATGATCTGGTGAATTTTCATCGGCTCAGATATGTCTGTAAGCTCACGATTTATTTGCACGGTTTTCCAGGAAAATCTGGTCGAAGGTTTTGAAAGCACGTTCAGTCCAGTTGTTGGTCGAGATTGTGTCACGATTGCGGCCCCGAGGCAGACCCATATCTGTCCATGAGACTTGAAAATGATTAATGAGTAACCCAACCGAGAAAAGCTAACTGTGCACCTCTCCAGAGATCAACAAACCAATTCCTTTCAAAGTATAGCATAATTGCTGCAGCCGTACTAGCATCTGTAAACGACCGGATGCGTTCTTCGAACTTTGTGATGTGATCTTCCCAGTCGGCGTCCCGACGGCACCGCTGAAGCTCACGTACGGCGTGCAGGAGCTTGTCCTTCGAGCCCCTAGAGAGTTTTGGCCGTGCCGTGCTTGTATCGTGATCCCGATCCCATCGCAGAATTGCCTAGTGTGGAAACTTAAGTGGAGGCGATACAATCCTCAGGCCGAACTTTACCTGGATAACATGAAATTGACACAGGCGTACATGCGTATCAGGCCAAACTTTCGAAAAATCAGATATTCCGGTGTGAAAAAGTCAGATTCAAGTCGCACCGGCTGAAATCGCTTTCAATTCTGCCGCGGATTTGTCGATCATCACAAACAACGGGACCCAGTTCCAACCGTTTTCCCTCACACGTTCAGCAGCCTTCATCAGTTGAGATGTAAAGCGAGCATGCGACGGATGAACCACGGTTTTTCCTAACCATCAAATTACCAAGTCAGTACAAAATCATGGTTAAATGGAGACTTACCGCTGAGTAAATCTTCAGCCATTTCCTCGACCAGCTCCTTCACTTCCCGGAGAAAAACTTCCAAAGTTTCTGCTGTCACGTTTGCCGATAGATATACTGGACCTTGAATTGATCCCATTAGGTGGTGAATTGTCATTGTGGACGCATTTTACCTGGAAGCATGCGGTTATTCTGATCGATTGTGGTGATGAATGTGACCGGAGCGCGGTTTTTATTTTTGTGCCGCCAACAAGAATCGAGACCGAGCCCGTTGATGAATGCCCACAGGAGGAGCGACTGTAGCGCGTGAACACTTTTGATCCCTGTTGCAAACTTCGAAGGTGGGTTCGTGGACATATCTACCGGGCGAAACCTGACGGAAAAGTGTGAGGCAAGTCAAATGCAGCCTGCCGATATCACTCACCCGAATATCTTGTCAGGATGCTCGGCTGCGAAAATACCGATGGACTTGAGAGGGTCCGTGTCGAGCCGCTCATTGCGTCGAATGTTAGTTACAATGTTTTCGACTTGGGCAGGAGTTGGACGTCTGTGGAGCGGGGTATTCTTCTCTTTGTATGCTTGGGTTAATCCTATAAAAGTTTTATTTGAGATGCTGGCAGAGGTTCGAGCAGCTTACTTCTCTTGATCCGGCCAGCGGTCATGTTGGCTAAACTGGCATACTCCATAATACATTGCCGAATATGCTGAGACATCCCTAAATGACGTTCGGCAGCGTCCCAGTGTGTATTGCGTTGATAAACGATGGCCTTTGAAAGATTGTTTGAGTAAACCTCGATCTGGTACAGGAACAAATCAGAACCAGGATGGCCTCGCAAAGAGACGGAACATACATGGAGTATAACCTTTTGAGGACAACGGCGTTTGCAGCGTTTCTTGCCATCACTGTCCGAGTCCGAATCGAATGCTTCGTTGTCCATAGCAGGGGTATCTTTCTTGTGTGCGTCGGACTCATAACCATCAGACTGGTCATCGTCTGAAGGCGGCAGATCACTGCAGTTCCCTCGACATCTGTACTGGGTGCGGAATACTGGACGAGGATCAGCAGCGAACTCCTTGGGAACATCACGATCGGGTGTAATCCACTGGAGGATAAATGCCCGCGCACGGATATCCATAGGTCGATCAACGGGATGGCCGAGATGTTTAACTTCTACAAGGTCCTCTGCAGTCTCGTAAACATGAGGACTGTAATCGTTGCGCTAAAGGACATTGTAAGTTCATGTGACAGACCCACTCCCTCCAAAAAATGTCGTACCCATTGCTCAAACGTTTCATAAATTTCTGTCGTGTGACTAGAGCCTAAACGCTTCCAGCCGTGCTCGGCCAGATGCTTAACTTTGTTCAGTGGCCATGCTGTCTTTTTGCGCTGTCGCCCTTTCTTTAGCGAGTCATCGGATTCACTACTGCTGTCATTGTCAGACTGTGGCGCATGGGAGAGATGCGAGCGCATTGCAAATTCGACACCCCACGCTGTCCGAGGTGAAAACTTGGGGACTTTTGTCGCATGGGATTTGCCTTTGTCCTTGGTATTCTTGACAGGGGTCGTTGGCATTGCATGAAGAGTAGACGGAGGGCTGGACGCTCGCTCCGGATCAGGCGGGCCATTTGTACGTTGTTTGCGTTGAGAGTGAGCAGTTGCCCCTCCTTGAGATCGAGTGGGCTAAGAGAACGGAAATTAGAGGATGAAGGTGTGGCGATATAAATAAACCCACAGCCTTTGGCTTAGTCGTTGATCGCATATCTTCCAGGTCGTCGTCATCCTCCTGAATTGGCACCGTTTTCGCCCCCTAGATCACAGAGGGTGAGCGTTGCAAAGTGTGCATGAAAAAAGTATGTTACCTGTCGTCGTTTTCCAGGGGGTTGAGGTGTAGGCGAGGATGAAGCTGAGCGTTTGGCGCCGCCCGGAATGACAAGCTTCAAAAAGAGATGAGATATCGGGCCGATACCCAACGATTCCATGGTATCTGTCCATGCAATCTTCCGGCCGCCATGAGTGAAATAATACCGATGATCTTCATCTGTCGAGACGAAACCAAGGCTTTCCAGATGTTCAAAAAGACTCTGAATGGTTGTATTCTTTGAGACAACTATAGCGCAATGAATTGGTGTTCAGAATAGAATTATTTAACGCACCAACGGACAGAGACCGAGATAGTAGTCCCATAATGAAAATTGTGAATTTTTGTGTTCCACAAGCAGCAGCCATTCGACGTTGGGACATGAACGAAAAGTGAGACCGGTGGCGTCGGTGACCTAGTTTTGCTTCGATGACCAAGTGGTAATGGAAGAATTTGGGGAATAGATGGCTTGCTGAGTGAGGGTAGTCCGACTCGTTATTTCAGGGATCACGGAGGTTTCATGTTTCACTGACCGAGCAAAATGATGAAAGAGCTGCTATAGAGGGTCATATAGGCAACAAAATAGAGATACTGGAGAACTTCAGGTAGCGAGGCATTTGCAAAAATATGCAGGCGAGTAGTCTCTCTCGACAGACGCTTTATCGATTCTAGCTCGTTCCTCGCTCGATAAAGTCTGTTGGTTACCGCGCTTGATACCCGGCGGCCTGCGTTATTATGTAACATTTCCTTTTCTGGGACTCACGTGCACAGTCCATTGACGCGACTTGAACGCGTCTTAGAGGTAGCTGGGATTGAGGGGAAAAATTGAGGTTCCCATTACGAAATAGACACTTTCAAATGTCTCCTCAATTTTCCCTGGCATCACTAGAGCCAGTGGAGTTCCTCTACGAATATTTTCGTCTAATTTTCGTCATTCTTCCTCGGAAACACCTCACTGTGTTCAATGTATGAAACTAACCATTCCTGATGTTTAGGATAGCTGTCTTCAATGCATTCCCTACCATCCGAGGAACTTCCTGAATGATGAAGAAGAGAATTGCGTCTCGACGCGTCTCGGCTAAGTTCCCAAAACGGACACTTACATAATAACGCAGGCCGCCTACTAATCGGCGCGGTAACCAACAGACTAGCAGGCGAGAGCCGTAGACAAAGAAAGCGACCACCCAGGGGAACGGGAGAAGAAATAGAGCCGCATTTACAAGCACCCATGACACCGAATGCAAGGCCACTGCCTCCGGGTGGGTCTTGAAAAGCGTGCCGCGGCCTATAATTTTTATGCTGTAAGCTGCTGAGGAAAGGAAAGGTTAAAGGATGTACTTGGAAGCTGCTTTGTCGGTGGACGATGTTCACCATAGTTAACTAGCTTTTCACCCATGGATGAAGAAGCAAGGTGGCGAGTTTCATGATTTTGAAATGTAAATTCCAAATTGTCCAGAAGGAGACGAAAGCAGCCGCTGCAAGATTTGACAAAGGATGTAAGAGGCATAGGACTTGTGCAACACAGAAAAGCAAGCCTCCAGTGCGAATTAAAGCCCCCGAAGTCAGCCTACAGCAAGAGTACAGATGCCGTCGAGATTCCAAAAGTCGGGCTAAGTTCATGATAGGCAAGGTCAAAAGTCGGGCTCGGTCCGGAATAGAAAATTCAAAAGTCGGGCTCGGTTCATGGTTGGAAGGGTTAAAAGGCGGGCTCCGTTCGTGGTTGAAAGTCGGGCTCAGTTCGTGATTGAAAGTCGGGCTCAGTTCGTGATTGAAAGTCGGGCTCAGTTGGTGGTCCGAATCCCGGGTTCGGTCAGGGATAAATTCAGGCTCGGTTCACGGTTGAGTCTGGGCTCGGTCGGTAATTGAAAAGCGGGCTTAGTTAGGGGTATTTAGGGGGGGCTAGGTTGGGTATATTCACACGGGCTAAGTTGGGTATAGGTTTGGGGCACAATCCTGTTTTGCAATTTATTTACCGTATTTGGGTTGAGGAGGTGATAGTATTTGTTCAAGCTTGCGTGTCACGTGGGAGCGTCTCTCCCGAATGCCTCCGAGTCCGAGCGACAAACGCCGCACCCCGCAGGTAATTGAATGTTTTGACGCCCGTCTTCTGCCGGTGTTCGATAAAACCTATTTGAGTCGTCCGTGGGTTCGTTGGTCGCCACACCAAGCAGCCAGCGACTCTCAAGTTGAAACCTGTGCTCATCTCGTTTCTCGCTCGTTTCAGGTTTTGAAGCTACTCATCTGCCTGTGAAGCATTTGTCTGCGGAAGAACCCAGTCACCCCACTCGTGACTCGATGCCCATGCTCACTCCATACTCACTCCATACTCCCGGCCGAACATATTCTGGGGTCGCGGGACGCCGGCCGGTGCCCTTCAATATTGCCGAGCGCTAGATTCAGACTCGCGTGTCCGTGCCGTTGATACAGAGTCGAAGCACAATTATCACACGGCGAAAGTGACTTGCACCCACTCGTCCATATGGCAGCTGTCGAGTATTCTGTGCCCCTTGAGGCCAGAAAGGTGAGAAAACATTGCATGTGGCGCGTCATTGTTAACGTTGGCTATCATCCAAGACATTTCTGGATGGCATTTTATCGAATGCAGCACATCGCGATTTGCCACCTTTGGTGGATGTCTTGAAAAACAACGTTGTCTTCGAAGGCAATGCAACGCCTTCAATACCGATGAATTGGCGATTTTCAGAGGCCACGGCGGCTCTCAAGGCTTTGGAAGTAACCCTTGTAAATGCGCTCGTTGAGAAGAAGTACTCTGTGAAAACCGGTAAAGTGTTGATCAATACGTTAGTTGTCTTACCTGAATGAAGGGGTTTTTCGACTAACTCTTTGCACCAGAGATCGAGCCAATCTCTTATACATGGGAGCGCTATTGACTCGTGTCGACCCGGATGGTGCGAATGCGCAAATACCTCCCGCGCTCAACAAGGTATCACCTTTCGCTCGCGTCCCCTGTACAGCTTCATGTCATGATGTTTGTCAGTTTATCAAAGACAAAGATTACCACAAGGCGTTGGGCTCCGAGCATCGCAGAAATGCTACTAATTTCTATCGCGCAAAGGACGGGCGGTACATCTATATTCACGGTATGCAACATGTTCACGAGTTCCCACCTTGTTTGCCGACTATTGTTTAGGTGGTATGAATCCCGATACGACTCTCACTGCTCTGGGGCTTCCGCTTGAAAGCGATATAAGAGGTATCGAATCTATCAAGCTCTTCCAGGACGCTGTTGCCCAATTCGACCCGGTTACTCTGGAGGTAAAATGTTCAAATCCCGCGAGGATTAGTGATCTAATTTTCCGCCAGAAACGGATGCTCGAAGAGTTCAAGCAAGCAGTCTCTGTGGCGTGTACAACCGAGCAATACAAATCGAGTAAACAGGTACTTAAGGCTGTTCTCTCTAGTAGCTTGGCTTGGTAACTGTGACCAGGGCGAGGCCAACGCGCATGTAGGTCTCTTCGAAGTCCACAATATTCCGGACCCTGTCCAGAAACCCGGCTGGTGGGCGGATTCACCGTCGTTCCCGCCCCGCCCGCAAAGACCTCTGGCTGGGCTGAAGGTCGTGGACTTGACCCGTGTTATCGCATCTCCTGCTTTAACCCGCAACTTGGCTGAATATGGTGCCAGCGTCATGCGAGTGACTGCCGGTCACGTATGCGATTATAGTGCTCTCCACGCTGAGTTAAACTGGGTTATTTTATTCAAAATCGTATTATTACCCGAGACTCACGGAAGTGCGTTAGGGGAAATGGAACTGGTATGCTTCTACCTTCGCTTCTGTAACTGTTAATTCAAGCATATACGCAAGTGAACTGGATCTGAGAAACCAACTCGATAGGGAAAGACTCAAAGCACTTATCCTGGATGCGGATGTGGTGGTTGATGGGTATCGCCCTTACGTGCTTGAAAGGTACGGATTTGGTAAAGATGATATCTTGAAGTTTATCAAGGATGCGCGGCGGGATCGTGGTATTGTTTATGTCCGAGTTAATTGTTTCGGTTGGAACGGTCCATGGGCGGTGCGTCCTTTCGAAGCGATGTAATTCAGATACAAGACTGACGAGGTTTAGAATCGCCCCGGCTGGCAGCAGATTAGTGATGCAAGTACCGGAATTGCCATGAGTTTTGCAAAGGTAGACAACCACTGAATGATGTTGCCTCCTCTGAAATCTGATTTTTCAGGCCATGGGGTTACAAAACGGCGAGGCGGTTATCCCCCTCTTCCCGACCGCGGACTATTGTTCCGGTCTCTCAGGATCTAGTGGCGTCCTTCAAGCTCTTATTGAACGAAGTGAGAAGGGAGGATCATATGTTGTTGACGTTGGTAAGCACGTCGACATATCTCTCGTCACCGAACCAACCAACGATACAGCTCTGAATTACTTCAACTCCTGGCTCGTGGATTGTTGTGGGGAGTATCCTGTTGAGGTGTGGGATAACATCCGGAAACTCCATGATTATCCGGTCTTTCTACCCGACCAAAACCTACCTGGGATCAGCATTCGTTGCATTCAGCTACTTATGAAGAACGTCCCCGGATGTATCATTCAGCCGAATTGGCTGGAAGACAGACAATCAGACGCACTTGGTGTACAGATCAGGACGGTTAAGCCCATTTCCGAATGGATTGACGATGTCGGTGGAACACGGCCTGGGTTTAATGTAGGGACGCGAGGAAATGGAGTCGACGCACCAAGATGGCCGGAAAACCTTTTGCAAGAAGTAGTGGTGTGAGTTGGGCAGGTTAACACGTTCCTAGTAGCCCTTGTATTATTCCGAATGTTTCAAGCAATACGTTCTCGGGAATTCGACAATTTGAACTTGAAATCGAGGTTGAACCAAGTCACGTGTATGGTTCAAATTGCACGGCCTCTGCGACTCAACGCGGGACAACGCCGGCGGACTCCCTAAAAGTAATTTTGGCCGATATACACATTTATTCAATACTAAAATGAACGATAACGCAGGACAAGTTGTGTGGTCAATGCGAAGAATAGGCCGTTGACCTCTTCGATTGCACGCGTGCATGATCAAGGAAGGTAGCAATCATAACGCACATCCTGAGCTCCCCTCCATCCCACTGATTGGATTAAATCAGTTGATTGAAACGAAGAGCGAAATAATTAGGATGCTTACCACATTGCCAGCAGTCGAGCAATGAGAGCGGGTCGCTGGCGATTTTGTCAACCCACCGAATCAATCAACGTAATCACGAATCGCTCACTATTTCTTTTTTATGGCTAGCAGAGCAGGGTAATTCGGACCCCAGAAAGATTCTACGATGTCAGTCAGATCGTCAACACTAAGCGATGGGAATGCGAACCAGCATACCCTCATGATTAGTCTCATATAGATCTCCTTCATTCTGTTCCCAAGTCAGCGTTGTTTTGGATACAAGGCTTAGCGACGCACAAAATAGGCTCCAGAGCCAGGAGTTATGTCCCTCATCAACTGAGTGATATTACTGGCAATCTGGAACTCGGTGCGGATCTGCGATACGGTAGAGTTGAATTGCCATCCCGTGTGCCCGCCAATCTTTAAAGCAATGTACGTCAACATCAAAGCAAGTCGACCGCAATTGTGCATGTACCTGCCACAGTGCCTTCCGCCACGCCGGTGTAACGCTGGTCGCATTAGCTGTCCCGTTGAAAAGGAATGGGGTGCCGACAACAATGTAGGGGTTGACGCCAAATTCCTGGATCATTTGAACCATTGTGTTGGTTAAAGTCGTTTTGCCGCTTTCACTCGTGAAAAGGTCAGTTGGGATGAGGCGGCTGAGGAGCGTGTTTTCCACGCCAACGCTGGCCTGCGCTGTCGTGACATATTTAGTGAAAAATGCCTCCCAGGACGGCAGCTCTTCGATGACGACAGTGCCATTTTGCGCTTTGACGTATTCTGTAACATTTTGCAGCGACTCCGTGGCTTGTTCGAGGGTTAGAAGAGGGTTGACGTTGATGAGATTTGTAGGCTGATACGGCAATGAATGAAGGCTGAAACAGCATTAGGACGACGAACCCCCATATGACCTCCCCATCCTTCTGTACCCCATTTATAAGACTCGTCAACAAGCAATCTGAGGAAAGGCTGGTAATTGGTCTCGGTCCGAGTAAAAGACATTGATGCGCTGAATGAATAAGATATATATGTAGTCTTGCGTTGACGAAAAATCGACGCACACTTGTAGCTTCATCCGCGGCTCCGCAAGGAATGTCGACTCCAGAACGACGCCAAAAGTCGAGCCACCCCCTCCGCGGAGCGCCCAAAAGAGATCGGGGTTCTGGAAACTGTTTGCAACCCGGTATTTTCCATCCGGAGTAACAAGTTTGAATTGCAGCTGCACGGTGTGGTTTAATTCTCGGAAAACTCGCTCGTGTATTGAAAACCTACCACTCGATCAACACCAAGCCCGTAAACAGGCGAGAGGATACTGTGACCGCCGCCCTGCATTAAATTCGATGACTGTACTCTAAACAGAATTCAGGCTGGTCTTACCATTACCCTGGTTGGAATCAGTAAAAATCTCACGACGCCGGTGAGTGGGCTTACCATCCTCCGCTAGGCGCTATGGTTTGATGGTATCCTCCGATGATGGTGAGATTATTTGTGTCCGCGAATTTGTATAGGTCTTCGAACGGAACACCTGCCTATTTTGCCGTAAGCAATGCAGGGGATTTATTTGATAGCCCATACCCCAAACGTGATTGCATTCTCGTAGCACTTGTTGCCGCCCTCGGGGATAAAATTCGGAGTATATGTCAACTGAAGAAGCATCAAGAACCCGTTTAAAATATTGGACGGCAACGTACATTATCCAGATTGCGAGTCTTGCATCTGATCAGTTTGGGGTAGGATTTCAGTAGTATGGTGGGCTCACCCATAAATTTAGAGAACCCTTGGAACCAGAGCGACCTTGAGGTACGAGTTAGATACAATATGAAGCGTTGGTCAAAAGACAGTACAGGAGACAGACCTTTGTAATCGTGTCCAGAAGCCTTGATTGAAAGATGAACACCTGTCTTGGCGGAGAATGCGAACGCCTTCTGAATATCTTCTGGTCCGGATACAGCCACCTGATAATATATTGATTGCGATGAGTTGGATAGTTGGCGGGACGATTCAAGACACACGTAGTGTTCCGAAACGTAGCCCTGTTGGCATGGTACAGACCATGCGAGAGGGTTGGAAGTATTAGAAGAGTCCAATAAGCATTTCTCTTCCGTTCTCTGGCAGGTCTCCCATTGCGGCTAACCAAAGAACGTTGTTTGATGAATGTTGCCGCGCGGAATCTGATTGAGACTCACAAACATATATGCCGGGTAGCGGGCAGATCGAAAATCAGCAAGTGTGTAGCTTGCCTGCACCAACGAGCATTCTTCCGGGTTTACAGTCGAGTTCGCGCCATTCACAACGGGAAAACAAGGTGCGGACAGCGGAATGGCTGAATGCAGGCGACCATCCAGGGAGTCTGAAAATTCCTGCCAGTCTCGAGCGGAAGGCAAGGCGAGCGTGACTTGGGCGACGACTAACAAGGCCGCAAGTGTGGAGACTCTGGTGGGCAGCATTGAGTTGGACGACCGCGAGTTCATAAGTTTAAAGTGGGTCCTCTTCGGCCCTCTTCGGCCCACTTGGTAAGCCGGAGTAAAGAGAATGGCACTAACCGGCAATGGGAGTGATACTTGGCGATCAGGGCGGATGATTGGAGGATGTCTTTGGAGTCAAGGCACTGCTAGGTCGTCTTCAAATTCAAGCACTCGATCGAGTGCTGCATGTTACCCATCTCGATTTCTAGTAGTATGTAGTCCACAAGACGTGGTTCGTTGGGTGCATTCAACTCACTTTCAAACCTCAAGACTAGTACCTCATGATAATGGTTCGCGAGGGAAGTTCGCGGTTGGCGACCATGCCGTTACCTGCCGTTACTCTTGTTAGGGATGATCCGTTCTGGCGGACGAGATCGTGTGGCTCGGCAAGGTTTACTACGAAACGAAAGCGTTCATAAAATCCCAGGAGGATGGATAAATGAGTCGCTCGAGCAGTGGCTGGCAGCAAGTTGACTTGAAGCACTGCCACCAGTTCAAATTAGGACGCGATAAATAGCCGGCCGGGCATCAAGGCGAAAAAAGACGGTTGAACGTTGAACTTGCACTCACTGAAACAAAATCGAACCAACCGGAGCTACAAATGCTGTGATGCGTGAGTCCGCCTCATCCTCTTCAAGCTTCCTCAAGCCTCCTCTTTCTCCTCGGCTCTCCTCGGCGCAGCATGTCTTCTAGCGAGTCTTACCTCCCTAACGGCGAGAACTTGGACATCTCCCCTACCTACCAAGTATACTGTAGTAACCAACCTTGGGTTCGCATAATAGCATGATGCCGCTAACCCACCCGGTTAGCTAACCGCTGTTCAACCTTGCCCAATCACTTGACTCAGGGACATTGCAATTTTCCTTCGACTCCGAGGCCCGAGGAGTGAATCGTCTGACCAAACTCTCCGAATATCGGCTTCCTCTTGCTGTCGATGACAGTGTCTCTCCAACCTCTGCAGGCTCTGAAATATCTTCTCAATCTTGCTGCAATAGACTCTCGCTCGCTCGGAGAGGTCTTTCAATTAGCACCATGGTCGTCTGGATTCAACCCTCGAGTACAACGAACAGAGGTGGTATTTTTTTCAGCAGCTAACAATCCGAACTGACCGCACTTAGTTGTAACAACAACTATCCTGGGGACGGCGCAGATCACAACCTTTGCCCGTTTGACTCTCCGCATCCGGGCGAGACGATTCTGGTTCGATGACGCCTGTAAGTAAGAGAAAGTCCAACCAGTGCTGCCTCGAGTAATATTTCTTTCTTCCAGGGGCCGTCGTTGCTCTCATTTGGTCCTTTATGCTTCTCGTAGACATGTGGATCAGGACAGATATGTCGCAGAGCAAATCTACCCGGATCGTGGCATACTGGTGAAAGGCATTTTCCACCTACCTGTCTGTGCATTGACAATTCTCCCCACCTTCTAGGTTGATAAATCTGAGTTTTACCAGCACTCTCTGGTCAGTTTTTTTTGCAACGTACCGGTTCCTACTTTCAATGTGCTCAGGTCGGCCCGAATGAGTGTCATATTCTCAGTCATTCGGATAGTCCCGTCTCAGCTCAAACTTCGCAAGGTAGACCCGCTTCAAAAGAATTAAAATGTGAAGCTTAAAGCAACTTCAGGTTACGGCTGGCTTTGCAGCGCTTTTTGGTGTGATGTGGATAGCCCTATTGGTTCAAAAGGTTTATCGTTGTGCATCGGACAAAAGCTGGTATGCGTTGGAAAAACCTCAATGTCATCTGGGATCAGGAGTGGCTGCGGTAGAGCTCTTCAGTATGTCGACCTATATCCCTCTGTGCTATTCATACTAACGGCTTGTGCAGCTGACTTCACTGCTGATTTGGTGTTGGCGGCAATCCCAATCGAATTACTGCGATCTATTCGTACAATCGACAGTAGCCAACGAAAGTGCGTGTCGTATTGCGTATCGGGATGCTGCTTTTAAACACCGAATGCAGGATGCTGCTCATCATCTTCACCGCAAGTCTTCTGACGACCGTTGTGTCGATTGTTCACGCGGTATATTTGCTCGGTCCCAGGGGGATTCTGGAGGCTATCACTGCGCAGGTGGAGGTACGGTATTATGTCGCACAATGCATATTCTAGCTGAGGCTTGGCCCAGGCAGCTGTTTCCCTCCTCGTTGCGAATGCAGCGGTTCTCGTCCCAGCATTTTACAGAGTCCTTCAAATGCCAACCGACACGTTCGACTATTCGATTCATTCGAATGGTGTCGTGCGTATGCACAAAGTCGGCCCGTCCCATGATCTGGGATTTGAACAGAGCGCAGTGGTTTTTCGGTCGGAGGCGTTGCGACCAGATGTAGTGTATCTTGATTCGAATGCCTCGGACAATCTATGTGAATCTAGAGATATGTTTATCAAGTAATTTTATGAGTATTCAGGCTGAACGAGGGTGAATTAATTTTATTGAACATGAAACGTTCAGAACTTGCGGCTGTGCTTTGTCATCAACCACGTGAGTGCTGACGAAGCCACTGCATAGTACCTTCGCATCGTTTCTTCCTCCTCTCTCCTCAAGACACAACATGGGAAAAGGTTAGCAACTCTCCTTCTCCCTGCTGCCGTCTCTCATGGTCCTTTCTCCACCCAGTTCACGGCTCCCTCGCCCGTGCCGGCAAAGTCAAATCGCAAACACCAAAGGTCGAAAAGCAGGAGAAGAAAAAGACGCCAAAGGGCCGCGCAAAGAAGCGCATCTTGTACAACCGCCGGTGGGTTCACTCGACGCTCATAGCTCGCCCTTTTCTGACCTTTCCGCTAGCTTTGTCAATGTAACAACACTCCCTGGCGGCAAGCGGAGAATGTGAGTTATTTTCCATTGCCTCGTCGTCTCCCTTGGGCCGATTCTCCCCGACCCCCTCCTCTGATGATACCAACCGTAACAAGCATAGTTCACACTGAATTCACTGTGTTGATAACCATGCATCTAACGTCTTTCGCTCCTATCTGATTCCCTCCTCCACTACTCTACTCTGAGATATCGAGTAGTATGCTGACGATATTCGACAGGAACCCCAACCCAGAGAAATAAAAGCCTCGCCGTTGGAAGTTGGCAGGACCTCTTATCCGCTCCAGGAGTTTTGGCCCAGCAGCACGAGGATGGGCGTTGGGTCATGGTGGTTGTTGGGTTATCTCTCTTCGCTTTGCATACACACTACATGCTCTCTATTACATGCCCAAAAACCAGTTTATGATCCATCCCATCCCCTTGCTGTGTACATTCAATCAACGCCAGGTCGATTGTCAAAATAATGTCTCATTGAATGGCAAATATAAAGTACAGGGACGCATTGAGTTGGTCCGTTAATCCAGCAAGAAAACCCGAAGTACTTCTCAGGACAGAGATTGTGTTGTCTCAGGAACGCATAGCATCGAGTTGCAAGAAATCCGAAGCACATTTCAGGGCGCAGATTGTGTTGTTGCATCTGGTCCATCCATGTCGACGTCGGGGTCGCTTTCGCCATCAGCGTCGGCGTCTAGAACTGGGTCTTCGGGCACCGGTGGCGGCGGTAATTGCGAGGGCTGGGGCGCGGTTTCAGTCGCCGTGTCGTCTTGCCTAGCGAGAGGTACCTCATCGACAGCGGGTCGAGGGGTAGCTACAGCTGTAGGTCGAACCACAGGTTCGAGCGTGTCGCCTTCTAGTTCTGGTTCCGCGATCTTCTCGGTCTCTACTGTGGCTGTGGGTTCATCTGCACCTGCGGTAGGCTCATCGTCCCCTTCCTCTTCCTCATCCTCGGACTCCATGTCGTCCTTTTGCCGCGGAGGCGGTCTTGAACTCGCCGACGACGTCAGGCGCCCTCTCTGTACCCACTTCGTCGCAGGCCGTGGATGGATCCCGATCCCGCTTCCGTTCGCGCCCGCGCTCGTGCTGGCATTCGTACTCCCAGCGTCGTGCGCAACTACAGCGTCCTGATGGCTCGGGCCTGCGACAACAAGAGCGGGGGAAATCAACCTAGAATTCTTCGACAACATGGGAACAGGCGTGGCTTTCGGGGGACGCCCTCTTTTCCGTTTGGCTACAAGCGGGACGACAGACGCCGCTAGGTCCTCGGCCATCGAGTATTTCCCCTTGCCCTTGCCCGGCGCACCAGAGTTACTGAAGACAGCCGCCTGATCAGCCAGCACGTCCAGTGCAGTGCGCGCTCGGGCTGGCGAGGACAATCTCCTGCGCTTCGGTGCCGATGTCGATGCCGACTCGTTTGCATTCGCGGCTCGTCGCCTTGTCATCATCCCAGTGCCCGTACTGCTGGTGCTCGCGCTAGGAGGGGGCTCTGCGCCATTCTCGTCCTGTCCGTTGTCCAGCATACTCCGTGCGGCATTCAACAATGAGTCTAAGGGCGTAGGCACACCCTTCCCTTTCCCCTTGCCCTCGCTCTTCGCGGGCGCTCCGGCAGCGCTCACATACCCAGCCATCGCAGCCGCATACCGGTGGCTGCTCGCCCTCTCCCTCGTCGCCTCCCTCGTCGGCGGCGTCTCGCTGACCGCCGCAGTGCTACTCCCGGGTTCCGGCCGCTCGCGATAGTACCCCCCGCCGCCCCGGTTCTTCTTCTCGCGCTCGATCCGCTCCTTCTCCTTCTCGATGCGATCCCGCTCGCGCTCCACCTTCAGGCGCTCCATGCGCTCCCGCTCCGCACTAATAACGCCCGCCACGATCCCCGCGCGCTCGCGCCCGAGACGGCGCGCCGCAATGAGGAGGTGTTCCGCGCGTGCGTCGGACACGATCAGCTGCGGGGGTGCGCGGCGGGACTTTCGCGAGGATTTGCGTGCGGGCGGGGTTTGCGCTTGCGCGGCGTTGAGCACGGTGCGCGCGCCCGGGGGCGGCGCTGGGAACGCAGCGTCGCTTTGCGTGGCGGACGACGGGGCTGCAGAGGCGTGGAGCGCCTTCTTGAGCTGGGCCGCGACTTGTTTCTTCCGGTTGATGGCGGTGGTTACGTTCTGAAGAGAGGGAAACGGGAGAGAGGTGAAGTAGGAGGAGGCCTGCGCTAGGGCATGAAGGGTGGGAGGCTGGAGGACGGGAGGTGGTGGTGATGGTTGTTCCGCGACGGCGGTGGCGTCTTTGGGTTCGGCATTGCTTTCTTGTGGTGGTGGGGGAGATGGAGGTGGTACGTTTTCCGACGCCTCAACTTCCATATCGACAGGAGGAGGTGTAGGTGCGGTAGCAGGAGCGGGAGGAGTGGGCGAATCGGGCGATATCATTGTCGGCCGAGGCACAAAAGGCTGCATCAGGATATGCGGCTTGAGTTTGAAAAGTTCAGCTTCAAGAGCGTTGATGCGCCCCTGCGTATGGTCCACCTGGCATTGCATCGTGGATCAGCTGACGGACAGTGGACCAAGTTCGAGCAGGGAAACATCCAAAACCTACATACCTTTATTTTCAGCGCATTGTTGTCGTATTCCAAATTTCGACACATCCTTCTCAGCTCCTGAAAGGCGAATATATGAGCTTTTACACATGGACATAGAATGGGACAGGACTGTACCGAATCCTCGGGGCCGTTTACGTGACGGTTTCGCTGTATGATCAAGGCTTCCGAAATGCGATCCCAACTCTCCTTTTCGCTCTCCCACCGCGACCGCTCCTCCTCGACGCAACGCATCAAGTATTCTCGTTGGTGAACGAGGCCCGCAATTGTGTCTGCCTGACGGAGGAGCTGAGACGGGTCTGACGAGGGCAGATTGGGGTTCGTTAGGCGTAAAACCTGTGAATTCATGTAACAGGCCGAAGATAACAAATAAAATAAAATAAGTACCATATCAAAAAGTTCGCGCTCCCGCGGAGTGGCCTCTGTACCTTCCTCATTACTCAGTCCCATTTGGAGAGCCCGAGCCCGTATCTGGGCAATGTCATGTTCCTGTAAAATTTCTGCAGCGGGGGAGGGTGGCGGCGGCTCCCGGGGTGGCGGGGACATGGGATGCATTATGTCAGAGAGAGAAAGAGACGGCCCCAGTGGAGGTGGCGCTAGTGCCATCAGTTCTCGTCCGTCGGTTAATTGAAGTAATGAAGCTGAACCAACTGAACTGTCTTGGAACTACGAATTGGATTGTGGTGACTTGAGTTCTGTAGTATGATTAAATAGGACTGATCTTACATTCAGTAGTTATACCGGTTCTGCGACGCAAATCTGGGGAAGGAATACCAAGACTTGGACTTTGTGGTTTGAACTGTCCACCTGCTCATTCGGCGACGACGCGGATTTTGGTGAATTTTAAGTCGAACAGCTTTCGCGAGCCACCAAAGTTGTTGTTAAGTACTGTAAGCCCTGGAAGATTGAAACGAGAGTGTTATTTGTGTGTGTTTCTATTCCACGGCCTTCAACGCGGAGAGTCCACGTGATACTCGATCTGCTCGCGTATGTCTCTTTCCTCAGCGCTCGAAAAGCTTGCCACTTTTCGCTTGAACAACACACGGTCATCTGAAGAGACCTTCAAAAATGCATCGGTCATCTTGAAATCCGCGCACAAGCTCGGCGACGATGGTGCGCTGCCCGCCGTGCACCACCTGTTCAGAGATAATAATAATTCCTTTCAGGCTGGGCTGTCCTCGAGCAGCTATTTCTCGCATCAGTCGATATAGGGCGCCTCGACATCGCTGACGTTCGTCCGCGGCAAGTTGTTGCCTGCGCGCTGCTGACGACACGCCGATAGGAATGTCTGAAACAACTCGCGGAGCGGTTTCCGGACTCCCCACGCGTGGAGGTCCTCACGGGCATTCGAATGGAGGCTACCGAATCTCCTGATATCGTGCTGCAATATTACGGACAGCTGCTGGACGTCGACTCTGCCAACGCCGTGCGTGACACGTATATCGGACCGTACAGCTCACTAATCTACCCACAGGCGATATGGAAGCGGAGAATTTCTATCCTGCGTCGTACAGGGAAGATAGAGAAAGCCGTCGAGGAGCTTTCTCAACTCCTCGATACATTCTACACCGACGTCGATGGCTGGTTAGAGCTCGCGGACATATACACCACTTGCAACCAGTGTGTTTTCTCTGTTTCCTGTTATATTGATTTCAATTCAACCAACAAGATATATCCTGGCACTGCAAGCACTATCGCATGCCCTCCTGCTGGCGCCGCAGAACCCTTTCTATGTGCTGCAGTTCGCAGAGACGGCATACACCGCCGGCGACCTTCCCCTCGCGTTGAAGACGTTCCTCGTGGTCGTGGACATGTGTGAGCGCGACCTTGACTCTCCCGAGAGCAAGCCCGCCACCGGGATCAGCGTCCGCGCCTGGTTGGGCGTCAAGCTCGTCAGTCGCTTTCATCTGGCCGGATAACCGTGATTAATCTTGTCTCTAGTGTTCCCGCCGGTTAATGATAAACTCATCACCGTCCGCATCAAATACGCCTGTTCCAAAAAGTCTGAATCTTATTGAAGAGCTGGCAACGGAGAGGGTCCTCGCGGTATATACGAGCAAGGGAGCGGCAGGTCGCGGAGGCAAGGCGGCGGAAGGCAAGGATGTTGTTGTTGGATGGATGGGTGCTAGATAGCTTTACAGACGCATTTTATGTTTATTTATTTCAAGAGCTCCTCGAGGCTGCCCTGAAGTCGCGCGGTGGGCGCTTAATCTCCGTAGCGCTCACGTGCTCGCAAAACTTTAAAACTTTGACCACGATGTCCACCTCGCCCGCCCTAAAACCAAGCGCGCTCCGACGCCTTTCCACGGCCCTAAAGCTAGGCAAACCATACACCCCTCCTGCACCCGATGCGTCTTCTCTCGCGCAGTTCCTCGTCACAGCCAAAGAGAAGTATCTGCGCGACATTCGCGCCACCCCAAGCAAAGGGAGCGAGTGGACCGTCGTGATGGGGAACGAGGCTGGAGGTACTTGGTCTTCCTCCGCGTCGGCCGCGTCGTAATCGCGTCGCCCCCAGATCTCGACTCGGTAGCTAGCTCAATCGCGTACGCCTGGGTCCAATCGGAGATCCAGAAACGGCCTTCTATCCCGCTGATCCAAACCGCGCGCGACGACTTCAATCTCCGCGCTGAGAATATCTACGCGCTCAAACTTGCTGGTATAACCGACCCCGCGCAGCAGCTGCTGAGCATCACGGAAATCCAGGACGTCAAACCGTTCCCGTCCAGCTCGTTCGCCCTCGTAGACCACAACCGTTTGGGCAATTCGTTCTCTGCGGACAACCCCACCGCGAACGTCGTGACAGTCATTGACCACCACGAGGACGAGGGTCTCTACACCGACTCTGCTAACCCGCGAAAGGTCGCGCCGGCGGGCAGCTGCTCGTCCCATGTCGCGAATCTCTATCCGAAGGAAACGCAGATTCCCAAAGAACTCGCAACCCTGCTGCTCTCCGCCATTCTCATCGACACGGGTGGTCTCCGCGCAGGCGGAAAGGCGCTGCAAGCCGACCGCGACGCGGCCTCGTATCTCATCCCACTTTCCACCCTCGCCGACTCAATCTCGGGCCTCTCCAAAGACTCTCCACCGAATCCCGAGACGCTTTCTGACATCCCTGAGGTCAAGCGTTTATCTGACGACCTCGCCGATAAAAAATCGGACGTGTCTCATTTGGGCGCCTGGGATCTCCTGCGCCGGGATTACAAGGAGTATACGTACACCCTGAACTGGCACCCATCCGCACCCGCAATAAAAGCCGGGCTCTCGACGGTTCCCGTGAAGCTCAAGTCATGGGGCAGCGGCGGCAAGCTTGAGACCGAGGCGCAGCGCTGGATGGCACACCAGGGCCTCTCGGTCCTGGGCGTCCTCACCTCTTTCCGTGCCACCAGCAAATTCGGGAAGAGCGGCAAGGGCAAGCACCGGCGGGAGATGGCATGGTTCGTGCGGGACGGCTCGGAGTCGCAGACGCTGCAGCTCGACGATATTGCGGCAAGGTTGTGGAAGGGGTTAGAGGCGAATGAAGAGATCAGAGTGACGAAACACAAGAAGATGAGCCTGGGTAACTCGCCAGACATCCCCCCGACTGTCCGCGCTATGGTATACAAGCAAGGCAATGCGGCCGCCACACGAAAAACTGCCGCGCCGCTGCTTCGCGCGCTCCTGGAAAGCTCGGAGTCGTCCTGAAAGAATCTAATCTAGTGGGCAAGTCGGAATATTTCCCATCTTTCCCACCGTTTGACCGGTCTGGGGTGCTCACGCATGTCAGAGGCAATCACCTTGCCGGCGGCAGTCTGAGCGTGTCAAATTCGATAATGAATTGAGTTCGGCGATAATGATACATTTTTCAATCTCCATTCTCCCCACTGCGGCGGTATCGTGAAAGTCGTGGATAGAGGGGAAATAAAGGTCGTACTACGAGTCTGCTTCCTTCTCATCTGTGGGACCCAAAGACGAATCCGAAGACGACTCGGAATCCGACGACGAATCCGGTGGCAACAATAACCAGTCGGGCCAAGGATAGGTCGCGTCGACAAGGGGCCCTGCCGAAGCGCGAAAGCGGGGCTTCTTCCGCAACCGTGGACGAGTACTGCGCAACGAAGAGTTGGTTCTTCTCACTTTGCGCTGGGACCTCCTCCCGGTGAACGTTGGGAGATTTTGCCAGCTCCAAGGATCTTCTCCGATGGACCCAAGAGCCGGCTCGAAGCGGTCCGAACGGCGGCGAATAGAGTATTCAACTATTAGGACAAATTGAGCACATTGAGCCTGCGAGTATAGGTGCCCACCGACCTCTGTATTCCTGCCGCAGACAGCTGGTTTCATAGTACCGCCGATAGCCCCCGTATACGACGCGCGGGAAGGTGTCGAACAGGTTGGTCGCAGTGGGACTGAGGGGCGGAGGCTTATCGGCCTGCAGACGCGGCGAGCCTGTGTGGACGTCGTCGTTATCTAGGACAGGTGCACTTTGCGAACGAAACCAGGCGAAACATAGGAGGGGCATTTGAAGATCTTGATACTCCGGGGACCGCAGATATCGGCCTTATATGCGCTGGGATCTTGGATCACACGGGAAGATAGGACCCGTCTGCGTGGGCAAGCCCAAGTGTTGCCACATCCGGTGACCAGAGAACAAGCATAGAACAAGCCGCCACTCGGGACTTGATGCGAGCAAGAGTTAGAAACTCGCGTGATTGCAAGCAATGCGATACAACCCAAAACGGGACATCGACTGCCATTTTGGGATGTCTTCCTATTCAGTCGCCATTTCAATTTTTTGTGGTCTCTATGCCCTTTTTCAAGCCTTTTAAGGGGCCATGTGCTAGAATATGCAATACCACTTTTCCTGCGTCATCTATTCAAATTCGCAAGTTTCTGGACTCGGGGAAAAAGGCATTCGACTATATATCGATGTCTGGCCTTCAAATGTTACTGTAAATCCCGTGCTTGTGCCTCACTGGACTGGAACTGCCAAAAAATATTTCCCTGACAGATGGAAGCGAATGTCTCATTTCGCGTGCTATAATCGAGAGGGCATCGCCAAGTAGGACCCCTGA
Source organism: Mycena epipterygia (assembly GCA_029281465.1). Classification (NCBI taxonomy): domain Eukaryota; kingdom Fungi; phylum Basidiomycota; class Agaricomycetes; order Agaricales; family Mycenaceae; genus Mycena; species Mycena epipterygia. Next base: position 140,054 of record JARJCQ010000066.1, on the reverse strand, counting down.
TAATGGGCCAAAATCCCTGATGCAAATCCTGACGGATTTGGGTGATTTTTGCGCCTCTAAAGGTGCTCCAAACCCTGGCGAAATGGGCCAAAATGGCCGTTTGGCCTGGTCAAATCCTGACGGAATTGCGCCGGAGGAAATTTCGCTAAAACGATCTCTTGGGGCGAAAATTTGGACCTGAGGTGAAATCCTGACGATTTTGGGCCTCAGGCCTGTGCCAATCCTGACGAAATTGCCGGAATCAAATCCTGACGAATTTCCCGTTTTGAAATCAGGCCTTCTCACCTATTCCTCGGCAAGTCGCATCAATCAGTGGCTCACTCTCATAGTAACGTTTAGGGGTGAAGAAAGATGCACGCGTACGTATATAAAGCGCGAAGTGAAATTCACGGTGAGTGTAGGACATGTCGGACGCGTCACAACGGCACCAGGCCATTTTTCTCTTGGGGCCTTGGGTTTGCTCTGTTTATTTCTCGCCCTTGGCCTTCCCTGATTTTTTTTTGGGGGGGTGCAGCTCGTAGGCTCCTGCGTGGACATTTTCCTCCAGGGTGTACTGTGTTGTCAGGTGGGTTCTGCCAATCCCTTAATTTTCAAGGCTGACGGTTTCCTGTCCCAGGTCTTCAACTACTTCAGCTGGTACAAAAGCGACAAGAAGAGTCTACAGCTGTATGTGGGCGGTCTCGCGCTCCTGTCGGGGCTTAAGTCCATCCAGGCCTTGTAAGCTTTCGACGTGCCGTCTCTCGCAATTTATTCATCGCAGACGTCAGTGCTATCATCTGGATACAGAGCATCCTCTTCATCGGAGACATTGACGGTGCTATAAATCTCAACTATACCACCTGGTGGCAAGCCGGGAACCCCATGATTGTAAGCATGCGTTTCATTTTAATGGCGGCCCTGACCTGGACCACCTTGCATCCTAGGTCGCGGCGTTCGATCTATACGTTCAAGCCTACTTCTGCTACCGCCTTTTCGCCATCTCGAAAAAGATACCAGTGGTGGCGCCCATCGTCGTCGTGTTCGTCTTTGCGTTTTTCTCCATGATAGTTGCTGTAAGCACACGATGAGGACGATATTTCTTCCTACCTGGCTTACGGCGTTCCAGACATACTACATCACTGTGGGCGTCTCCGCCTCGCCCAAGATCGCAGACTGGTGTACGTGCCCTCAATAAACCGTGCCCTCCACCCAGACTAACCCTTGACCCACCCTCTAGTCGCCGCACACCTCAGCTCAGTATTCGGTGAGTCCCACTTTCCACACACCTATCCCCCTCCTTACTGATAGGGCATGTCCAAACAGCGGCGGACGTCCTCATGTCGTGCTCCACGGCCTACTTCCTCGTCAAGTCGAAACGGAACGTGCTCCCCCAAACGGTCGGGATCATCAGCGCCCTCGTGCGCCTCACATTCCAGACCGCCGCCCCCGCCGCCATCTGGTATGTCTCCCCCTTTCCCCTCCCCTTTCCCGCCTCTCCCCTGTCCCCTCTTCTCTCTGCCCTCCGTCGCTGATCGATTTTTGATTTTAATTTATCTTTGGCAGCGCGATGTTCAACCTCATCTTCTCGCAGATCTTTCCAGGCGGGGAGAACCTCGTGAGCACCGCCTTCAACATGGCGCTGCCGAAGCTCTACGCCGTCTCGATGATGTGGACACTCAACGCGCGGCGCACCATCCGCGCGGCACACAGCAACGGCGGCCTCTCTTCGAGCAACGAGCTCTCCGCGCACCGCGCGCGCCGCACGCGCCCCGTCAGTTCCTTCCCCTTCCCCATATGTTCCCTTCTTACCTTGTCGTTTCAACTTACACCTTTTGTTTGCGGCGAACAGCAGAACGACATGGAGCTGGGCACGTTTGGCGGGATCCAGGTACACACCGTGCAGGAGACGGTGCAGCACATCGACGTGCGTCCTCTTCCGCTTCCTTCCCACCTCTCACCCATGCTTGATATTCATTTATCAAATTCACGCAGGTCCGGGATATGTTCGCGCACCCGGGGGACGAAACCAAGTCCGGGACGGACACGGCTCCAGACGCGGACTCGGAATACAAACGATGAAACGATACCAAAGATACCTGTAGAATTAACTGGGGCTCCTAGATTCTTGTACACACCTATTTTCCTGCGGCTTGGAATTTGGATTGGATCATGCGATGCGTGTTCCCGGTCGAGCTCTATATGATTCACGAAAACATACGTGATACAGATATACATACAGTTGCAATAAAGATAGGGGCCGCCGCGCTGCGCTGTTACAGTTACACCCAAGAGAACGGAGGGAGATTAAGGCGCGCCACCAACAGGTCGGGCGCCGTGCCGTAGGTATTATACGAGGTTAGATGTGACGAGGTTCTCACGCAACACGCGGTCGCGGACTAGCGGAATGAAAGATTAGCGCAGTCCATAGCAACAAGATGGCGACGTACTGGAATGTAGCGTCTTTGCCGTCGCCGTCGTGTCCTGCATGCAAAAAGTAATCAGCCGCTATTGCCTTGCCGCGCCGCAAGATGTAACGCACCGTAACAGTCGTAGTGTAGATGTACGAGATCCGTGGCTCGGGCGAGTGCTGTTTCAGTATCTCCTTGTACTTTTCACGGAGGTCTGGAATGCATAGATGAGGTCCGCGCCTCCGGATGGGAATATTTTATATAGACTGACATTTGACGACAGGCATGACCTCGTTGGGGCGGTCGCCATAACTTGGCAGATATGTCTTCACCTTGACGCCACGCTTCAGCTTGCGTTTCAGGAGGTCGCATTTGTTCTGCGAGGATTTAGTCTGGGTTTATGGGTACAAGTGCGGCGCGACTTACGAGGAAAAGGATGAGTTGCGTGCGGGTGAGCAGCTTGGAGGAACATATGGAGCGCCAGAGGAGGGTCGAGTCCTCGAGACGGTTTACCCGCGTGTCCTCGTCGAGGCGCTCATCAAAGCACGAGACGGGACACAGGAAGATGATAACATCGGTGTTCTCGAAGAACGGCAGCCAGGCGGCGCGCTGGGGACGGGTTTAGGTATGGCAGCAAAAGGAAAACTAGCTACAAACCGCAGTACGACACCCGCCAACGTCATAAAGCTTCCATATCCAGGCGTTATCACCGCCTGCTACAATGAGAAAAGTGAATCGAAGGGAATGAGATACGCACGGATAGGAAAGCCGTCGCTGATGCGGAGCAAGTACTCTTGGATACCGACCGTGCGCAACCGGGCGCGTACAATGTCGTCGTCGGTCGCGGCATACGAGCGCGTAGCGATGCGGTCGAGGTCGTTAAGGAAGAAGCCCGCGGCGTCGACGAGGCGGACCTTGCGGCGGTCGAGGGCGACCTGGACGGCAGGATCAGCCCAGAGCGCCTGCATGTCATCTTTGCACGTCATGAGGGTGATGGTCGACGAGTCGAGGTCCGCGTGAGTCGGAGAGCGCTGTGGGTTGGCGGGGTCGATCGCATCGGTCCAGCTGCGGACAAAAAACTCGCCGAGACGCTTGGGGGCCGGTATCGGGGCGGGGTCGTCGAATGGGGTGGCGGCCATGGGGAGAGACGGGTGAATAGGCTCTGCGCCGGCACCAAGTCGGCGCTTGAGATCTGCTTCGACGCCGCGGAGGGGGGCAAGGCGAATCATGAGCAGACGGTGCTTGTCAGTAAAGACGTCCGCCGCAGAGTCGGAGAAGCGGCGAGGGGCCTCGTCTTCCTCGAGGGGCACGTTGCCACTCATCTCGGCCTCGATGATCTCGAGGATGAGGATGATGGAGCGAATGATGTTGAGCTGGACGACGGCGCGCCAGCCAGCGCGCTCCTGCTCCCAAGCGTCGCGGGCATATTGCATGCGGAAATCTATTATCGAGTCATCAGCAGCAGATACTTGGCAGGCGTGGAGGCGGCTGGTTTACTCTTGAGCGTGGTCGACTTTCCTGGAGACGCATAAACGGGCTGCTGTGAGACATGGGACGGTATGCGCACCGCTCTCTCCCTGGCCCAGTAGCAGTATCCGGAGCTCCTTGCGCGACTTTCGCTGCTGGGCGCGGTCGCGTTTGATGTCTTCGTCGATGTTGTCGCTGATGCGCTGGGCATCGGCCTCGCGCTTCAGCCTGGCAGTCATCTGTGCGGGGGTCTCATCGAGTGGGGGACGCATAATCTCGTAGAACGGGTCTGCGTCGGTGGGGGTAAAAGCCATCCTGGCGTTGGAAGATCATCAAAGTCGCGTTTCCGTCTCGCCCATCAAAAACAACCGCTAACCATCCAAATAAATTATACACATGTCACTAACATGTCCCATTCTGAATTCATGCCGCTAATTTAACCAGCAGCTGCTCCAGCAACTGCTCCACCCGAACCATTCGTCCATCTACAGACGCCTCTAGTCGTCCCAGTCGCTCCTCCAGATTCTTTTCCTGCTTGCTAAACCGCTCCTCCAGCTCTGAGAACCGCTCATCCAGCGTCAAATCCTTGTCCTCGATTAGCTCCGCTACCCGCACCAAATCGTGGTGCAAAGCATGCGTCCCGAACGACACCCCACCCTTGACGTCACAGTCCCAGCAAATAAAGCTCGCTCCGGCGCATTGCACGCAGTACCAGCACGGCATCGACACGGGCTTGCTGCAGCCGCAACACGGAGGGCCGCTCGGCACTGGCTCCGGGACCTGCGTTGAAGGCGACAGCGCAGACAGGGGGCCCCGCGACCGCACAGACTTGGTGGCCCGCGACCGCGCAGACATAGCAGACATGGGGCCCCGGACCGCCTGGGGAATCGAAACAGCCAGTCCAACGGGTTTGGCGGTCAAGGGCGGGTGCCCCTCTTCATCCTCCGTGTCAGAGTCGCTTTCCGAGTCGGAACCGCTCTCGGAATCGCTGTCCACCGCGCCTGTGGGCGACTTGTACAATTTCCGCGCGTGCTTGAGCGCCTCTTTCGCATCACGGTAGATCTTGCCGAATTGACGCGTGTGGATCACGCGCTGTACCTTCATCAAGTCGTGGTGTGGCAGGTGCGCCTTCTGCATGTCTTCCTCCCGCATTACCCGTTTCGTCATGCACTCTGGCGCTTCACAGAAATCGACCGTGTTGAACCCAGCGTCGTCTTTCATCTACAGAGCAAAATTAAGTTTGGGCTCTCTTTGAGAAAGGTCTCACATACCTGACAGACGAGGCAAGTAATCCGCACCCCGGCAATATTTGCTTCGCAGTTATCACATGAAGCGCTAGGCACACAATCAATCAATACGCGCTCCCAGATAAATCGAAAAACGCACTCGTGGTCAGTCATCGCCCGGAGCTGCTGCTCCGCAAGCGAATGGAAAAATCTGTTGTCTGCCGTTGTGAACGCCTTTTTGAGGCGCTTCAACTCCTCCCACTCCGGGTCCGTCAACGGCGCCCCCGCGAACTCTGTGCTGCGGATGTACAGCTGAATGAACCGCCGCCGGTTATCCCGCCGCTCCTTGAAGAACGACCACGCCCACCGCTCCCGGCGCACGTCCTGTCTCACCGCCGCGATTGCGAATCCCCACAGCGCGCGCGCCTTGTTCGTCTCGAGCTCCACCTTCGCAGGCATGAAGCACACGTACTCGGGACTCGTGCGCTTGAAGGTGAATGCCGCGTTATGCGTCTTGGGGTCCTCGTCGAACCCTACGGTACCGGTGATCGTGTCGGTCGCAGCATTCCAGACGCCGCTGTGGTAGTACGTCGAGTAGCGCGCGGGGAACGACCGGCTGAAGGTTAACTTCACGGTTCCCGGCTCGTCGCCCACGCGGCATTCGCCCGCCACCTTGAAATTGCTGTTGTTGGAGCGGTCCGCTGCAGTGAAGCGCTGGACTTCGCCATCGGCCGAGGAGGGCTTGAGGGTCATGGAATACATCCCCGCAGCGGGCAAAAGCGATGTTGCGGGCCAATACATGTGTCCGTGCCATGAAACATCGAGCACGCCTTCGAAAGCAGGCAGCACCTTGGGAGCGTCGGGGTCCGGCGATGCAGGCTTATCAAGGTATGCGGCAAAATCGAGGAGCTCTTCGTCAACAGGGTAGTTCAGAATTTTGATATCTATGTCTTGGGCTTCAACCTTGTCATTGTAGGTATATTCCACATAATCGCTGTGAAAACATCAGTCAGCTATTCATTTGGTCAGCTACTTGGCTCACGCTTCCTGGACTAGCTTCGAACCCCAAAGTAAATTGGGTTCATTCATGTATTCATACTAACGCAAATAAACACCCCACCAATGCAGTGAATCTTAGCACATACCAAACCATGCGAGAACGATTTGAATTGCTGCTTGACATCGAGCTTTTGTTGTTTGAAGATCGCTGATACTCTGAATCAGCCATCATTTCGACAAGCACGAATAAACTGACATTGCAGAAGCTCGACTCGAGCCTCGACGGCGTCGAAAACATAAACCAGGGAGTCAGCCCCATCCCACAGCTCGTCTTTATGCACTGTGTGCGTCTGGGCGAGCCGGAATATCTCGAAGTGGCGTTCAAGGAGGAGGTAAATGAGGGGGAGCACGAACTGCGAAGCATAAGTATTAGCTTCCATGAATATGGGTAAGATGAGGACGCACTCTATCTATACTGCCCCGACCTGTTATCAACTCCACCGTCTCTAACGCATCAATGTCAAATTCCACGGAGTCGAGGTTCGCTGCGGGAAGATCATAAGTTGAAGGTGACGCCTCAAGAGCAAGGAGGGGACTTGCCTCGAAGGCGAGCCTCTTCTGTAGCGGCGTACGACGCGAATTTCTCCTGGTACGACAGGAATTCAGGGCTGCTCAAATAGCACGAGAAGATCCCGACTAACCTGTAGTGACTCGCTGATATTACAAGAGTTCACCGACTGAGTCAGCGAGTGTACGGTATAATAAACCGTCTTCAGATAAGCATCCGCCGAGTTCTTGTTGGCCGGTGCAAGATGCGGCAGTATAGCAAACATCTTCGCCAGTACGTTCGAGATCTTATTGACATAGCCCACCATCGTCTGGTGATGGCCTATAGCCCAGTATGCCAGCCAATGCGGGAGACTCCAGCCCAACGGTCGCATGGTCGTCTGCGATGCGTTTGAGATTGATGCGTGGCTAAAAGGGAAGACTGAGTGCATACGAATGTATTCGCCTCGGCCACGGTGATGAATCCCGAGGCATCATCGTCGAACGCCTCCGAGATGGCCTGGATGCGGACGACACTGAAGATTGTGGTTAAGATCAAGTAAATCAATCATCCGCCAGACGTACTTGATATACTCCAACGCCCATTCGTCCGCCTTGTCCACTACAGCATGTTCGTCAGGCTGATCGGTATCTTTGTGCTCCTGGAAGTAGTCGCGCAGCGCCATAACGAAGTGGCGCGCCTTGACGCTACCACGCCAACCCTACTTTGACTTAGAATACGGACGAGAATGCGCATGTTTCACCCTCACCATGTCTTTCCATATTTCATGGACGTTCTTATTACGAAAATCAATTAGCATCAAGGCGAGTGACATTCGGGGGCAACACTTACCGGGTCGATGATTCGATCGTGGGGGCCTGCAGTCACAGCGCTGATTACACGGTCTCCCTCACGTTCTATTACACGCGAGAGCTCGTCACTGTTGCCCAGCATCAGAGTGCAATGCTTCAGAACCGAAACAGGACGAACATGATCTGACGCTTCTGGACTTCAAACTTTCGTGTAAAAACCGCCATGTTCTGCTTCATTGCATCGTCAGGATCGAGATGGAGATCCTCCTTGAGCTCGTCCAAGTCCGTTGGCTTGGCTGCTTTGCTACCATGTCCCGTGTTTCCCTGCGAGCCTGCCGACTTGTTTTCGAAGTCGTTCAGCTCCTTGAGAGCTTTGTCATTTTCTAGGACCGCTTGCCCGCCTTTTTGCTCGATGAATCTAAAAACATGAGCAGAGAGCAAATGACGAGCATCGACACGCACCGTGCCATCTCTTTCTGCTCTGGGCTCACAAACTGCTGGAACATCTTCATCATCATGTCCATCTTCGCGCTCATTTCCTGTGTTGTTTGGTCTACCGAACTGAGGGATACACCGAGAGCATCCACGCCAACGGCAGTGTGAATCGAGAGCGCGAACTCAAAGTCTGCTCTTCTTTTCGTAAAGGCCCCCACAAATTTGACAAGCTTGCCCTCCCAAATTGGACCCTTCAGGACCTTGACTGCTTCCGACTTCAGATCAAAATCAAAGTGAGATAGGGTGTACACCCACCAACAAGTTTCTTTTTGGAGTAAGTGTCGCAAGCTACCACAATGCTCATCAATGGCGGTGACATACTCGAAGACAAGAGACGTGCCGTTTGCGCAAGCTTTAATATCGTCTGCTGTGCCTTTGACTATTTCTTGCATTCGACCCTTGATCGTGGAGCCATCAGGCGCTACCGCTTCCGCATCTTTGACGTTTTTGAGCCTGAAAAGTAAAAGAAAAAAAAGGTCAGTATGAGACAAGTATCATTTTATATAAGGGTACGCACTGCGTCAAAACACCCATCATGTCCTTCATCTCCATGTGAAGTGCGAGAATTTTCCGGTCGTTCTCCCGACGTTTCTGCTCAAGCGCCCACACAGCCTTTTTGCAGTAGGTTAGTATTCAGTAGATAATAATTCACTGTCACAGACCTTGAAGGCCATGACCGCAACTAAAGACAATGAGTGGGGCAAGTTGCAGCGAGTAAGGCGGGACTGTACCTCCGATAAATCTGGCTATCGGTCAATACGTGTGGATGAATGTGGAGAGCGTCAAGACGTACGGGTGAAGCTTGGCCACTTCGTCGAGCGCGTTCATTAGCACCGGCATGCCTTCCATGAACGAATTAATCCCTTTCTCGATGGCCTCCATACCACCCACGGCGTCGAGGCCTGTCTTGATTCCGGTCATGATTACGGCACCTTTGGTTTCCTTTACCATTGCGCCGGCAACGCCATTTTCTAGGAAAAAAAAATCTATGAGTATTTATAGTCATGGCATGTATCGAAAGAACACCGACCCAGCGTCAAAAGGACCTTGTCGGCCTTGCTGGCCTTAGGATCCGTTGACGCGGATGCCCATGCTGCCTGCAAGTCTTTCGAAAATTCGTCCTGCGGTACAGCGTTCCCATTCATGACGACCACGGGCGGGAGAGATGGGGGTGGCGCTCCGTTTGGGGACAGATACCCATTGCCATTGATCCCGTTCGATGTCGGTGTCGGCGGAAAGGGCTTGTCAATGTACGGATCAGTTGGCGGGAGGTATTGGGATGAGCCATTTGGCGACGTGGAAAACGGTGATGAGACGACAAATCCAAAGGATGCCTCGCTCCCGGCCGACTTGGGGCCCGGGATAGGTGGAGGGATGTCGACCGGGAGGTCCTTTGAGCTTGTTGTCGATTGGGTTCGTTTTCGAAGACTTTTCCGGCTTAGCTTTTTGAACAGGCGGGGCATCGGCATGTTGGTGCAAGTGCTGGTGGTCCAAGCGAGCGCAGATTCTCCCTGCGGCCTCCCATCCTTAAAAATGTGTGAGATAAATGGGTCTGCATTGAATCGGATGTGATGCGATCAATGATGGACGCTCAAGGGCGCTCAACAAGCGCTCAAGCCTCATTGCAAATGTTAATTTCATGTGAGGGTATGCTCAGTCATAAATGCTCACACACGAAAAGCGGTTACAAGAGTCAGGTAAAGCTGTATTGAATATCATGACGCGTCCAACACGAAGAAAAGAGAGCTCAGAGGCTTGGAGAGGCTAGGTTGAAACGAGTGGCTGTGCTCATACCGCCGGTACGGCGCTCAACGACGGCTCGCTAAGCCTCAGTAACTCTCGCGCTCACCGGTATCCACTTGCTGTTATTTTAAGAACAAAAGACGAAACAAACTGATAGGAATTTATGCATAGATACAGTAAAAATACATGAGAATCATTCGGTTCAAACTGCCTCTTGGTCTGCCTCGAGTTTTCTGCGAGCTGCTGCGTTACTGGAAAAAATATATGAAGGGCAGGAAACATGTTTCTTCCAAACTACACTCACGGGCGATTTATTCTGCTTTCAGGGCCGTTAAACAGAAGGATGTCGTAGAACAATGTTCCCGCCTGCGCCCCCAGGAAGGTAGCGATTACTGCGCAAACACAGATTAGAACCCATTCAGTCGATATCCAACATTGTCTAACCAGGGCACCATAGCCAGTATTGACTATGAGAAAGTCAGTACTCCGCAAAGATTCGAGTGTATACTATTAACCTTCGGAAATTGTACACTTGCGTTCCGTATCCAACCATCGATGTCAACAGGCGAGGTCCTGGTGTAATAATTGTATGAGCGAAAACATCGCTGAGGTGACACAATACATACCCAAATCTCGGGCCGGATTCATAGCATATCCTGCAAAGGCAGGTTAATGAACGAAACACACAAACTCGACGACCTTGCCTGTTTCCATGCCAAGAGACGCGCCGATGCCTAGAATTAGAATAAATAGCACCAATGGAAGAAGTCCAGGAGGTGGTGGGGAATTGTGATTATCGGTTGTCGCAAGTACGACGATAAGTAGAATTGCTGTAGCCAGAAACTCGGAGAAGAAACAGGAAACATTCGTCATGTACGCCAGCTGGTACAACCCGTCAGTGCGACAGACGGATCATCATAGAACAGACATACTGAATACGTAGAAAACAGGCTTGCGGTATTGAGTGTGCGAATGTGTCGGCCGCCCTCAAAGAGGTCGATAGCATGTATGTAATTTGCGTACACAAGCGCTGCGCCAACCAGTCCGCCCATGAGCTGGGACAAGAAGTAAACTGAAAATGCGTCGGCACATGAAACGATATCTGGTTCGGTTAGTACATACCGGGTACTTTTTTCCAAGGGAAGCCGCGCCAAGTAGCGAGAGCCTGTGATCTGTGGTTGAAAAACGAACATACAAGACTCGGATCCAAAAACCAACCAAAGTGACCTGGTTAGTGAGGGCAATTAGTATACGAACAATGCTAAACGGCTCGACTAAGCTTACAGCGGGATTAATATGCCCGCCTATTTGTGCTGCTGTCAGAATCATATTCATGTTAGTCGGTAGATACACACCAGAGATTCCAGCAGAGACCTGTGATGATGTCAGAATTATATCCATGCTAGTCGGTAGGTAAAAAGCACACACCCAGACACCTAAGAGTAGACATTACGAGAAGTAGAGGATAATATAGCTGCAGGCCTACCTAGCGCTGTTCCTGGAAGAAAAATCAGAGGGTGTGGTTGAGGATCTCAGCTGCGCTTACCGATTGCCCATCCAAAGTTGATAGACAAGTAAGACTGCAATAAGTTAATACTTGCAGTCTTCTAAATAAATTATTTCTGGCTTACCCCTTTTTGTGATGGTGCGACGGCGGTGACGGAAGAAAGTACCACTTGGCAATCGACACCGGTTCCGAAGATCACCTATGATTGACAGTAAGGAACGTCGACGGACCGATGCGATGAAATATTACCAGAATCATCACGCCGGCAAATTCTGCAGCGGCCTCACGAATGACTTGGCTGAGTGCATTGTCACAACCGATGTCTCGAGCACATTTCAGTCGCATTACATACCGATATTTCCACCACCAGTTAGGTTCAATAACTTCTTGCTGAACGACATGGTGTTCTTCATGAGAGATGTGGGTTTTCTCCGTCGTCGAAGCGGCAGATAGACGTCTTGACATTGGGGTAAAAATATTCTGGGAAGCCAAACAAAAAGATGGAGCACCCTGCTTATAAGACTGTGGAGAAAACGGAGATCCGCTCGTATGACAAATATCCGCCCGTCTTACTTGCGGTGCGCGTATGTATAGAAATCTCCTTCGAGTTCTTTGGAATGACGGAATGACGATTCCAAAACGTCGAAAAGGATGGTCAGGTGATGGTTCATTTCCGTTCCCGAGTGAGCTTTTGGAGAGGTTAAACCCACCTGACAATCTTTACAATTGAGAAGTGGAGTCCCTTGAGACATTTAGAGGTAGAAACCGACAAGAAGCGCGCCATTTAGGGTCTCGAAAAGACAGAGTCGCGGAACAGAGTCTTAGTCACGAGAGGTCGGGCCTCAAGCCGGTCAGCTATTCCACGGGGAGAGATGTTCCATCAAGATTCCAGGTTCAAAATAGAGCAGGGATATTCCAGCGAGAGATAGCAGAGATAAAGAGGCCAAGCGCAAGGAGTCTTGTCTTGACGGTTGAAGTTCAAGAGTCCAAACCCTAACCCTAAGACATATACAACCTCCAACTTGAACGGACGCACCTCCAGCAGTCTCCAGCCCAACTCCAGCCTGATAATTTTACTGTCTCTGGGAGATAATTCATGCAAGCAATGCTTCTACCGCGCAGCGACTCGCAGGCTGTCTTCGTATATCACACTTGACCTGTTGCGGCGGCGTCCAGTGCAAGTCATTGCCCCTTCTTGCCTTGAATCTCCCAGGGTTCCTTAACCTATCTCCGTCTTAGCAGCGGCTAACATCTAGTCGGAGATGGTTCCGAGCCTTCTGAATTCCTAGTTCCTCCCGCAGCCCAGTCTGACCTTGCGTCCTAGTTGATACAAGAGGATAGTACAAGTTTGACGGATTGGTCGCCGCGGCCGGACTCCGTCGTATTCTTTCAGACAAGCAGAAACTCACTTCAGACTCCGTCAAAGTACTCGAGCGAAGCTATCGAGTCGTATGTCCGGTTCTTCTTCTTTGATAATTCGTACGTATGCTTGTGTCACGCGCCGTTTTCTTCGCTCCGACCCTTGAATTTCAGGATCTTTCGCGACTATTCTGATATTCATCCTACAAAAAGTATACCTCCTTTGTCTCAACATGCGTTCACCCTCCAATTTCCCTTCAAAATGTTTGGATTGTTGAAAGGCGCCTGGATTCATCGCTCTTTGGATCGATATTGCGCTCGGTTAGCCTCATACTGACTCGGTTGGCTCCATTTCCATAGATGGGCGCCAGAATACGACCAGACTGGTCATGACCGTGATGCGAGATGACAGGGACGGCAACTCTAGAGGGCGTACGACCCCATTCGAGTGTATCGTGTGAATGGCTTCGGCTCTATGTCATCCCGGCGGTAAACTGGAGTTATCAGGACGGCGCCATTGACAATTAAAAGAGAGACGGCCGCCTATACGGACGTTCAACATGGAGTCTTTCAATATGTTTGCTTCTGCCTGCGCCGCAGTACCCCATAAAAGTCCACTGGGAGAGAGCAAGTACACGGCGTGAACTACTGAAGCCAGGGTTGTGAGCAGACTTGCACCAAACACGACACGACGAGGAACACCCAGACGACATCATTTATTGATGGTACAACCACATATAAAAGGTGCAGCTTACTTCCGTTGGTTCGCAATAATCTTATTGACATGGTGAAGCAATGTGATCGGGCTTACGGCCAGTACCGCGTCTGCAACAAAGTCGGCTGGGTAGATTTTCTGAGCGTGTGTCATAAACAAGAAAAAATCGGCACAGGCACTATCAAGCTCCATAGCAGCGACTTCTTGTGCCCGAGTAAGGTGCCAGACGTATAAAGGTAGCTATTTGAGCGACTCCCAATAGTGATGCAGCAACGACTTTTCAGTCCGTCAAGAAATGCCTGTGGGCACAAACAGAATGAAGGTATTCAAGAACGGGTTGCATGTTCGATGATGGCAGAGATCATTGAAATTAAAGAGTGATAATGCCATTTCGATCCGTTTAAATGGAAGTGTGCGGGCGCCGAGTGGATGCATTATTTTCTGGCACACATGGAATGCACCTCCTAGAAATCCATATTTTAAGTAAAACCGTGACCATTGGAGAGGAAATAGCGCACCGTTGGGTATTTTTATCTTTGTGAGGACCCATACGCTGAGGGATCTATCGTCTTGCGGCTGCCAGTGCGAGACCCATCCGGTCACAGGATTACCAGCAATCCACATCCGCAAAATGGAATACCATGATGATTGACGTTAAGCTGCGAGCCGGTAGTTGATATATTACAGGTATCGTTAGCCGAAAGGGACCAGTGGTGTCCAGGTGGTGCCCAAGAGGCTCGGGTCATACTATACTGAACCAGTAGGAACCAGTGGATCAACAGTGCAGCCTTCTGTAGCGCTGGTTAACGCGAGGCCTCAAGAAGTCTAGTCGTCGCCCATACAGTCCAAGTGAGTTCCCTGGGTTTGCTTCCAATTCTACAGCTCGGACAGTGACAGAGAGTCGAACAAGGTCAAGGTCGAACATCCTAAATCATACAGTATGCAATTGATCCGCGGAACAATTCGGCCGGTTACAGCCGACTCCTTGTCTTCCTGTCAATGGTTCCTGTGTCGGGTGCTGAACGCTGCTGTGGGCGATAAATCAGATGCACAGGCGTGGGTATCGTGATATAGTGGTGCTATACATACAAGGCTCCGACGCGGCCTGCGGCGCGTCGAAAATACGCGTCCAGATGAAATCCGCGTTCTTGGGCGGGGGCGGACGCCGGAGACCAACTGCTTTTAACAGTAGCCATGTCCTACAGCCACCCGGTTGTACTAGCACTGTGAGCACACAAAAGCGTTGAAAAATTGATTGTGCTAAAAACACATCAAGGCGTTTATAACCGTATCATTTGGACAGATTGGACTGTCACTTTGAACTGTCATTCGACCGCCCTGGTTTCCCGCATTTGCGTTTACAGGCCGTTGATTCGCTGTCTCTGCGTTTCCAGCCATGTACTCCAGAGGCAGACGAAAGATACGGCGTAAATCTTCGCGAGCTCAGGATGCCACTCCGACGGATATCCTGAGGCACGGAGGTTCCAGAAATTGATCTACTCTGCATCTGGGAGACCACAGCCTTGTTACAAGTATATCTAGTGCAAATCCAGTCTTCTTCCAACACTCACGTCACTTATTTACTTAAGGGTTCGCGTTAGCGCCCAAGTGCAGCGCTTCACGATGATATTTATCTGACAGATGATCTCCAACTGGTCACTGACCGCCGCGTCCAACACACTCTTCTTCGCACAAGGGCTTCCAAGTTCCAGGTAGCTGACCGCCGCATACCCACTCGTCTCCGCCCACGGGCTTCCAAACACGATGAGCTTCGGTGTCGGAATAGGAGACATGGCTCTGGTAACGACTCTTACCTGGAGACTTTATAAGAGCTGCAAGGAGTCGTAAGCCCTCTCTTCTTCATCGACCACCGTCGGTATTTTTTCGCGTCCGAATCACTCACACACCCACAGGTCCGAAGACTTTCGGCGCATGTCGACCGAACTCATGTCTCTGTACGCCGTGCTCGGTGAGACGCGCGACTACCTGGAAGAGCACGGGGAGGAGCTCGCAGATTCGCGTAAAAATCGCCTCAGTATCCTGATGGGTGGCTGCCAAAGTTCGCTGCAGGACCTCGACGCGCTGTACTGCCGCTACGAGAGCCTTGGTACGCAGGCTCAGCGGACTTGGGACCGCATGCGCTTTGGTCTGAAGGACCTCTCGGACGTCCGACAACGCCTCATTTCGAGTACCACGATGCTGACAAGCTTCAATACCGCGCTTCTCAAGTTAGTTTTTCCGTCTTCATATCTGACCACTAAAAACCACTAACATTTTATGCATCCATCCACCGACACGCATTCTCTCTCCCCAGCTCCTCCACCTCACGTATCGAGAAAAAACTCACCAAGTTCATTACGGAGGTGCAGGCTGGGATGCGCGAAGGATCCGTGGTGTCGGTCTCAACGACCATTCAATCACCCGACGTGTGGGAGGAGCTGCGCCGCGAACTGGAAGATGTCGGAATTTCCGCCGTCGTTGTGGAGGAGCGCCACGACTTCATTGTCAACTGGCTCAAGAACGCGCTGGCCGACGGCTTGCTTGAGGAAAACGCTCGCGTCGTAGACATTGACGATGTAGGCATTAGCAGCCTCAGCCTCATGCCGAGCAACGACGAAGGCATTAGCAGCCGCAGCCGCAGGCCGAGCAGCGACGAAGGCATTAGCAGCCGCAGCCTCACGCCAACCAACGATGTCGAGCAAGACTCCAACTGGGACCATACCGCTCACAGCGATTTGAGCCACAACACCTCGGAACGTAACACGGTCGGCCACCACCGTGAAGCCATGAGCGCCGCAACCACCGCGTTCGACGCTGAGGTGCAGCGCACGCGTAATGAGCGGAGTGTGGCCGAGCTTTTCGACCCATTAGCCGCATCGACCATGAACTCCCTCCACCCTCCCTCTTCTTCCTCCTCCTCCTCCTCCTCCCAGACGCCTCGGCCCGTTGTGCGCAGGAGGCGTACCTTCGGGCTCGTCGAAAAGCTATTCCAGAAACAAACTGCCATTGTGCAGGCCGCGTCGGACGGTGACATCGACCGCGTTGCACGTCTCCTCAGTATGGGTATGTTTGTTACAGCTCCTGTGCCAGAACGAGTGACTGACGGCACCATAGGCATGGACGTGAACGTAGTCGACAGGTGGGGCTGGAGCCCACTCTCAATGTGCGGTTACGGCGGGCACGCGGCGATTGCGCGCCTCCTGTTGGACCACGGCGCCAAGATAGACAATGTCGATGTAGATGGTGACACGCCAATATCCCTAGCCGCGCAACGCGGGCACGCGAACCTGGTGATCATGCTTGAAGAGGAGGAGGCCATACGGAACTTAAGAGCGAGTGAGGCGAATCGGTGAGTTTCCCCTAACGCAATCTGCTGGGTGTCCCACGTTGAACCGATATACAGATCTTAAGAAGTCCCAAATCGACTTGAGTCTGGCCACCTCAGCTTTTCATATATCGGGTTTTTGCTCTCTATGTTTCTTCGAGGGCTCTTTGTTCGGGTTCGCTTGGGTTCTATTGAGGTTTTTTATTTCCTTTATATTTTCAAATATTTGTATAACCACTCACGACCTCTAAATACACTGCTGTACATTCTACGACCCAGTCGCGTATCTTATGCTCATGCCAGCGCGTGTGCAAAAACCTGTAGGACGAACTGACTGACAGACGGGAGAGTGATGCCCACTGTCATCGCGACATATTGCCACAGCTTTATGCTTGCCATGAACCATATAAAGCGCGCGGACGCATTTAACGCATCTCACCTTCCTCGTACACCAGATGGCCCCTCCTGAATCTCCGGGCGCTCGACCTCACGTTTGCATAGTCGGAGCTGGCATTTCCGGCCTCCGATGCGCTAATGTCCTTCTTTCGAAAGGTATTGAAGTCACCATCCTCGAGGCGCGCGACCGGATAGGTGGTAGAGTTTGTTGGCTTCAAATTGTGCTTTCCAGTTGGCTAAGTTGAGCGATGGTAGATCTGCCAATCCGATGCTCTTGGCTACACAGTCGACATGTGCGTTCACCGATAACTTGACTGCTTCCTCAGCTGACGATTACAGTGGTCCAAACTGGATCCATGCCTGGACCGATTCTGACGAGCCGCACCCCATTTTCAAACTCGCGACCGACACAAGCACGCCGGTGCACTACTGGAACGACAAGCAACTCATCTTTGCTTCGGACGGCAACGCGCTGCCAGATGACGTTACTGATCGCCTATCCACTCTTCTCTGGGATATCATCGAGGACGCTTTCAAGTTTAGCGAAGCAGCTCGTCAGAACGATGGCGGCAAGTCGATTCCTGCTGAGGATTCCCTGTACGACTTTGTCAAGCGCGAGGCGGCTACGCGACTAAGCGACCCAAAGGAGAGAGACCTTCTAGCGCAGATGAGCGAGATGTTTGGTGCCTACGTTGGTGAGCCTGCGTGGAAGCAGAGCTTACGGTTTGCGTGGATGGAGGAGTGCTGTGGTGGAGGTGCGTTGTCATTCTCTGGAACCATATATCCCACAGCTAACGCGAATAACAGAGGAGATGTTCGTCGAGTCGAACTACTCGAAGATTCTTCAGCGCTGCGCAGCGCCCGCCCTTGCTGGGGCGAACATCCGCCTCAACACATATGTTACCCACGTCTCAACACCTACAACTTTAGGTGATAAAGTGACTTTATCTTTAGCTGACGGCTCTTCACTCTCCTTCGACCAAGCCGTCCTGTCCATGCCTCTAGGCTGGCTGAAGCGGCACCTTTCTGCCTTCTCGCCCCCACTTCCGACGCGCATTGCAAGTGCCATCACCAACCTCGGTCTCTCCCAGCTTGAAAAGGTCTTCATCACCTTCCCTGCTGTTTTCTGGACGTCCGACCCGCAAGCCGATACCTTTCCCTGTTATGCGAACTGGCTTTCGCCGTCTTATGCGAGCGACACGAACCCAGCCGCCTGGCCGCAGGAAATATGGGACCTGTCGTCTTTCGCTCCGCCGAACAACCACCCCACACTCCTTTTCTATCTATACGGTGACTGCTCGCGGCACATCGTCAACCTCATCCACAATAAGCCTGCCGACGAAAAATTCCGGCTTTTAGACACCTTCTTCCGGCCTTACTATTCCAGGCTGCCCGGGTTCGATCCAGACAGCGAAATGTGCCGCCCCACCCACATCCTGGCAACCGAATGGGTGAACGACGAGCTCAGCGGCGGTGCGAGCTACTGCAACTTTCCAGTTGGCTCGGAGGCGGCGGACGAGGACGTTTTAGCCTTCCGTACGGGATGCGCGGAGCGGAGACTGTGGTTCTGCGGTGAGCATGCGGCGCCGTTTGAAGAGTGTGGGACTGTAGCGGGGGCATACCTGAGCGGACAGAGCGCGGCGGAGAGAATTTTGGAGGTGTATGGAAAAAAGTGAGATTTCTTATTGTCTCAACAGCGGTGGGTGTTCGTGCACTTGTAACCGTGCGCCCCTCCCTGGAAGGAGACCTGAATCAATATATTTCGGAGAGTTCGAGCATGTTCTCTATGCCGATTCAGAGGCTGTACGATGAAGTCGAGGCTGATGGCAATAAGAGTTCGCGATTCTGGGTCGATTCACATGTTGCTTCCAGATTCGATTTTGAGTCAAGGTTCGAACAAGGAAAATCGAAACAGAATCGCAGTTCCTCCTCTGCACAAGGAACTCCGTCAAAAATCGACCATTGCAACGATTCTCATGACGGTGAGTCAAGGCGTACTGTACCATTTCGACCAAAGGTTCAGGTGACGGGTGACGGAGGATCGTGAACCGAACAATTTTAGCCTAGGTGACGGTGACGGCGCAATTTTCAGGCCCAAATAGGCTTTAAAATGTCAAAATTTTCAGTCCGGCAAATGCCGGACTGCCATTTATGGTAATTTTCTCATGATTGCCGAGAAATGAACATCAAACCCAGTGAACAATTGAGGTGACGGGTGACATACCGTGAACCTTAAATGATACAGTACCCGCCGGAAGATCCCGAGACACAGGGTGGTACCCTTCGAGAGCCCTTATTTCACTTTTCGGAATTTGCTCAGACTCTAAAAATGCTTTTTGAAGGGTTGAAAAAAATCTGGTTTTTTTGAAGGGGTCCGGCAAGCTCAAAAAAGGTGTCAAAGCAAGGTCGGTCATTGTCGGATTCCACTTTGGGTGCCGCTTCACTGCAAATTCACTCCTCATAAGGGTCATATTGCGGCCAAAAATGCCATTTGGGGGATGAATTGCGTGGGAAATTACCCGATGGGGCTCGGCTAATAGGTAGGTAGGGTCTGCGAGGTGTTAATGCACTTTCCCGACCCTGTGTGGCAAATTTTAATAGCGGGTACCCCTTGCGGTGAGTGCAAAATTCACTACAGAATCGAAAGCAGAATCTGGCCGTCAAGGTTGAATAATATATGCGCATAGCCCGCTGGGCCTGGGTGGAAGGGCCGCAATTTTTTTTTTCTCGCTATTATATAGCCAGATATAATAATACAGCGAAATTGATATAGATACACAGTCGTAGGTGTGATTTTGGCCGAGGCTGCCTTGACCAATTGACGCTTCTCTCTCAGGCCATCATTGAATTTCAAGATTTTGCGCAACTACATATTCATCCTCCAAAATTATACCCAAGTTTCTTTTGTCCCTTGTTCTCACACTCCATATTCTCTTCAAACTATTTGGAATGTCGAAAGGGTCCTGGATTCATTCTTCTTTGGATCAATATTCAAGTGTTTGGTTAGCTCATCGGGTGGTTCATATGGTGACTCGGTTAGCTCTACTAAGACTGTCTACTTCCATAGTTGCACGCCAGAATACCACCAGACTCTCTTGGCGACCGTGATGCGAGAGGGTAGGGCTGGCAACTCTATGAGGATGTATGATCTGATTTGAATGTATTGAGTAGTCGTATGTGAATGGCTTCGGCTCTATGTCATCCCGTCGAAGCATGCGGTAAACTGAAGTTATCAGGATGCCGCCATTGGCAACTAAAAGAGAAACGGCCGCCTATACTGATGTTCAACATAGTCTTCCACAAGTGTCAATGAGTTTACCTCTGCCTGTGCTGTAGTACCCTCTAAAAGTCCACTGGGACCGAGCAAGTACATGGTGTGGACTACTGATGCCAGGGTTGTGAGCAGGCTTGCACCAAACACGGCACCAAACACGACAAGGAGCACCCTGTCGGCATCATTATTGATGATACAACCAGATATAAAAGGTGCAGCTTACTTCCGTTGGTTTGTGGCAATCTTATTGACATGGCGAAGCAATGTAATCGGGATTATCGCCAGTACTGCATCTGCAACAAAATCGGCTGGGTAGATTTTCTGAGTGTGTCACAAATAAGAAAAAATGGGCACACACACTACCAAGCTCCATGGCACAAGGGGCTACCATGATAAGGAATTTCCTAATTAGGAGAAGGGGGGGGGGGGGGGGGGGACCCTCTGGGTGCTGAAAAATGTATTTCATACCTGTTTTCAAAACTCGTTGAAATGCACAGAAAAACACCTAGAAAAAAAAATCGGAAATATTTCTGGCAAACTTGATCAACACTAGCTGAAGGAAAGTTTCAACATGCTCCTTGTGAGCTTAGACCTTGTTCAGCTACCCTGCGAATATATGAGCCCTTTTTTGCCAAATCAGCTTCACTGAGTTGAATCATGTCATATCATATCATTCATGTGATTATCTCAGCCACCCTAGCGAGTTCACCTAAATTTGCCCTGAAGAGTCTGGAAATACCTGGAATTAACCTGAAATATGTTTGGTATAGTATATGCAGCTCCCTGTGGTGTCTGGATGACCTGGGAGCGGTTTGTGAAAATTTTTGATCTCCCAAAAAGGCAATTTGATGGCTTATGTAGGGGGAGGGTCTACCAAACCTCTGAAAAATGTATTCCAACCTTGGGTGTTTTTTTAGGGGATCGATAGCCCCTTGCCATGGCAGCGACTCCTGTGCCCAAGTGACACTGTGGCTTATCCAAAATATACCAACTTTCATCTGATGTGCAGTGGTACACCTTTTGGACCAATAGACCCATCCAAATCAAGCCAAAGAATACAGCGAAGATAGTTGTAACCTTCAATATATATTAGCATCAAAAGAGGAGTTTCGAGGAAAGGTCACCTTGCAAAGCCTTAATTGATGGGGAACAATGCAAATTACAGAGAACATGATACTCATTCGCGAAGACCTGGGATTTGATAAACATACTATAGAGTGCCAGAGGGAACCATAACGTGTTTGTGAAATTCAGAGATACCATCCTAAAGGTTCTATCAGTTAATGTACTTGACATGAAATGGAAGTCGGACTCGCCAGTAAGCTATGATTCCTGTTGGCTTGCTTTGAGATGTGTCCGTTCTAATCCACATGGCTACCAGCAGTATCAATCAACAGTTGAGAGCGACGATAACCCCTGAAGAGTGGGTGTTAGTAAGTAGATCCCACACTAATTAAATTTGGGCTGTGCCAGATGATTCACAAGTATCATCGAGCCAGAAACATCTTGTTCGTATGCGAAGTGTCAGACGCACGAAGGTAGCTATTTGAGCGACTCCCAATAATACTGTAGTAACGACTGGAAAAAGTCAGTTTCAGTTCGTCAATTTGGATGTATAGAACTCTTGAAAAATATGCCTACTTCTGCTCATGGTGTTCGAAGGCTGAATCCAGACGACCATGTTTAGAGAAGATGAGCTGCCTGTGGGCACAAACAGAACCAAGGTATTTAAGAATGGGTTGCATGTTCGGAGATCATTAAAAATAAAGGGTGATAATGCCATTTGGATCCGTTTAAATGGAAGTGTGGGCACCAAGTGGGTGCATTATTTTCGGTACGTATGACCGCAATGCAGTACTCTGCCTCGTGGAAATTCATATTTCCAGTTAAAACATGACCATTGGAGAAGAAATGGCGCACCGTTGGATATTTTTCTCTTTGTGGGTCCCCATATTCCGAGGGATCCATCGTTTCGCAGCTGCCAGTGGCAGACCGAACCGGTCACAGGTTGAGTTTGATTACCACCAATCCACATCGGCAAAACGGAACACCATGATGCTTGATGTGAAGTTGCTGAGCCGGTAGTCAATATATTACAAGTATTGTTAGCTGAAAGGAACCAGGTGGGGTCCAAGTCGACTCCAAGGGAGTCCGGCCAATTGAACACTGAACTGTGAGTGTGCCTTTTGTAGTGCCGGTCAAGGCAAACCCTCGAGAAGTCTAGAGTCATCTATAAGTCAATTCAAGTTCAAATGCTAAGTTGCCTGGCAAGTTTACTTCCAATCAACTTCCAATTCTCTTCTTGGATGTTGTATGCAATTGATCCGAACCTAGCAGAACAATCCGGCCGGTTACAGCCGCTTGTTTCAAACTTGGCTGCTCTCTCCCCCAACTCAGCTCTTCCTTGTGCTCCTATGCTGGCCCATGTTAAACACTGTGGGCGATAAATGGACAGCTGACTTGAAGAACACTACAGTACCGACAACAATCAGGTCAGAAGCCACATATCATCTTCTACAGACCCACAGTGGACCCACCAGAACTTAGGGCTCACATGTAGCCATGGGGGGTTCCGCGTGACACCAGGGTTGCACATTGATCCAGGATGGGGTACATGACTTGACATGCAGAGGCTGAGGCTGAGGCTGAGAGAGCGCTGAGAGTTCAACAGTGCTAAGTATGTTTATGACAACTGGCTGATTGTTCACCTTTGCTGATCCTCGGATTGTGGACATCTTTGTAACATACATTGCGTCAATCAATTGGACCCACTGGCATGCAAAGCTACTGCATCTATATATTGTTGCCCGCACTATGGTTAATTTGCATGAGAGGGTACATGTGTATCACTACTGCCTTCATAGCCACCTTGTCCTTTGTGACGGGGTCCCTGGCCTTGCCTTCAACTCAAGACTGGCAGGAATTTGCTGATTCTCTCGATGGCCGACTTCATTCAGCCATTCCACTTGCTTCACCTTGTTTTCCCATTGTAAATGGCCAGGTATCCACTGTCAACTTGGAAGAATGTTCTTCTGTTCAAGTGGACTACACTCTCCCTGATTTCCAATCTCCGCAGTGTGATGTGGACTGCAGTACTGCAAAGTGAGGAGAGACTAGGTTTGTTTTGAACACCGGAATTTTGGCTCAGCTTTGAGGAAAAACTTTGCTTTAAATTCCCCTCATCATGTTATTGCTACTTGCAAAATAGTTGGCAGTCACGCACCGTTTGATCAAAAACTGCTATTTTGAGCACCAATCTCATGAGCCATAACTCGTGAACAGCTGCTCAGATTCATATAGTGGTTTGATGGAAATTGCAGTACTCATTGAGGGCTAGCATGCCCCAGGGTTTCTGGGGCAATCTGAGTATTTATAGAATTTGTTTATTCAATTCTGAAAAAGGAAATATGTCTTTGTTTTGACTTCAATCACGACACATTCCTGCCTCTATACTTCTGTATCAACATGCCTCAGGGGAAACCACTCTCAGACAACCTCCATGGTGTTATTATCAACATGGGGATGACCCAGGACATCCCAAACATCATGCAACTAACCAGTGTCAAACATCGAACCATCGAACAGATTTTTGCTGACTATTGCAACAAAGGCACTGTAATGTGTGAGCACATGTACCAAGAGCTCCATGGGCACAAACATAGCCTGACTGTGAAAGATACCAATGTAAAATCTCTGTCTTCATCATCAAAACATGAACTTATTTGATATAATAGTTTTTGACCGGATTTGTCTGCCATAGTCCAGATATCTACCTTGCAGAGTTTCAGAAAGTTCTAGGGGACAGACTAGGGGTAGAGGTACATCAATCCACATTGTGGACATCCCTGCAGTGGTGCAGATTCACAATGAAAAAGGTGATGTCCAAGTTTGATGGGGCGACTCAACTGAGCTCTGTTTCCATTCTAGTTGACACCTGGCTCTGGAACAAAGCGAGGTGAAGCACACAGCCTTTCGCTATGATTATGGGAGCCAATACACTGCTGAGCAGACAGTATTTGTTGATGAAAGTTCTTTTGATAGGCGGACATCAATCAGAGGTAAAGCCTGGGCACTCTCTAGAGAAAGAGCCCAAAGGAAATGTTTCTTTGTTAGAGGGCAGCAGTATGTGACCTTTACCTCTCTGTCATGATTCTTCTAATCTTTTGGCAGATATTCTCTGCTGCCAGCATTGGCAATTGACAGTGTGATCCATGCAAAGATTGTTGAAGAATCTTTCACTGGGGAACTCTTCTATGAGATCATTGAGGGAGTTCTGGACTACATGCAGCCTTTTCCACAACCAAAATCAGTCATTGTCATGGACAATGCTCACATCCACAAA
This sequence comes from Mycena epipterygia, assembly GCA_029281465.1. NCBI lineage: Eukaryota > Fungi > Basidiomycota > Agaricomycetes > Agaricales > Mycenaceae > Mycena > Mycena epipterygia. The sequence goes on along the minus strand of JARJCQ010000066.1, from coordinate 115,460 downwards.
GACCCCAAAATATGAGAGTTGGTTGAATCCCGGTACGTCGCTGTGCAAATTTATCTCCTTCCAACCTGAACTCCTTTTGTCGCAGGATGCACAAGGACCCTTGATTTTATTGTTGGAGGTCGAATACGAAGTTCAGACAAAATTTACAATTTGGATGCCAATGTCAGAGGAAAGTTCGGACAAATCTGCTGGACAATGGTGAGACCTCAGATTGTGAGTTCAGACACCGTGGGCACCAGGACCGAGGTCAGATCAGAGTTCAGACAAAGCTGTGCTACCAAGGTCAGATGCTCAATGCACGCCACACAGGCCAAGTTAGGGAAGTAGCTGAATCAATTCAAACAATGTAAAATGTATGAATGCAAAATCTATTTGGGTGGCAATAATTTTGTACCTACACACCAACCTACTGTACCCACTTCTTGCTTTTTTTATTCCCACCACATGGACGTCTATGACAGTGACGATGAGGATCCAACCACACCCTGGAATCCTATGGAATGGATTTCTCAAGGGAGAACATATCAAGATGTTCCCTTGCATGTGCAGATGGCCAGTCGCCATATCTTGCAAATTCCTGACCCATTCCGATCCCACCTCCTGTTAGGGTTTAGCGTTTTACGAGCGTAAGTCAGTAGTAGATACTGAAGTCGTGAGTGATGTTTTTATAGTTTAGCAAGTTATTCGTAAGTCGTAAGAGCGTATCTGAGTGGAGCAGATAGCAAGATTCGTAAATTCTCAATGCGAGTGAACTCAAACTTAAATCAGTCAAACAGAATCACACTACACGGGTGACCTTGTAACTCAGTGGGCAGCGGCTTAACAAGAGTATACAAGGCACTAAGTTCCTATAGGCAGCAAGGCTAGGTCTTAGTTTGAATCAGCTATAGGCTATATGAGCTAGCTTCTTCGAAAGTTGGGTGCAGAAGTGCTACGTGATGGATTGAAGTAAAGATGTGGTGTGGTACATGGTATAAAACTTGTAGTTATATACTAAATAACAGTAAACTTCTAGAACATTCTCCATAGCATTGGAACATTCCTGAGAAATGCTAGAATGTTCTGTCTGAGCTCAGAATGTTCTTCAGGTAAGGAATATTCTACAGAGTTCTGTGGATGTTCTAGAATATTCTACAGAGTTCCATGGATATTCTAGAATATTCTCTGAGGCTCAAATAATATTCAAAACACCATTAAAAAGTAGGTAAAATCTATATAAATTGGCCATGTGACAACCATAAGGGCTGACACGTAAGGAACACATAAAAAGTATGTTATAATGAGTCTACTGGCTCATTAAAGGATAATCCCAATCAAGACAATAATCATGGAGAAGTATGTCTGCACTTGTAGATGAGATGAATAAGGAATGTGAGTAGGAATATGACAGTATTCACAGATATACAAATATCCATAACACCTCCCCGCCAAACCATGTTGATCTCCCGACTTCTCCTATTGGACCTGCCCCCGATGGCATCTTCTGATGAACCGACTTCTTCCGCCTTAAACTCTTATACAACAAAGGAACCCACCAAAGATATGGAGGGGTTGCTGCCTTTCCTGGCACTCCCGATGCATCCTATGCTGCACAACATCACCGATAAATTCGGCCAGGCCTGGTTTGACAGGAACAAATCCATATCTACCTCTGTCAATCCAGAACTTGCATACCTGTTGTGGATCTTGACATATTGGGCCGAGATGGTCAACATATTTGAAGCCAAAGACATGTGGCTTCATGTGGAGACCTGGCTCAACAAAACTTGAATCTGACCTAAAACTCATGGTCCGAGGGTTGTGGAGTGTTGTTGGTTGGCAATTTGCCAATAAGCTACATGGCCAAGCTGTTCTCGGTTGAACATGGTCCGGTGGAAGGGGAAGGCAAATGTTAATCTTTTAAATCTAGAAGAGGAAGAGGATATTGCAGAGTAATATATAGATTATTTTTTTTTTCGCACTTTTGGGGCCTCTGGGATTTTTTTTTCAAATAATTTGATGTCGGATGCAAAGTTTGGACAAAATTTTGACCGAGAACTTACTTGAGGCAGAATTTGGATGAAAATTTTGGTTGGGACCTGGACCAAAGTTTGGACAAATTTTTTGAAAGGCCTGAAATTTGTATTCAACCTCCAGCGATAAAATCAAGGGTCCTGATGCACATGATGTATCTCCCACCCTATTCACCTGATTTCAACCTGATTGAACTCGCTTTCTCTTCAATCAAGGCCTATGTCCAGTGGGCTGGGAAGTTAGCAAGGGAGGATGTTGATCAATCGGTAGATGACACTTATGTCTATATTCACTTGCTCGAAGCTGCATATTCAGTCACTGGCGAAGACACATAAGGGTATTTTCACCACTGTGGCTATTTGTAAAGCATACTATGAAAATGATGTACAGTTATTGCAAACTAATTACAATTACTAATGTTTCATTCTATGCAGGAACATTCACTTCAGGCTACCTATATACCCAACCCATAGGGGTAATTTTTTCATGAAGAAGGATTACCCCAAACGGACCTCCCATAAGTGGTATGTCCCACATATATCCCACATAGATGGGACATCCCATCCATCATCTAAATTTGACTGGGACATCCCACATACGGTATGTGGGACATCCCGCCCGCCGCAGGCGAGGAAAATTTTCATCATTAGGGACGTCCCAGGGTGTCTGGGGTCCTACCTGGGGGGCCCAATTAAATATTTTTGCCTGCTCCATTCCAGCCCCTCCACTGCTACTGGCAGGTACCACTGCTTGCCTACCATCTCCGCTACTCTCCCCACTGTCCAGCCATGCATCCTGTATCATTACTGCCACCTATGCTGCTGGTTGCAGTGCCCAGCAACTGCTCCATTCCTGCTCATACCAGGCAGGCCAAATAAATATATATATTTTCTGCTTGCGCCATTCCAGCCCTTCCACTGCTTGCCTACCATCTCCGCTACTCTCCCCACTGTCCAGCCATGCATCCCGTATCATTGCTGCCACCTACGCTGCTGGTTGCAGTGCCCTGCAGCTGCTCCATTCCTGTCCATACCAAGCAGGCCAAATAAATAAATATTTTTGCGTTCATTTATGTTGAAGAAAGGGTTGAATTCACAGGTTCTGAATAGCAGACGGAACTCCGGTGGTGTACAATTATGGGTGCGTTCTCCTCTGCGTCTACATGTCATCTCGCTGAACTATGGCAGGCATGGAGGATCAGGATTTGAGGAATCATGGGCTTCCGCTGATCTTGCGGTTAAACTCTTGCAGACGGCAGTCAAGAGTTGAGTTGCGGATCCCCTTGCTTATGGCGGTATATATGACCCCCCCCCTCCCAAAAAGAATAATAATAATCCACGTCGCGCTCATCACCCCATGCACACCTCAATTTCATTGACGACTTATCCCAGTAAACTGGAAAGATCTAAGTTAAAGACCATTTCATACCCCCATGGTCCAGTTGATCCCGAACAAAAGTGTGATGGTGCGAGCACCGGTCCTGCAGGCACCTCTGGTTGCCTTACCATTGCTGCCACTTATGCTGCAGCATCCTGCAGTCGTTCCATTCCACCCTTCCACTATCTAAGCTACTTTCATGTTAAACACTCATTGGACCACCTTGTTAAATGCTCGCTTGGGCCCAGGCGTGAATGGCTATACATACATCCAGCATTATTTACACACCATTGCCTACACTCTCTGCATGCTGTGTGCATGCACTACTGTCCGCTTCATATATATGTACACTTGTTTCAATATTATTCCATGTGTTTATATTAGACGTAGATAAATGGGACATCCCACCCCAACTGGGACGTCCCACTTTTTTTAAATGGCAGATGGGAAATCCCACCTCAAATGGGATATCCCACCTCAACTGGGACGTCCCACTTTTTTTTAATGGCAGATGGGAAATCCCACTTCAAATGGGACATCCCACCCCAACTGGGATGCCCCACTTTTTTTTAATGGCAGATGGGACATCCCACCTCAAATGGGATGTCCCACCATTTTTTATTCACACTTGGGACGTCCCACCATTTTCTATTCACACTTGGGACATCCCATTTCTTTCATTTGGACTCGAGGTATATTTTGGTTGACTTGCATTTTTATTATTATATACATATGCAGGCAGGAAGATTTCTAAGTGCGAAGCGCCTGAGTCGATTTATGGAATCTTCTTTCATGACATCACGTGCCAGTTCATACTCACGTGTCCAGACGGGTCGCGTCTTCATGCCAAACAAAACATCATATGCAATGATGTAAGTACTTAGATCTTGCCAAGTCAGAGACGATTCAACATAGCACAAAATAAGTACAGAACACTAGTAAGTAGGACATGAATAAAATAAGACTAGATTGAGTATACCACGGTAACTAAATAGGACTATTCGCGCGACATGATAAATAACTCCACCATATCAGCGGCGTCAAGACGCCTCCATGTTGTCCCGTGGAGCGTCCCATCAGCTGCATAAATTGGTGTTCTATCGGTGTCAATCTAAGATACAAGAGGATTAATATTGCAAATAGAGGGAGAGAATAAGACGCACGGTCGCCGGGATAATGAGCAACCCGTCCAGGGTTCCATCAGCCGCATAGACAGGTGTGCCGTCGAGCTACAGAAAAAAAAAAAGGCCGGTTTTCAGCAACGTATGACTAGAAGGGAGAATCAATGACGCACCTTGTCCTTGAGATAATCCCGATAACAAATGTCCGTGAACACCTTGAGCGCCTTACGGGCCTTGACCTACGCGAGTTCAAGCGTCTCTGCGTCAGTGACGGGTGGGATGGGGTCCCGGATGGACATATAAATATTTGGGTGGAAATCGGCCGGAGTGGGCACTCTGTGCGCAAGAGGCACGACGACGGAGGCCTGTGCACGGGCGGTGGTGCGGCGGCGGCGGGGTTTGATCTTTCGATCAAAGGGGGAGGGAGGGAGATGTGGAAGCGTCTTAAGGGAGTGGCGTGCTTTGATGACGAGAGACATGAGTGGTTGTGTTGTGTGTGTGGGGAGGAAATCGTGCGAGGAAAGGAAGGGCTGAAGTAGATCCAGCGGATCCACGCACCTTTATATTGTACATCAAAGCCACCACCACGCGAACAATGAGGCCACTCGCCCAGCAAGGAAACCAACCACAATGGCGGCTACATCGCGATAGTATCCACGCCGCCGCGCTTGGACTGCCCGGCTTCTGTGACACAGGAAGAGACATAGAAATATAAATAACATATGTAAAACAAAGACTACGGCTACAGCGACTTAAGAACGACCATAAAAGATGCCCGGCATGATGGTCGGTTCTTTAAAAATGCCTGTGGGTTCGACGCCAGCGCGCTCCTGCACGTCATACACTTTGTCCCACATAAGTTGGCGTACAACTCGGCCTACAACAGTGTGAGAGACCAGCAAGATTGATGTGAAGCGACGTACGGTAGCAGTGGTAATTTAGGCTGCCGCTGGTTCCAGCGCTGTACGGGTTATTGAGCTGGAACAAGAACTTAGGGTTGTCCACCGTCGGAGGGAAGGCTCCAACGTCAGGGAGATCGAACCGCGCTGCCACCAACGACTCGCGCACTACGAAGCAATATATGAGAAGGTAGGAACGATAAAAAATGGGGGAACGTACGCATCGAATCGAATGCGAAGCGGGCGTCGCTGCCAGCGGAGAAGGGGTTGGGGGCGAAGAAGGCAAACTCCCTGGCTGCGATAGCAGAGGCCTTGGCGCGATCGCCACCGGTCTCCGCGGTCAAGTGGTCCCACTCCTCAAGGAGGGACAGGTGTCGAGCAACTTTGCCGTCCAAACCTGTCGCGGGGCTTGAAGGTGCCGAATTCGCTTTCGAAAGCATCAGCTGTGAATGTCAGTTCGGCGATAGAAACTAAGGAAAGAGCGGCGACGTACCAAGGTCAAAATACGCCGTCATTTTCGCCGCGTCGGTCGCTGGCTTCCAGTGCTCTGGCAAGATATTTAGCGAGTGGCAGGGAAGGGGAGGTAGCATCGAACATACTAAGATCCCGGCTGCAACTTAAGCAACATGCTAAGCAGTCCTGTCTTGCGGCGCATGACAGACTCAGCGTCCTCGTCAGGCACGAACCTGCCGTAGAGTTCTTCATAGTCCTCCTCTACAGATGGTCAGCCAAGGGAATCAATTATGCGCAGTGTCGGGCACGTACTAGCATGTCTCCACGCCAGAACTTTCGTATAGTTTTGCATATCACGGGTGGCAATATCGTGGAGGGAGCACACAACTCGGTTTAATTTGGCGCGCTCTTCTTCCTCGAGGTCATCGTCGCTCGTCCCAGGATCACTGGAGGGCGGAAGGGGGGAGGGGGGGACAAGGCGCTCGGGGAGGAGAGGAGACGAAAAACGGTGGGTGCGAGTGCCAGTGCGAACTGGGGGCATGATGTGCGGGGAGTGAGTATAATGTAGCGATTTGAGCAGCTCACCTCTTATACGACCCTCGGCTGCCACTTCTTGCCCGTTTCGGATACTTATTGTCTATTCCATTCCTATAGCCCCACCAATACGATCAGCTCATGGCCACCGCGCAACTCGACCACGACTCGATCAAGTCCCGGCCACCGATCGCCCATTGTAACCGAAATCATCCTCCAAGCATCGACACCCTCCTATTCTGCTTTGAATCTACAGTTTTTTAGTCGTTTATTAACTTCTACTCTACTGCCAGTACTACTATACGTTACTACATGGTGGTAGGAGCAAGAGCGAAATAGGCGCCCAGCCAAACAGGCAGCAAACTTGATGTGTCGAGTTTCGGGGAAACCTCGGGCCGTGGAAACGGCCGAGACAGGCGCCTGCACCGCATCCTGTCGAACATGTCAAAACACGTAAGGTGTTGTGATTCACGCGTCTTTACGCGCCGAGGTCCTCGATTCACGTGTTATAAGTAGCATAATAAATATATTACAAATAATCATTGTCTTCAGCATTTCTGTATATATCTGCTGTCTCTATCGCGTCCAATGTTCCAAAATCCACATCTTCGCCACCACTTTCAATCTCCTCGTCAATTCCATCGTTGCCGTCGTCATAATGCCTGTCCTCGCCGCGAGCAGGCAAGTGAGCATCCAATGCACATGTGGCGAGTTGAACGGCGCTCGGTCCCCAGGGTGGCAGTGTTGTCTCGGCCACCCCAAGGTCAGGGAGCGATTTCTGCCAAGTTGCGCACAAGGCAACGAGCTCATTCCGCCGCAGTTCGAGTTGATATTTATCGCCGGCGGATCCTGGAAATAGCTTGAGTGCCGCGTCTCAGCTTGAGTGATCATATAAGACGTACCAGCGTGTGCGATTGCATGATTTACAACTTTCCACTCCTCTGCGAACCACACTTGTAATGCGCACCGCTCCTTCTTCAATATGATATCCTCCTCGTCGCACCTATCGAGCTCCAGCATCGCTTTGATACCAGAGCGAACCTTCTCGTCGCTGAGCCACAGTGGTGGCTCTTCAGGCACACCATCGGCGTCATCGTCGTCCAATCCAACGTCCTGCCAGATTCCGTCGTCAACGTCCAGTGTCCAGAGCTGCTTGGCCGGGATAGGAGCAGGAGCAATGGCGCCTGGCGGTGCATGTCCGTCTTTGATCGCCTGGGCCATATCAGTGCAGAGTTTGTTGTACTGTGTGTTGAGCTTGGCGATTGTCGGTTCCCGACGTTTGACCGCTGACTCTGTGTGCGAGTAGAGTTTTTGATCTAGGGGCATATTAGATAATTGCGCGTTGTCCCAGCGATTAGCCTTACCGTTAACGAGGCGCCGGAAAGAACGCTCAATTTTGTCAAGCTCAAACTTTCTTGAGCACAAGCGATCCCGTATCCGCCGCTTCAAGGCTCGCACGTTCATTCGGAACCCCATGTATTTGCTTTTGCCCAAGTGCGTGAGTGCCTGCTTCTCATGCACGCCCAAGGCCGCCTCCTTCTGCCGTAATTTTTTCATGGCGGCGGACAGCGCCTCTTCCGCGCTCTGCACCTGAACTTGAACGAGCGGCGCATCGGGGTCGTCTTCCTCTACAGCTTCCAGGAAGGACGCTTCGAGATCTGCAACGCGCTTGCGCATGGTCTTCACCGCGGTGCGGAGCAGTATCACCGCCTCTACCGCTTTTTCGCCACGCTTTTTGGAACGCCCTGCCACCGCATCAGTCGAACGTAGAATTATCAAAGTGCTAGTCACGTACGCGCGATTGGCTTCGTCTGAGCTGCCACTTGCATCTTCCACTGTTCGCGCAACAACGTTATCGGCTTGCCACTCTTCGCCAACACTTTCCTGGCCTCAATGCGTTTGGTGGCACAGTGGAGATGGCGCCGCTTGATCCATTCGCCTAGGTGCAGAAGGCTCGTCTCGTCCGCGTGCTCGATTTGCGCGTCCAGCGTATATAGGCGGTTGTGATACTGCACACGATTGTTTTTAGATTGAAGTCCATGAAATAGGAAAATGACTCACCCCACAGATAGCAAGTGAGCGATTAAGTGGCTGATAGAGTGCCAGAAGCGCTCACAGCCTTCGCTGTCCGTGAGACCGAATCCAACACGTTTCCGAGGATGGAAAAGCAACTGGCAGGCCCACTCGTGCCCGAACGCGTGAAACACGGAGACTGCGAATACCAGGCGATCCAGGTATCACGAAAGGAATCCCCATTTCCGACAACTCCGGGCCAACGCGCAAGCCACGTCGTACAGCAAACCGACGATGATATTGGGGGGAAGATGCTGGTAACTAGGACGAAAACATTGAACTGTCTTTCGCCCGCCGAGTGCATGTTGACGAGCCAGAGGACTCGATCATGACGACAAAGAAGCACAATGATCGCCGTATCCTCGAATAACTCTGTACTCGCCTTCTCGCGTTTCTCGTCCGCCGCCTTGAATGATGCCTCACAGCTGTCCAGCACGGAGCGCGGCAGCGGCAACTCTGGGTGTTCGTAATCATCTTCGACTTCATCCTCGACGGTGGCTTTGGGTCGTTTGGCCTTCTTCACGTTACGCACGCTGTCCACATAATGCTCCGTTTGTACGGCCACATCCTCCGGGACGAAGTGTGTGTTGGGATGCGCCTTGGGGGGATCTTTTGGAGACTTGCATTTCTTTTGGGTGAAGCAAGCGTCTATGCAGCACTTGACGTCCGATCTGCCCCGAGTGTTAGCGTGTTCAGAAGCGGTGCAAGTAGATATGCGTACAATGAGGATGGATCGCGTTTCAAGTCCCCGCCGAAGCAGGCGGGACAGCGACACCGCAGATATTCGCTCGGGCGTGTCTGAGGTAGAGGTTTTGGGAAGGGCAACTCAGGTGTTTGGGAGCGTGCGCATTTACGTGGCGCGGGTCTGGCTTGGGTCGGAGTGGGTGGCGTTGCAGACGACGACCTCTCCGAGGACGGAGTACGCGATCTGGTGGGACGACGTCCGCGTGGAGTTGGTGTGGGTGAACGACGGGGGGTAGGTGGCACGTCTTCTTGTTCGGGTGCCACTGGCTCGACGCTTTCAGGTATAAGCTCCGCGCGTACAGCTTCAATAGTACGACTGTAGTGTTCCTTCGTGCGATTGCGCAAATGGGTGTACCACATGAGGCAGCTACCGAATCGACGTCGTAGCGAGTTCTAAATAAGTTGTAAGAACAGAATCGCGGGGCAAAGGAAGACGACATACCTTGTGATCAAGCTGAAAACCAAGCGTAGCCAGTGTGCGCTCCAACGCCTGAGTGAACGCGGTGTTGTTGGGCGCAATCTGCACGAAAAGGTTCAATGCAAACTCCAGCACCCGTAAATCGACGGCCAGGGACGGATGCAGAGGCGCGCAGGGAAACGCTCCTGCAGCCATGAGTTGTACGGCGGCCGGAGCGCACAGGCACACCTCGATTTCGATATCTTCTACTGCTATTGAAGAGTTAGATCAATAAACCCTGGCTGATCACGCTAACATACATGAAAAGTGCACAATGGCGATCTTGGACACCTTCGTGTTTAAGCAAACACAGGCATTCGTGCGCGTCCGGTGGGGGAGCTTATCAAACTCGCACAGCGATCGGGTTTGCTCGAGGATGCGCACATAGTGCGGAATTAATCCGGGGAGGACTTCCCCCTGCCAGCACCGCCATTGTGCTTCTCGTTTTCGCCGATGAGTAGTGGGATCGCGTCTTGGTGTAGGAGGGATATTGCCGTCCGAAGGCAATATGTCGTGTTGGTCGTAGTCTGCTTCGTCTCTGTCGGAGTTGACGGGCGTAAAAGCAGAATGGGCGTAGAGTGCGGGGAGATGCGGCTGGACAAGAGTCTGCCCATTGCCCAGGAGGATATCTGGGCGTCTGCTGATATGTCCTGGTACTTTCTGGCGTGGATGAGGGATTGAGGGACCAGGTACCGCCAAATATGAGGGCGGAGCCACCGCACGGGCGCGTTCATGGGCTTTGAGGCGCACCATGGGGTGCGGAGGGGGGAATGAAGCTGGAAGGGGAGGTGAGATAGAGACCACGCAATGCTTTGCCACTCACCAAACGCGAATTTAAAGGCGGGCTCCTCGCAATTGCTCGCCACTTTGCGCTTTGTTGTCAACCGTCGTGCACGCGTTCATCATATTATTCGCTGCCTATTGTTTCACAACTTCGTGCCCGACTCCATCAATGGGCCACCCTGATGCCCCATTCGATCATTCCTTTGTCTAATGGATTCTCTACTGTTTTCCTATCGTATCTTCGTATCTACTATACTGAATATCTATCCACTCTGTATTATCTACTTTATCACTACGTGTACATGGTGGTAGGAAGCAAGAACAAAATAGGCGCCCGGGCAAACAAGCCGCAAACTTGATGCGTCGAGTTTCGGGGAAACCTCGGGCCGTGGAAACGGCCGAGACAGGCGCCTGCACAGGCGCCTGCACCGCCTGCTGTCAAAAGCAGGCACCTGCACCGCATCCTGTCAAACGGAGGCGTCTGCAAAATTCACGCCAGTCTCAGAATTCACGCGTAATTCACGCAACTCATGCACCGTATACGCGCCATAAAATCAATCACGCCGTCAAGCCATGAATAGGGTATTATTGGAATATCTACAACTGGTTTATAAGTCTGTACAATATTTACGCGGCAACTAATTTATATGTAGGTACAATATTTACAAGATACTATTTGCAGGTCCAACTACTCGAAGAGCGACGCAGGCCATATTCCAATTGACGCATGTATCTCTACGTTCTCGGCCTGGCAGAGGCTCAGCAGCGGAAAGACCTTGATTTGCGATTCCACGGCCGCTTGAAATCGCACTCCGACGCTTTCTGAACCAGCATTGTGATCGGGTGGTTGGGTTTCCCCGTACAGGCCCTTGAAGGTGCCGTCACCCGTAATGTCTGGACCAATTATTACAACCCGTGTTCTGAATTTCGTCAAAGGCATCTCGTCCAGTCCTCTGAACGGCTTGATGCATTTCGCTGGCACGTTATGGGCTGTTAAATTACGCCCAACCGCTTCATGCTTCTCCTCGAACATTTTATTGTTCAACACTCAAGGAAAAAAAGAATTCAACATGGTTTATATCATTAAGTACTTCTATTGTCACCAGTGCTGTCACGGAACAGTTAATGACACCACCTTATTGCTCCGTAATGCGGTGCCTGCACACCCACCACATATGGGACATCCCACCTGGATTTCGGCGGATATGGGACGTCCCATGCAGTGCATTTAACAAGGTGGTCCAATGAGTGTTTAACAAGAAAGTAGCTTAGATAGTGGAAGGGTGGAATGGAACGACTGCAGGATGCCGCAGCATAAGTGGCAGCAATGATAAGGCAACCAGAGGTGCCTGCAGGAGCGGTGCTCGCACCATCGCACTTTTGTTCGGGATCAACTGGACCACGGGGGTATGAAATGGTCTTTAACTTAGATCTTTTCAGTTTACTGGGATAAGTCGTCAATGAAATTGAGGTGTGCATGGGGTGATGAGCGTGACGTGGATTATTATTATTCTTTTTGGGAGGGGGGGTCATATATACCTCCATAAGCAAGGGGATCCGCAACTCAACTCTTGACTGCCGTCTGCAAGAGTTTAACCGCAAGATCAGCAGAAGCCCACGATTCCTCAAATCCAATCCTCCATGCCTGCCATAGTTCGGCGAGATGACATGTAGATGCAGAGGAGAACGCACCCATAATTGTACACCACCGGAGTTCCGTCTGCTATTCAGAACCTGTGAATTCGACCCTTTCTTCAACATAAATGAATGCAAAAAATATTTATTTATTTGGCCTGCCTGGTATGGGCAGGAATAGGGCAGCTGCAGGGCATGGCAGTGAAGGGGATAGTAATGATACAGAATGCCTGGATGGTGGGGAGGGTAGTGGAGGTGGTAGGCAAGCAGCGGAAGGGCTGGAATGGTGCAAGCAGAAAAAAATATTTATTTGGCCTGCTTGGTATGGGCAGGAATGGAGCAGCTGCAGGGCACTGCAACCAGCAGCGTAGGTGGCAGCAATGATATGGGATGCATGGCTGGACAGTGGGGAGAGTAGCGGAGATGGTAGGCAAGCAGTGGTACCTGCCAGTAGCAGTGGAGGGGCTGGAATGGAGCAGGCAAAAATATTTAATTGGGCCCCCCCAGGTAGGACCCCAGACACCCTGGGACGTCCCTAATGATGAAAATTTTCCTCGCCTGCGGCGGGCGGGATGTCCCACATACCATATGTGGGACGTCCCAGTCAAATTTAGATGATGGATGGGATGTCCCATCTATGTGGGATATATGTGGGACATACCACTTATGGGAGGTCCGTTTGGGGTAATCCTTCTTCATGAAAAAATTACCCCTATGGGTTGGGTATATAGGTAGCCTGAAGTGTATTTTTACATCAAAATAATCAAACCGAGATAGCCGACAGAGCATAAGATATTCAGTTTGGAACGGGGCTCAGTCAAACCCACAACAGCAGATCTATATAGAGGTCTTGTCCTCACCATCAATTTCTGAAGGGAGGTCAGGTAGCTATGTTCGAAATAAAATAAAATAAAGACAATGTATACTGGATACACTCTGCTCTCAGTCGGATGTGGTTGCAAAAATTTGAGGTGTCTGGAAGAACATCTGTTGTGAATACGATATTGCATTTATAGAACTACCTCAGAGTTCTCGGGCAAGCTGGAGGTGCAAGACAATATTTAAGATAATATTACAATGTGTGGAAATGGTCCTGTCAGCGCGCTGCCGATGATCCGAGATCAACTAGACTTTAGACTTCAGACTTGCAACTTTGCATTGCCGACTTGGGACTTGCTCAAAACTATGGACTTTGCACTAAAATGTACTGAAATATCATGAGACTATGAATAATTATCGAAAATTGATCTCATAGAGCCTTCAACAGATGAATCATGCCAAAGAACCGTCGCCGAAGTATTTGTCCCCGGCTTTTTGTTTTGATCCCAAAACACTGCGCCGCAATAGACTCCAGGTGGACCGTCCTCTGCCTTTGTATGTCTATACCATTTTTAACCTAAGTTGAACTCTAGCATAGGTACACCCAGGGTCTAGAATGAGCAACCACTCTTAAACTGCGAGTGAGATTCAAATCTTCTGTCCGGGGTCCGTACTTTAGAGCTCCCTCCCGTTGAAGGTTTTATTACATTTCGGTTTCCTCGGTGTCAATCGAGAAAGCATACGTCACAAATGGGGTCCGACATATGATCTTCTGGCATATACTCTCCTCGGAGTTCTTTTACTTGTCAGACGCCATCCCTAAAAATCGAAATTGCACCCTGGATACCTCGCGTTATCATTAACCATTATGAACTGAGCACCCAAACCGAAACCACAACCGTGCATTACACAAATAACTATAATCATAGGTATAAATAAGGTACGTGCGCAGGCGCACCGAGCATAGTATATACTGTACATTTATTCAAGTACCTCGTCCTCCCCCTCCACATCCTCCCCTTCTTCCTTGTTGCTCCCCACTCCTGATCCTTCTTGTCCTCCTCTTCCTCCTGGCGCACCGCCCGCAATCTGCACGTGAAATCCATGTGCACTCATGACCAAAGGCAAGGCTACACGCCCGAGCGCGCATCCTTGTCGTTGGGATGCGGATGCGGAGGGGGAGGCGGAGGTTGTTGCGGATATGAATCGTCCTTCCCAATCGTGCCCACCATGCGGAACGCAACGAGCGCGAGGAGCGTCGCCGGGCAAGCGTATTAGCCAGGGTTCGAGAATGATTTGAAGAGGAAAGAGGATGATTCAAAAAGGAACGAGGAAGAGTTGATGATTCGAACATAGACCGAGGATTAGTGATCGGAACACAAACAAAAGCGGGCGGGGGAGAAGGAGAAAAGAGGAAGAGAAGCGAGAAGAGAGAAGGTAAAAAAGAAAGACTCACCCAACCCGCCAAACGCAACCCCCGTCCACATCGCCGCATGGTACGACGCCAGCGCGTCCGCCCCATTCCGGTCCGCGCCCTGCTGCACATGGTTGAACACGATCGTCGACGCCGTCACGCCGAACGAGGTCTCTTCCTCCATATACGACACAGTCGAAATGAATTCGCGCTCGCGAAAGAACAACGCAAGAAAAAAGACGAATAGGACACCCACCTGCGTCATAGTCTGAAACAGCTCCCCAGCCACACTCTGCTCCCCGGGCCCCACCGCCCCCGCCGCGAACAAAAAATTCGCGCCCACGACGCTGCACACCGCCGCCGTGAATCCGAACGCCCATTACGGCACCTTGGGGATGAAAGCAAAGAGGAGGGCGTGATGGTCGTTGTGAGCGTGCCCGTGGCTGGTTGCGTGGAAGGTTGGTGGAAGTTTAATAAAAATTTAAATTAGATTGACGTGAGTTGACATGAAGTGGGGAAACGAATAAAAACGCACCAAGCAGCCAAATAGTCTTGACACGCCCGGCGATGAGCACCACAACGACGTTGCAGATGAGCCCCGTGACAAACATGAGCGTGAGCCGCACAACCATGCGCACGGGCGAGCACCCGATGTGCACTTGGTAGTAGAGCTATAAGCGAGAATGCGTCAGTATCTGTTCATTTCTGCATGCAGAGTAAAAAAATGAAGATAACGCCGGTAGAGGCAAGAGATAATCCAGCGAAAAGAAAATTGAACAAGAACTCGAACACACCTGCACCCAAAAACCCACACCATAAACACCGCAAACTGCAGCAATGCAATCGCATACACCACGCCCATCCTCGCTCTCGCACGCGTGAACAGGCTCGGGCGCAACAGTGTTGGCGCGGCGCCGCGTACGCCAGTGCTCGCTGCACCTTCTGCAACGCGAATACTCGTTGGACACGGAGACTGCGCGCGAGAGGAGCGAAGGGGTTGAGGCGGGAGAGTATATTCCTGTTGAGGAGGGCGGTTTCGAGGCGACGCAGACAGCCGCGAGGAGGACAACGAGGCAAAACGCTCCTCCGCCCAATACGCGCCCCCAGGCCAGGAATGCACGCGCTCGAGGTGGAGCTCCCACGCTGCGAAGAGCGCGAGGAGGAGGGATATTATGTCTGCGAAAAGGAGTTAATTTCGGTTGAATATTTGGAAGAGGACGAGAGGAACACGCGAATGAAGAAAAAACATAAACGCTGGCTAAAAAAAAAGCAAGCGGGGTAAAAGAAAGTGGAGGATAAACGTTAAACCGAGAACACAAAACAACAGGCGAAAGCCGTACCAAAAGCGGATGCGAACGAAAAATGGGTGGAGACGAAAAGAAAAGGTCGCGCGAGGGAAGGACAACCACTGCACAAGAGAAAAAACTCACAAGGCATCCCCCACCCCATCTCCCATCGCCCCTCTGCCCCGCCCATGCCTCCTTCCCAGCCCCCAGGCGGCCCCATCTCCGTGCGGCGGGCTCTGCGGCGGACCCTGCGATGATGACGAAGGCGAAGGATGAGGATAAAGATGAGGCAAAGGATAAGGGGAAGGGGTGCGCGTCCACGGCGGCGGGTGCGGATGATGCGGATACGGATGGTGTGGTGGATGCCCGAGGAGCCAGGAGAGGAGGGAGGGCGGGGGTGGGGGGGCCGTGGTGTCCATGACCATGTGGCCCAGGATGTCCGTGATAATGCGGGGCGGAAGGAGAAGGCAAAGGGGAGGGCGGGGGCGGGTACACGTGCAAGGACGCATCGTTGGGGTGGGAAGGCCCAGGGGCGGATTTCTCTGCGTCTTCCGCAGCAGGACCGGCAGCAGGAGGGGAAAGAGCGGAAGGAGGGGAACGTCGATGAGAGGAAGGCGAAAGAGCATTGGCCGGGACGAAGAACATGCCGGCGAGGAGCGGGACCAACGCGATCGTGGCGGAGAGGAAGAATTGCGCGCGCCAGGTGTATCTACCCATACCAATCCAATAATAACAGTGTAAGTAACGAAATGCAGAAGGAGGGTGAATGAAAGTGGGACGCACTGGGTGACGAGGCCGCTGAGGACCATGCCAAGCACGCCGCCGACGGGGGCGCACGCGGCGAAGGACGCAAAGGCAAAGACGTGCGCGCGGGAGGCGGGCGGGAAGGCGTGTGCCAGGATCCCGAGCTACAACCCCTATGTATCAGTTTTTGCACAAAAACAAAGAAGAGATAACGACGCACGGACGCGGGGATGGCCGCAGCGCCGCCGATGCCCTGGAAGCTGCGGAAGACGGTGAGGGTGAGCTCGTCCTTTGCGAAGCCGCATGCGGGTAAACCCTAACCCTAGGCTCGACCCACACCCTTCTACACCCTCGATGAACTTGACGCCGGTTCTGTCGAAGAGGCGCGCCATCCGCTTGACCGAGTCGGAGTTCAGGTCTGGCGCTGTGTGTTTGCGGCCTTGTACGCATCTGCGATGGCCTCGGCGACAGCGAGCGCGTCCTTGGGGGGTACGATGCTGAAGGTGCACGTCGCGCGCTGAACGATCTCGGCGTACGATGTACGCTGCATGCCCGCCTCCTTAGCGCGCTGCCTGGTGTCTGACTCTGAGCGGCACTCGAGGTTGGTGAAGATCGTGCCGGCGCCCGAGGCAGAGAGGCGGGCAGCGATTTTGGAGCCCATGTCCCCGGGCGCGACGGTGTGCGGCTGGCGTGAAGTCGTCATGGCTGCCATGGGCGTTGGAAACTTGGCAGGGAGGTAAGTTATTTATAAATTTGAGGGGCATGTGACTCCGGGCCGGGGCGGGTTCCTCTCAGGGTTTCCCCGGTTTGCCCCGGCACACTGCTTCGACTGCTCCTAACCGACACGACCCTTAAATCAAGCGAGAGTATTTCAAAAGGAAGGCGACGATTCCTTCTTCCCTTTAGCAATGTCGTCCTCCATGCAAGACTCTGCTCACAACAGCAAGATCGACGACAAAGCCGCGTCCGAGCACATGGAAACAACGTGAGTCCCGCTCTTCGATTCAGTTCTTCTCCGAGATTAACCTCATCGTGTGCAGGGATGAAGAATATATCAAAATATCAGAGGAAGACAACAGACGTATTCTGCGCAAGACGGACATACGCCTTCTCAGCGTGAGTCTTGCCGATTCGAGTTGTTTCCCTTGACGCTGATCTCCTGCGCAGATTTCCTGCGCAGATTTTGGCCTGGGTGCATTGCTCCGAATTCGTGTAAGTCCAACGTCGCTCACCTTGACTTCCCCAGGTATACTGGCTCCAAATGTTCGCATTTTTCTAAAACACACGTGTTAAATTTTACTGATCATTGCTGCAGCCTGGACAAGTCTGTCCTCGGTAAGCTCCATGATTCGCCCCGCACACACCCCACTTACGTGTCACTAGGTTACGCCGCGACTTTTGGGCTAAAGACTGCTGCCGTGCGTAGCCTCACTCTTCCCTCGCCTTTATCTTACCATTTTTCGCCCTTTAGCATCTCCACGGCAGTACGTTCGGCCGCGTATTCCAGGCCCTCTTCTCACTCATGCACAGATAAATACTCCACCCTCGGTTCCATGAACGCCATCGCTCAACTCGTAAGCGATCCCTCTCCCTTAATATCGTGTGTAATCACCCTCGCCGTAGGCATGGATGCCTTTCTCGAGCTACCTCCTCATCCACGTTCCTCCCTGCATCCTCATGTCGGTGGTCTGCAGCTGCTGGAGCATCGCTCTCTGCAGCATGCCCGCGAGCACAACATATGCCGACCCCCATCTGCCCTCCTTTCCCCGCTGATCCGACGGATAATACCAGCTACCCGCATGCCATTTCTTGCTCGGTCTCTTCGAGGCGGCGTGTCTCCCCCTCTTCGCCATCCTCACCTCTGTATGGTCATTTCCTTTCCAGGTTGCGATGCTCATAATCCATGTTTGACAGGTACCGTCGTGCGGAGGAGCCGCTTCGGATCTGCATGTGGTACGGCACCAACGGCCTGGGCACCATCATAGCGAGCGCCTTCGCGTACGGATTCGGTAACATCAAGGTACCTACCTACTCACCGACCGATTTTTCCTGTTGTGCTCACAAGCATTATAGAGCCCTAAGATTTCACGTCTACCAGATGATCTTCCTGTTCTGCGGTCTGGTGCGTTATTCTCCGCTCTTCAATATTCATCACCTCAATTATTTGCGTAGATGACCGTCTGCACCGGGCCGATCGTGTACTGACGTCTCTCCAACAGCGTCAGCGAGGCGTGATTCCTCTCGCCCGAGGACCGCAAGAAGGCTGTTGAACGCGTGCGCGCGAACGACACCGGGACCAAGCCCACGGACAAGTATAAGTGGGGAAAGGCGCTCGAGGCCGTGCTCGAGCCCAAGACCTGGCTCTTCTTCGCCATGGCACTCTGCGTCAAGTACATATTTTCTCTCCAACTGCTACACCAATTCGTACTAACGACGCATCGCAGCTTCGGTGCCTCCATAACGCTCACCTTCGGCCCGCTCACCCTCAACGGCATCGGCTTCGACCAGTCCCGCACCTCCCTGCTCAACATGCCCTTCGGCGGCTTCCAGATCACCGTCATCTTCTCCGCCCCGTACGCCGCCTACCGCTTCAAGACGAAGTCCCTCGTCACGGCCGTTCTCGTCCTCCCCGTCCTCGCGGGCCTCATCATCCTCTACAAGCTCCACGGCGGCCTCCTCGTCGGGTACTCCCTGCTCGCGTTCCTGTACGGCGCGAACCCGCTCATCGTGAGCTGGATCTCGGCCAACACGGCCGGCTCGACAAAGAAGAGCGTGGTGCTGGTGGGGTATAACGCGGCGAGCTCGGTCGGGAATATCGTTGGTGAGTCGCGGCCTCCTTGCCTGGTATAAAAGATATTAACCGAGAACGTTTAATCCAGGCCCGTTCCTCTTCCGCGACACGGACGCGCCGCCCTACCGACGCGGGCTCCTCTCCTGCATCGGCATCTTCGTCGCCCTCGCCGGGAGCATCCTGTGCGTCCCCCCTCCCTCCCCTCCCTCCTTAAAAATATTATAGTCGCTGAGCTGACTCTCACATGCGTTGTGTAGCCTACAAGTCGTGAACTTCATGATCCTGAACCACCTCAAGCAGCGGCAGCGCATCGCGCGCGGCAAGCCCGCGGTGCTGCACGACGCGTCGATGGACAACCGCTTCCGCCAGCGCACGCAGTCGCAGCTCGACCGCGAGAAGCTCGAGGCGGCGTCTACGGGCGTGGCGCTGGGAGATAATTCGCTGTTGGATTTGACGGATTGGCAGAATGATGAGGTAGGTGTAGAGTTTCGTATCTCTCTCTCTTTTTCTTTGTATATCGCCCTCCCTCTTTCTTCTAACCATATCTCGCATTTAAATGACTGGATGGCTAATTTTCTCTTCTAGTTCGTCTATGTCTACGAGGCGCACTAGGCTCGCCCGTTCAATCCAATTCAATGGTAACTTGCTCAGTGCTTGTGGTCAGGATGAGGATAGGTTTGGTCTCATGGGCGAGACGGGAGACATGCTACGGTTCCGAGAATGTACACTACTTTATGGATCATGTAAACGACCCTGCTTGAGTTTGCGGCACATCGAATTGAAGTAAGTTTGTCTGGTAGTGCCGCAATCTAAAGCGCCTTTGTTTCGTACTGAAGTTATATGGTTTATACTTAAGTGTATCCTGGGTCGTGTATCGTGGGTATGCTAAATTAGTAAGGGTTATATAGCCTGAGTGTTTCCAAGTAAAATTTGACTTTCACCTTCAATCGTTGAGCATTGTTTCGTCTCGATTCACTATTGGACATTGAATGTGTTTGTAGGGATTCGGACCCTCTGCCATGACAATTTAAACTGTTCCAAATATGCGGTGGAAGACTTCAAGGGGTGCTTGTTCGAATAATAATTTTCTTCGACCGTTCAGGCTAATTTCTGCCCAAGTCACGTCCTATCAAGGATTCTGATTCAACGACCGATGATGTGCGAATATATCAGGGATGAGGAACCGGACACCAAGGAAAGAGACGGCACGCCGCGGTTGGTAACCTAGTAGGAGATCATTGGCGGGATGACGTGTCGGTGGCGGTGCAATGATGGCTAACAGACGTAAATTTGCGCCCTTTCATCCGTTTGCTACTTGCCACTACCGGCGGTTCACCTCGCGGTGGCTGAAAAACTCAATATTCCTTCCACCTTTCTCGCTTCATGCTCCTGTCACATCCTCATATTGAGATCTGACGGCTAATCGCACTCTACAACTCTACCTTCTTTGTTTCTGCGATTTCGAGCGGCAGGTAACACTCCCTAAAATCGTGCACGTCCGAGAACTTCTATTCCTGGTACCGACTTAGTTCCAGGTCTCCAAACGTTAAAAGTGATCTACCGGATCACGTCGAAATCATGACATCACATGATATGCCGAAATCAAGACAGCACGTGAATTGCTTATGTACTCGACGAGAGCCTCCAGAATGATTAAATGCTCTCTGCCAAATCTCGTCGAATCTTTGACATCACGTTACCGCTTACATACACCTCGCCCCTCCAAAAAAACTCTTAAATGCCTTCTGCGAAATCGCGTCGAATCCTTAACATCACGTGCGAGACCCCGCAACAGCTCCTTCTCCAGCTCCCGCATCTCCCGCCCTCTTTTACAATAATGTTGGCAACACATTCGTCCAACATTCATCTCTTGGCGCGTCCCGCTTCTCGGTTACCCCCTGCATGGTTATTCGCCCTCTAACTACCTCTAACCTTCAAGCCAAAACTTTGTGCCATGCTCCTCACCACTGCCCGCCCCCCTGCCCCGCCTGAGCGGGGCCGCCTCTGGCCCCATCAGATTTTGCGCCACATGGAACGAGAAACAGCACACCAATTGCAACCGGTAGTTTATTCAACCATTGCCAATACTGCTATTTTTCAAATTCAAACATTTTTGCTGGGGAGGCGACTGGTTTGGTTAATACTAGATGGTCCCGCATCGCGTCCGGGGTGGACTCCGTTCGCATAGCATGCGAGAGGACCCTTGAGCGCATACTTAAAATATCAGTATGCTGCGACGGTTAATACCGGGCTGAGTTTGAATTGCAAATCCTAAATTAGATAAGAAACTGTCATATGACCTTTCCTCTCTTCGTTTGATCCACCATGTGCCTGTAAACGAAATTGCGCCGGCTACCCGGACTCCCATGGCAGAATCAAATTCACCGGGCCCCGTTTCGACAGGTACCGGTCTGAGGCGCGGTAGGGGGTTCGGTCGCGGTCTCGGTTGCCGATCTGCTCTCGACAAGGGAAAGAGCTTTGTCATTCATATGGCCCTCCGGGCGCCCCTGGTACCTCAACAGCCGACCCAGATTCCTCGTGCGGTTATATCATGCCAATTTGAAATCACCGTCACACGCCAGCCTGATGCTCCGAGTTGTCTTTTAATGCAATACGCCAAAGTCGAAGCGCTGGATTAAACGAAATACCAACAACAGCTGCTCAGGGTTGTCGCCTATAACACGCTCACGGATTATATCATCCAAGTGCTGTTCTGGCGTAACTGTGTCGATGTCATTTTCCCTTTGATGTATTTCTTCCATCAGGAACTCCAATTGGTCCACCACGTCCTCTCGAAACCGACGAGACCTTGCGAGCTGCTTCATGTTCAGGTGTTGGTAGAAGGATACCAGGCTTGACATAGAAGTTTGAGCGACGGCGATGAACTTTACACCCATGTCAGCATGATATAGAGTCGGAAGAGTTACAGAGTTCACGACCTCTATGAAGTCGTATGAAGAGTTGAGTAAATAGGTACTGGAGTGCGTAATACCATCTTCGACATCGACTTGAATATCATTTTTAAACAGAACGGGCAGCGCATTGAGGTCGTTCATGCTCTCCAGTGTCAGGGATTGGGTGGGCACAGCAATTACTAAGATTTCGTGCGGGATGAAGGGTGCAGAGCGAGGATATGCCCTCTTCAGGAAAACTAGCAAGTTGGTGGTACATGCTGGGCCGCAATGGTGGTTCATTATTTGCTGTAGGACCACAGGTTTCGGCATACCAAGCGGCACAACTATATAATGTGATATCGCTATTCTGTTGAGTTGTTCGGCAGATAAGGTCAGGAACATCTGGGTGAACACGGAAATTGAGTTGCAATGGAAAACCGAATGTCCAGGTGAACTTGAATAGGTCTCAGCAACAGTGCGCTCGTCTCCGATGTCGGTGAAGTCATAGGAGCGGTTGAGATTGAAGGTGGTAATGGCGCCCATTCCATCACCCGGCAAGTTGTCGAAGATTATAGACTAAAAACCCTGATCAGGAACCGCAGTGGAGACTATGGTGCGTGGACATAGCAAAGGACGGAACCAGAGAACGATCGAGTTGCCCCGGCAAAGACTGGTACATGTATGATCTCAAAACTGCGCTACTAGGGCAGAACGACGAGCAGACAATGCGTGGCCGTGGACGGTCGCTAGCTGTGCAAGTGACCATACTTTCATAAATTTGTAACTCGAAAGAAAGGCGGGATAATTATCACAGGAGCAAGCCACAATGTCGTCAGGGATGTGTTTGTGGGCGGCGTGGAAACCCACGTATTCGTAGGACCTATTCAACTCATGAACGGCAATGTGACTCGGACATGGAGTAGGTGAACTGATGAATTGCACGATGGGCAAAGTGACATTGGACGTTGAACAAGAGGCAAAGAATGGTGAACTATTGGACGGTGGGGCAGCCTGCAAATGCGGGTCGCTATTCGGCAAAGCGCCCAGCGAGTGGAGAAGCGCTACGGACGATTGTCAGACGGTTAAGGGTTGGACTCAAAGTGAACCGTATGTGGTGATCCGAGATGTTGAAAAAATGCTTGAGGTGAAAAGAGGTCTCGGGCGTTGCTGCTACCGTATGGCTGTAATAGTGTGTCATTATTGTTTGGTGCACCACAAGCGTGTTTTGGTTGAAAATTACACCGCTCAAGGACATTTCAGTCTATATTCACAGCTCACTAGCCACATAAAAGAATAAGTCGCACCCCATGTTTTACAGCGGTTCCGGAAAAGCTTGACACTGTGCGATATTTTTTGGCGATGCAGCAACTTTGATGCAAGGCTAAGGATTGCTGGTTTTGGATGATCCGGTCGGCAAATCTCCCCAACGAGCCGAAAATTGGGGTGAAGAAGTGATGGGCACTCGCCGCTTGCGACTCCGTTGGGGTGATTTGCCGACCAGATCATCCAAAATCAGTAATTAGCCTTGCATCAAAATTGCTGCGTCACCAAAAAATATCACACAGTGTCAAGCTTTTCCGGAACCGCTGTAAATTAAAACACAGGTTGGTGTAAGGGATAAAAAAATACCCTGCCTGGATTCAAGGTACAAAAAATGCACAGTGGCAATCGAAATATTCACACGCTCGAGATTCCAAAAAATATATATTCACCTGCTTATCTATCACATACACCGGTTGTTTTAGTCCCCGCCCAAAAATACAGAGCCCCGAGGTGTCCTCCAAAATTCACCACCTGCAGATTCGACTAGTTGAGGTCGTTGATTCTCTGTTTGGTAACATCACATGTGATTTGATCTGCCCACACTCGTACCACCCAAATTATTTATCGGCAAGTAAGTACATTCAAGTTCTACCGCAAGCAACAAGCAACATTAAGCTTAAAGCTCTGGCAATTCTTCTCCAGATTTAATGTTCAATGCTCTTGGCACCGTGGCTGCAAACATACAACTACTGCTATACGGCTTACCATATTATGAACCAATTGACTCTACATGACTGGTGAACTGAAGGTTGAAATTTAACATGTGAGATAATAGCCTTCGAACCCTACCACAACTGCTGGAGCGGGACTTGATATGTCTTGTTGTTTGCACTGACTCAGATACCAGAGAACTCTGGTCTCAGCGGTAAATTCCCTCAGACGTCTGAGTTTCTAAGTTATAGTGTTCCAACTCAGGTAACTCAAGTACCTGAGTGGGTTTGAATTCTGCACATGGTTCGTCCCGGCTTATATAGCTATAAATGTTTTGAGCACATCGTCCACTTGGAATCAAGGCAATTCACCCAATATTGAATCAATTACCTTGATATTGCCCTGAGAAATGAAAAACTTGGCTTCGCCATAGCAAGCTTGGGATTTTAATGCAAACCCTCACACAAATGTCTATGGAACCTAGGACTATAACAGTCCAGAGGCCGGTCTATTGCTAAGTTCAATCCCCTGTGAAAATAAGTGATTTCTCGGACCAGTGTTTTTTTTGTTTTGTTTTTCACTTCTGAACCAGGTGTGAATTCTTTTGGAACAGAGGGTGTGAAAAATGAACACATCATCTCTGGTAGTGTATTTCTCAGAAGTGGTGTAATTTCGGCGACAGGCAACCTGTGAATGTATCAGGAAGGATTTTGAGTGGTGAAAATTACAATAGGGGTGTGTATTTTTGGGGGACGACACCGATGTAAATTTAGAAAGCACCTGTGCAACTTCTGCAAATTTGGGAATAATAATGTCACAGTATTACCCCCATACTACCGCCCGCACCCGCGTCGTTCATCGCTGGAAATTTGTTAAAGGATGCTCGGTAGACATTACTCAATGACTCACGCATATTGTGGATGGGGGGTGGTGTGGGACGAAAGGGCTCCGGGGATGCAGAGGTATGGCTGCCGTCGTCGCCATCTGACGTATCGTCGTCGTGACGGATAGCCTTGCGTTTCCCCAAGACGACATTTATGGAGGCAGCCGGTGGATTTGTGGCAGGGCGTTGGAAGTGGCATGTTCTCGCGTGGCAGAGAGGGAGTCCGAGGCAGCCATGTGAGAAGGCACTGGGTCAAGAATATATGGTGTATCAATAAGGGGTGGAGTAAGTCGTTGTTCAGGCTCTTCATCCACAGTCTCGATAGATACTCCCCGACGAGGCATAGAGTGAGCTCTGGTAGTCAGAATGGAATGTCGAGTGGTAAGATAGGGAGAAAGCAAAGTTGCGCAGGGGAATTTCGAAACAAAAGCGCGGGTGTTAGGTATGTCCCAATATGAATTATGGTTTCAAACGGTCTCCAAGGCCACATGAGGGGTTGCATGTTATTCACAGAATTCACTGCGTTTTTGGCAAAATATCCCAAGTCGGGATTTTTACGGGATTTCCGGTCTCGCCCGGAAATCTTGACCTGCCTACTTCAAAAGAATAAATAGCTTGAAAGCTATTCCACAATCTCGAATATCCCGAGCAATTTAAGTCAAAAATGTCTTTCTCAAGATTAAGTCCAGCTTTGCTGAAGGGTTGTGTAAACTTTTGATGAGCTATTGGGAAGGCTCCTTCTACTATTACTATATCCACCGGCTGGGATTTCAATCAATCCCTACTCCGGATATTCGGTCAAACTGAAAGCTTAAAGTCTGGATATTCATTCTATTTAAAGACGCAACTGCGGCGAAGTCAAAATCTCACAAAGATTCTCAGGCGACACAGGAACCGGGGTGAAGACATGGTCAAGATATGGAAATAGTCCAAACATCAAATCAAGACCTGGCATGTTCGCTCCCTATATAAGTCTCGCTATGGTCCAGGGTTCTCTTCGCCTCAGACTCCTTTCGAATGCCTCCAAGTCCGTCCTCGATTAAAATCGATGGCCAATTCTTGATCCCTCGCTTCAGACTCTGACTCTCTCTCCCGCATATAGCAGCCGCCGGCTGCGAGTGAGTTGCAAAATAAACCCTTATCACCTCCCGCTGACATGGTATCACAGTTGGAATGGGACGGCCCGGGCGGGCGGCAGGGGATGAGGGGTGGGGCAGGCTTGCCAAAATCCTGTCGGCGGATTTTTTCCGGATATGTTACCGTAGATCTCGAGCTCAGCTGCGTCGAAAGCCAAATGATATTTCTTTGAGCAATTGCAAATATCTCGTTCCAAGATTTTGAAACATGAGCAATAGCCGGAATTCCAGATAAACTTGGTATGTTTTCGACTTGGCCGTTCAGGTTGTCGACGAATATCTTGCAGAACTTTTAGAATATCTCAAGTCTGGATATTCAACACTTCACCATATTCACAATATCCAGTGGCGACCTACAGGGATATCCCAGGCCGGGATTAAGTCGAGATTTTTCAAGATCCGCACTCCGGATTATCATGGGCGATATGATGCATCTTGAGTATATCTCACGTTTGGATTTGATCAACGATCAAGTCGAGATTTCAAACCTTTTGTGATAGCTACAGAATGTCCCGTCAAGATATTGTTCCAAAACACAGTGATTGGATATGGAACTGAGATAGATGGACCGGATATGCTGGATCAATGCCAAACTGGTGTCAACACAACTCATTTGTGTTGAGGATGCCAGATGCAGCGGTGAGCCTGCTCTGGTGTCTAACCACTCAAATTATGGAACTATGTCGACGTGAGATTGGTCTGAAGGGATACAAAAAATTTGTGATAGTGAAGGAGCCCAAATGGCCAATACGAAGCGATAAAAATAGGGTAAATGAGCCTGTAATATCGGGGACACTAGTTGAAGGTTTTGGAGTAATCCTCGGCGATGCTACCAAGGAAAACGCGTCGTGATCGATACAAATTTCAGTCTACGAAGGTTTGCTAGAACAATATGCACTTAAGAAAGCCACGGGCTTCAGAGAAGATGATTTAAGGTTCTTTGGGTGGCAGGGACAGCGCGTGAACCGGCAACCAATTAATGTCCGTCATGATCGAGACGGGTTTCAGAGGAGATGATTTAAAGTTTTTGGGCAGCAGATAGAACACGTGACCCGGTATCTAAATAATGTCCGTCACGATCGAGACGGGTTTCAGAGGAGACGATTTAAAGGTTTTTGGGCAGGAGAGAGAACATGTGACCCGGTATCTAAACAAAGCCCGTCATGATCGAGTCGTGTTTCATCGGAGCCTATTTACGGAAAGTAGACCTGGTCCCTAGGTCGGTACCAGGAATTAAGGCAGTGATTGAATTTTTTCGCCGCTGCGGCGTGTCACAGAAAATTATGCTGAGTGCTCCGACAGGTTGTGCCGCGGTACCGATCGATGGATTCACCATCCACGCTCTGGAAAAACATTAGTTACCTTATAATTGACGAGGTATCCATGGTCTCCGCTGGTCTTCTTGCTGAGATTTGTGGGCATCTAAACGAAGCACGGGCGGTGCGGACGTTGGGTACTGAAAACATATTCAGCGACATCAATGTAATCCTGCTGTCAACTGCGACCAGTATACTGGCTATAAGGCGCAAGTGAAAAGCTTGGAAAGAGTAAATGTGGACTTGAATGGCACAGCTTCTTTGCAGAGTTTCTATGTCATGGTATCTCGTGCCACGTCGCTGAAGTCGCTGGCCGTATTGCGCAACTTCAAGTCCACCACAATGTAAGGTTGGCTGGGCAAGATTTCCGAGATGAGTTTACCCATCTAGAGATTCTTGACGCCAGAACGAGGGCTAAACTTGAGCGGTGTGACCTTACGCATGTAGATGAGATGAACGTCGACCCTGCAGATGAATTATACTAACGAGTGAATGGAGCGGCGTTGTGGGCCGGCTCCTGACGCCATTCGGATGCTCTGCTGAAGCGGAGGTCCAAGAGTGCAGTATCACCGATCACGTACCTACACTGTTGTACTTAATATTGACGCGCTAATTGTTTTGGCATGGCGGTCGGGTAAGAAGTCCAAGAGCTTATGTAAATGATCTCTCGGCCTACTTCCCGAAACGGTTCAAACTCAGCCCGGATGTAACCGGAGGATATCAAATATGGAGCGGCGGTCAAACAGGCTCTTTCCGCCACGCGTCGTGCAGATTGTAGACTGTGACGATAGAGTGCAAATAGCTAGGATACATGTACTCAGAACAGGCTCTTTCCGCCACACGTCGTGTAGATTGTAGACTGTGACGATAGAGTGCAAATAGCTAGGATACATGTACTCAGAACGTGTACTCAGAACGACAACCCGGGTTCTAGTTTTGGGTTCCACAACCCTCTGGATGTCGTGAGGGAATAGACATAAAACAGTGTCACATTATCATATAGCTCACCTCTACAGTTTCAGCCACAGACGATAAGAGCAAATGTGTTTAATCATGTTTGTATTAGCCATACTTTATCATACTGGTTGCCTTCGTCGTAATTTATGGCTGATAATTTTCAACAGCAATTACGACTTTGATTATCTTCTTTAGGTTTAAAGTTATGGTCACGATGAAAATGGGTTGAGACGGGGGAAGGGTCGGAGATCTTCTGACACGGCGTTAGAAAGTTGTAGATTCGACGATGTGGTATGGGGTCCTGTATCAGATTAAAAGACCAGGTGTACAACAGAGCCACGGGGTTGCGATGGGGTGGGTGTCCAGGTACAAGTGGCGGTTTGGACCGGGTACAGGTGTCGGTCGCGGTAGAGGTACCAGGGGTGCCCGGAGGGCCATTTTGAATTGATGTTCTCTTCTCATCCAGCCCCTCACTATGGCTTCATCCTCTCAGGCTGTCATCCACGATTTCGAACCGCCCTGGATCGGAATGCTCTCGGTGACCCAGGACACGCCCGCCAAACACACTGGAACTTGTGAGCTCTGTGGCTGCCAGACAGACCACATCACGGAACATCACCTTCACCCACGAACGGCAGTACGAAGAGCTGCCAAGAGCGGATTTCCCTTCACACTCGAGCAGAAAGAGTCGGTCGCTGCCATGTGCTGGCCGTGCCACTGTATTGTCCACCGACTGATACCGGCCGCCATTCTGGCCGCCTCGCTTTATTCTATCGACCTGTTGAAGACACACGACGGCAGTGCGTAAATTCTAGGGCTCTCTGAGGTGGAGTTGCTAACCCTCGCACAATGAAGTCGGGGCCTGGCTTCGCTGGGCGCAGCAGAAGTCGATAGTGTACTTGCACTCGTTGATGATCCCACGCACTCCGAAAGTTCAGAAAGCCAAGACAACGCGAGGACCCTCCCTGCCTCGTGAGTCTCCGAAAATTCAAGACGCCTTGGACACCATTTGGGCTGAGAACCAGGGCGGCTTTCCGAGATGGGAGGGTAAAGGGAAGAAAACGCGTGGGCACGCACTTCGACAGCAAGTTCGACGTCGCGTTGGATCGAGTAATGTTAGGAAACCTGACATCGAGGCGGCGATGAGGACGAAGCCGGAGTATCGGGAATGGCGGCAGTGGGTCTTCCACAGCATGCAGATGACTTGACTTGGTGGGGTGAAAGTGAGAAGAAGTGTGAGCGATCCAGGCCGACGTGGAGGAGGGAAGCACTTGGCCGTAGAATGAGATGTGGGATTTCTTGTTCTTGTATTTTTTTCTTACAGTTCAGAGTCTGGAACTGAATTTGAGCGCTGTTAAGTCTATTGTTGACGTTCGGCAAGAACCGGCAGTTGATCCGAATGGCACTTATGTATCAGGCTCTGCCTTCAACTTAAATTTACCCATGCAGATGAGTTCAATTTATCAGACCTGTATCCCGGCATCCGTGTTTCTTGTTAAATTTTCTAACAGTTCAGAGGAAGCAAGCAAATTTCGAGCGCTGCTATAGTAATCGTAGCTCACCACCCCACAATGCCCATCCTGAACACCTGGAGCTTGAACGACACATTTAAACTGTCCCCAAGGGCCGCCAAGTCCTCCGCATGCTGGGCGCGACCATCGCTGATCAAAGTCCCGCCAGGAATTCGTCAGGAACAAATTTAACAGGAGGCTGGACTATTTATGCATCGTGGCCTACTGAAATCCCTCCTTGTACTTCACATTCCCCTCCAACAATGCCCCGCGATACTTTGAATGCAACACCTGCGAGCGCCCCATCACATCGACGGATCCCCAAATCCGTCGCCTCGAGTGTGTCGAATACTATCTCTGCGCAAACTGCGCAACGGGAGGACGGTTTACCGGTGAACATAGAACACATATTGTAACCTGCACAATCCTATATCCATTTTTGATTCCGCACCTTTCCTCCCTACTAGCTTGATCTCTATACCTCACCCGCGTTACGCTAAAGACCCCTCCAAAAATCGAACACTCCTGACTTAAGTGCCAAAATGGCCGTGAAATCACTTAGCATTTTAGTCGAAAGGTAACCTCGCTCCCGTCGGCTACGGTCCTAGGTGATATCAAAATACATCCCCTCGCCCAAATCTACCCCAAGCCCCCCATTATTGGGTGCTCCACTAATAGTTTTCTGTAAGAGTTCAAAAACCTGAAATTATATTACTACTACTCACACAGCGTCTCTGAAAAATTACATACGCACCTGCGCTCTCCGTATCAAGTAACACCATGGATGTACACATTTTGAGGCCCCGAACTTAATATTCCGCCCGAAATGTGTGGAGATATTGAATATTCTTCCTCGGGCAGGGTCAAAATATTGAACCCCATGCCTCTTTAGCTCCGCCGATATATCAAAGGCCAAGGGCCTTATCCTGCACCCTATGAACTGCGCGACGGTTGAATGCGGAGTGCGAAAGATCACGATTTGACCCCAACCAGTGGGCGTCGGCTGTATTGGCCAATCGCCCGAGGCTCGCCCATTATTCTCAAGCATTGTCCCTCAATTGCTGATAGGACGCCCGACGAGGTATCTACACATGCCCATAGTCAAATTAAAAAGTAATAAAATGTACTTGATGCAAAAGAAAATGAGGCATCGAGAATATAGTCAGAATGGGGAGTTCTCCAGCATTCACGCAGTACCCTTCCCCGTGCTCAGTGGCGCTCGACGTTCCCGAAAAGCTGCCGCGCGCCCCTGTATTCCACCTGCATGGCCGCAGCGCGATCTGAAATCCCGCGCCCTGCTGCCAGCATCCGTTGCGCGTCGTCCCTTGCGCTAGGATCGCCTTGGTGTGTTGGCCGTGCGTAGCGCCAACCACGGAATAGTCGGTGGTGCGAGGAGGCGCCGTGTGAGTGGCAAGGAACGTCGGCGTCGCGTGCTGCGCGGGCGGCCGACGATACACGTCGTGTTTTGGGTGCGCGCAGGCGTGGTGTCGAGCACGTGGGCATAGGGATGGTGTAGCAGGCCAGTGCGCGACGTCGCCGTTGTGCAGCACATCGCGGTTGCGTGTCGCGGCTTCGTAGTCGCTGCGTCCACCGTCCGCGGTGTCGTGCTCCTGCAGATGGTCGGCTGGGGTAGCCTGCGGCGCTGTTGGTGGCAGTGCATCTTGTACACGACACTGGAGTCAAGTGGTGACCGACGGAGTTGCAGCCCACAGGCGCTACCGACGAGTGCCCAGCTGCGCAACAAAGCTTTCTCACTCCTTCTCGCTCCCTAAGGCATGGCAAGGGTGCGCGCGCACGGAGAATGACGGAACAGCATGTCAGGATACTGTAGAGGGGATAAAGAAAGGAAACAGGATAGAAAAGAAGGAAAAATAGGAAGAGAGAAAAGTGGGGAAGGATGGGACGAAAGGTAGGACGAAAAGAAAGAATGAGCGGCAAAACGCACCTCGTTTGCCAAAACCCGTTAGCGTCATGGGCGTTGCTGTACCAGAGGCACTTCTCCATACCAGAGAAGGTGAGTGGGAGAGAGGAAGTCGCGCAAGCAGCGCGCTGGCGCCGTGGGTCGCGAGTGGTAGTTGGAGGGACCCACAAAGGGACGTCATCAGCGTGCGTTCGCTGATGGAATTTTTTTTTAAAAGAAAGAGAGAAAGAGAAAAAAAAGGGGAAAAAACTGACCTTGCGTTCAGAGACGAGATTGAAAGTGGCACAAGAGGCCCAACGAGTAATGCGGTTTTTCAGATGGTTATGCGAGAAATTGGCGGGCGAAGGGAAGAGGCATGAAAGGAGACAGCGAGGACAGCACGCGCGAGGAGGGATGGGAGGAGGGATGGCAGGGGCGTGCTATGTGTCGGCGTCGGGGCAGCCGTAGGCGTACGGAAAGCTTGAGTGGGTAAGCGGGACATGGCCGCCGGCGGGTATGCGTTGGCTAGACAGACGCGAGTCACGTAGGCGTAGAGTGGGCGGAGGGGAAGGTGCATAGGCGGTGCATAGGCGGGCAGGGCGGGACGAGGTGGTGTGATTGCCGGTGGCGATGTCGATGACACGGGCACGTGCGCGGAAGCAAACGCGTCGCGTCGGCAGCGAACGTCGGGAACGAACGGGCGGAACTGTAAGCCTGAGCTCTTGGTCGTTCAAGGTGAGGATCGTGCGAACTTTGGAACTTAATAATATATCGGAACGCCACAAACACGTCACGCGCCGCGGCCCTCTCTCTCCTTTCACTTGAACTATTACACCGGGTTTCCGTCTAAGGATTCGACGGCTCGCTCAGAGCTCATCCTTGCTCACGTCTCAGTTATAAGGATGTAGCTCCCGCCGATCCGTCCACCTAAAGTTCTCTCGGGTGATCCACTTGCGACTCGGATGATCTTGCTCTCATATATTCGTCCATCATTGTGCTGGGCCAATACAGTCGTTGTCTGGCTTCTGGCTTTTGAACTGGCATCATCGATAAGAATTCACTTGCTTGTCTCTGGCTTATCTCCGTTCGCCTACATATAATTCTTGCAACAGAAACATGTTTCCTGTGAGTTACTGTGGCCCGAGGTTGTCCTCTCTTTGACGCCACCGACACCTGCATCGAGACATACATTCCTCGGCAATCCAGAATCGTGAAAACTCAAGGCTTGGTCTGCACTCGTGCGCAGTTGCAATTTTCTTTCGCTTGGCTGCACTGCGTTGGACTTCCTTTTACCCACTCGCATTACTCCCGATTCAAGCGCTGGTTAACAATTAGCCGACCGTCGCACCCTTCGGGTGTTTTCTTCAAAAAAGACAGAGCTCGCTGATTCGTCAATGGCGCTCGGTGATCACGTTCCGCATCCGTCCTTCTATCTTTAGTCTCTGAAAACACCCTATCCGAGCTTCACACACACCCTGCTCTCCCCACCGAATCGGTCATTGATTTCTTTTTTCAACGTCCATTTTCCAGTCATCCGGTCCCTGCTTACGGTAGGCGGGATGGTCGAGGTTGGAGTTTGATATTGTGACATTCCCGTTCTGATTTCGGTAAATAAGTTTCTACCTGTATCTAACTAGTTCTATTTTGTTGCTGACTTGGTAAAAATACATACTTGCAATAATTTTGGACTCTATAATATATTTCCCCGCTGCTCATCTGAAAAAAAAAATTAACTCCGTAGCACAAGCTTGGCAAGTGAGTGATGGCAAGATCACACTGGAGGCCAGCGGCGTACATACGTCCCGTCTCTTTTCTTTCATCTTCCGGCATTGGGGTGTGCGGGAATTATGTAATCGAGGGGGCAATCACGGACGAGATCTCTTATTTTTGTGTTTGTGGTTGACGCCATCCCGCGTCTGAATTGGTAAGCGGGAGAGCTCAGAGTGCGATTCCAAGCCGTTCATCGTCGTCACTCACATTGAATTCAAATATATATAAATATTGAACAGCGGTTTATGAAGATATGACGATGGCCTCATCGCTGCAATTTGATACACCATATGTACCGATCACTCAGGAACAAGCGGGAAGGGCTCTTATTATTACCCCACGCGACCGGAATCTTGGCCAGACTATGCATAACCACGGTGTTCCACATCTAGCCACTCCAATGCGGGTGTCTTGTGCGCGGCCCAATATAGAATCAAAGGCGGGATGAAAACGAGGGGCGAACAGTACCACTCCGGATGAATAACGTCGGAACCCGACCACGAACACGGAAGCAGTGGAGAAGCGGGAGAAGCGGCACAATCTCCCCATATGCATTCCTCGGGAGTTTCTCCATTGGTGATACGGCCCAAGGAAGACCGTGGAATGATGACATGCTGTCAAAATCCAACCTCGACCATCCCGCCTACCGTACCCTGCTTCCTCCCTCCTTCGTCCAAAATATCTGGTCCGTGTCCCAAATTATGCACGATGATCCGTGGGTACGTCTAGATCTACCAAGGCGTTGAACGTTCCTTCACACATGCGAGCTTCCGGCAGGGATTCGAAGCGTGTCCCATTCGTGATATATGATGGGGTGTGTGTATGCATATCTCCGCCGACTTGTTAATTTTTCATTGCTATGTTTCGACTCTGAGTCAAGCCAAGCTCGGTTCAGTGCCGTTCACAATACTCGAATTCGAAGGTAGCCAGTTGAGCCCTACCAGCAGTTGATCAGGTATGTTTGCTCCTTGCTACTACCTCGTCTTTGCACAGTGCGTTCAAATACACTCGACAACAGACAATCATCCGTCCTTCAATCTCTTTCTTGCGTCCATTCTTGCCTGGGACGTCTTTCCAATTGACTACGCACTGCCAAAACTTCCCGGAGTCGCCGCTGCAACTGGATTTCCCCTCAGTTTCTTTGGTCTGTATGCTCATCTTGCACCGGATGCTCGTAGGTAAGAATGTTCTAGTGCCGATAGCAGCGGCTCTTGGAATCATTGTCACCAGGGTGCTATCCAAATTTGTTCAAGACCATCGCTTGGACGACTTGCGGGCGTCAAGTCCTTCGTGTGCTACTCAACCACCTTCGGAGATGTCGCTACATTATTACGACCGGTAAGTAGCGTGTCGCCTATCCCCTCCTCGCCACTCATCTACGCACATCTTCTCGAGTGCCCGCCATCTCTATCAAATTATTCACCTTCTCATGCTACGGTGGTGTTTCTGATTCGAGGTCCTTCCCACTCACCCCGCTACAGCATTTTCCTATCTGCAACCTGATCTTTTTCTCCGATAGTCTCAGTTGCATTCTGATGCCATTACCTGTTTAAATCTCTACCTTCCGTCATTTCTTCAAGTTTACTCCTGGTAATCCCCAGCTGTACAGGCACCGATACTTGTATTTGTATCAGAATCCGCGCTCATGCTCACGTCTGTCGTCCATCGGGTGTACTTGCGCAGGTTTGGTCCCGGGTCTCCGTCGACGTTGCTCTCTATCTCCACCTCACCCGAACCCACTGTCCATTTTCGTCCACCACCCCATCCGGACAATCCGCCATTCAAGATGGTAAGCCGTGTGTACAAATTGACCCACGACGATTCGTGTGGACATATACTAACTTCGCATGGACACGAACCTTGTTTCAGACTTCCAACCGTGTCCAGCGACTGATAGGTGCGTGGCCCGTATATCTCCGTTGATGATTATTCGTTATTATTTCAGTGTCTCTCAGCCCGAGAGGAACAAACATCAACTTCCAATTTGCACAGAGGCGATGCAACCCAGAGAGCCATCCAGCAGCGAGCTGAGAGGTGATCACTTGCCCTCTACTCTTGTCGATTCAAGTTTAATTCCTTCCTCGCGACCACATGCTTAGAAACTTTGGCTGAAACGTCGTCCAAATCTTTGTGGCGCAATCCTCTAGCCCAAGTTCGTTCCGCCGTTTCGAATAATTTTACTCTTATTCGGCTTTTCTGTGGGTTGTATCCTGATCTTAGACGATATTTTGCCATGCCTGCTGCCTCCAGGTCTGACCAACGCTCACTCTTCCTTCCACTCAGCTACTTGCACCGATTCAATCCGCAGGCTTCTGCTTGTCATACTCGGGAGCGACGGTGCACATCATCCTGCGGGCACATCACCTACGCCTCGGAATCACACCGTAAGCGTATGACAGGATCCGCACTAAAATAAAACTAAAAATAAAATGCCGCCTGTGCGTGCCAAACCCGATTTTTATGGGCACATAAGACTCGAATCTGAGTTCGAATTAAATGATTTGTGAGTACAGACCAAAGTACTATGACCTGTGGGTCCATGCCAATATTATTTTGGTCAAATGCGAGCTTCCGGAATTCGACTCCCGATCTGGACCCCCATCATTGATAGGTGTGCACTATATCTTATCTCCGTTGAATGTGAATGTTGATTGGTTACGAAGGCAGTTCGACGCCTTTTTTTATTTTGTATTGCAAGCTGGTCAATGGACCCAAAAGAAACCTGAATCTGCGAATGGCAGTTGCGAGAGCAAGCCTGGTGTTCCTGGCCTTCATCTCTCGGTTTGAATTTCGTTGGCTCAGGCTTTGTTCTACTTGTGCTCTGAACAATTCGGGTAAAAATCAAGGTAATCATTCAAATTTCAGTGATCGTCCTTCTACTTGTTGCCTTGTGGGCTTAATTAAATACCTGTACGGCATGGGTTGTCACTTCAACCTCCTCGGACTCAAGAATCGGAGTGCCCTGGAATAAAATTAACTCCACGCGGCCTGGACTCATGCACTGTGGCCTCGGAAGGTTTATTGTCTATTTTCGCCCATTCAACGATGGGGTTGTGCGCGATTGTGCTGGATTGGCGATTTGAACTGGCTGGAAAGGTGAATTTGTGGAGAGTGTTGGGCTGAACTGAACCATCCGTAGGTGCTCCATCCGAATAAGATTTTTTTTTTTCGGCAACACTTGAGGCTCGTGTCTCGCATGGAGGTCTGGCCACGGTCGCTATTTTCTTTGCAAACGGGACTATTAATAATACATACTGTCAGTGTGGGACACTGATGGATAGTCATCTGCTGATTGGTCTCCCGACTATTTTTATCGATCCCCACCAAAACTTACTCAAAACCATTGAGCAGAACAACATCCTCATGGGCATGTTACAACTTGGGTCTCAATACATAAACTCAGTTGTGTCGTGTCCTGTGTTGTTCTGTGTCAGTTGATTTCCGTGGCGGCGGCATTGCCTTGACCCTTCCATCAAATGGGCTGTGTCATCTGATTGGACTGGAAGCAGTACAATGCCGCTGCTGGCATCCGGGCTGTGCAACAGCTTTGACACCCATCTCTCCGCCCTCCACCATGTCGTCCCAGCCCCCACAGAATCCAGCAGCAGCAGCAGGTCCTACGACAACAGGAACAACACCTCGGCCTCTGGGTTCATCCTCTGAGTCGAAGACAGACTGGCTGGCAAACTCACTCCTGACTGCAAAGATAGTCACTGCAGCAGCAGACTCTGTTCCCCTTCCATATGTGAAAGGAGTATTTGGGACAGTTGTTGTTCTACTGGAGACAGTTGAGGTCAGTGCATGCCAATTGTTGTTCTGAGCTCTACTTAACATTAGCTTTTATAGAAATTGAAGAAGAATCGGGATGATCTGAAAGATTTGTGTGGAGATATCATGGAAATCATTGATGTTGTCCAAGGACTTTCTACTCAACAAGATACCCCTGCTATGCAGTTCAAGAAGAAATGTGATGAATTTCAAAGGTAAGTGTCCAGTTTGATGGTGTAATTTCACTACTTATTCTTCTTGCTTTATTAGTGCCTTGCAGATTATTGTGGCTGCTGTCAATAAGATGCAAACCAAGCCCAAAGGCCTTCGCTGTCATCTCAAGGAGATAATTAAATTAGGCAGCACTGCAGATGCAATAAGTGGATACCGAAGCAAAATGCAAGAACTACGCCTAAATTTCATGGTATTTTGCATCCATTCTGGAATATTTCAGTTGCTTATAATTTGCTCAGCTTATGAATACAACTGATACAAATTTGCGCCTGCGCGAGGTTCAGGAAAGCTTTGCAGCCATGTCATTCAGTATGGTTCCTGTTTAGATCAGCGATACATTGTTGATGAGTTTTTTGTGCCAGATGACTCTGGACTCAAGATTGCTGAAAATACTAATAATTGTCCTCCTCCATCCAGGATATTTGAGGGTAGAAGAGCAATCCTGGATGAGATGTGTCAATATTTCTTCCAGACAACAGGAAAACAACACATCTATTTGCTTTATGGATTAGGTGGTGCAGGAAAGACACAGATTGCTCTGAAATTCATAGAAGAGTCATCTTCACAGTGAGTTCATCTTCTCCTGATCCATGTAACTTTGCAGAGAATTTTATTTTACAGTTTCACCAACATATTCTTCATTGACACCAGTACCATTGAGACTATTGATATAGGCCACAAGAATATAGCTCTGGCAAAAAATGTTGGAAACAGCTCACAGGAAGCATTGCAGTGGCTCAGGAACAAAGCTGATGAATGGCTGTTGTTCTTTGACAATGCAGATGACCCCAAGCTCAATCTTAACAAATTTCTCCCTCAGTGCAACCATGGAAACATCCTTATCACATCACGAAACCCTGCTCTTTGTGTCTATGCTGGGTCACATTGCTTTGTCTCCGATATGGAAGAAGAAGATGCTATAGACCTATTACTAAAAAGTGCTGCTCAGGAGATCACACCTGGTAATAGGAAGACTGCTGCTGAAATTGTCAAGGTCAGTGTAGTGACCATTCATCAAAATAACTCTCACTCTTTTTCTTCCAAGGTGCTATGGTATCTGCCTCTTGCCATCATCCAGGCTGGGGCATTCATCTCAAAGTCTGGAGCACTCAACACATACTTGGCTCTCTATGCAACTAATAAAGAGCGACTACTGCGTGAAAAGCCTGCTCAGTCACATGATGATTATGCTGCAACAGTCTATACAACATGGCAGATCAGTTTCGAACAGCTCAGCAAGCCAGCTGCAACACTGTTGCAACTCTGTTCCTTTCTTCACCATAAAGGCATCTCTGAACAGATATTTTGTCATGCCTCTGCTTATCAATTTTATGACAATGGCCCATCTGAGGATGAGCTACAGGAGCCACTTGGATTTCTTTCACAGTTCTTGACACCAACTGGTGTCTGGGACTCTCTCCATTTCATGGATGTGATTACTGAGATCAGAGCTTATTCATTAATCAACTTTGATATAATGAAACAACTGTTTTCAATCCATCCACTGGTACATGACTGGAGCCAGACTACGCTCACTGACAAGGAATCACATCATCAATGTATGATTGCTATTATGGGAATGTCAATTGCAAGAATGTCATGGGGAAATATTGAAGTGGACAGCCTGAGATTGCTACCTCATATTGATGCCCTGTTGAATGGAAACATGCAGGTAGTAAACCCAGATTTTGAGGCAGAATATGGGATGATATACCATTACGCCCGAAGGTATAGAGAGGCAGAGATGCTTGCCACAGCAGTTTTTGAGAAACAAAGGATGATCCTTGGTGAGGACCACCTAGCCACTCTGACTGCTATGTATAACCTAGCAGACACATACCGTGATATAGGCCAGTTGGAGGAGGCAGAGAAACTCCAAGTTGTGGTGGTTGAGAAGCGAAAGACCATCTTGGGTGAGGACCATCCAAACACCCTGATTGCTATGCATAATCTGGCATCCACATACCATGCCTTGGGCAAGTTGGAGGAGGCAGTGAAACTCCAAGTTGTTGTGCTGGAGAAACGAAAGACTGTCTTGGGTGAAGACCATCCACACACCCTGACTTCTATGAATAATCTGGGAGATACATACCATGCCTTGGGCAAGTTGGAGGAGGCAGAGAAACTCCAATTTGTTGTGCTGGAGAAGCAAAAGACTGTCTTGGGTGAAGACCATCTACACACCCTGATTGCTATGAATAACCTGGCAGCCACATACTATTCCTTGGGCAAGTTGGAGGAGGCAGAGAAACTCCAAGTTGTGGTGGTGGAGAGGCAAAAGACAGTCTTGCGTGAAGACCATCCAGACACTCTGACTGCTATGAATAATTTGGCAAGTACATACTATGATATGGGCAAGTTGGAGGAGGCAGAGAAACTCCAATTTGCTGTGCTGGAGAAGCGAAAGACTGTCTTGGGTGAAGACCATCCACACACCCTGACTTCTATGAATAATCTGGGAGATACATACCATGCCTTGGGCAAGTTGGAGGAGGCAGAGAAACTCCAATTTGTTGTGCTGGAGAAGCAAAAGACTGTCTTGGGTGAAGACCATCTACACACCCTGATTGCTATGAATAACCTGGCAGCCACATACTATTCCTTGGGCAAGTTGGAGGAGGCAGAGAAACTCCAAGTTGTGGTGGTGGAGAGGCAAAAGACAGTCTTGCGTGAAGACCATCCAGACACTCTGACTGCTATGAATAATTTGGCAAGTACATACTATGATATGGGCAAGTTGGAGGAGGCAGAGAAACTCCAATTTGCTGTGCTTGAAAAGCAAAAGACTGTCTTGGGTGAAGACCATCTACACACCCTGATTGCTATGAATAACCTGGCAGCCACATACTATTCCTTGGGCAAGTTGGAGGAGGCAGAGAAACTCCAAGTTGTGGTGCTCGAGAAGGAAAAGACTGTCTGGGGTGAAGACCATCCACACACCCTGACTGCCATGAGTTGGCTGGCAACCATATACCATGCCTTGGGTAAGTTGGAGGAGGCAGAGAAACTCGAAGTTGCAGTGGTTGAGAAGCAAAAGGCTGTCTTGGGTGAAGACCATCCACACACCCTGACTGCCATGAGTTGGCTGGCAACCATATACCATGCCTTGGGTAAGTTGGAGGAGGCAGAGAAACTCGAAGTTGCAGTGGTTGAGAAGCAAAAGGCTGTCTTGGGTGAAGACCATCCACATACCCAGCTTTCTATGCAGTGGCTAGCACTCATATCTGAGGCCCTAGAAAAATCAAAAGCTGAAGAAGAAGAAAACACTTCAAATGAATGATCAATAATCATGTGTAGATATTCAGTACACTTCTTTCATGTAACACTTTGAGACTGTCCTAGTTGCAGCAATATTTTAATCTATGTTTTTGAAATTCTATATGTAGTTCAAGTGAAAGAAAAAGGTTGAAGTGCTGGACTCATTAGCCTGATGAATAAATTGAACAAGGTACTTGAAGTGCTTCTGCCCCCAGATTCAATATCCCTTTTCAATATGCAAGCTTACAGGTACGAGAACTGGGTTAAAGTGTCTGTCCTGAGCTTCATTTTGCACCGGAGCTTTGTACGATGTATCCAGCGAGTTCACAGGCCAGAAGAGCCATTACTGCAATAAAAAGAAAATGCTGCAGGAGTTGACCTTGAAATAACATATAGAGAACGAACACAAAATGACGGGGTTGGTAGGGAATTTGACCAGTTGAAGTTTATCTTGGAAACTCCAAGGGAAGTGGGACAAAAGAAAGCATTAAGAGGAAATGGAACCCCTCCGGCAGATCTAACCTGCTTACAAAGTTTTCGCGGCGACGACTTAGGTTACCACGATGCCATTATCGAGATAAAAAGGCCTCGAACTCTGGGCATGATAACAATCAGAGCCTGCTCAACGCTCTCTGAATGAAAGGTTTGATTAATTATAATATGATTATTAGGAGCGCCCTTGACAACTCGGATGTTTTCCAACTCGTTCACACTTGTCTGGGTAAGATGTGGACGTCCATCTGCCCGTGGAGACTCGTGATCGACTGGAGCGGGAATTCATGTACTGATGCGCAAGGAAGGCCTCGCGCAACGTCCAGCCTGGGACGAGCAGTGCTTCCTCTGACTCGAGCGCGTTCTTTCGCTGCGGCGCACCCAACCCCAACGCGGACAACGTCCGCAGATCCAGCGTCATCGCCAGCACACCCCACACTTCCCAAGCCCGTACCGAGCGCGATAACATCTTCCCCTCCTTCAAGCGGTACTGGCAAGATCGAAACGCGGACGACGAGAGAGGATGCGGCGCGGTCCCAGGGAACGAGGTGGGGAAGACGCAGACGGAGGGAGGAGGAAGCCTCCACGCGTGTATTGGCCAATGGCTGCGTGGATTTGATATCGCGCCTCCATGCGTGGACAAGCTCAGCGTGTACGGGGACGACGCCTCCATCCCCGCGGTCTCGATCTCCTTCCCCTCCTCAAGCACACGCTACTTCCTTCCTGCGTCCCGGGCGCGTCTTGGATCCGCCCTTGCACCCGCCCCCCATAATGCGATGAGCGGCACTCGCTTCTCCAGCGCCGTCTGCCGCACCTCCGCAGGTTCCGCGAGTGGCGCGTCGCGCCTGCCACCAACGCAGATGCGCGAGCCCCGGCCCCAATGCTCCTCGTCGTGCAGCACGCAGCCTGTCCCGCACGCAGCCCGTATCGAGCGCGATGTGTGTCCCCTCTTCCCCCTTACTTCGAGCGCGCTTCTGGGGACGCGGACGCGGACGTGAAGGGCATTCACGGCAGGGAATTGTGGGCGTTTTATCGGGAAACGGGGCGGGGGAGACGCGGAGGGAGGCGGTGGAGGGTGGGGGAAGCTGGATTGGGCGGACAGCTGCATGGGTGGATTGGATGCGCGATGTCGTATGCGCAGGCTGGCGCGACGTCTCCTCGGCGCCGATTCGTCCCCTCTGTGTCCGAATTCCTGCCTTTCCCCTGCTCTCCGTCGACGCCGCACCCACCATCGGCGCGGACGTCCCCACCCGTGGCTTGCGATGTGTCTCCCCCTCCTCCCCCGGCGCTAATGGGAAGATGGGGACGCGACGCAAACAAGAGTGGAGATGACGTGGAAGTCCGACCTGCGCGCGAGCGATGAGGGTTTTGGCCGCGCGAGG
Source organism: Mycena epipterygia (assembly GCA_029281465.1). Classification (NCBI taxonomy): domain Eukaryota; kingdom Fungi; phylum Basidiomycota; class Agaricomycetes; order Agaricales; family Mycenaceae; genus Mycena; species Mycena epipterygia. The sequence continues at coordinate 72,842 of JARJCQ010000066.1, read as the reverse complement.
AGTTGAGTGCAGGGAGGGAGACGTGTCCGTGTGGGGGCTGCGTTCTCGCGCCGGGTGCCGGGGCGGAGGCGGAGGATGATTTGGGAATGGGGAAGATGGAGGAGAGGTAGACGTGCCGACGGGGATGCGTAACGCGGAACGCGCGCGAGATTCGTTCTCCGCGCGGGTCGAGCGCGGCGCTGCGTCTTCCCACCAGCGTGAGCATCCCGTACATCATTCGTGGTGCGGAGCAAGGCCCCGGGGGATGAAGAGGATGTACACGCAGACGGACTGTGCGCTCGGCCTGCGCACGGAGCCTTGTTGACTCGCCGGAGTGCCAGACGATGGGAGGAACGGCACACTGGGGAGGGTGGACCCGCACCGAGCGAGTAGAGGCGGATTGGGAGGGCCGGCGGCGTAGACGTGCGCAGGGATGCGGACGCTGCGGAACAAGTAACGGCCGTACCGGCTGGTGCTGGTGGGCAAGACACAGCGCCGCAGCGCGCATCTGCCGCCGAGTCGGTGGTTGAGGCCCGCGGCGAAGCGCTGTCCCCGAGCACGTCTGTGGCGCAACGACATCCCTGTGGCCGGAAGTGGACTGGATGGCGGGGAACTCGTTAAAATCAGGTGAGGAAGCAAGGCTATGGCGGCGGACCTTCTGCTACATGTCCTCTGTCCTTCTCTGCCCGTCCTCCCTCCGCGCGTATCCATTGTCGAGTCGAAACGTATCCAGGAGTCGAAGCGTGGATGAGTACTCTACATCTGAATGTATCTGTACCGATCTGTATCGATCAGCACATTCAAGTCGGGTGGATGTTGCTTGTAGAGTAGCGTATAGACTCGTCATGTTGGGTGTGACAAATTTACTATAACGACTTTGGGCGCCAATTCGGATCGAATTCCCGAATCGAGCTGTCGGCTTTCTCCGAACCCCACGTCAAAGTTCAAACAACGAGCTTCAGTATCGCTTTCTTCCTCACGTCTCACCGCTCATTCCCTCGAAACCCTTCACTGTAAGTGGTAGTTGCGCACCTGAAAGTCCACCGATCCTCATGCTGGAGTATTTCATTATGCCTTTCAATTTGGTCGCTTCTCCAGAGTCTAAATCAAGACTCTAATCTCAGCGGATGGCTTTAAAGCCCACACAGCTATTTTAGAGTCTATTCTTGCACCAGCCGGCAATTGCGTCCGAACCACGGTCTTCGAATTTGATTCCCAGCAAGAGACCGTGACGGCGAACGAAGGCTGGAAGCACTGCCTGCTCGCGGATGGTGTGTGTTTCTGTCTCCGATGAATCGTTATTTTCTACGCTGAGCCTCCACTCTGTTGCCGCAATACATACGGGTAGAAACAAGGAATAAAACCATCAAACATTGTTGATCCCGGAAATGTCGCTGTCTGGTAAGGCTCAGAGACGACGTACCAGCACTGGAACTTTATAGGTATTTTGCCAAATCGTCTCTATGAGCAGCATTAATCATGCAGTTACTTGCAGATAATTGTAGCATACGGAAGGATTTTCTTACAGGTGATGCTCATTCCAATAAATCACCGTAGGATCGATCGCACCCACATTCACCAGCCAGTTGGTGTCGCATGTTTCAGCAAGTCTTGATAAACCTGGGACGCCATTTGGTTCATTTTCAGGAACAATCTTTGGCTATCTCAGGCGCTTGCCAATGCCGAATGATCTCAGGCTTAAGTTAAACGCAATCGGTATATCCATCATCTCATAAATGTTGCGGACAGCAGCTCGCTCTTGCTGCGGGCCTTTCTATAAACAAGTACATTAAGTAGCAGTTTTCTAATAGGTATTCTTCACCTACAAGGCCGATTTGGTGACCACCTACCATGGCTATCATGCTACCAGTTACAGTCTCTGTTTCTCCAGCAGGAAGTAATCTGCAATGGTTCAACAATGAAAAACTTGCATGAGCTTGAGTTGAATTTGCTTAGTACCGTAACATTGACCCTCCGTTCTCGTTTGGTGACGTCCGAACCTGCCCATATCTCGAGTAACCTTGTCCTCCCATCCCGACACACTGGAGTGCTATCTTAATTACCATGGCGTGTAATTTCACCGGTGAGGATCCGACCAACACAACTTGACAAATGTCGCAGACTTGCATTCAACCACATGGATACAATCATTATAGAGCTACGTCGCACTCGAAAGAAATTGTCATCGTCCTTGATATTCAAGAAAACCCAGCTACGCGTAAGCGCGTTGTTGGCGAGCAAGCGGAGGGGGTTGAGCCGTGCGAAGATGCCCGTGACGCGCACGAGCGGTTTCGAGGACGCAAGTGGACGCAGAGGGCCGCGAGGAGGACGAGGCGGACGTGCGCGGGATGCCTTCCCGCTCATCGCGTTCTCTGTCTTCCTCAACGTGCCCATCGCGCCGTTCCTGCCATGTGTCTTCCTGCTTGTTCCCATTCGCATCATATCATGTGCTCCCACTCGCATCATACCATTCCGACCATGTCCACTTCGTCCGTTCGAATACAGCTCCTCCGCCCAATATGCGCCTCCAGGCTGCAAGTGCACGCGCTCGAGGTAGACCTCCCATGCTGCGAAGAGGGCGAGGAGGAGGAGGGATATTATGTCTGCGAAAGTGAAAGTGATTAGTTAGTTGGGGTTGAAAACGAGAAAAAAGATAGAGGAAGCGAGAACGGAAAACAACAGAAAAGAAGCGCTACGAAACACAAGGTGTGAAAGCCACACAAAAAGCGGATGAGAATGAAAAATGGGTTAAGACGAAAAGAAAAAGTCGCGTGAAGGTGACAATAAAACACCAGCGTAACCAAAATCGAATGAACGGCCGTCCAAAAGCCACCCAACAAATAAACAAAAAAGCAAAAACTCACAAGGACCCCATCAAACTCGTCCGTGTCGAAATCATCGAAATCAAACTCCGTATCCGGCGCCGGGACGAACGCGCGTGGAACCACCCTCCCTTCCCTCATGCCCATCCCACTCCCAGCTCCACGTCCCTCAAATTCCATCCCCATCCGCGGCGTCGGCGGCAAAACATCCAGCCTGCGAGCCCAAACATGCCCATCCAAGGCGGGGACACCCTCGGGCCCGCGCCCTGGCTCAGAGCAAACACGAGCAGGGAGAAGGCGAAGGAGGGGGGAGGAGACTGAGGACGAGCAGAGGCAGAGGAAGGGAAGGAGCGTCGGGCGGGATGAAGAACATGCCGGCGAGGAGCGTGATGGACGCGATCGCGGCAGAGAGGGAGAATTGCGCGCGCTAGGTGTATCTGCCACATCCACGCGATATCGATATCAATGTAAGCAAGCGGAGTAAGATTGGGTGAATGGCAGCGGGACGCACCGGGAGAGCTGCGTAACAAGGCTGCCGAGGACCATGCCGAGCGCGCCGCCCACGGGGGCGCCCGCAGCAAAGGACACGGAAGCAAAGGTGCGCGCGCGGGAGGCGGTGGGAATGCGTATGCCAGGATGCCGAGCTACACCCCTATGTATCAGTTTCTTGCACCCAAGCAAAGAAGAGATAACGACGCACGGACGCCGGGATGGTCGCAGCGCCGCCGATACCCTGGAAGCCGCGGAGGCCAGCGAGGGTGAACTCGTCCTTGGCGAAGCCGCACGCGAGGGTGAAGGCGGCGAGGAGGGCGCTGCCGGCGAGGAAGACGCGCTTGCGGCGGGGGCGGGAGCGTCCATTGGGATGGGGACAAGGAAGAAGAAGAGGTGGAATCAAGCCACCCACCATGGGCCTGCCTAGTAGTCGTCGTGGAAAACGGTGGTGCGGGACATCGCAGTGGTCAGTCCAAATATAGCCGACGATTCGCCGCGGCCCTGCGGGGATATGGCAAAGCGAGGTGCCAGCTTGGCCCAGGGGTGCTTCGTGCTGGGTGGACGGGCGGCATCGTCGCTGGTGATGTGCTCTTCCTGAGCTCTTGGTCGTTCAAGGTGAGGACCGTGTGAACCGGAACTGATCGGAACGCCACAAACACGTCACGCGCCGAGGCCCTCTCTCTCCTTTCACTTGCCGAGTTTTCCGTCTAAGGATTCAACGGCTTGCTCAGCTCATCCTTGCTCACACCTCACTATCAATGATGTAGCTCCCGCCGATCCGTTCCACCTAAAGTTCTCTCGGGTGATCCACTTGCGACTCGGATGATCTTGCTCTTGTATATTCGTCCATCATTGTGCTGGAACAATACAGTCGTCGTCTGGCTTCTGGCTTTTGAACGCATCATCAATAAGAATTCACTTGCTTGTCTCTGGCTTATCGCCGTTCACCTACATACAATTATTGCAACAGAAACTTGCTGCGTGCGAGTTACTGTGGCCCGAGATTGTCCTCTCCTTGACGCCACCGACACCTGCATCGATACATACATTACTCAGCAATTCGGAATCGTGAAAACGCAAGGCTTGTTCTGCACTCGTGCGCAATTGCAATCTTCTTTCGCTCGGCCGCACTGCGTTGGACTTTCTTTCACCCACTCGCATTACTTCCAGTTCAAGCTCCGGTTAACAATTAGCCGACGGTCGCACCCTTCGCGTATTATCTTCAAAAAAGACGGAGACGCTGCTAGCTCGCTGATTCATCTATGGCGCTCGGCGAACACGTTCCGCATCCGTCCGTCTATTTTCAGTTTCTGCAAATATCCCTATGCAGACTTCACACACCCCGCTCTCCCCGCCGAGTAGTTCATTAATTTATTTTTTTCAACAATGGAGGTGTTGCTACATGGAAATCAACACACCGCCGCCAATACTGCTCGATCACATCTATTTTCTACTCATCCGGACCCTCTCTTTCGTCCAAAAAATCTGGTCCGTGTCCCAAATCTTGCACAATGATCTGTGGATACGTCTAGATCTACCAAGGCGTTGAACTTTATTTCACACATGCGAGCTTCCGGCAGGTATTCGAGGCGTGACCCATTCATGATATATGATGGGGTGTATGCATGCGTATCTCCGCTCACTTATCAATTCTTTATTGCGATGTTACGACTCTGAGCCAAGCCAAGCTCGGTTCAGGGCCGCTCACAATACTCAAATTCGAAGATAACCAGTTGAGGCTCACCATTAGTTGATCAGGTATTTTCACTCCTTGCTACTACCTCGTCTTCGCACAGTGCGTTCAAATACACTCGACAACAGATAACCTTTCCTTCTTCAGTTTCTTTCTTGCGTTCATTCTTTTGAAGTTTTGCCTAGGACGTCCTTCCAATTGACTACGCATTCCCAAAATTTCCCAGAGGCCCCGCTGCAACTGGGTTTCCCCTCCATTTCTTCGGTTGTCTGTATGCTCATCACCGGATGCTCATAGGTAAGAATACTCTGGTGTCGAGAGCATCGACTCCTGGAATCGTCACCACCGGAGTCCTATCCGAATTTGTTCCAAGGCCATTGCTTTCGTCCACTCGGACTTGCGGGCGGCAAGTCCTGCGTGTGTTACTCAACCACCGTCGGAGATGTCGCTACATTATTACGACCGGTACGTAGTGTATCACCCATCCCCTCCTCGGCCCTCATCTACGTACATCTTCTCGAGTATCCTCAATCTCTATCAGATTATTCATGTTGCGGTGGTATTTCCGATTCAAGATCCTTCCCACTCACCCCGCTGCCACTGGTTCTCCTATCTCTAACCTGATCTTCTTCTCCGATGGTCTCAGTTGCATCCTGATGCCATTACCTATTTAAAGTACAGGCACCCGATACTTGTACTTGTATCAGAATCCGCGCTCATGCTCACGTCTCTGTCGTCCACTCGGGTTTACTTGCGCAGGTTGGGTCCCGGGTCTCCGTCGATGTCGCTCTCTACCTCCACCTCGCCGCAACTCGCCCGAACCCACTGTCCATTTTCCCACTATCCCATCCGGACAATCCGCCATTCATGATGGTGAGCCGTGTGTACAAATCGACCCACGATGATTCGTGTGGACGTATACTAACTTGGCTTCGACACGAACCTTATTTCAGACTTCCAAGCGTGTCCAGCGACTGATAGGTGTGTGGCCTGTAGATCTCCGTTGATTATTCGTTGTTATTTCATTGTCTCTCAGTCCGAGAGGGACGAACATCGGCTTCCAATTTGTACAGATACAATACAACCTGGTCATCCAGCAGAGCTGAGCGGCGATCACTTGCCCTCTCTTTTTGTCGATTCGAGTTTAATTTCTTCCTCGCAACCACAGGCTTGGAAACTTTGACCGGAACGTCCTTCCAATCTTTGTGGCGCGATCCTCTAGCCCAAGTTCATTCCACCGTTTCGAATAATTTTGCTCTTATTCGGCTTTTCTGTGGGTTGTATCCTGATCTTCGACAATATTTTGCCATGCCTGCCTGCCTCCGGGTCTGACCAACACTCACTCTTCCTTCTTGCACCGGTTAAATTCGCAGGCTTCTGCTTGTCATACTTGGGAGCGACGGTGCACATCATCCTGCGGGCACATCACCTACGACTCGGAATCACACCGTAAGTGCATGTCAGGATCCGCACTAAAATGAAACTAAAAATAAAATGGCGCCTGTGCGTGCCAGACCCGACTTTTATGGGCACATAATACTCGAATCTGGGTTCGAATCATCTGTGAGTACGGACCAAAGTACGCTGTCTCGTGTGTCCCTGTCCGTATCAATATTATTTCAGCCAACTAGTGAGCATTCGGAATCCTAATCCATCCCGACCCATCCTCAATGGGTGCGCACTGTATTTCTCCGTTGAATGTGAATGTTGATTGGTTACGAAGGCAGTTCGATGCCGTGAGTTTTTTATTATGAATTGAAAGCTGGTCAATGGAGCCAAAAGAAACCTGAATGATCTAAGGCATGTTACGAGTCTACTCATGAGTCGACTCGGATCTGTAGGTGAGTACTCGCAGTGAAAAAATTGATACTCGGATCCGTGGCGACTCGACCTGAAGGGATGACCATGTTGGAAGCAGGGTTGTTGGAATCGAGGTGGATGCAAAGGTCCATTGGGAAAATAGCCAAGGTTGTTAAATAGATTAATCCAGGCATGTGGATCCTCAAAATATTGCACACAAAGTCTGAAATGTATGTGAAACAAATTCAAACCGTGTTTCCCATGTTCTACCATGTCAAAAGATATTCTCGCTGTATTCCCTGTTTTTCTGTCACATTAAATTTGAAAACCTTGGAAACAAGCCATGAACACATTGTAAATGATACCTGAAAAGTATGGCAAACACCTTTGAAAGATGTTTAAAATATGTTTTCCTTATCCCCTAACCACATCTTTGAAAACTATTTTTTACCCATTTTACATCTTGATGACAGATTCCTCTGAGAAATACCCGAGACAAAGCCTGAACTTATTGTAAACAAAGCCTGAAAGACTTGCTAAATAGATGCGTGGCGGGCGTGCATGACAAGGACCGAGATGTATCCACCAAGAACACGGCCAGCCACACCGCAAACGCAGTTGCTGACTTGCACGCAGCAGACGAGGACCGTCCCACCATGGATAAGGCATGGACATTCATCTGCCCGTGTAGACTCAGGATCGACTGGAGCAGGAAGCGTCCCGTCCACGGCAGGGATTCATGTGCGGGCCATACCCAATTTGATTTGTCCTTCAAGCGGGGTGTGGATGCAGATGACATCGGCGTAAATTGGGTTGACCTGCGCTTGGTGCTGAGAGTATCCAGGCAGGGAAGGGTGTAGGAACCAAAAGCACAAAGGAAGGATGGCGAAGGAAGTCCCCGGCAACGCCTCCGTGCATGGACTAGGATCGTGCCCCTGTATGCGCGGATTGGCACGATGTCTCTGTATGCGTGGACTAGCACGACATTTGTATGCAGGTTGTGTATGATGCCCCCTCTGCTAATTCACCGCCTGTGCGTCAAGCCCCTGCCCACTTCTACACATTTAACAAGCCCTGTGAGACAAGCAACGCTTCCACCTCCGCCCATTCACCCCCATGCGTCTGTGTCTTCCCCTCCTCGGCTGCTGCTTCCTTCCTTCGTCCTGGGCCCGCCTCTGCGTACACGTTTGACATGCCTGTGTGACGAGCAGCACTTCCTCCTGCACTTTCCAACCTCTCTCACACGTCTACAGGCACCGCACCCACCACTGACACGCTCAGGCAACGTCCAGCCTGTGAGGCGTAGTGCTTCCTCCTCCAGCTCCCATACAATCTATGCCCACCACCGTCAGTGTGCACGATGCATGCCTACGCAGGCAACGTCTGCAGATATGCTGGCCCAGCGTTCGTTGTGCTGTGTGCAGCCACGACTAGCGCGACCCTCGTTTCAGCACCAATGAGAAGACGCCTGTGTCAGCGTCCCATACATCCTTCATGGGCGACGATTGGAGAACGGTGGACAGAGCTATGCGCCCGACCTGCGTGCATGGAGGCTTGTTTGCTTGCTGAAGTGCTGGACGACGGGAGGAACGGTGCGCTGGAGAGGGTGTCCATGTCGGATGAGGTAGAGGAGGATTGGGAGGGCCGGCAGCGTAGACATGTGCAGGGATGCAGACAATCACTGCGTTCCCACCCCTTGTAGACGGAGGGTCCGTCTACGCGGGTAGACAGAGCGTAGACGGACCCCTCTGTGTATGTATATCTACACCACATAGATACATGTGGTGTACATATGTCTATGTTCTTCTAGGTGTGTCTACCTGTGTACATCAACATCATGAGATAGATGGACTTCCACGGAGGTACACAGACCTACACCCATGTAGACTGAGCTGTAGACAGAGTTCATTCATTTAAAGTCAGCTTATGGCCCAGCTGCCCAGAAGACCTGAAGAATATCCAGTCTGCCGTTTTCTGAAGGAGGTTCGAAGTTCACAACTGTTCAAGTGATCCGCTCTAAATCCGGGCTGATCGAGTGTGTTTGGCATGGGCGTCTGATACGGCTTCCATGGATACCGCTGATGGGCAGGGCTGATGAGTCATTGACACTGTTATTGTATGAATTGGTGCGCCCTCTCGGCTACAGAGCTGTGGGATGTGTGAAAGGCGAGAATACACAAAAGATTGCACCAACAGCTATAAAAACGTGAGATTGAGAAGAGGGAGGTGCGTCTACGACGCGGACGGAGGTAGACGGAGACAAGGCGGAGGTAGACGGAGCTAGTTGCACCGCCTCTACGTCATGTAGCCGAACGTAGCCGAACGAAGCCGAATGTAGACAAAGCTCTGTCTACATAGGAGCGTAGACGCACTTAGACGTATGTAGAAGAGTGTAGATAAAGCTAGATAGAGCTAGCTGAATGTAGATGGGGGTCCGTCTACTGGGGGTCGGAACACAGTGAATGCAGAACAAGCAACGGCCATACCGGCTGGTGCTGGTGGGAAAGACACAGCGCCGCAGCGCGCGCCTGCCGCCAAGTCAGCGGTTGGTGCTGAGGTCCGCGTCGAAACGTTGTCCCTGAGCATGTTTGTGGCACAACGACATCCCGCCGGACGTGGACTGGATGGCGGGGAACTCGTTAAATCAGGCAAGGAAGCAAGGCTATGACGGCGGACCTTCTGCTACACGTCCTCTGTTCTTTTCCGCCCATCCTACCTCCACGTGTATCCATTGTCGAGTCGAAATGTATCCAGGAGTCGAAGCATGGATGAGTACTCTACATCTGAATGTATCTGCACCGATCTGTATCGATCAGCACATTCAAGTCAGGTGGATGTTACTTGTAGGGTAGCGTATAGACTTGTCATGTTAGCTGTGACGAATTTACTCGTGGGCTGCCATAAGGACTTTGGGTGCCAATTCGGATCGAATTCCTGAATCGAGCTGTCGGCTTTCTCCGAACCCACTTCAAAGTTCAAACAACGAGCTTCGGTATCGCCTTCTTCCTCACGTCTCACCGCTCATTCCCTCGACACCCTTCGGCGTAAGTGGTATGCACCTGTAAATCCGCTGATTCTCCATCCTCTGCAGTCCTAGAGTACATTGAGATTTTGAATTTGGTTGCTAAGTGAGTCGGTAATCCGGACTTTATTCTCCTGAAATGACTTCTTACAGCTATTTTAGTCCCTCCGGACAGATGCTGTACGGATACCAGCTCGTTACAGCTATTGACGAGTCCTTCTGAGTAAGTTCTTGCAAATTTCAAATCCTGATTTGCCGCAAGTCGGACTTTCGCTGCCGAATTATACATTTGACAGGTTGGAACTTTCTTAATATCTAGCCACGGGCACATACCTATGTACTTGATGAACACTGTTGGATCACAATTCATTCATCCCTGCGACAGCCTGTGTGAAGACAAAATGGGGATATTTTTTACCTTCGTGTTCGTTCCGGCATTCAAAACATTCGACTTCCACTGAAACTTGTGGAACCTGACATAACCGGAATTTGAGCTCAATGTCTAGCTCAGTGCACTGTACAATATGAGGAGTGTTGGTACAATTTAAACTACTGGTTGTTAATTCAATGTCAGACTACCTGATTCTCAATTAGCATGGTGAGTTCTTCTGCCTCCCTCAACTTGCTTAGGGCATGATATGTCAATACCAGCTGCCTCATAGTAGATACAGTGTCATGATGGGCATCACCCAAGATGTTTCGTTCCTTGCTCAATGCAAAGACTCCAAGCTCCTCTGCCTCCTGCAATTTTCCTAGACCATGGTATGTGCTTGCTAGATTACTCATAGTGACCAAGGTTTCTGGATGGTCGCCACCGAGAATATTATGTTGCTTCTGAAGGGCCTCAAATTGAAGCTCCTCTGCCTTCTTCAAATTTCCCTGGGCATAGTATGTGTTTCCCAGGTCACGAATAGCATGCAGGGTGCAAGGATGCTGTTCTCCCATCAGCTCATTTCGCTTCTGGAGCACAGCAACTGCAAGCCCTTCCGCCTCTTTCAATTTGCCCTGCTCATTGTATATCTTTGCCAAATCACCCATAGCATGCAAGGTGCTTGGATGCTCTTCACCCAGGAGACTTTTTCCCTTGTCAAGGACTACAACTGCTAGTTCTTCTGCCTTTTTCAGTTTTCCCATGGAGCGGTAGGTGTAGGCCAGACAACCCATAGTGAGTAGCACATATGGATGTTCCTCACCCAAGATATTCCTTTGTTTATCAAGCACAACACTTCCAAGTTCTTCTGCCTCCCTCAGTTTTCCCAGTGAACAGAAGACACCTGCCAAGAAACTCATGGCATACAGGGTCTCCGGATGGTTCTCACCCAGAACATTCCTTCTCTTCTTGAGCACCACAACTCCAAGCACTTCCGCTTCTTTCAATTTACCCAGAGAAAGATATGTGCTTGCCAGATTACCCATGGCCTGCAGTGTGCTTCCATGGTCCTCACCACGTATATTCCTTTGCTTCTCAAGCACCAAAATGTGCAACTTCTCCGCCTCCCTCAATTGCCCTACGGAGTGGTATGTACCTGCCAGATTATCCATAGCAATCAGGGTCTTTGGATGGTCTGGACCCAAAAGATTCTTTCGCTTGTCGAGAACCACAACTTCAAGCTGTTCTGCCTGTTTGAATTTTCCCAGGGAGTGGTATGTGCTTGCAAGATCACTCATGACATCCAGAGTGTCCAAGTGGTCATTACCCAAAATGTTTATTCGCTTCTCAAGCACTATAATTTGGATCTTCTTTGCCTCCTTCAATTTTCCTAAGGAGCGGTATGTGAATGCCAGCCTAGCCATGGCATGCAGTGTGTCTGGATGGTTCTCCCCTAATATATGTTTTCGCTTCTCAAGCAGCACAACCCCGAGCTCCTCCGCTTTTTTCAAATTGCCAACATAATAATAAGTGCGTGCCATATTAAGCATAGCATCTAGTGTGTCCAGGTGGTCCTGACCCAAGAAAGTCTTTCGTTTCTCAAGCACCAAAGCTTGGAGCTCCTCTGCCTTTCTCAATTGACCCAGCGAGTAGCATGTATCTGCCAGATGACTCATGGCAGTCAGGGTGTGTGGATGGTCATCACCCAAGAGATTACTTGAGTTGTCCAGAACTACAACTTGAAGCTTCTGTGCCTCTGTGTTGTTTCCAGCACAATGGTATATCCTGCCATATTGTGCCCCAAAATCAGGAGTTATATGTATGTTTCCGTTTAACAGGGCATCAATGTGGGGTAGCAACCTCAGACTTTCCAGTGTCATGTTTCCCTGTGGCATCACAGCAATTGTCATTCCCAACACTGCAACCATACAATAATGAGAGGATGCCTGATTGTTAATTGTAGTCCGACTCCAATCATGTACCAGTGGATGGATTGAGAACAGTTTTTTCTGTACATCCAAGTTGATCAAGGAATAAGATCTGATCTCAGTGATTAGATCCATGAAGCACAGAGAGTCCCAGACACCACTTGGTCCTAAAAACTGTGAAAGGAATTCAAGTGGCTTCTGCAGATCTTGCTCTGAGGGGCCAGCAGCTTTGAATTTATAGGCAGAAGCATAAGAAAATATATGTTCTGAGATGCCTTCATAATGAAGGAGGGAACACAGCTGCAAAAATTTTGCTGCTGACACACTGAGCTGGTCAAAACTGATCTGCCATGTTGTATAGACTGTCCAGGCATAATCATCATGTGACTGGGAAGGCTTTTCGCGAAGCAGTCGGTCTTTATGTGTGGCATAGAGAGCCAAGTATGTGTCAAGTGCCCCAGACTTCAGAATGAATGCCCCAGCCTGGATGATGGCAAGGGGCAGACAGCACAGCACCTTAACGAGGATGGTGAACATCAAATCAGCAAACAAGAAACAGAAACTAACCTTCACAATTTCAGCAGCAGCTTTCTTGTTGTCAGATGTGGCATCTTCAACAGCACTTTTCAGCAATAGTTCCACTGCATCTTCCTCTTCCATATCAGAGATGAGAGAATAGGATCCAGCATATCCACGAAGCTCGGGATTTCTAGACGTAATGAGAATATTTCCATGGCTGCACCGAGGGAAAAAATTGTTGAGATTGATTTTTGGGTCATCTGCATTGTCAAAGAAAAGTAACCATTCATCATGTTGGCTCCTTAGCCATTTCAAAGCATCTTGTGCAGTGCTTCCAACATTCTTTTCCAGAGCTATATTCTTTAGTCCTGTAGCGATGGTGTCACTGGTACTGGTGTCAATGAAGAAAATATTGGTGAAACTGCAAATAAAAATGTCGGCGAGATTTCACAGATTCTTGATGTAGCCTTACCATGAGGAGAATTCTTCAATGAATTTCAGTGCAATTTGTGTCTTTCCAGCACCACCTAATCCATACAACAGGTAAATGCGTTGCTTGCCTGTCTCCTGGGTGAAATATTGCTGCATTTGATCAAGGATTGGCTTTCTGCCTTGGAAGATTCTGGATGGTGGAGGGCAAGTGTTAGTAATTTGAGTGACTTGGGGCACAGGGACATCTCAAAAAAAATGCATGAGGGCATATTTATCACGTTTAAGCAGGAAAAATACTATATGTCATGCTTGTCAAGCTTTCGTGCACCTTGTGCACCTGCAAATTTGTATCAAGGGCAGTGATAAGCTGAAAGACTCATGAGAAATTGGGGAAACTCAGAGGAAATTTGAATACCATGAAATTTGACCGTAGTTCTTGCATTCTGTTTCGGTATCCTGAAATCGCATCTGCAGTGATGTTTAATTTCACTATTTCTTTCAAGAGGCCACGGAGCCCTCTTGGTTTGGTTTGCATTTCCATGACTGCAGTGAGAATACCCTGCAAAACACTAGAGAATATGAAAAATTGACAAATAACATGCAAAAATAAATCCACGTACACTCCAAACTCCTCACATCGACTCTTGAACTTCACAGCAGGTATCTCTGGTTGAAATGAAAGCTCTTGGATCATCGTGAGGATTTCCATGATATCTTCGGCCAGCTCCTTTAGGTCATCCCGATTCTTCTCCACTTTCTATGAATGCCCCGGGTAAGTGGATTTCACACGGATTACCAATGTGCTTACCTCGATTGTCTCCAGCAGGATTACAGTTGTTCTGAAGATGTCTTTGGTGTATGGGAAGGGGAGGGATTCCGCTCCTGCCATGATTATCTTCGCAGTCATAAGCGAGGTTGTCACCCAGTCTGACTTCACATCAGAGGATTTGAAAGCCTGAAATCCTCTCCTCCGTCGCTTGGAGGGGCTGGCTATCGCGAGCTGGGGGTTATGGGACGACATGGTCGAAGACAGAGAGGCCATTACCATCGTGTGATTCAAAGATCTTGGTGACAGGCACAGCCTGCAAAAGTTCCGTTGTCGACCAAATTGGGGTGACACTTCACACCGTCTGGCCAAAAAAAAATCATTATTCACACGAATGACAGCCAACCAACTATCGACTTCATATTTTCAGCCATGATCATGAACACAATATTTGTGCACACATCGTGAGAATATTAATGGGACGTTGTATCAGAACGAACAGCACTAGTGGCCTGCACGAATGTATGTGCGAGGCAATACTTTAATAGAAATTTAAACTGGGAAGAGTGCCGCAGACTCACCACTGTTCCACCGGAGCTCGCAGTACTTGGTGGTCCTTCCACTCATAGTTTTCATATTCCAGTTAACACGGAATATCCGAACGGTTCAATTTCGTAAAGGAGCCTAAAGGAACTACATATGTTTTTGCGTCATCTGCAGATCAGAAAATCCGTGATATACGGGGACATGTTTCTCGTCCGGGCGCTGCAAAACTTCAGTGAAATGTCAGGTTTTACGCAATTATTAGAACGGATGGTGGCAAACAAAACTCAGTTCAACGGGAAAGACCTGATCCCGCTGGTCGGCAAATTTACATTTAGGGAAGAGAGGCATATTACGAGGGTGCACTGTCCAGGTGATGTGGTAAAGCGAGAGCGAGAACGAAAAAAAAACACGAGACCCAAAAGGTGAGACCAAAAAAGGCCAATCAAACATCACGTCGCCATCGCTCAACCAGAAAGTATGGACAACTCACCAGGCCTCGTCGGCACACTTTCAAATCTGCAGCGAAGGCTAAGCCAATAGGCGGAACTCTCCCCAAAATTTGGCAAGGAAATGAGGTGAGAAGGGCGCCAAAGCACCTGAAGTCGAGGACGTGATTCAGGCCGCAGCCACTGAATTTTCAAAAACGAATGAGGCGCAGGAGAAATGACCAATACGAGCGTGGTCCACAGTGCGGGTGAAACGAAGTGAATCATGCAGGGTGGGATGAGTATGCGGAGATAGGGCAGTGACAGAGAGTGATTTTGACGGGAGGCGGTAATGTTGAATCTGTTGGAACAGCAGAGAGGACCACGGAGACGAGACGTGTGGCGAACACGGTCAGGAAAAATAAGAACTATGTGTGCGCACGCGAGGCTATATCTATGCTGCCATAAGCCGAATTTCTATAATTATGTAAACACACTTGGAATGGAAGAATCAGTGTGGAGGTTGTTGAGATCATATCCAAGCGTACCATAGAGTGGAGCGCTATCTGGTGGCTGAGGAGGGATAGTTGCGGATGACGAGGTGAACAAGAGCGCACGAGACTCGAAAGCCATTGCCAATCTCTCATCGCGTGCCTCAATGTAGAACCAACCTCGCAACAGACAAATATCTCCCGACATTGGGTAAATGGCTCTCGAATTCAATGGGACTCGCCGTACGTCTGACTACCTGCGGAACTATGGGATTGATATGTGATACGCTACAGGTTACGGGAGCGACGCATACGCGCCCGGCATTGAATCCGAGCCTCTTGAAAACCGGGGACTTTCTCAACCTATCGCGCAGGACCAGTATCACAATTCAATTTCCCGATACCGTGGGTAGCGGCAAACCGCTGCAGTACACCCGTTCAGACAAAAACTCGCACATCCCATTTCCCCTCCGATCCCGCGGATTCCCATACTATCACTCTGAAGCGTCCGCGGGGCCGCTAGAAGGCAGCATATGCTTTCGCCTCACCCCGGATAACAGGAAAAAAGGAGGGTTTAGAGGTAAAGGACGAGGGAGAAGGAAGGAAAAGAAAAGGGAATGAGGCGCAAAATAAGGTGGAAGGAGGGAAGGGTTGGGAAGGACGGGACGAAAGGTGGTTGAAATGAATCTGAGAACGGGCGAGGGAGAAGGAGAATGAAAGACAAAAAAACAAATAAACGTTGGCTAAAAGATAAGCTGAGAAACGAAATTAAAAAACGTAGGAACGCAATCGAACAGCGCGCCCGTCCCAACGGAGAGAATGAACCCTCCCCCTCCCCTCTCTCAAAAACAGAAAGAAAAAGAAAAACTCACAAGGCATCCCGCAGTCGTCGAATGCGGTGAACTCCCCATCAAACTCGTCCGCGTCGAAATCATCGAAATTGAACTCTCTATCCGGCGGCGATACAAAGGCGCGGGTTACCACCTTCCACATATTCACCCCATTCCTCCTCGCCTGCATCCCCATCCTCGGCAAAATGCCAGGAACATACCGCGCCCCAAAAGCAAGAACATTTCTCCAAACATCCTCATCCGCGGCGGCGGCGCCCCCGGCCCCGCGCCCTGGCCCAGGACGAACACGAGCAGGACGAGCCCGGCCGCGGGGAGGAGGGCACCGGGCCAGTCTGTGCGGGTGTCGGCGTCGCGTGCGGTACGTGGAGGTTCGGGTCTTCGAGGTGCGCGGCGGTGTCGGCGTTTGTACGGGCGGAAGGAGATTTGAGGGGTGGGGAGGGCGAGGAAGGAGAAGGTAGGGGGGGAGGCGGGGCCGGGTACATGTATGCGTGTAAAGACGAGGCGCCGGGCTTCTCTGCGTCTTCCGTAGCAGGGGTGTAGTCGTAGTCGGAAGGGAAGGAGGGGAAGGAGGGTAACGGGCATGGGGACGAGCAGAGGCAGGGGAAGGGGAAGGGGAAGGAGTGTCGGCCGGGGTGAAGAACATGCTGGCGAGGAGCGTAACGCGATCGCGGCGGAGAGGAAGAATTGCGTGCGCCAGGTGTATCTGCCCAATGCAATAATAACAATCTAAGTAAGCAGAGGAAGATTGGGTGAATGACAGCGGAACGCACCGACAGAGCTGGGTAATGAGCCCGCTGAGGACCATGCCGAGCACGCCGCCGACGGGGGCGCATGCACGGAGAAGGGCGATATCTTGACGTCGCTGTTGCCACATCGTCACGCAGAGTGACGCGGCCCATCATTCAGCCAAAGTCTAGACTCCCGGGCCCGGCCAGCCGCGATTATCGCCCTCAGCCATCCTCGTCGACTACGCCTTCTTTTTCCTCTTACCACCGTGTCAGATGAAACGGCATTCCTCAGCCAAGCGCGGTACGGAAAGGACAAAGTCCGCGTCCTCCGCGTTGTCCGCGAGGGCAAATGGCACCACATCGTGGAATACAACGTCCAGGCGCTGCTGGAGGGCGATATCGAGACCAGGTGAGCACAGCGTCGTGGGCGCGCGCGATTTGTCGCGATGATCCAGCGCAGCTTCACCGAGGCGGACAATTCCGTCGTGGTCGCAACCGATTCAAGTGCGTCTATCCATCTACTATCAAACCCCGGCATTCATTTATTTAACGCCTGGCAGTCAAGAATATCACTTACTGTACGTCTCTCTGCCCAGCTGGCCGCCGGTTCCTGAGCCTTTCTAGACATCGCGAAGATCTCGCCGCATGCTCTGGTCCCCGAACGATCTGCGCTGCACCTGGGCACGCATCTCGTCTCCAAGTATGCGCACATCCACAAGGTGTTTGTGACCGTCGAGCAGCTACGGTGGTCGCGCATCCCAGTCCCGGGCGAGCAGGGCTCCACGGATCACCCCCACGCGTTCATCCGCGACGGCGACGAGAAGTGCATCGTCGAGGTCGAGGTGCGTTCTCTTTCTCTCCTTATCCTTATCGCATCCTGGACTGATTGACGTTGAGGTCGACGCATCGCAAGGCAAGGACAAGATCACCGCCAGCGTCACCGCCGGGCTCGCAGACTTACTTGGTACTTGGCTCCTCACATTTTGCATGCTGGTGCTGATTATTGGCATCGTGACCCACAGTGCTCAAGACGACCGAGTCTGCGTTCACCAACTTCGTGCGTGACAAGTACACTACGCTCAAAGAGGTCGACGACCGCATCCTCTCCACCTCCATCGATCTCACATACACATTTGCGCCTGTGGCGATCCCACGGCCCAGCGACGCCGCTGTCGAGGAGTTCGTCGTTCCGGTGCGTTCCTGACACGTATATATCTTTCTTGCGCCTTCTACACATATATCTTTCTCGTGCATTCCAATATATCTTTCCATTCCACATATATGTCCTCCACTGATGGATGTGTATGCTGACGCCGAACGCAGACGACCATAACCCCAGGCAGCGTCTGGGACACGGCCGTGCCCGCGACCGCGCGCAAGGTCACGCTCGACACCTTTGCCTCGGATAACAGCGCCAGCGTGCAGGTCCGCCCTTGTTTATTTCAATTCATTCATCCACTCAATGCTCATCATCTCCCCTCCTTCCTCCAATGTTCCTTCCTTCCTCATGCTCATCTTCCCCGATTCATCGATTACTCATCTTTGCAGGCAACTCTATTCCGCATGGCGCGCCTCATCCTCGCACAGAACGCGGGCGTGCAGACCGTCGCGTACGCGCTGCCCAACAAGCACTACATCCCCGTCGACATGGGCTATCTGGGGGTGGAGAATCTCGTTCCGTGCGTGTTGATTTTTATTCGAGTCTCTCTCTTTTTTTTTGGTTGGACGGGAGGGGTTTTTTGAGTCCTTCGAGGCTGCGGGCTGCCGGACGTTCCGTGATTTGTTATCTTCCGTGGTCATTCGGGGATTTATTATGCACACGTGCATCCTCCGTATTCATTCATCCGTCGTTCATTCGATGATTTTTCCTCTTCTAATTCGTCTCCTAATTTGTTACGCTCATCTCTATCATCCCCACAGCGCACAAGCAGAGGTCTTCATGCCCATCGCGACCCCCAGCGGGCTCATCACCGCGACGGTTTCGCGCAAGTGAGCGACGTGTGGTGGGCTGAAGAGGGCGCGGACGCTCTGCATATGATGATAAAGATTTCAAATGTAACCTGCTATGTATTTCGCATATCCCATTGTAAGGGCGGGCGAGGTCCACTATTTATTGCGTTTACCTCAGACTTTATTTCAACTGGGCTGAAAAGAGCTGCAGCAGCCTCTCTGCTGAATCTGATTCGATTGGGCTCGCGGTTCTCGCCTTTCGATCCTGGGCTCTTTTCAGAGCATGCATCTTTGTCCAACACAACCCGCAATCGCGTGACCTGCGGGTAGGCTAAAACCACGGGTCCCTCCCTCTCCCCGCATTTCTGTGAGTGAATAAACGGTTTAGCGGACTTTTACCACACCGACGAGCGACCGTCTTGGACTTGATTGTTTAAAAATAGATAGGTGTCGCAGTTCGTTCGGAATTTTGTTGTGAGGAATAATCGAAATCTTGCCTCAGTGAAAATGCGCATGTCGAATGGGAAAGCCAAGCCACATATAAACCTGCTCCCCGAAGCTCTTTCTTCTTCTCTGACCCGAGTTGTGAACATTCTATTGCCTTTTAGATGTATCGATTTTTGGCATGTTCTACAGTCAACTAGTCAACACTACTCGAATTCCGGCACCAACAGTCACGCCGCAACTCGAACCAAGATGCTGGGTCGGTTGGCTTCGGTTGCATGTCTATAATGTCATTGGTTATTGTCATCCGTGTGGACATCCTAAAAATGGATGATCTATCCTGGGTTACTCAGCAATCCAGCAATGATGGAAGAGAAAGTCGGGTGAAGTGGAGTTGTAAGGACGGCGATCACCGCCCACGGTGCTCGTTGCCCGAAACTTCCCATAGTCGCGCAGCAGGGGTCTATGATTTAGATATTGAGGAAGGAACCCACCATTTCCCTCACACCGCCAGCGTGTTTTCGTCTTCGGTGAGTCTGATCTTGATTTCCTTGATGCCTCGTGTTCATGCTTCATTGCAGCCGTCATAATGCGCGCCTCCATCCTCGCCGCCATCCTGGGACTCCTGATACCAAACACACTTGCCGTGCCCGTCACCACATCCGTCCTCACTCCGGGCGGATATCGCCCCAATAACACCATCCACGAGGTCCGCGTCGGCGGCCGCATCGCGCACGTTGGGTCGGAGATCCACCTGCTCGACGCGACCGGCGCGGTCATCCACGTCGCAACCCCTGCCAGTGCGGAACCGGTGGCAGCGGTGCCACGACAGGAGGAGACTGGCTGGGTCGCCTACGCGTTCTGGCTCCAGTCCGATTCCTCCGATCCAATCGCGTCTTTGACCACGAGCTGGACCGTCCCTCCTGTCCCGACTACCGAGCACGGGCAGACGATCTTCCTGTTCAACTCGCTTGAGCCCTCGGGCGGCGTCTCGGCGATTCTGCAGCCCGTGTTGCAGGTTCGTTCTTCGCCTCCTCTCCCCTTGGCCTAGAATTGATTCATGGCCGCCAGTATGGCCCTAGTGGTGCCGGCGGTGGCGATTTCTGGGCGGTCGCATCGTGGTGTACGTGCCCACTACATACCTCCTTTACGCCCCGATTCTCATTTCATTTCCCCCCAGACGTCGTCGATGGCCAGACATTCTTCACGTCCCTCGTCCCTGTTGAGGTCGGCCAGCCGCTCGACGGGCTCGTCTCCCTCCTTGGACAGAACGGCTCGACGTATGAGTACAGCTCGCAGTTCACCAACATCGCGGGCACGAACCTTGCGATCAACACGACGCAGCAGTTCACGTTCGCCACGGAGACGCTGGAGGTGTATGCGGTGACTGAGTCGAGCGACTTCCCCGCGGGCTCGACCGTGCTATCGGGGATCAATCTCGTGCTCGAGAGCGGCGCGGTGCCAGATGTGGTGTGGGACACTTCCAGCAGCGTGGAGGACGGGGTGTCGGCGACGGTCAATGTGGACGGGGCAACGAACGCCGAAATCATCATTGCGTATTAGTACCCCCCATCGTTTCGCGGGACACTTCGACGACTGCGGATGTGATACTATATAGTGCTATAGTGCGCTTTGGCAATAATTTTATATCAATTTCCCTGCAACATTTCCGCAGGCATATAAACGACTGACAACTTACGTAGATACATTGCATTTGCAAGCTTTCGAGTCGAGATTGGTCCCAGTTTCCAAGATGAAGAGTAAGTACCAGGGACATTTAAATGCAGGGTGTGGCAGACGCACGAAGAAAGCAGAGACACAATAGAGAATGCCGGGACGAGAACCCAGAAAATCTGTCTGCTCGAGCCCTGGATCCCGGATCTCGAGGCGATCGTCGCGTGCATCCTCCCAGTCCTCCCATTCACGTTCGCCCTCCCCGCAGCCTTCCCGGCCCCGAATGAGATTGGGGTTTTCAGCGCCAAGGTACATCAGGGAAAACCACTTTTCTGAATGTGTGACGATCTGGTGCGTATTTGGTGGATTTGACAAAATTTGACCAAGTTTGACCAAATCGGGCCTAAAGCTAAATTGTAAGAATTGTACAAATCCGATCGTGCATTTCTAAATTCTGCCAAATTTAGGTGGTTTCGGGCTGTATTATGCTTCATTTGAGCTGACTCTTCACTGTAATCACAATATAAAGAGAGGAAAGAACATATATTGCACTAGCATAAGGTACATGAAAAATGAACTACTGCAGAGGCACTAATACGACGAGACACGCAATACTAATGTGACAGAATTCGTACTCATACTACACATTATTCCTGGATCTCAAGGACTGTGAGAGACTGGTCTATATATATATGGCATCGCTACGAAGAGGACTTACCAAAGATGGCCGAGTCAAGCAGCTTGTTTGTGGACAGGTGAGCAACTATGTACTAGCTAGTAGCCAATCAGATATACCTATGTACGCCAATGAATACAAGACAGGCTTACCAGAATTGATCATCAGTACCGTCGTCGACAGGCAACCAAGGGATAGCCAGCATAATATCTTTATGAGGGCATCAGAAAAAGAAAGAAGTGACGGGTACAGACTCACCTGGTGGAGAACAGAAGTGAGGAAATGGTAGTGTAGGGCACCAATCTTGAGCCACAAGTTAAATGTGGGCTAGCAACTCCGAACCTACATGGGACGTTGGTGAGCAGGGTGCACAAAATAGTA
Organism: Mycena epipterygia; assembly: GCA_029281465.1. Classification (NCBI taxonomy): domain Eukaryota; kingdom Fungi; phylum Basidiomycota; class Agaricomycetes; order Agaricales; family Mycenaceae; genus Mycena; species Mycena epipterygia. Next base: position 50,853 of record JARJCQ010000066.1, on the reverse strand, counting down.
AGAATGACTGATGTACATACAAAGTCACGAGGGTATTGCTGGGAGGGTGCGAAACGGTCAGCAGGCTGGCCAACAAGTATTGAGAAATTCGACGTACCTTGAATCGGCTGATTGCGAGGCTCTCGAGACTTGTTACCGGGTGTGCCGAGTCGTGTGAGAGAATAGGAGAGCTTGATAGAGGGAGACATACAGAGACACAAGGGAGGGTATATTGCAGAGCTTGGCAGTAGCTTGGCTGAGAGAGATGAGGCAGCAACGGTCAATGGTGGTGGAAGCGGACCAAGAGAGGGCGAGTGTGGGGTTGTTTGTTTCCAAACATGTATGTACCACACGTGACTTGCCGCTCACCCGATCAACCCTCGCTAAGAAACCCTCGCTTGTCCTCGCTAAGGACTTAGCAAATTTTGGGGACCTTTCCCTTACAGCCCATACTTCGACTGAGTGCATGAATACAAGTGACCGCCTTGCCTCATATTATCTCCTCTCTTCTACCTCGGGACTCAGAATCCTGCAGAAAGTTCGAGTTTTCACTCCTGCCACAGTCTTGATATTGGTCAGTAACTACTAACAGTACATAGGCAGGAACATCTTACATGGGGCCGAGCGTTGAGCAAAACATGGTTGAAATCTTAAGGTTCATTTTTAAATCTGTCAGGATCCGGCTACGTTGGTTCAAATTTAGTTCAAATTGACATCGCTTGTGTCGCTTGGAAAAGTTGTGTCAAATCGGCACAATTGTCACAGATTGTGAAAAGAGGTTTTTCCTGATGTACGGTGCCTCGAGGCCGCGTCGATCCCCGACCCTGTTGCGGGCCTGCTGTTCTTCAACCCCGCGAAGGTGCGCATGCACGATGTGTCGGATTGGCAGACGCAGTTGCTGGCGGTGCTCCGCGGTGAGGTGTCTGCCAAAGCCGCACATATATGCGTGGTGTTGTCGATGGATGCGCTTTCGTGGGGGCCTGTCGGCGAAGTCCGCTGGAGAATGAGTCGTGCCCGTGTGGCGCGTATGGCTGAGTGGGCGGTGGCGGTTTATGGAACGCATGACTATGCAATTAGTGAGTTTCGAATCTGTCGGCCATGGTGTTTTCTGAGCATATGTCACTTTCCTCCGTGGCGGTGGCGAGTACATGGAAAGAATTAGAGTGAGCGGATTTGGTGCATGTCAATAGTTCAAGTCTGGTTTGAGTTCAAAATGATGAAGCGAAATATTAGTCTAGTAGTGGATGCGCAGCGTCTGCAATATGTAGTGAAGATCATTACAATCTCTTCATCCCTCACACGAGGCCCGAATAATCAAGCTCCACAGGGACCTGCTCACCCAATACGCCCGCCAACACATTCCTCGCCGTGAGCGCCGCCATCTCCGCACGCGTCTCAATCGTCGCACTCCCGATATGCGGCAGCACGACGCACCTTGGTTGCCGCACGAGCGCGTGTTCCGACCCCACTTGCGGCTCTTCCTCTACGACGTCGAGGCCCGCGCCCCAGAGCCACCCCTCTTTCAGCGCGTGTGCGAGCGCGGCGGAGTCGACGACGGACCCGCGGCTGTTGTTCACTAAAACACTCGTGGGCTTCATGTGCCGCAGGAAGGGCTCATCGACGAGGTGCCGCGTCGCGTCTCCGCCGGGCGCGAGGACAAAGAGGACGTCGCTTTCGCGCGCAAGCGTACTGAGATCAACGGGACGCATGGAGGAGAGGGCGTGCGTCGTAGCAAGCTGCGTGTCACGCGCAGTCTGGGGTGGGGCGCCAGGGCGGGGCGTGTAGATGCAATGCGTGATGCCGAATGCGGAAAAGCGGCGGAGGACAGCGTGTGCGATGCGCCCGAAGCCGAGGAAACCCACTGTGCGGGTGGGCGAAAAGGCGGTGGTACTCAGCTGGGGACCGCAGAAGGCAAAGGGCGTCCAGTTGAAACTCGGCCACTGCGGGGGTAGCTTACAGTCAGCGAGCGATGCGGTCCACGACACAGTGAAAGCAAAAGACCTGGTTGTTGTTTACGAACGTGTAGCTTTGGGTGGTTCGCCGGCTGGCCATGAGGGCGAGCATGACCGCAGAATCCGCCACTAGGCACGATAAGGATTGGTTATTCAGAACATGCTGCGGATTATACGTACCGGCGTCGGTGAGGATGTCGGGCGTGTATCCTACCTGGATTTTCCGCTCGGCCATTACCTTGAGATCGATGTGGTCTACAGTCAATGCCTCAGCCAGATGTTGGAAACGGATAAGAAGAAAATATGCACCATACCCCACCGAGATCGTGGAAACTACACGCAGAGTGGGGCCCGCTTTCAGTGGGTCAGTACTGTGACATACCCGCGAAGTCAAGAAGTCTCACCTGCGTCGACGAGCTCGCGATCAATCTGCAGCGTTGTGAGACGCGGCTACGCACAATGAAAATAGCAGCATTACCGCGTCCTGGAAGCATACAACAACCCCCGCAGCGCCCACAATATTCTCGAGCAGCCACGTCCGCTCGCACGCCCGATCTTCCATCCAGCGAATGACCTGCAAGCCCAAATCTCATTAGATCGCTATACGCCAATGATCCCACATGGGTGAGACCGCACGCACCTCGACGTCGTCGCGCTCAGTCAAGAGCGGCATCGCGGGGCCCAGATCTTTGCAAACTACGATTTTCCGTCGTGCCGCTGCATGGGTGGTAAGGGAACGGATTTCGGGCAGAAGAGCGCTGCGGGGAGCACTTGAGGCGTTGCATAGGCCGATAAGATGAGATGTTACTCGTTGGGCGCGCTGGACATGGTGGAGGGAGCGAGGGACGGATTTCGTCAATGCCACTGGCAGCCTCATGGCAGTGGCGGTGCAAAAGGCACCGCCACTCATTGCTTGGAGCGGGGAGCTTCAATTTATGTGAGGGGAACGTACCAGACACCGGGCGAGGGACAGAGAAAATGGAGAACTGGGCGGGAAATGTGCATGCCTTGAAATTTATTAAAAAAGTGTCGCATCGCGGCGGCATCGTATTTTTTTATCACCCGATTGACTTCAAAACTTGAAGTGAAAGGGTGAAATCTCGGGGCTCAAATTGACACGTATCGAGTTGAACACCCTGCATGTATTTTAAACAGTTAATAGCTCTTCTTAATCGACATCGAGCTGGTTTCGATTCCACGCTTGAGAACAGCTTCCGAGAGTAACCTGAGCTTAGAAAGATACACTGAGGCAAGCATGTAGTCAGCCTACGCGGGAACTTAACGCGATTTGATTTAATCGCTCATAACACGTCCCATCCCAGTCTGAGCCCAGTGAACTTTAAAAAGAAGAGAAAAGCACTACAAAAGAAATTCTGACGTCAATCGACACCAAGGATAGGATACGGTAAAGATTAACGTGTAAGAAACAACAAAGGAATTTTGGAATTGCAAGCTGAGCCTGCTGAAGATGGTCAATTCTGGGAGTGTTAATTCTGAAGTGTACGCCTTCCATACGTATGCTACATCGTTAAAGCTAGACCAGTCAAGGCGGGAGTTATGCTTTACACTGAATCACTAGCCAGAACGGCCCTTGAGTTTTGAACAGGGAAAGGGAAAAATTGAAAACATCTTAGGGTAGCCCCAATTTATTCCACAAAACGCGGAGTGTGAACGCGGCATCGGTCTTGCGGTCAATATCGTACGCCCAGGGTGCCGGGGCCCGGCGATTGTCGGACACGGTCAACAACTGACCCTCCTTGGGTTCGAGCATTCGTCCTTTGGCGGTGCATGCAACCGGCGTGGCGATTTTTACGATGCGCAAGTGAATCACCCGACGGCCAGCGTGCTCAGGTCGTGTTGAAGGCTCGAAACGCGCTACGGCGGATCCTGGGAGATTTGTCCATGAACTAGGTTGGTAGCTGCTGCTGTGCAACGTACCGGACCAGGATAAGACTCTTGTAGGTTACGGGCAGCGAATCTCTGAAAAAATCGAGGCGCAGTGGGTGCAGCAGTGTGTCCGCAACGGCGGTGAGGGATATTTGGGCTGAGAAATTGACCGCGAAGGGTGAATCAAGGCGGAAGAGCATCCACTGTGGGGAAATTCGTTCGCGAAAGATGCTGCGGCAGTGCGCTAGCTGCCCCTCTTTGGCCAGCTTCTCACGCAGGACTTGCTCCCGAATCCTGGCATATTTGGGAAACCGCGCAATCTGCAGCAGGGTGATCTGCCACGGCAATGCCCATGGAGCGAGTAAATCTTGACCTCGAAGGAATGACGCCGGGGTTCCATCCGGGGTAACACGAAAGCGGATACTGCCCTCTAGCGACGCTGCGTGTGGTTCAGAATGATACTGTATTATTTCATTCAATTCGACCGTCACGCGTCACGCCCCCCCTGGTCGGTGTCGAATTTTGGTGCGCTGTCCCGCGTCACGCACCCGTTGGTCGAATCTCAAATCTGTCACACAGCCCCCAAAACGCCGAAATTTGCGTCCACGACGCGAAAAATCCAAAATTTTCGCTCCGGTGGTTAAAAACTTCGGTGGTGTCACGCTGAATTTTGGCTCCGGTCGAATGGTCGAATTGTTATTTTGGGTCACGCGTCACGCACCAGGTTGAATTGAATGAAATATAGTACAGGAATCCGCGAGAATGGCGTGGAAACGGAAGATCTATTTCCGCACTCGTATACCGCAGTGCCGCGCCGCGCCCCAGGCCAGAATCCGGAAATCGGATTGTCATGCTCTTCTTCTCGGATAGATCCAGGAAATCCTCGGGTTTTAGACGCTCCGGATGCAATGTCGAGACAACATGCGGCCTGGTACTATGCCGCTGTCTGTAAAGTTTTAAGCCTCACATATGACTCCAGGGCTTTTACGGCAAGTCAGACGCACAGCGATGCGTCTGGAGTACTGTAGGGAGGACACTGGACAGTGCGTTGACACACTGCTACGTCACATGACGCCTAACAGAGACAAACATCGCGTCAACATCGCGTGCCGTCTCGCATTTTTCCTGAGTGCCTCTGATAATTACACCCCATCGGCCGTCTAATCAGAATATTTGGTAGGATGTGAATTCTTCAGAAATAAAACCCCGGGAAGAAATTAGAATGAGTTCTGAACGGTGCAGAAAAAAAAATAGTGATCGTTCTATGTCTTCCGACTCAACCAAATCGTTACAAGTTCGAAAAAGAAGGCTTTCCTGATGCAGGGACCCCTCGAAGTCTTCCACCGCATATTTGGAACAGTTTAAATTGTCATGGCAGAGAATCGGAATCCCTACAAACATATTCAATGTTCAATGAGTCTGAATCTGTTGGCACACCCCTTGCCGAATTTCCGTGATCATCAAATGACTACACGTGATATTCCCACGGTCCCAATAGGGATTTTGAAGTCATTCTGGCTGCATACCGAGCAATTAGCTCGATTTCAATATCGAATCTATCTCAAAATGCATATTTAGTGTTCTGGAAACCAATTTTGAATTTAATTCAGATCTTTTGACTTGACAGTGACCCTTCAAACCTGAAAAAGACTGTAGCAGATACAATGCGGTGTAAAGCTGATAGAATCTGCTCCAAAGACTCCCATAGTTATGCAACTACATCTTAGACACATCTTGATGCATTTTTATGGCTCTTGCACCCCGAGAGCAGGGAGAGCGAGCGATGCGTCCTAATTGGGAGCGTGGGAACCTCACGTGTGGTCACGCCTCGATCACGAGAAATCGGAGTCCTCTAAGGGCCCCTTAGCTCCATTCAGTGTCAAACCGGGCCCACGTTGTGAGTGCACCCTTGCAATATGCGAGAACAAGCTGATCAACGTGTTCAAGTTTCCACTCGGAGATCCTGGCCAGTGCTGCGTATACAACCTCGGGCTTTTCCCATCGTCGTCCATGGTAAGTCAACGTCTCAAAAGACATATCCGCCCCTGTGACGAGCTTTGGGTTGGCAATTATCTTCTCCAGGTGTGCCTTAACCTTCTTGTGAAGGTTAACGAGTTTGAGAAGGTTGTCTTCAGTGCGCAAGGGGCCGCGGACCTCGAGCATGTATGTAACATCAATATTTTGATCATTGAGGAGGGCGATAACAACGAACTCGTGCCGAGTCGACCAATAGCGGAGGCCCCGCTCGACGTTGAGCTCCATGTGGTTCAAGGTGCGACTCGCCTTGTTTTCCCGGACGTAAACCAGAAATTGGAGAAGCAGGTCCATATGGACGACAATGATTTCGCAAGCGGCAGCGTGCGATTGAAAACGGGTATTGCTGGTATCCGGGAAGCAAATATTCAACCCAGTTTCGTAGTCCCAGAAGTAGCGGAGCGTGTCCTGCTGGCCGCGCTTGCAATCCTTGTGACGGAAAATTTCACCTGCAAGACTCGCAACTTTGATGGCACCTCCGCAGGTACGATCTTCTGCCCGCGCGGCCGCATCGGTCCCCTCAGCGAGAGAAACAGCGGCTGCATTATCCTGGTTGTACATCTTCAGAGGCCCAGGAAGGTTGTTATTGATCCACCATTGCTGCATCGACAAAACAGCACCCTTGAAGACGTTCAAATTCTTGTGCATGCAGCAGCCTCTCCAGATGAAGAGATCGACATTCTGCTTCTCCTCGGGCGTCAACTTGTCAGGCTCCTCCTGTCCAATGGCGCGTACAAAATCTGTGAGTGCGGCATCATGAAGCACACGGCGTTCCGCGTCCCCGAGCTTTTCCCATGCCGTGATTACGCCTGCGGCTGTCACCGCCTCGTGTGAGACTTGGAAGAGCATCTCCGCCCATTGCGCAGGGGCCATCCGTGCGATTGTCTGCTCTCCTCTACGGTCCCACTCGAGCCGGAGTTTCATTGCGGCAACTAGACGGAACAGCTTCTTCTGGTCCTCAGCGTCCGAATGCCATCCAGTGACTTTGATCCAAAAATCCCGTGCATCGTCGGCGGTCTCGCAGCGAGAGGAGGTCTTGTAAATCTGGTAAGCGGCCTCAATGAGCTCCTCCCAGCCCTCCAACTGTGTTTCGCTGGTGTGGTTTATTGCCATCCCGATTCCAAGGAAAAATGTCTGCTTCTCATTATCTGGACCAATGACGGTAGCTCGATGCGACTCGAGATTGGTATTCTTGTGTGTCGTTCCGTTGCTGCTGGGGGTAACTCCTATAAAAAGATCGAACCTTTGATATTAGAACAAATCAGAAGCATAAGGATGAGTTACGTACCTTTCGACCGTTCGACGGCTTCCACAAACTGCATCTTTGAAGCTACACCACCCTCTTTCACCACTCTTTGCACAGTGCGATCCGAACGACGCCAGTGACTCCGATGCCTAGCTTTCCGGCGATGCGCTTGAATACTCCAATCACTTTATTCGGGCCATCCAGAGCGACAAGATCATTGATCATGTCTCGCATTGAGTCCGGAACGACACCTTTCTCCTTCACAGTGAAGGAAAACAGGTGGGAAAGCTCATCCTTTGCCTTCTCTTCAACCTTGTTAACTGCAGTATCAATTCAAGCGGGGATCCACCGAATGGAGGATGTGGAGTTTTTGGCTTGCTTTGCTCCGAGTTGACTTGTGGGACGCGACTTCCTCCATAAACCTCGATGATTCCGCCTCCCAGGCCATATCCATATCTGAAGCCTCGGCTTCCAGATGGTTAACTTCAGCACAAAGCTGCTTGTTTTCGCGCTGAGTTTCTGCCAACAACGCCGCCTGATCCGTGCTATTCTCCTGGGACCTTTTCAGCTTCTTTTGACTATTATAGAGCGCTTTTTGATAGTTATCTCCGCACTTCTTCTCCTTTTGTAGCTGTCCAGTGGGGTTGTTCTCTTTGCTGGCATCAGACAGCACGAGAGAAGTGGTAGAGCCAAGAGCCGCTGTTTGCTGTTTTTGAGCCGTGGAGCGTTTTCTTTTCTTTGTTCCAGCATAACGCAAGGAGGAAGGAGTATAGCCCATGCCCTCCACCCGGCAAAAACGCGTCAAATACGCGTCGGGAGGTCTGATATGGAGGGAGATGGGACGCGTTGTGTTTGTTTGTTCATGTTTCCAGCAGCTTGATCAGTCTGATCCAAATCACCCCAGCACACGCTGCCACGGCCCTAATCTGGACCTAAATTGTGGTCAAATGCGTGTTTTTCTCAATTCTACATGTATTCTTGGCAAAAGATTTCAAAAATTTGACCGAAAAATATTACATCGAAGTACAATTTCGAGCCATGTCTGTGGTACAAAATATGTGGTCCCAAGAATACATGTAAAATGTGAGTATGAGCAATTTCTCCCAATGAAACAATAGGGCCAGGTGGCTCGTTAAGCCTGCACCGAGTCTGTACGTGCTAGTATATTGGGTGGGCATAGGTGGGTATGTTGGAGCTTCCCAAACTTAGGTACACTCAAGGTGCTATCCGGAACCCGAAGTATCGAATTGCGATCAAAGTGGCCCGACATTTAAACTGATTCAAGGATTGAAATTACTGGAATCAGTTTAAATTTCAGGCGAGTTTGATTCTAATGTGATATGTTGGGTTCCAAATTTGGCATCCTTCGGTGTGCTTTTAGTTAGCTGAATTCAATTTTTGATGTTCAGATTTTTTATGTAAATTCAATGCATGCTTCAAAAAACTTACAGGAACATTGATTTTGACTCGGTGGAACTTCAACTGTTGCAATTATCTTCTGCTTTCACTGTCTTGTCCTCCAGGACCATCTTCTTGCTCTTTGACTTCATTCTCAATGGTGACCTCGGATCGGGTTCTTTTCCACTAGCTCCTCTGCAGACCTTTCCAAATTAGATATCTGAGTTCGCCAGTATCGGTTTGAGCCCAATCATTCGGTTTGAGGGAACTTTAATATCACAAGTTTTCTGCCTCTTTCCTTCTGGTATGCATTTTTATGGCACATATAGCGTGCAAAAATTATTGGTTTACAACTTTCGAATGCAAACAGGGATTTGGCTTACAACTTGGCAGTGGATGACAACTTTTTCAGTGCAGATATCATTGAGGAGAGGCATCCCTGGCATAAGACATTGCTTGGTTACATTGGAGGGCTGCATTTTTAACAACCTCAATGAGACTTCGTCTTGTGGATGTTCGTCGAAATTGATGGTAATGATCGGAACTTTGATTTCGATCCCATGCCGGGATCCATAAAGGGAAGGTAATCTATTTTCTGACAATCCGATGCCGAGAGCACCTGAAAATCATCCCAAACAATGTAAGATGGTTATTTGAACATATAGAATAACCGTGGAAGAGGGCCTGTGCATTTGAGTCATGCCAAAAATAAATACAAGATCAGTGGCCTGGGAACAGCCATTTCTGCGCAGTTCATGCCTGTTTATGGATATTCTGCCATAGGATAACCGGATCCAATCCCAAGTACCTATAAGGATCAATCCGATGCGTCTCAGTATCCCCATACCTTCCCGAGTTCAAGTTTATTGAATGGCCGCTGGATGCCGGGAGTTGAACTGATTGGATCAATAGTGATGATCAATTCTCAAGATGTAACCAATTATCGAGATGTAACCAACCAAAAGAGATGTCAGCTGCGTCGAAGTTGTCAGCCAGAATTGTGAGATGTCATCCAAATGCATAAATCCCCTTGTAACCTGTCTTCAAAAACCCTGTAAAATGTCTGTAATTTTTGCACACTATATCGCCCATACATTTTCTCTTGTATAATCTTTGCTCTCACCTCCTTGCTGATTCCTTCACGCCCTCCCTCCTGCCCTCATGATAGTGATACGGACATGTGTTGGAGATTGATGGCATATCTATAATTAGTGATACGATCGGCCGACATCAGTCAGCCCGAGCTTTCTTGCTCAGCAGTTGAAGGACTCAGAAACCAGTAGAATATTCTAGTAAAATAGCTAATAGGTATATAAGATGTAGTAGGTAGCTGTAGGCTCCTTGCGAGTTTTTACCCAGTCGCCTAACAGCGCAAGTGTCAAGCTTAACCGCTTCGGCTAAATCACCAACAACATGAGAAGCGAGTATGTGCCTTTTCATTGTGCTTGCTGGCCACTATACCGTCTATTGGTTACAATCACTGCTGCATACTTATGTTGATCTTTTATATTTTACTGTATCACCCTCTGAATTCTTGGCTTTATTTATTGAACTTTTGAGTAAGGATTATAGTATTGCACACATCTCCAGGTTATTGTGTAATTATAGAGCAATTTTACAGCTCTTTGCACATCTAATGACACTCATCAGAAATTAAATTAAATAAGAACAATTTTGATGTCCCGACTTGCCGCCCACGCCCAACCCGCAATTCTGAACGGATTTAGTTGATTCTAGGTGCGTTAGAGAGGCCTTCATGAGCTCTTTCTGATAGTACCCTTCTCAGCCCGTAATACTTGAAATTTGGAAATCGAGTCGGTATTGGCGTCACTCAGTGCAAATTTTGAGCAAACCAAATTTTAGGTATTACATACCGAGTAGGGTTCGGCCTGAAAGAGCTCAAGAAGGCCTCTCTAATGCACCTAAAATCAACTAAATCCGTTGGGAATTGGGGGTTGGGCGTGGACGGCAAGTTGAGACATCAAAATTGTTCTTATTTAAAAGATTTTGATGAGTGCCATTAAATATGCAAACAGCTGTAAATGAAGGAGTCGGAAACATATAACCGGAGGCTAAAGACAACATAGAGGTCCCATTGCAGATTCCTTATCACGAGCCACCGAGAACCCCGAGCCCAATGCTAGCTGGTTGATGTGTCAACCGAGCGAGAGTTGAGCTCATAATCACAGTACCTAGACTGGAAACTGTACTTATTACTTATTGTACGGTGATTTACATGCCATGCATAGTGAGTAACCGAGTTGCGAAGCTGGAGATTTGGAGGTAATTATGCTGATCAATTAAAAAGATGTTCAAATGTAACAAAGCAAGTTGATAGTTAGAGAAATGTATGTGAATCTCATTCAATAAGCCAGCATATTAGCAGTTAGTGGGCTCTGCCGCAAAGCACGCTACAATTGTTATAGGACCCAAAAATGGCTGGCAGTATCAGTCGCGATACAGGTCCATTAACAATCCCCAAGGGGACACCGGCATTTAAACCGGCGACTTAGGGTTGGTTAGTTAGTCCGGCCGCGAGTGTCAGCGTCGGCTCGGGTCGACTTGACCAGAAAGGACATGGAGAACCGTTCAGGGATATTGGGCACAACTCAGTAGCTGATACAGTTGCTGAGGAGTATGACGGGCCGGATAGCTTCCTTGTTGGGTCGAGGCAGATTAATCCGAGGGGGGAGTGAGGGAAATCGATAGGAGCCAACGACGGAGGGGATTCCGTAGAGGAAGGTAATGGGCAGTCGTATAATCCGGCATAGTATGAGCGACCGGTGAGAATCCAGAGCGTCGGGATAACCCGAGGGAACAACGAGGTCAAGCCAAGGTAAGCCTGAGTATAGACGAGGTAGAATCTACTGTATAGGGAGATTCTACTCTACTTATATACTATTTGATGATCAGGAGAGTATCTATGTGATAAATGCGACACTGAGGAGAATCAAGGAACACAGGGGCGTAGTGACGTGCTAAGAGCGTAGAGGGGTAGTTGTGACACGTAGGGGCGGGTCGGAACTGCTGCAATTGCGTGTTTCGATCGGGTTTGCGATAGTTGATGGGGTGTCACGTGGCTGGGTTACCCGCAGGTTAATCCAGGCAGCTGAACCGAATCATGACAGTGAGGCCGGAAAAAAAGAAGTTTGACTCCCATTTCTGTGGCAAAATCGATCTGAATCGTGGCTCTGGAGACTTTTTCTGAAGGGTAGAATGTCTCAGCAGTGTGGTAAGATACCCCTGCGAGGCAAACATGCAAGCATTCATGCAATCAAATCGAACCTAGTGTTCAGAAACTGGAATGAGGAATGAAATCGAGTTATGAATTGAAAAATCAGTCGTGTACAAATGATTGCATGTCCCTCCACCATAATTAGACCTGAACATCCGGCCTACTCTTGGGATTCTGCAGCAAGCTGACCACAGTCTCAAGTTGTTGCTGTTAAACATCTCTAAACGGGTTCAAATATTATTATTCAAGATTAGATAACTCCTGTGAAGCTCCCAAGGTATTTTGGATATTTACAAGAGCACGCCGGGACGCTTCGTGCCCCGGCACTTCGTTTGAGGCAGCCGATCTTGCCGAGTAAGCTTTTGATACTCCGCTTCACCAGTTCCCGGGACCTGCCCTAAAGAGATGATTGATTAGATTAGTGGAGTTTGAAAAGGCTTCAGACGGACGGACAGACAGGCAGACATAATTTTATAAAGAGGGTGATACAGCATTCCGGTATTTGCTGTGACCATTTGTGGCCAAGTCGGTGGACGCAGAGTTACCTTATATGGAGCGTGGGAACGCTTACATAGTTAGTTAGTCCGTCGCTGAGGTCCGAAAAAAGAAAATCAACCCTATATCTTTTTTTTGAATGCTGGTGTCCCCTTGACAATCCCAGGTCCATGCATAGGTCCACCGCTCTCTAGCATCACATTTGTGATATTTAACAGGTGAGGTCCATTGCCCAGTCCATCCTTACATGTATTAAGTAATAGGTCCAAAGTCCATGGTCCAAAGGTCCAAAGAAGGTCCATGGACCGTCTTTCCGGTGGCTCCGACTCTTTGGGGAGGAGAAGGGGGACGCACAGGATACTGCCGGCGAGGGCGGCGAAGATGCCGATGCACGAGAGTAGCCCGTGCCGGTAGAGCGGGGCGTCGGTGTCGCGAAACAGGAGCGGGCCTAGATTAAACGTTCTCAGTTAATATTTTTATACCAGGCAAGGAAGTCGCGACTCACCAACGATATTACCCACGGAGCTCGCCGCGTTATACCCCGCCAGCACCACGCTCTTCTTTGTCGAGCCGGCCGTGTTGGCCGAGATCCAGCTCACGATGAGCGGGTTCACGCCGCACAAGAACGCAAGCAGGTAGTATCCGACGAGGAGGCCACCCTCGTTAGGGCGGTGGAGCTTGTAGAGGATGATGAGGCCCGCGAGGACGGGGAGGACGAGCACGGCCATGACGAGGGACTTCATCTTGAAACGGTAGGCGGCGTACGAGGCGAAGAAGATGACGATGATCTGGAAGCCGCCCAAGGGCATGTTGAGCAGCGAGGTGCGGAACTTGTCGAAGCCCATGCCGTTGAGGATGAGCGGGCCGAAGGTGAGGGTTACGGAGGCGCCAAAGCTGCGATGCGTCGTTAGTACGCATTGGCATACAGTTGGGGAAAAAAATTACTTGACGCAGAGCTCCATGGCGAAGAAGAGCCAGGTCTTGGGCTCGAGCACGGCCTCGAGTGCCTGTCCCCACTTGTATTTGTCCGTGGCCTTGGTCACGGTGTTGTTCGCGCGCACGTGTTTCACAGCCTTCTTGCGGTCCTCGGGCGAGAGAAATCGGGCCTCGCGCAGAGAGTAGGGTGGGTAAGTACCTTGATGTTACTGAATCCGTATGCAAAGGCGCTGGTCATAATGGTGCCCAGGCCGTTGGTGCCGTACCACACACAGATCCGGAGCGGCTGCTCCGCACGACGATACCTGGAATATGGATGGTGAATATCGCAACCTGGCAACGAAACATTAGGATAATCACCATACGGAGGTGAGGATGGCGAAGAGGGGGAGACACGCTGCCTCGAAAAGACCGAGCAGGAAACGGCATGCAGCCAGGGCGGGGTAGCTGGTATTACACGTCGGGTCAGCGGGGAGAGGTGGGCAGATGGGGGGTCGACATACGTTGTGCTCGCAGCCATGCCGCAGAGAGCGATTCCCCAGCAGCTGCAGATCACCGACATGAGGATGCGGGGAGGGACGCGGACGAGGAGGTAGCTCGAGAATGGCATCCATGCCTATGACGGGGGTGGGTCGACACAATATTAAGGGCGAGATCGCTTACGAGTTGGGCGATGGCGTTCATGGAACCGAGGGTGGAGTATTCATCTGTGCGCGGGTGAGAAGAGGGTCAGGAATACGCGGTCGAACGTACTGCCGTGAAGATGCTAAAGCCGAAAATGGTGAGAGAAAGGCGAGGAAAGAGTGAAGCTACGCACGGCGCCAGTCTTCAGCCCAAAAGTCGCGGCATAACCTAGCGAAACGTAAGCAGAGTGTGTGGGACAAATCATGGAGCATACCGAGGACAGACTTGTCCAGGCTACAGCGGTGATCAGTAAAATTTAACACAGGTGCTTGGGGAAAATGCGAACATTTGGAGCCAGTACCTGGGGAATTCAAGGTGAGCGACGCTGGATTTACACGAATTCGGAGCAACGCACCCAGGCCAAAATCTGCGACGGAGATCAGCATCAAAGGAAACAACTCGAATTGGCAAGACTTACGCTGAGAAGGTGTATGTCAGTCCTGCGCAGAATACGTCTGTTGTCTTCCTCTGATACTTCGATATATTCTTCATCCCTGCACACGATGAGGCCAATTTCCGTGAAGACTGAATCGACGAGGGGGACTCACGTTGCTTCAATGTGCTCGGAGGCCGCTTTGTCGTCGGTCTTGCTGTTGTGAGCAGCATCTTGCATGGAGGACAACATTGCTAGAAGGAGGAAGGAATCGTCACCTTCCTTTTGATTTAAGGGTCGTGTCGGTTAGGAGTAGTCGAAGCAGCGGGCCGGTGCAAACCGGGGCAACCCTGACTCCCCGTGGGGAACCCGCCCCGGCCCGGAGTCACACGCCCCTTAAATTTACAAATACCTCCCTGCCAAGTTCCAACGCACCGCAGCCATGACGACTTCAACGCGCACTGGTGCTCGTATCCGAAAATGCGGGGGACATGGTCGGCACGCCATCTGTAAAACAGCGGAGTAAGTGGCGATAGATTTGGTCATCCAGCGAGGAACGAATTGCCGTAGGTGTGCACTGCTGTAGTGAGATATGCTAGCGATGATGACCATTCATGAACGAGGTCGAATTCTCGTGCACCCCGGAGAATATTCTCCACGCCAATCTTGGCCTCGACGTGTGCTGGGTTGGCGATTTTAACGATGCGCAGGTGAACCACCCGACGACCAGTGTTCAGGCCGCGTTGAGGGCTCGAAACGGGTTAGGGCGGATCCTAGGAGAGAAATTTATGGTCTAGTCAAGATGGTGGTGTATGACATACCGGACCAGGGGTGGTACCTCTTGAAGGTATTCTTGAAGGTATTGGGTAGCGAATCTCTGAACGAATAGATATGGAGAGGATGCACCGCGTCGACCACAGCCGTGAGACACATTTGGGTTGAGAAATTCACTAAGAACAGTGAATCGAGGCGGAATAGTGTGTACTGGGGATAAATGCAGTAGTTGGTCACAGATCGGAACATAGCGTGCACGGTAGGCGATCTGTGGTCGTGTCATCTGCCACCATGGAGCGAGTAAATCCTGGCCGCGAGAAAACGACAGTGGGGTTCCATCCGGGGTGACACGAAAGCGGACACTGCCCTCTAGCAGCGCTGCGTGCGGCTCAAAGCGATAGTACAGGAATCCATGTGAATGGCTTGGAAACGGAAGAGCCGTTTCCGAAGACGTATACCGCACTGTCGCGCCGTTCCCGTTAGAGTCCGGAAATCGGATGACGATGCTCTTCTTCCTGGATGCATCGAGGACGTCCTTGAGTTTTAAGAGCTGTGCATTCAATGTTGAGATAATATGAGGACTGCGACCGGGGCGTCTATGCTCCCTGCAAAGTTTAAGTATCGCATCGCATATGAATCCAGGGATTTTGCGGCAAGGCAGACGTACAGTGGAGCACCTTGAATAGTGTAGTTGCGAATGAGAGCAGCCCAGGTACTCCGGGGCCGTAGGCGCGTCCGTGAGCTCTGCAGTGCGAAGGCCTACATGGCGGTTCGGGACAGATTGAAACAAGCGCGCTTGCCTTTTCCTTTTCTGCCTGAATCTTTGATCGGATGCCACGTCTGGAATCCTCACGAGTCTCCCGGATCAATATCCAGGGAATGATATGGTGGTCGCTGGTGAAGATCGCCCAGTTACCCACGAGTTTCAAGCAAGATTTGCACACAAATTTGCTCAAAAGGGGCATTATGAACAGTGCCGAAAATCCTTATTCGAACATCGAGGCACTACAAGTCTTCTACAAATCCAATAGTGGGAACGGTGAAGCTCGTACTTATATCGTGTTATATCATACAAGGCCGTGGCAAGAGAGCATTATTTCCAAACCTCTCCCTCCAGAATGTTCACTTTTAAGTGGCAAAGAATCCCTAACAAACACATTCGATGTTCAGCCATCTACGCTAAATTTGAGAAGCCAATCGACCTACACATTATTCGAAACTTGCCAACGAATCCAGACAACAGAGAGTCTGACGTCTTTCACTGATAGAAGGTGAGAGACTCAACTTTGCAGTTTGTACTTGTGAACGTCTTGAAACCAGTACATTACTTGCCTTTAATCCTCCGAATATACAAGCCCATATCTCTGGATATACTTGAAATATCAAACACACCGAAGTAAGCCCAACAGGGAATTAGCGAGTCTAGTAGACGTAGACCAACAGCGGAAGAAAAAAACAAACATCAGGATCAATCATCGATACTAGAGATCCAACCAATGAGAGCAGCCAACCCACCTCATCATTCTGGTAATGTGCAAAATCCAACAGCACCCCCTAAGTCGAGGACTCGGAGGGTGCAGAGAAGTACTCTGTTCCATCATCAATTAACGGATATACCCCGAGCTCGTCGGAATCGTAAACAGCGAAAGAAAATCGATTTTAACCGGGTATGGCGCCTCCTTGCCGCTGGGCGATGAATCATCGTTGAAATGAGGATTCAGGATGGTCCGTCCCGGAAATGGTATATCTCCTCCAAAGCACCAGCGTTGACTGGGGCGCACTCAATGTATGTGATACTGGGGGACCGGGAGGGGTGAAAATGATACTGACCGAAGGGGTCACGTTCCTCGTGCGTTAGTCGGTCAGGTGAAGTACAAGAAGCGACAAAATCCGTGAATGACGCCAAAAAACTCACCGCGTCTCAGGGAAATACACTCACGAACAGGAAGAAATAAAATTCTCCGAAATGGCACGGTGGGGTGGTCCGTGAGAGTGCCGAATCGTTGAGGAGTTTGCACAAAGCAGGAAGGACACAATAGTGGAAGTAGTTATGAGCGCAACAGATGAGTTTGGGAAGAAGAAACAACATGTTGCTATCAATCGCGTGGCATCGGAAGCTACACCGTTGAACGGCGGATATACTGTACGTACCCTGTAAAGCATCCCATATGAATCCCGTTTTTTCAGAGGAAAACCAGACGCACAGAGAGACACGTTGAACAGTGTAGTTTCGAATAGGAGCTGACCAGGTACTCCGGGGCTGGAGGCGGATCCGTGGGTCCTGCAGCGTGAAGCCGCACATGGCGGTTCAGGACAGAGTGCATTGACACATCACAGCCACGTGATGGCTAACAAAGCCATGCATCGCGCCAGATTCAACATTGCCTTCAACCTTCCCTTGATTCTAGTTCTTATTCGTGATATATTTGAAATTTCCCCGTACCACGTTCGTTGATTGTCCCTTCACCTCATCTTGTCTGAATTGTATGCTCCGCGTGGCTGCTCGTTTAAATATTCGGCCTGTGTCAACGGCGAAACCGTACTCGTTGAGGCAGAGCAATAAGACGGAGATTGTGATATAATGAAATTTTTCTCCCGTGCACCCGTTCCCGGGAGTAAATATGACCAGGTCCGAGAGAGTTTAGATACCC
This sequence comes from Mycena epipterygia, assembly GCA_029281465.1. Taxonomy (NCBI): domain Eukaryota; kingdom Fungi; phylum Basidiomycota; class Agaricomycetes; order Agaricales; family Mycenaceae; genus Mycena; species Mycena epipterygia. Next base: position 33,209 of record JARJCQ010000066.1, on the reverse strand, counting down.
TTACACCAGGGATTGACGTTGAAAATATAAATTGAGGGTCAAAACGGTAGCCTGCTCGGGTCGCGGGCCGGGAAATACTGGTCCTGTACCACTGCAAGTTGGACCGGACCGCACCCTCGAGCCTACGCATCATACTAATTTTTCAATTCTAACTGGACCTTGTCCAGATCTTCGTACCGAACCCCGACAAACATTCGGACCGCACCCCACATCCCATTCCAATGTCCAGAAGATGTCCAGTTATTCAATGTTCAGATCGCCGCTGGCATTTTCAAGTTGCCCGCTGTTCAATTCATCGCTGGCAGCTTGCCCACTGCCCACTGCCTACTGTCTAACAAGGCGTGCCTTCGCTACGCTCCGGCACTTTCTGGCTTTCAATAAATTTGAATTACTTAAATTCCAAGACTCCCAGTGTATCAGTGGCACACTGAGCACTACTGAGTAGTTCGAGGATTATTTCACGGGGTTCAGCATATGTTCTAGGCTCGGCCTTCCATCGGGCGCTTGCTTGGCACTGAATTTTCTTTGGTGCTCGTGGTCCGGTTCATAGCCACCGGAAATATTAAAACTTTCGAGAATTAATTCAACGCCCAGCGAGATAATGGGTACGGCGTAGGTCACCGTGAGATGGACTGTACCTGAATTTGCTGATGTGGAGACGATGTCCTCGGCTGGTATCTACGCGAGTACGCCGATTGTCTGTCAAATGAACAAATGAGTCTTTTTGGCTCCACGGGCATGAAGAACGCGCACCCATTGGGTCTGCGCATATAGATCGAAAGACGTACATTTCCGTCGTTCTGGCAGCTGGATTAATTGACGGTGGTGACATAGTGCACCATGGACTTGATGTTTACTATGTGCGCAGGGCCTCGGGTTGGCACCGTTGCGATAAGGGTCCGCAGGAGCTGCTTCGTGAGGCAGAGGTGGCGTGGACAACAGAATATGAAGGACGCAGGTGTAAGGAGAGAAATATTGAGTAGCTCATCCTATGCCTGTTGTAAGAGCTAGAAATATTGAATTGACCGGTGCTGTGCTTACCGCTAGATTCACATTTAGGTTTTTAAACCTCTCGGCAAAATTGATCCTATCGTAAAATCATATTAAGGAATATACTACGGTCCGGCGGATGTCGCTGTTCGAGTTCGTACAGTCTCGACACTGGATTGAGGAATCACCCATTGTGATAAAGCGCGAAAGGGAACATCAACTGATTATAGACTGGAAACTCTTTTCAAAAGCGCCACTGTATACATAGATATATATACATCTGGGTACTTTAGGTGTAGATTCTGCAGTACAACGGAGCGGAAGCTGAAAATAAGAACGTTGCAATTCATGAAAGTAACTGGCCTCAGCAGTAACGGATAGATTCCGCCGTACACTTCCAAACAAATATTATCCTCATATGAATTGGACCGACATGTAATCTATCATCAACTTCAGTGCTGGAAAGAACAGGAAATTAAGCTGGAACTCACATAGACAAATGGGCGTTCAATCAGAGCATAGTTTGTGGGACAGTGGAAGCACGACACCTTCGATCGGAAGTCAGTCTGTGCTCGGTCTCGTCGTTCGGGCTGCGAGAATGAAGGTTCCGCAGAGGTTTCAAGTGAACTCTCAGGCAAAGGAGGATACAAAAAGACCGACCGTGGCACAGCGGGGGTGCAGTGATCGCGATTGAGGCTGCACATTGAGGTACTTATTGTTGGATGGCGAGCTGCGAGTGCGGGGGACGAGCGGCTCCAAGGAAATTATTTCTTGTCCGGTGTGAACCTGCAAGGTACGAATGATCAGGTATATAGGTATATATTGAGTCAATCGAAACAGCGGCCGGTGAGAACGTACTGAATGAGCTGCTCTGGTGTCCGGCTCTCGGTGGCCGCCCCCCCCCCCCCGCCCCCCCCGTGACGGACGTCGCTAAATATAGGCGCCGTGTCAGCGACGGAATGAACAGTTGAACATGTGTCAGAGGTCGGTTGAAAAGAGTTAGAGGGGATAGGTATTAGGCACACAGGGAGTATAGGACGCTGAACAGGAGTTCTACCGGAATGACGACTGAGGCTGAGGTGTGCGGAAGAAATGTGTACCCTGCACAAAAGGAGAATCAGCATTGAGCGAGAAAAGAGCAGAAAGAGGGACACAGAATACACACCTCGCTTTTGGCCCCCCGTCGCCGGTATTGAATGCAATGTTGTCGAAAGCCAAAGAAACTGGCAGTGGCAGTCTCAGATTGTTCAATCATTTATCCACTGACCCGGGCATGAGACTCACCTATTGAACGTTCATGTGTTGACGGCAGATAGGCGGGCCATCAAGAGCCGCTGGACTGGGGTGTCAAATTCGATCAGCGTAGACGGAGAGACGTACATTGAGTGGATATGGAGCTAGTCCTGTGGATCTAATGTGAATAACCATGCTGAGTCTGCGATCCTAGTATCAACGCACATCTAGTGTCCCACGATTCTGTCCAGCCTTGGCAGTGGCGCGAGATATGGACATCATCTGCCAGTGATAAGATACGACGGCACACTAAAGAAGCATACGGACCCGAGGCATCAGAAACTACGTCGATACAGAAGGGACCAAATGAAAGGGAATGGAGGTGGATGATGGGGGGTGAACGGAAAGAGACGTTGGATACCGCCACACCTCTTAAGTGGGTGTTGAACGGACGATTGGTTGAATTTGGTAGAACATTTGGGCTGTTCAAAATTAACCGCACGTAATAAGGCGCACTCTATCAAAGTTAATTTGTGATCTGCAAAAATAAACATGGGAATCACTTTCCAAAATAATGGATAGTGCGTGCCGAAGGCCTCGCAGGATGGGAAATAAATCGCAAATGGGGTCTTATCGGAACAGCGCAAACAGGTGCAATCTCATTCGACCCATCTCCTTAAGATACGAGAAATACCGATTGTTACAATGTTAAGCTCGTTCCTTCGAGTTCGATGTTCATTGTCCACAACAAGAAATTTGCACTGGATCCCAAATGCAGTTATCATATGAATCGGAGCGTAACGATTTTCTGATTCCTCTGTGGCGCCCCCCATCTTCTTCAGGCTATGTAGACAGACTGCTTCTTTCACCTCACGCTCATCCGGGTGCTGCAGGGTCGGGCGTCCGAGACAAAAAATTCCTCGGTGCCTGATGTACAAGTGCAAATTATTTTCAGTTAGTTGCGCAGCGAAGCCAACTCGAAGTGGAAGAGTTAAGCTCGGATACCTGTCCGCATTATCTACTGTTCGCCTCATTCCAGCCCACATTGCGAAATTGAAATCCCGGCACTCGGTCCGCTCTCACATACGAATTTCGCCTCCGTCGGAGGAGACTCCGACGCACTATGCACTGGACGACAAATGAAATCCGGGGCTGTCCCCGCTCTTTCCCGCTCCCAACTCGCAGTATGTATCCGAAATAGGCTCGTGCCTGTTCCAGCTGCCAACTGACAATGCTGTCATACTACTACAGTGGCCAACGAACGCAACGATGGCATTTCGAATTTTTTGACTTGTTCAATTGTCTTCCCCACCCCCGCTCGACCCCACATCAGGAATTTTCTGGCTACTCGTTCAGCATTATGATTCTCAGAGTCAATGGAAGCTTAAGCGTGCGTACATCAGTCCCTCTGCTTTTTATCAAAGAAGAACTAGTTAGGAGCATGGAAGTTAAGAAGCGGACGGGCGCCGACGGGAACGATTTGTCTTGGAACCTACCCGTAACAGGCGGTTGTCTTGGAAGCTGTGGTAGCGGCCCGGCGGGTTTCGATATACCCCCAGTTTGGGCCAATACTAATTAATTGTGAACGAGGAACGGTGCGATTGAGGACTAGGAAATGTGGGCCGTGCATTTTCTTAGAGACGCGGACTTGAACTTCTGAGGAACTTATGCACAATTACAACAAGCGAGCCGTTCTCTCTAGATTCGTTCGTCTATAATACGAGAATGGAATACATGTACATGTACACGGATGTTTAAATTAATTGCGATACAGAACCGTATCCTGCGCGCATCAGTCAGCGATGGTAAATGGAAAGTAAAACAAATTGCGCACAGATTGCTTCGCCACGTCTCCCGCGCCTGCTCGACAAACTTGAGCAGCACGTCAATGTCCCCGCCCGCCTCGGTGGGCGCTTCCTTGTGTGCTTTCGCCACGCGCATGAAGACGCTCTCCAGCCCCTCGAACGTCCGGCCCTCGCCTCTCTGAGTCCTCTCACTCACGGCACCTGCACCCGTACTTGCGGCACCGTCGACGAACCCCGCGATCTCGTCCATCTCCTTGATAAAGCGGTACGCCTTGGGGATCATCTGCGGGATCATGCGGATTATCACTGTGAGGTGTGGTTGTCTTACAGAAGAATAGGGGTCTTAAGGGATAGAGACGCACGATCGACAAAGACGGGCTGCGAGAGGCTGAGTGCGTGGAGGAGGCCGGAGGAGGTTGCTGGTGAGGAGGCGTTTGCGGCTGCGAGGAATGGATGTGAATTTTCGTTTTCTCGACATGGATATTCGCTCACATAGAAGCATCGTGACGAAGAGGCCTGTCGCGCCCTTGACGATGCCCTGCGCTTGGATGAATATCGGAGGAAGGTGATGGGAGATAGAACGCACCGCATGAGCCATCTTCAGCGCGCTCGCGTCACCGACGCCCGCACCCTCGCCCGTCAACGGAAACACATTCAAGCCGAACTTCTTCGATAACAGCACGAACTCGTCGAGCGCCGCAGAGTCCTGCTGCTCAGCCGATACGTAGATGCCCGGATTGTACGTGTCCGATGGCGGCGCGCCGACGATCGCGCCGTCGATGAACTTGACGCCCGTCCCGTCGAAGAGACGCGCCATCCGCTTGGCTGAGTCGGGGTTCACCGCGTTACAGTCCCCAAAGATGATCTGGCGCTGCGTGTTTGCGGCCTTGTATGCATCTGCGATGGCCTCGGCGACGCGAGCGCGTCCTTGGGGGGTACGACGCTGAAGACGCACGTTGCGCGCTCGACGATCTCCGCATACGACGCATGCTGCATGCCCGCCTCCTTGGCGCGCTGCAGCCTGCAGGGTTGGGTCCGAGCGGCCCTCGAGGTTGGTGAGGATGGTGCCGGCGCCCGAGGCAGAGAGGCGGGCAGCGATTTTGGAGCCCATGCCCCCGGGGGCGAGGAGGGCGACGGTGTGCGGCTGCGTCGCCTCCCTGTCCTCATCCGGAATTGGCTGACGCACGCGGTCACATACAGCGCGACTGAATTCTGGCAATTCGAAGACCCAGGCCTATTCAAATCCCCGCCTGCAACAGTGTGCCGGTGCCTCGGGAGGAGGACCCGACGTGCAGCGACTCTATACGTGAGTTCTGCTGCATATTATCTGTGGTCTTCCTGTCACCTGATCATAATCTAATCTCGTACGTCGTAGTCTCGACGGGCATCAACCCCGCGCATGTGCGCTATTTCGGCCAGCGTAAGTGTTTCATTTTGATTCGCGATTCATTAATATTCTCATCGCGTCGAGTGACATGTATTTGCACAGTGATGGGCACCGACCTGAGCCTCTGCTTCTGATGGCTCGCTGCCCTCGCTCGTCCTTTGCTGCCTTCTTTCCTTTGATCATCTCGTTCATTCGCTTGCCTCTAATCGTCTTCCTCCTGCTAATTCATAGTTCTGCACGTACATAGCCTTCTTGTCAACGTCTCGAAACTTCCCCCATCGAAAGAAGAGCAAGCTAGATCTTCTCGAGTCTGGACCCCTCGGTAGCAGGAGAGCACAGAACACAAAATCAGGATCAAATTCAGTCTGACTGTAGTTGTAAGGAGTTTTCATGGCTCGGAATCCGGATCCTTATTCCTATTACGGGATGATCTCGTCCACTTCCGCTAACGTTGATCAGATGACACGTTGAGTACTCCGGTTGCAACAGTGATACGTATCTCCGTCCTGTTGTGCACTCCTCGTGTGGCATGTTCCCTGTCAGGTGGCTATCACGGAATGAAGCATAGCCCGGCAGAGAATTTTCTGAAATAAAAATCCTCTGAAAACTCCATGTTCTTGGATCCTATGAGCAAACATCTGTGGTGCTTCGGCCGTCCTTCTATTTCCCTGAGCAAGCAGCACAACATTGTATATAAGCCCTCCCCCGAAATGTACCCCCGCTCTTCCACCGGCACCTATCGTGGGATAATTCGGGACAAATTTAGCCTGCAAAAATAGAAGTAACGAAACTGCGTGGTTACTGCGTGCTCTCATCCACCATCGCCACCTGCGACATTAGCACCCTTCTTTCTTCCACCTATTTCGCTAGTGATTCAACAGATAGACAAAGTACGATGTCAAGGGCACTTGCCAAGCACGAGCCGGATTCGGGTGTCAGGGTATTATCTCTCGGTGAGCCCAGCGCCTAAGCTTAATTTGCCCACATTTACACAGGCGATGGCTTAGATGGCGGCGGAGCTGGGGCGCTGTCGGAACTGATCATACTGGATCGAATGATGTATCGCATCCGGGTTGAAGGCCACCTCAACACAGATCCCTCCCCATGTGACTGCTTTGAGCTCATCGGAGGTAGCGGTACCGGAGGGTGAGTCTTATCAGTATTAAAAAATTAATTAATTGAGATCTAGTGATCTTTCAGTATTATTGCGTTGATGCTAGGCTGCCTGCGCATGTCGGTTAAGGATGCCATTTCAGCATATGGGACTCTCCGTCCTGAAACCAAGATGGGATCTGCCGAAAAATTCAAGACCAGAAGCTTTGAGGAGGCCCTCAAGAAGATCTTCAAGCAGGAACTGATGAACAATATGAAACCCAATGCTTGCAAAACGTATTTTCCATTCTACATGGAATAATGGGTATGCTCACATATAACACAGTTTCGTGTGTGCCATGAATCAACATAACATGAATGCCAGGATACCTCATCTTTTTCGCTCATATAACACTCCTGATGAACCAGCCAGCACATGTATGATCTGGGAGGCAGCACGGGCCACCTCTGCTACACCTGAACTCCTTAAACCAATGGAGATTGGGCAGGCAGGCATGACACAGCGCTATATCGACGGAGGTATTGGCAACAACAATCCCACTTCTTTGGTTCTCGAGGAGGCAAGGATGCTCTTTCCCTCAAATCCCACAGTACTTGTCTGTAGCATAGGCAGTGGGCACCCTGACACCATCCAGATTCCAACTAGGAAATTACAGTATTCAGACACCATTGGAAAGGTCATGAAGAAAATTGCAAACGACTGTGAACATACACATGAAGACAATACCCGCAGATTTCACACAATTCCCAATACCTATTTTCGCTTCAATGTTCAGCAGGGAATGCAGGCCTTGGAGGCCAAAAATTGGAACAAATTACCAGAAATTTCGGCTCACACAGATGCTTATCTGAAAACCGGGGATACAAAGGCCAAGCTCACAGAAACTGTCAAAATGATTCTAAGTAGGTTGAAATTGTTAAACATGCTCACAGTTGAATCAAAAGTATTGCCAGATCCACACTCAAATTCCATGGCATCCAGTATTCTAATCCCCATTTATTTTTGTTCATACATTGCTCATCAGTTATTTCCACTAGATTTCTCTGCTCTCCAGATCGCTGAGAGCACCAACAATTGTCCTCCTCCATCCAGGATATTTGAGGGTAGAAGTGCAATTCTGGATGGAATGCATCAATATGTCCTCCAGGCAACAGGAAAACAACACATTTATCTTCTGTATGGATTAGGTGGTGCAGGAAAGACACAGATTGCTCTGAAATTTATAGAAGAGTCATCTTCACAGTGAGTTCATCTTTTCCCGGATCTATGTAACTTTGCAGAGAATTTTATTTTGCAGTTTCAGCAACACATTCTTCATTGACACCAGTACCGTTGAGACGATTGATACAGGCCTCAAGAATATAGCTCTGGCAAAAAATGTTGGAAACAGCTCACAGGATGCCTTGCAATGGTTCAGGAACAATGCTGATGAATGGCTGCTCTTCTTTGATAATGCAGATGACCCCAAACTCAATCTCAACAAATTTCTCCCTCAATGTAATCATGGCAACATTCTCATCACATCTCGAAACCCTGAGCTTCGTGGTTATGCTGGAGGACATCACCTTGTCTCTGATATGGAAGAAACCGATGCTGTGGAGCTGTTGCTAAAAAGTGCTGTGCAAAATGGCACGCCAGAGAATAGAGAGACTGCTGTTGAAATTGTGAAGGTCAGTATGCAAGTTGCTTATTAGTATTCAGAATTCTGATCTTTATTCTTGTTTTGAAGGTACTGTGGTATCTGCCTCTTGCCATTATCCAGGCTGGGGCATTCATCCTAAAGTCTGGGGCACTCAACACATACTTGGCTCTCTATGCAGCTAATAAAGAGCGACTACTGCGTGAAAAGCCTGCTCAATCTCATGATGATTATGCCTGGACAGTATATACAACATGGCAGATCAGTTTTGACCAGCTCAGTGAGCCAGCTGCAAAACTCTTGCAGCTTTGTTCCTTCCTTCACCGTGAAGGCATATCAGAACAGATATTTGCCCATGCTTCTGCTTATGAATTTCGACCAAATCGTCCATCAGAGGATGAGCTCCAGATGCCTCTTGAATTCCTCTCACAGTTCTTAACACCAACTGGTGTCTGGGATTCTCTCTGTTTCATGAATGTGATCACTGAGATCAGAGCTTATTCATTGATCAACTTTGATGTAATGAAACAACTGTTCTCAATCCATCCACTGGTGCATGACTGGAGCCGGACTACACTCACTGACCAGGAATCACATCATCACTGTATGATTGCTATTGTGGGGATGTCAATTGCAGCAATGCCCATGACAAATATACAAGTGGATAGTATGAGATTGCTACCACATCTTGATGCCCTGTTGAATGGAAACATGCATCTAACTGTGGATTTCGAGGCACAATATGGGATGATATACCATTTTTCCCAAAGGTATAGAGAGGCAGAGATGCTTGTCACAGCAGTTTTTGAGAAACGAAGGATGATTCTTGGTGAAGACCATTCAAACACTCTGATTGCTATGCATAACCTAGCAGACACATACTTTTCCTTGGGCAAGTTGGATGAGGCAGACAAACTCCAATTTGCTGTGGTTGAGAAGCAAAAGACTGTCTTGGGTGAAGACCATCCAGAGACCCTGACTGCTATGAATAATCTGGCACTCACATACTATGCCTTGGGCAAGTTGGAGGAGGCAGAGAAACTCCAAGTTGTAGTGCTCGAGAAGCGAAAGACTGTCTTGGGTGAAGACCATCCAGACACCCTGATTACTATGAATAATCTGGCAAACACATACTGTGCCTTAGGCAAGTTGGAGGAGGCAGAGAAACTCCAAGTTGTTGTGCTGGAGAAGCAAAAGACTGTCTTGGGTGAAGACCATCCACACACTCTGATTGCTATGGATAATCTGGCAAACATATACCATGCCTCAGGCAAATTGGAGCCAACAGAAGAGCTCCAACTTGTGGTGCTTGAGAAGCAAAGAAATATTCAGGATGAAGACCATCTAGACACCCTGACTGTCATGCATAATTTGGCATGCACATACTATGATATGCGCAAGTTGGAGGAGGCAGAGAAACTTGAAGTTGCAGTGGTTGAGAAGCAGAAGACTGTCTTGGGTGAAGACCATCCACATACCCAGCTTGCCGTGAAGCTTCTGGACTCAATAACTGAGGATCTTGCAGAATCAACAAGTGAAGAAGCAAAAATTACAAATAATCATGTGTAAATATCCAGTACAATTCATGCCCACTTCTTTCATGTAACACTTTGAGACCATCCTAGTTGCAGCAATATTTTAATCTATGTTTTTGAAATTCTATATGTAGTTCAAGTGAAAGAAAAAGGTTGAAGTGCTGGAGTCATTAGCCTGATGAATAAATTGTACTTGAAGTGCTTCTGCCACCAGATTCAATAACACTTTTCAATATGTGAGCTTACAGGTACAAGAACTGGGTTAAAGTGTCTGTCCTGAGCTTTATTTTGCACGAGAGCTTTGTACGATGTATCCAGTGAGTTCACAAGCCAGAATAGCCATTACTGCAAAAAAAAGAAAATGCTGCAGGAATTGACCTTGAAATAACGTATAGAGAATGAACACAAAATGACGGGGTTGGTAGGGAATTTGACCAGTTGAAGTTTATCTTGGAAACTCTAAGGAAAGCGGGACAAAAGAAAGCATTAAGAGGAAATGGAACCCCTCCGGCAGATCTAACCCACTTATAAAGTTTTTGCGGCGACGACTTAGGTTACCACGATGCCATTATTGACATAAAAGGCCTTGAACTCTGGACATGATAACGATCGGAGCGTGCTCAATGCTCCCCAAATGAAGGATTTTATTAATTATAATATTATTAGGAGCGCCCTTGACAACTCGGATGTTGTCCAACTCGTTCACACTTGTCTGGGTCCTCTGGCACCTGCCTGGCCATCGAGGAGACGTGGGCCAAACACATCAGGACTGTGCTTGAAAACCTGACGGAGTCCACTGCGCGGCATACGTTGCATGCTCTCCATGCCGACCGTCACACGACCAGTTGCCTTTCTTTAGACGTTGTGTGCGCATGGCGTGCACTTTACCATGTGGCTGACCTCCACGCACCGCCCCTTCCCGCCCTCGCCCCGGCTTCGTACACCCAGCGCTCACCGCCTCCGTCTGTATCCACCCTCCGACGAGCCCGGAGCCTTCTCGACCTCCGTGCCCGAGATGTTTCCTGTGACGGATGCTCCTCGCGCACATCGCCGTCTCAGCTCTAGTGCTATGTCCTCCCCGAGCAGCTCCACCTCACGTCCGCCCAGTTCGCTGCACACCATCTGCGCTCTTCGCATCCATGTAACCCTTTCATGTGCACATTGCCAGCTCGCTCGCCGTTATCGATGCCTGCACACCCCAATTCATCGCCGGTGCGTTTACTATTTCCTCCATATGCTTGCATTTCACTCATGCCTACGTCCTACCCAGACTCCGCCCTCGCCTCCACCACGCACCCGCATCTCCTGCATCCACTGGCGCATCACCACCGTGTCCGACCTCCCCCTCTCTGCCAATCCCACGCGATGTATACGACTGGCACGGACGACGTCGGCGTAAATTGGGTCGGCGCTCGACCTGCGCTTGGCGCTGAGGGTACCGGGGCGGGGAAGGGCGTAGGAACCAAGGGCACGAAGGAAGGACGGCGAAGGATGTCCCTGGCGACACCTCTGTGCATGGACCAGGATCGCGCCCCCATATGCGCGGATTGGCACGACGTCTCCGTACGCGCGGATTGGCACAACATCTCCGTATGCGGACGGGACAACCACTCCCTCCCCATTCACCCCCCACGCGTCCTTGTCCTTTCCCTCCCCCCCTCCTCGACCGCGACTTTCTTCCTCCATCCCCCGCCTCGCGCGTTTGACACGCCCCACAAGACGAGCAACGCATCCATCTCCGCCCATTCACCCCGCGCGTCCGTGTCTTCCCCTCCTCGGTTGCTGCTTCCTTCCTTCCTCCCGGGCCCGCCTTTGCGCGTTTTACACACCCCCACGCGACGAGCAGTGCTTCCTCCTGCGCTCCGACATCTCTCGCCCGTCCGCAGGTACCGCACCCAGCACGAATGCGCCAGGAAGGGCTCCCGCAACGGCCAGCCCGGGACGAGCAGCACTTCCACCGTCGGCTCGAGCACGATCTCTCGCTGCGGTGCACCCACCACCGTCAGCGCGCACGATGCATGCCTGTGCGGGCAACATCCACAGATATGCTGGCCCCAGTGTTCGTCGTACTGCATGCAGCCATGACTAGCACGACCCTCGTTCCAGCGCCAATGAGAAGACGCGCACGCAGGTGACCAGAGGATGCGGTGGGCTCAGGGAAATGGGGTGGAGAGAAGGTGTGGAGGAAGGATGGTGGGCGAAGCTCCGGCTGGTGGATTGATATCGGGCCTCTGTGCGTGGACAGACTCGGCGTGCGATGACGATGCCTCCCGATGGATTCATCCCCTGCAGTGTCCGTATCCTTCCCCTCCTCAAACGCGCGCCATCTTGGGTCCCCGACGCGTCTTGGATCCGCCCTTGCGCACAGCAAGCCATAACGCGACTCCGGCGGTATCTGCCCCACCTCCACAAGTTCCTTGGACAACGACGCGTCCACCACCAACGCAGATGCGCCAGCTTCAGCCCCAGCGCTCCTTGTCGTGCTGCACCCATCCCGTATCGAGTCGTGCCGCACGCTGGTGAGGATCGTGCCGGCGCCCGAGGCAAAGAGGCGGGCAGACATTTTGGAGCCCATACCACTCGAGGCGAGGAGGGCGACGGTGTGCGGCTGCGTTGAAGTCGTCATGGCTGCGATGGGCGTTGGAAACTTGGCAGGGAGGTAGGTTATTTATAAATTTGAGGTGAGTGTGACTCCGGGCCGGGGCGGGTTCCTCTCAGGGTTGCTCCGGTTTGCCCCGGCACGCTGCTTCGACTGCTCTTAACCGACGCGACCCTTAAATCAAGTGAGATTATTTCAAAAGGAAGGCGACGATTCCTTCTTCCCTGCAGCAATGTCGTCCTCCATGCAAGACGCTGCTCACAACAGCAAGATCGACGACAAAGCCACCTCCAAGCACATCGAAGCAACGTGAGTCCCGCTCTTCGATTAAATTCTTCTCTTCGATTAACCTCATCGTGTGCAGGGATCAAGAATATATCAAAGTGTCAGAGGAAGACAACAGACGTATTCTGCGCAAGACGGACATACACCTTCTCAGCGTGAGTCTTGCCGATTCGAGTTCGCTGATCTCCTTGGCAGATTTTGGCCTGAGTGTGTTGCTACAAATTCGTGTAAATCCAGCGTCGCTCGCTTTGACTTCCCCGTTATACTGGCTCCAAATGTTCGCATTTCTCTAAAACACACGTGTTAAATTTTGCTGATCATCGCTGTAGCCAGGACAAGTCTGTCCTCGGTATGCTCCATGATTCACTCCACACACACACCCCACTTATGTGCCACTAGGTTACGTCGCGACTATTGGGCTGAAGACTGATGCCGTGCGTATCACTCTTCCCTCGCCTTTATCTCACCATTTTTTGGCTTTAGCATCTCCACAGTAGTACGTTCGGCCGCGTATTCCAGACCCTCTTCTCACCCGTGCACAGATGAATATTCCACCCTTGGTTCCATGAACGCCATCGCACAACTTCCCTCGTCCTTAATATCGTGTGTACTCACCCTCGCCGTAGGCATGGATGCCATTCTCGAGCTACCTCCTCGTCCGCGTCCCTCCCCGCATCCTCATGTCGGTGATCTGCAGCTGCTGGGGCATCGCTCTCTGCGGCATGGCCGCGAGCACAACGTATGTCGACCCCATCTGCCCTCCTTTCCCCGCTGATCCGACGGATAATACCAGCTACCCCGCCCTGGCCGCCTGCCATTTCCTGCTCGGTCTTTTCGAGGCGGCGTGTCTCCCCCTCTTCGCCATCCTCACTTCCGTATGGTGATTACCCCCAACTTTCGTTTCCAGGTTGTGATGCTCACAATCCATGTTCGACAGGTACCGTCGTGCGGAGCAGCCGCTCCGGATCTGCGTGTGGTATGGCACCGACGGCCTGGGCACCATCATGGCGAGCGCATTTGCGTACGGATTCGGCAACATCGAGGTACCCACCTACTCACCCACTCTGCCGATTTTTCCTGTTGTGCTCACAAGCGTGATAATAGAACCCCAAGATCCACGTCTACCAGATGATATTCCTGTTCTGCGGCCTGGTCAGCTTTTCTCCTCTCTTCAATGTCCTCCATCTCAATTCGTTGCGCGTGTAGATGACCGTCTGCACCGGGCCGATCGTGTACTGGCGTCTCTCCAACAGCGTCAGCGAGGCGCGCTTCCTCTCCCCCGAAGACTGCAAGAAGGCTGTGGAACGCGTGCGCGCGAACAACACCGGGACCAAGGCCACGGACAAACAAGTCGGGACAGGCGCTCGAGGCCGTGCTCGAGCCCAAGACCTGGCTCTTCTTCGCCATGGCGCTCTGCGTCAAGTAATTTTTTTCCCCCCAACTGTACGCCAATGCGTACTAACGACGCATCACAGCTTCGGCGCCTCCGTAACCCTCACCTTCGGCCCGCTTATCCTCAACGGCATCGGCTTCGACCAGTCCCGCACCTCCCTGCTCAACATGCCCTTCGGCGGCTTCCAATCTAAGATCATCGTCATCTTCTTCGCCTTGTACGCCGCCTACCGCTTCAAGACGAAGTCCCTCGTCATGGCCGTCCTCGTTGTGGCAGCGCGACTTGCCCTGCTCGTCGCCTGCGGGCTTCGGGCCGGGTGCACGTGCGAGCCAAACTCGACAATACAACGCGTCCGATTTTTGCTTCATTCTTCCATCGCGTCCTTCTTCCCCATTTTATTTCCAAACACATTTTATCACTCATAACAATTGTAGCGCGCTTTGCAGCAGAGCCCACTAACTGTTCTTCATTATTCTTATTATATTGCACCATGTTTCATCTCAACACAATAACACATAGTGTTGTCAAAGTTCGGTTCGGTTCAGGTTTGGGCCCTTTTTCTGCGAACGCCGAACCTGAACTTCCATTCGGTTCAGACAATCCTCCGAACCCCGAACCTGAACCTCAGGTTCAGGTTCGGGGGGTTCGGTTCAGCGTTCGAGGGCGTTCGAACCGCGAACCGAACTTCTGTTGAATGTAAACTTGTAAAAGACACTGTACATGGTTTCAAAATATATATTAAAGGGAAATAGATATTGTGGGAGGTCATTCCGGTCCCAAGGAGTAGTAGCCGTGCCGCAGAATCAGTAGCCATGTATGATGAGTCGGTTGCGACGCAAATGGTTGACCAGGGGAAACAGGATAGAGTCCCTGGCTATATATAGCCAGCTTCCAAGAATTGTGGTTGTGAGGATTGGGCGCTGGGATTGAAGTGGAATATTGGCGGTGATAGGTCTGACCGGAATTTTGGGATGAATTTCTCTTGGTCTGGAGACGAGAGAAAGCCTAGAGATTGATCCATAAATAAATAAGGATGTATTGAGTGACATAGGTGCCAGGGACGATTTCCAGCGTACATACTTGAAGTTTAACGGTAAGAAGATTAGAATTCAACCAGAATTACATACCCCGATGCTCGCTCGGCACCGCTCGGCACCGCTCGGCACGCATATGTCTGATATTTTTGGACTGAAATCTAATAGCCGGGTTCGGCGTTCGAATGCGGTTCGAACGCGTTCAGCAGAATAACTCCTGCTTCGAACGGCGAACCGAACTTCCGGTCCAGGTTCAGCCAATTGTCGAACCTGAACCTGAACTTTGCGTTCAGTTCGGTTCAGTTCAGGTTCGAACCGATTTCTCGAACCGAACTTTGACAACACTAATAACACAATAACACAAAGAATAAAGTCAACCAACAACTAGAAATAACAAACCCGAAATACGGCTCTAGAGCTCAACATCAATTTGGTAGCTGATGCAGAATGAAAGTCGTATTACACCTGCATAATTAGCTATAGCCATCCAAGGAAAGCAAAGACTCACCTTAGGTAGGCTTAGGGAATTTGAGGCCTGTCCAAGCAGTCAACCACTTTATTCCCTTGAAAGCGAGGCCTTCAAAAGCGAATATACCATCAAATTTATCAAGGAAAAGATGAAAGGATGGACTGTTGGTCCATATGATTTTGTGGGGCATGGACTCACGGCAGCTAATCGTAGCTAAATATATTGTGGATTTTCGTATCATTGAGCGATATTTTTCACAGGTTTGTCGGTCTCTGCTTCTGGCATCCAGATCTGTCTGCCAGCCAATACAGGCATCATGAAATGCTTGAAGTCGTTATCCTGCAGGCATGCAAAAAATGACTGCTGAACAAATAAAAGCGGAGAAGACCTGGCGGAACAAAGTCAGGTCAAGCATAGTGAAAGAGCTGGGAGAGGCCGCAGCTGCATCTGCAGCCCCTGATTTCTTTTCTAGAGAGGTTAGACTCCGAAGGAAACAAGAAAGAGACAAACTCAAGAAGAAAATCAGGTCTCTCATGTCTGATGATGGTAAGCCGCGGTTGTTGGGACCCAAGGACTCTGCGCGGGTGAAGAATAGGTCCCAGATTTCTTCAATGGGACGTGAATGGAGAGAGTTGGCAATGATCCCATGTAATTAATTCTCACTATGCATTCAAATATTACTTAGCATTAAACTTGATAGTACACTAGTACGTTCACAAAAAATAAATACTGTACAATACAGGTACAATACACGATACACAGACATAGCACACCTCAATGTCGACGCCCCACCGGCTCCAATGGAGGCACCAAGCGTGTGAAGAGCTAGTCAGAACAATGAATAAGCAAATACGGTAAAGATAAAGATTACACATACATGCAAGCGACGAGCCTGCTGATAAGGGCGAGGGTGTGGTGGCAAACTCGAGAGGGGACGATGTGCTTCCTATAGCAGAGCTGAATGCAAGGGAGGACATAGATATATGGAACAAGAACGTACGCAACTCCATGTCCACAGTCGGAGACGGAAGATGAGATGTTCAGAGAAGCCGCTGGGGTAAAAAGCATGCTGAGTAAGGGGGAAGTTCAGGGTAGATATAACTAACCAGGAGCAGAAGCATGTAGATGGTTGCAAACATCGAAGCTGTCACGGTTTGCCAGGCTCAGACCAAGCCCAATATACTACTCACGCAGACTTGATTTCCAGTCCAGACCAAGGGAAACATCTGTATCTGAATCCAGAGTAGAAGACACAGCGCAATCTAGGATGGATGTGAAGGAACCATGGTGTCCTCCATTGATAGTGAATGCGTACAACGAGGACCGATGGGACGGAAAATGTGAGTCAACAAAATGGCGAGATAAAACAGATTGAGCAGAGGTAGACAGGATAACTCCAGAGGTGTGAACTGAGTCAACCAAGATAGACATGGAGAAAGCGGGATGAGCAATAATGGACATTGTGGAAAGAGGTCGAATGAAAATTTCACTGACAAGCACGCAATAGAGTGTATTAGTTTGGTTTTAAACGGTGTTTTTTTTGAACGAGATGCAAGTGAGATTTTTTGAGAATCGGCCTCACACCTGTCTATTTTTGGCGTATCCCAAGGACTTCACTCGGTACATCCTCTCTCATATCCCTAATTCGTCAGGAAAAGGCGAGGCAAAGACCAGGAATATTGGTGCATGAATTCAATAATGCAGTGGAGCTTTGGGATTGCTTTGGGGGAGGTTGAGGGAGGGTTCCAGGACTGAACGGGACATCCGGAGTTGTCCGTGGAGTAGATCATTTTTTGAAATCGCGTTCATATTAACCGAGGAAAGTGGCATTTATCCAAAACTAATACACTCTAATACGTCCGGCTAAATCCGGGCCCGGCCCCACCCTCAAAGCCGACGGATGAGTAATGCTCGGTCCAAGTCACGAGGACAATAGCAAAAAAAAGACCAAAAAAACGGACATTGGGGGACTCGTTCAGATGACCGCAAAATGCCCAAATGGCAGGCGACCTATGACTTTAGTGCACCACAGGACCCACTACCTAAAGTTAGTGGGCATTTCCTCAGATTCATTCCAACACTGCTTGATCAAGGGCCTCGTCGTTGCACCAACAAACTATTCACACCCATACCCACGTGCGCCTGATTATTTTGGAGCAGAAACACGGTCGGATATCCAATTATACTACTTACACCATTTAGTTTCTATTCACCGCACTACGCATTTCCTATTTTGTAGAAATCCCGAGGCTATCAAGATTCTGGACGCCGGCGTGGGCTCGGACTGCGCTGGGGATTGACTTCGAAGGGGCTTGGGCAACCACCTTCGGTGCTGAGCGGGGCAGCATGTGTCTCCCTATAAGTCTTTGCGCAGGTTCCCGGTTCACAACGTGCTGAAGGATTTGCGAAGCCAAAGGATTTACAACGGCCATTCTATGTAGTTTCCATCATATTCCATTCCCACATTTCGCTTAGCCGGGTCTTTACCTAATCACCTTCCTCCTTCCTTCCTACGACGACGACGACGAATCAACTATCTTAACTCGGAACTGCATACATCTCGAGCTTCCTTATTCCTTTTGAGTCTTCTACCTCTGGAGCTCCTTTCGTGATCTCGCGGGGGAGTGTTCTGTCCCACGACTCGGCGCCGCTGCCGGCACGACCTGGACGCCACTCGGTCCACGTAAGGACCTCTCTTTTCTTCGACAGTGGAGCCCACCGCGAGGGGTGTCGGTTTTCCGCTGCTGGTACCCAGCTGAGTCCTTCAATTTCGATTCTTCCCCTCCCTGTGCTTCTTTCATGTCCGCGCTTCTGTGACAATGTCCTCAACCACCTCCGTACTTCCATCTTCCTCCGTTGCGCCGACCCCCATGATGAATCTCTTAATCCCCATGCCCGTCCCGCGCACGTCGAATGCACCGTATTTTGATGGCAAGGGTGTTCGCGCGTTTCTGAATCTAATTTTGTTGTAGCTGGTATTACGGATGCTGACGCGCTTGTAGATTTCATAGTTCGCTATTCGTCCGACCGAGTCCGAGCCGTTATCCAATATCACGAGGAGCTCGATCCCGACGAACCGAATCGAACATGGGTGAAGGCTCACGAACAAATGCTCCTTTTATACGGATGTTCGGATGAAGAGCGGCGTTGTACAGAGCAGGAGTTGATTGATTTCTGTCGCGAACAATCTGCTAAGCACCCTTTCGGTAGTAAACTCGAGGTTGAGCAATACTTACGCGGATTTCAGTACATTGCAGGACCACTTATGAAGGCGCGAGAGATCACGACGGCCAAGCGGGACTATTATTTTGTCAGCGGCATCCCGAGCGTCATTAAGGAGTGGTTCATTGCGCGCGTTCCTGAGCACCAGCGTACGCGATCAAATCCTATTCCATTGGTTGACTCTGTGCAGATCCTTTACGACTACTTCGATCCGGACGCGCTGTTTCCAGACCTTTGGGAGCACCTCAAACCATCCCCCAAACGTGTTGATTCACCTGCGTCGCATGCTTCATATTCGCATTCCTCGTCTCCGCTGACTACATCGAATTCGTTTCAGTCAAGAGTTCCACCTTCAGCGCCACTTAATTTCGGCACCTTCGTACAGCGAGTCCCAACATCGCCGACTCAAGAGCTCCTGCATACGACTGTCCCAATCGCGCCTGCGCCCGTTTTCGTTTCGCCGAGGGCTACCATCGAGTGGGAATATCCCGTTTCTGCGAAGATTGAAGAGGTCCCATCTAATATTGATCCAACTGACACCGTTTACCAGGATTCCGACGCCGACGCAGATTCCAAAGTACCTCCCTCTAGCGATCTCCACGACGCCCGAGCCAATACGGTCGAGTTCAAATCAGACGAGGCGTATTTCATTGAACAGCGGTACGCCAAAAATAGTATCTATCATTGCTGGAACAACGAAACTGCTGACCGAGTTTCCGCGCCCACTGTTGAGGATTCCCTAGCCGAAGCGCCGATGTTCCAAGATCCACTCAAGTCGAGCGTTCAACTAGATACAGGCCTTACTTCCCCCGCGTACGCTGCTCCAAACGAGCTCGAGAGCTCTGAAGATCGTCAAGTCAACATCGAGTTCGAACTTTGGGTAGCATTGGAACGGTACCTCAAGAGCGTCGTCCCTGGCCACGAATCTCAGATGAGTTCAGTTGATTCCAGCGGTGATACTAGCGCTAGCACATCCACAGATGGCGATATCGAGAGCACCTTTGATTCGGTACCCGGAGCAGAAACCAATCTGGACACTGACGCGCTAAGTTCATTTTCAGAGCACAAAGATTCTGACCGCGTTTCTGAGCTGCGTTCCATCCTTGTTCAAGTCAGCTCTATGCAAATCTCGGCAAACTCGGATACACGCGACGCTTTAGTGGAGATTGAAAGGCAGGTTAAGGACGAACTGAATCGATGCTTAGCGGGTACATCTTCCAATTACGCCGAAGTACAGCTAAGTTCAATTTATTCCTCCGAGGAGCACGATTCTCGCACCATTACAGATAGTGAAGTCGAGAGCATCTTTGATCATGTACCGGAGCCAGAAACGGATACTGACGCGCTGAGTTCTTATTCAGATTATGCCGACTCTGACCGCATTATCAATCTAGGCACGGATTCCCATGAAGATTGGCCCCCGCGTGATACTCAAGCCATTGAACTCGACGATCCCATTGGTCTATGTTCAGATTCTCGCGACCCCAAACCACAGACAATTTCTAAGGAGTCTGCATTGCCCGAACATCTTACGCTAAGTACTACGTCTTGCAATGAAGTTTCTGATCATGTTTCGGCTAGGATTTCATTTGAACACTCTTCCCTCTGCGACGCCAAACCCACCGAACTCGAAGAAGATGCAGATCTATTTTTAGATGGTCGCAGTCAATTTAGCCAACTTGAGCCTGACAGGGAACGCCACGCGGACTTCAAGCGCGAGTTCATTTTCGGCAGCGTTTCCGAGCCCCAGCACTCAATGATCTCATTCGAGCCTTCATCGAAGCTGTACACGCAAGCTGAGTCTCAATCTCTCGTTTCCTGCGTATCATACGTCGACTATTTCGTTCCAGAATTGTTCGATTTAGGGACACAGATATCCTATCGCGAATCCGTTGAATATGCCGAGTTCTGTGCCTCTGAAAACGAGCCTCCGAGCTATCAAGAGTCTATATCAGCGTCTACATCCGGTTTTACGCACAAACTCCCCCAGATCACAGCTGAGTATCTCGCGAATATTTTGTTTTGGATCCCTACATGTTTGAACTTGATTTCACGGTGGTTTACTAGACGCATATCTGTAACGCAAGCGTTGGTTCAGAGCGACTCGGAATCTGCAGATGTGGACCTTGATGCGCCAAGTCTTTTCTTCCACGATGATCTGGACTACATACCTGATTCAGCTGCGACAAATTCGACACCTCCTCCCCTTTGCGACGCCAAACGCGCCGAACTCGATACTGCATCTTGCGCGGCCACGGGAATCAACTCAACCACGAATTCTCCCAATTTTGAACATATAATTACTGAGTCACAATTTTCCATTCCATGCTCATCCTACGTTGATTTATTCGTTCCAGAGTTGTTTGATATCCAGACTGACATTCATGTTCGCGAGCCCGCTGAATTCGCTTACTTTGGTACCCCAGATGACGATCCGCCCGGCTATCCACGATTTATTGCAACGTCCATGTCAAGTTTCTCATTTGCGCAAGTCCAAATGAAAGCTGAGTATTTGCAATTCATCATACCCTGGCTTCTTCTGTGTTGGAATTTGCTTTCACGAGTTTTTTTCCGAGTCGTAACGGCGCTACGAGCGTTCGTTCACGATAATTCGACTTCTGAGGCCGATTTAGAGCAGGATTTTGTGGCGATCGAGCCCTGCAGCCCTACGGACGATGCCCCGGACTTTCGTGGACAAGACAGCGTCGAGATTTCGTGCGAGCCAGTCCCTCCAGATAAGAGTTTGCGTTGTTTTAATCCTGAACCTCACATTCACTCCAAAAATTCTTCGGATTCAGAGCTGATGTACGCCAGTTTACAGGATACCAACGATCCTTTCCCAACCCCACCTCAAGTTCAAGTCATCGAACGCGATCACCCACCGAGGAACACGGATTCTGATTTGGTTCACCAACACGAACAGAATTTTCAACATGATTTGCGCAAGTCCTTTATTTCTTTTGAGCCTTCCACCGAGTACCCGAGCAATAACGAGCCCTTTAAACGAGCTGAGTCACAGCATTTCTTACCTTGCGCATCCTACGTTGATTATTTCGTTCCAGAATTATTCGAGCCGATCGTTGTCTGCGCGTCCATATCGGATCGAGCTCCTGCCGAGTCCACTCACCCCGAAGATGATCCTCCGAGCTACGAGCAGTCCATTTCAACGCCTCAATCGAGCTTCGCGTATGCACGCCCACGTTTGAAAGCTGAGTATTTGCGATTGATCCCGTGTTCAATATCCCTCTACCTTGACTCGGTTTTACGACTCCTTTTTAAGATTCTGTCGAGGTTCTCAGTGATAAATGAAGACGTGCCAAACATCAACCTCCACCTACACGTCGAGGACAAGCATGTAGACCTTCGCGACGCCGTACCGCACTCCGAAAAATTATCCACTCAGGAGACCACCGAGATCCCCGAGGAACCCGTAACCGCAGACGAGAATTCAAAGCCAATATTCCGCAATCTTCCCTCGCGATTTTCTCCTGAGTCCCTCGTTCTATTTCCTAATTCTACGCACTTTTTGGAATTTTCCCAAGAGGACGCCGTCGAGACTGACGTCGAGCGTGTTCCGCCAGACAAGAGTTCAAGTTTCTTTTGATACATCCTGAGCACCTTCCCTTTTATTTCTCTGCTTGTTTACCTGAGCTGAATTCTTCATTTTTCCAAGATTTCGAGGGCGAAATCGAAGTACCCCCCTCTGTGGCAGCGCGACTTGCCCTGCTCGTCGCCTGCGGGCTTCGGGCCGGGTGCACGTGCGAGCCAAACTCGACAATACAACGCGTCCGATTTTTGCTTCATTCTTCCATCGCGTCCTTCTTCCCCATTTTATTTCCAAACACATTTTATCACTCATTTCCTCAGATTCATTCCAACACTGCTTGATCAAGGGCCTCGTCGTTGCACCAACAAACTATTCACACCCATACCCACGTGCGCCTGATTATTTTGGAGCAGAAACACGGTCGGATATCCAATTATACTACTTACACCATTTAGTTTCTATTCACCGCACTACGCATTTCCTATTTTGTAGAAATCCCGAGGCTATCAAGATTCTGGACGCCGGCGTGGGCTCGGACTGCGCTGGGGATTGACTTCGAAGGGGCTTGGGCAACCACCTTCGGTGCTGAGCGGGGCAGCATGTGTCTCCCTATAAGTCTTTGCGCAGGTTCCCGGTTCACAACGTGCTGAAGGATTTGCGAAGCCAAAGGATTTACAACGGCCATTCTATGTAGTTTCCATCATATTCCATTCCCACATTTCGCTTAGCCCGGTCTTTACCTAATCACCTTCCTCCTTCCTTCCTACGACGACGACGACGAATCAACTATCTTAACTCGGAACTGCATACATCTCGAGCTTCCTTATTCCTTTTGAGTCTTCTACCTCTGGAGCTCCTTTCGTGATCTCGCGAGGGAGTGTTCTGTCCCACGACTCGGCGCCGCTGCCGGCACGACCTGGACGCCACTCGGTCCACGTAAGGACCTCTCTTTTCTTCGACATCGTCCTCCCCGTCCTCGCGGGGCTCATCATCCTCTACAAGCTCCACCGCCCTAACGAGGGCGGGCTGCTCGTCGGGTATTATTTACTCGCGTTCCTGTACGGCACGAACCCGCTCATCGTGAGCTGGATCTCGCGAACAAGGCCGGCTCGACGAAGAAGAGCGTGGTGCTGGCGGGGTATAACACGGCGAGCTCCGTGGGGAATATCGTTGGTGAGTCGCGGCCTCCTTGGCTGGTATAAAAATATTAACTTAGAACATTTAATCCAGGCCCTGTTCCGCGACACGGACGCGCCGCTCTACCGACACGGGCTCCTCTCCTGCATCGGCATCTTCGCCGCCCTCGCTGGCAGCATCCTGTGCGTCCCCCTCCTCTCCCTCCCTCCTTAAAAATATTACAGTCGCCGAGCTGATTCTCACATGTGTTGTGTAGCCTGCAAGTCGTGAATTTCGTGATCCTGAACCGCCTCAAGCAGCGACAAGCCCGCGGTGCTGCACGACGCGCCGATGGACAACCGCTTCCGCCAGCGCACACAGTCGCAGCTCGACCGCGAGAAGCTCGAGGCGGCGTTTACGGGCGTGGCGCTGGGGGATAATGCGCTGTTGGATTTGACGGATTGGCAGAATGATGAGGTGCGTGCGAGGGCTTCGTATCCCTCTCTCTTCTTCTTCTTTGTATATCGCCCTCCCTCTTTCTTCTAACCATATCGCGCATTTGAATAACGGGATGGCTAATTTTCTTTTTTAGTTCGTCTACGTCTACTAGGCGCACTTGCCTCACTGGTTCAATCCAACGCATTGGTGCTTGCGCAGTGCATTTGGTGTGGTGTCATGGACGACGGATACCAGGAGATGAAACGGGTGACACATGCTACGGTTCCGAGAATGTACACTACTTTATGGATCATATTAACGACGCTGCTTGAGTTTGCGGCATATTGAACTGAAGTGTGTTTGTCTGGTATTGAAGCACTTTTGTCTGGTACTGCCGCGCGCGATCTACTAAAGTGCCTTTATTTCAACGTACTGAAGTCATATGGTTTATATTTTCTGGGTCGTATATCGTGAGTATACTGAATTAGTGAGGGTCGTATAATCTGAGTAGTAATAGTGAAGGTCGTATTGCATGAGTGTTCACGGGGATCGGCAGTTCTTCAGAATTTCCAAGTAAAAATTGATATTTTCACCTTCGATCGTTGAGCATTGTTTCGTCTCGATTCATTATTGAACATTGAATATGTTTGTAGGGATTCCGACTCTCTCCCATGACGATTTAAACTGTTCCAAATATGCGGTGGAAGACTTCAAGGGGTGTTTGTTCGAATAATATTTTTCTTCGCCGTTCAGAACTCATTCTAATTTCTGCCCAAGTCACATCCTATCAAAGATTCTGATTCAACGGCCGATGAGGTCGATGTTGACGCGATGTTTGTCTCTGTTAGGCGTCATGTGACGTGGCAACAATGTGTGCATTCTGTTCCGAACCGCCACGTGCGCCTTCGCGCTGCAGGCCTCACGGACGCGCCTCTAGCCCCGGAGTATCTGGGCCGCTCTCACAACTACGCTATTCAAGGTGCCCCACTGTACGTCTGCCTTGCCGCAAAATCCCTGGATTCATATGCGATGCGATACTTAAAACTTTACAGGGAGCGTAGACGTCCCGGCCGCAGTCTTCATATTATCTCAACATTTAATGAAAAGAAGCAAAAGTGCCCCTTATCCCGTCAAGTCCAAGAATTCTTGGGCCTCGATTCTCAAATTTATGCGGAGTCTCCCCGTGCAACCATCTCCAAGTTCCGTCCTCCACTCGCCTTCCCTTCACCAAACCTGTTCAGTCCAGTTCCCGTCCGTCTGTCACCCGTCATCTGAATATTTTGTCGGAACAGTACCCTCACGTTGATTCCCTCTTCGACTTAATTCGATCGTGAAACGGGACCTGGAGAAGTCTCTACACAATTGATCCCCCATTTCGAACCGTCCGTCCGTGCCCTTAAAAGCACCCACTTTCTCCATGATCCAGCTGGAATTTCACCCTTTGTCACCCCAGCGTCCGTGGACCATGCAAACACTCGCATTCGTCGGCCTCTTGCTAGCCATTCTCTTCTCGAACCTGGCGTCCGCGTCGCCTCTTCTGGTGCCTTGCGACATCTCCTTAGCTACATATAATAATCTCGTCCACTACACTAAGTACTGCTCCGCCGCGTACCACCTTAACTGCCCCAGACGCCTCGGCAACACCCTCGTCTAGGATGCCAGACCGTCTTTCTTCCCGCACACTGAGCATCTCAACTCATCCCGCCTCAATAGTTTTCATTTCTAGATACCGAAGCTTTGATCACGCGAGACGATACCCGAGAAGAAATCGTGCTGGCCTTCCGCGGAAATTCGAGCTTCGCCGACGCCGTCACAGGTATATATCCTCGTCTTGAAATCCTCGCTACCATATACTGATGCTAGAGTATTTTAGATGCTCGCATTCTTCTCGTTCCGTCCGTCTCGCTGGGTATCACCGAGCCGGCTCAGGTCCACGCGGGCTTCCTCTCCGCATTCAACAAGGTCGCGGTGGATGTGCTCGACGTCCTCAAAGCCCAGCACTCGCAACTCCCCACCTACCGCATCATTGCCACTGGTATGAGAGGCTAGAGCATCCTTCATCGCTGCAGTCTAAATTTGATTCCTTATTCTATACAGGTCACAGCCTGGGGGCGCCATCGTTTCCATCGCCGCTCCCGCCTTGAAGACCGCACTGCCTGACGCCACCATCAGGCTCTACACCTTCGGTTGCTCTCTCTCCAACTATGCGTTTTTCCATACCGGCTGAAATATATTCGATGCAGGCCAAATGCGAACCGGGAACGCGGAATTCGCGGCACACGTCGAGGCCAAGATCGGCGTGGAGGATATCTTCTGGGGTGCGTAATGATTACTTCCATCACAATTTTACCTCATCCGTGCCCGGTCTTTTTCGCTAACTGATCTCGCCGTGCATCTGTCCACCCTACGGTACACTAATCCCTCGCTATAAACATATCCATCGCCACTTACTTCGCTGCTTTGCAGACCATTGGTCCCGCACATTTTCGGATACGAGCACCAGTGCGTCATCTCCCCTTGGCTGGCGCACGTGGCCACATACAGTGCGACTGAATTCTGGCAATTCGAAGACCCAGGCCTATTCAAATCCCCGCATGTGACAGTGCGCCGGTGCCTCTGGAGGGAGGACCCGACGTACAGCGACTCTATACGTGAGTTTTGTTGCATATTCTCTGTGGTCTTCCTGTCACCTGATCGCAATCTAATCTCGTACGTCGTAGTCTCGACGGGCATCAACCCCGCACATGCGCGCTATTTCGGACAGCGTAAGTGTTTCGTTTTCGTTCGCGATTCATTGATATTCTCATCGCGTCGAGTGTCATATATTTGCGCAGTGATGGGCACCGAGCTGAGCCGTTGCTTCTGACGGCTCGCTTGCTCTCGCTCGTCCTTTACTGCCTTCGTTCCTTTGATCATCTTGTTCATTCGTTTGCCCTATTTGTTTTCCTCCTTTTAATTCTTAGTTCTGCATGTACATAGCCTTCTTGTCAATGTCTCGAAACTTTTCCTATCGAAAGAAGAGCAAGCTAGATCCTCTGGAGTCTGGACCCCTCATTCTCCTCAACGCCAGAAGCACAGTAGCAGCCGAGCACACACAAAACCAGAATCAAAATTCTGTCTGACTATAATTGCAAGGAGTTCTCATGGCTCGGAATCCGGATACTTATTCCTATTACGGGATGATCTCCGCTAACGTTGATCAGATGACACGTTGATTACTTCGGTTGTGACAGCATTTGACAGTGACACGCATCTCTCCGTCCTGTTTGGGCACTCCTCGTGTGGCATGTTCCCTGTCAGGTGGCTATCACGGAATGAAGCATAGCCCGGCAGAGAATTTTTTGAAATAAAAATCCTCTGAAAATTCCATGTTCTTGGACTCGGATCCTTTGAGCAAACATCTGTGTGCTTCAGCCGTCCTTCTATTTCGCTGAGCAAGCAGCACAACGTTGTATATAGGTCCTCGAAATGTACCCCCGCTCTTCCACCGGCGCTTATCGTGGGATAAATTCGGGACAAATTTAGCCTGCGAAAATAGAAGTAACGAAACTGCGTGGTTACTGCGTGCTCTCATCCACCATCGCCACCTGCGACATTAGCCTTCTTTCTTCCACCTATTTCGCTAGTCATTCAGCAGATAGACAAAGTACGATGTCAAGGGTACTTGCCAAGCACGGGCCGGATTCGGGTGTCAGGGTATTATCTCTCGGTGAGCCCAGCGCCTAAGCTTATTTTGCCCACATTTACACAGGCGATGGCTTAGATGGCGGCGGAGCTGGGGCGCTGTCGGAACTGATCATACTGGATAGAATGATGTATTGCATCCGGGTTGAAGGCCACCTCGACACAGATCCCTCCCCATGTGACTGTTTTGAGCTCATCGGAGGTAGCGGTACCG
The DNA here is from genome assembly GCA_029281465.1 of Mycena epipterygia. Taxonomy (NCBI): domain Eukaryota; kingdom Fungi; phylum Basidiomycota; class Agaricomycetes; order Agaricales; family Mycenaceae; genus Mycena; species Mycena epipterygia. Next base: position 5,505 of record JARJCQ010000066.1, on the reverse strand, counting down.
GAGGGTGAGTCTTATCAGTATTAAAATTTTAATTAATTGAGACCTAGTGATCTTTCAGTATTATTGCGTTGATGCTGGGCCGCCTGCGCATGTCAGTCAAGGATGCCATTTCAGCATATGGGACTCTCTGTCCTGAAACCAAGATGGGATCGGCCAAAAAATTCAAGACCAGAAGCTTTGAGGAGGCCCTCAAGAAGATCTTCAAGCAGGAACTGATGAACAATATGAAACCCAATGCTTGCAAAACGTATGTTCCATTCTGCATGGAATAATGGGTATGCTCACATATACCACACAGTTTCGTGTGTGCCATGAATCAACATAACATGAATGCCAGGATACCCCATCTTTTTCGCTCATATAACACTCCTGATGAACCAGCCAGCACATGTATGATCTGGGAGGCAGCACGGGCCACCTCTGCTACACCTGAACTCCTTAAACCAATGGAGATTGGGCAGGCAGGCATGATACAGCATTATATTGATGGAGGTGTTGGCAACAACAATCCTACTTCTTTGGTTATCGAGGAAGCAAGGATCCTCTTTCCCTCAGAGCCAACAGTACTTGTCTGCAGCATAGGCAGTGGGCACCCTGACACCATTCAGATTCCGACTAGGAAATCAAACACCATTGCAAAGGTCATGAAGAATATTGCCACTGACTGCGAACATACACATGAAAACAATGCCCACAAATTTCACATGATTCCCAATACCTATTTTCGCTTCAATGTTCAGCAAGGAATGCAGGCCTTGGAGGCCAAAGACTGGAACAAATTACCAGAAGTGTCGGCTCACACAGATGCTTATCTGAGAACAAGGGATACAAAGACCAAGCTCACAGATGCTGTCAAAGTGATTCTAAGTATGTTTGAATTGTTAAACATGCTCCCAATTGAATTGAAATTATTGCCAGATCCGTGTTCAAATTTGACATCCAGTATTATAATCCCCATTTATTTTTACTCATACAATGCTCAGCAGTTCTTTTTTTGCAGATGTCTCTGGACCCAAGATTGCTGAAAACACTAATAATTGTCCTCCTCCATCCAGGATATTTGAGGGCAGAAGAGCAATCCTGGATGGAATGCATCAATATTTCTTCCAGGCAACAGGAAAACAACACATTTATCTTCTGTATGGATTGGGTGGTGCAGGTAAGACACAGATTGCTCTGAAATTTATAGAAGAGTCATCTTCACAGTGAGTTCATCTCCTGGATCCATGTAACTTTGCAGAGAATTTTGTTTTGCAGTTTCAGCAACACATTCTTTATTGACACCAGTACTGTTGAAACAATTGATACAGGCCTCAAGAATATAGCTCTGGCAAACAATGTTGGGAGCACCTCACAGGATGCCTTGCAATGGCTCAGGAACAAACCAGATGAATGGCTGTTGTTCTTTGACAATGCAGATGACCCCAAGCTCAATCTCAACAAATTTCTCCCTCAGTGCAATCATGGAAACATCCTTATCACATCGCGAAACCCTGCTCTTTGTGTCTATGCTAGGTCACATTCCCTTGTCTCTGATATGGAAGAAGAAGAAGCTATGGACCTATTACTTAAAAGTGCTGCTCAGGAGATCACACCTGATAATAGGAAGACTGCTGCTGAAATTGTCAAGGTCAGTGTAGTGAACATTCATTAAAAGTATTCTCACTCTTTTTCTTCCAAGGTGCTATGGTATCTGCCTCTTGCTATCATCCAGGCTGGTGCATTCATCTCAAGATCAGGAGCACTCCACACATACTTGGCCCTCTACACCACTAATAAAGAGCGACTACTGCGTGAAAAGCCTGCTCAATCTCACGACAATTATGCCTGGACAGTATACACAACATGGCAGATCAGCTTTGACCAGCTGAGTGAGCCAGCTGCAAAACTTTTGCAGCTTTGTTCCTTTCTTCACCATGAAGGCATCTCAGAGCAGATATTTGCCCATGCTTCTGCTTATGAATTTCGACCAAATCATCCATCAGAGGATGAGCTCCAGATGCCTCTTGAATTCCTCTCACAGTTCTTAACACCAACTGGTGTCTGGGATTCTCTCTGTTTCATGAATGTGATCACTGAGATCAGAGCTTATTCTTTGATCAACTTTGATGTAATGAAACAACTGTTTTCAATCCATCCACTGGTGCGTGACTGGAGCCGGACTACACTTGCACATGAGGAATCATATCATCACTGTATGATTGCTATTGTGGGGATGACAATTGCAAGAATGCCATGGGGAAATTTGACAGTGGATAGTCTAAGATTTCTACCTCATGTTGATGCATTGTTGAATGGAAACATGCATCTATGCCCAGATTTCAAGCTAGAATATGGGATGATATACCATTATGCCCAAAGGAATAGACAGGCAGAGATGCTTGGCACAGCAGTTTTTGAGAAACGAAGGATGATCCTTGGTGAGGACCATCCAGACACCCTGGCTGCTATGAATAACCTGGCAAGCATATACCATGTCTTGTGCAAGTTCAAGGAGGCAGAGAAACTACAAGTTATGGTGGTTGAGAAGCGAAAGACTGTCTTGGGTGAAGACCTTCTAGACACCTGCCTGCCATGCATGACCTGGCAGCCACATACTATGCCTTGGGCAAGTTGGAGGAGGCAGAAAAACTCCAAGTTGTTGTGCTGGAGAAGCGAAAGACTGTCTTGGGTGAAGACCATCCAGAGACTCTGACTGCTATGAATAATCTGGCAATCACATACTATCACCTGGGCATGTTGGAGGAGGCAGAGAAACTCCAAGTTATTGTGCTGGAGAAGCGAAAGACTGTCTTGGGTGAAGACCATCCAGATACTCTGACTGCTATGAATAATCTGGCACTCACATACCCTGATGTAGGCAAGTTGGAGGAGGCAGAGAAACTCCAAGTTGTTGTGCTGGAGACACGGAAGACTGTCTTGGGTGAAGACCATCCACGCACCCTGACTGCTATGAATAACCTGGCACCCACATACTATGCCTTGGGCAAGTTAGAGGAGGCAGAGAAACTCCAAGTTGTTGTGCTCGGGAAGCGAAAGACTGTCTTGGGTGAAAACCATCCAAACACCCTGACTGCTATGAATAATCTGGCAAACACATACTATGCCTTGGGCAAGTTGGAGGAGGCAGAAGAGCTCCAGATCAATCTACTAAAGAAGGACCAGAAGATACACAGTGAAGACCATCCAGACACCCTGACCAACATGCATCATCTAGCAAAGACATACCATGCCTTGGGCAAGTTTGAGGAGACAGAGAAACTCCAAGTTGTTGTGCTGGAGAAACGAAAGACTGTCTTGGGTGAAGACCATCCAGACACCCTGACTGCTATGAATAATCTGGCACTCACATACTATGCCCTGGGCAAGTTGGAGGAGGCAGAGAAACTCCAAGTTGTGGTGATCGAGAAGCGAAAGACTGTCTTGGGTGAAGACCATCCAGACACCCTGACTACCATGAGTTGGCTGGCAACCATATACCATGCCTTGGGCAAGTTGAAGGAGGCAGAGGAACTCCAAGTTGTTGTGGTTAAGAAGCAAAAGACTGTCTTGGGTGAAGACCATCCATACACCCTGATTGCTGTGAGTTGGCTGGCAACCATATACTATGCCTTGGGCAAGTTGGAGGAGGCAGAGAAACTCCAACTTATGGTGCTTGAGAAGCAAAGAAATATTCTGGATGAAGACCATCCAGACACCCTGACTGCCATGCATAATCTGGCATACATATACTATGATATGGGCAAGCTGGAGGAGGCAGAGGAACTCAAAGTTGCAGTGGTTGAGAAGCGAAAGACTGTCTTGGGTGAAGACCATCCACATACCCAGCATGCTGTGGAGCTTCTGGAATTTATATCTGAGGATCTCATGGAATCAACAAGTGAAGAAGTGGAGAACACTTCAAATGATCAATAATCATGTGTAGCTAGATATTCAGTACAATTTATGCCCACTTCTTTCAGAACGTCCTAGTTGCAGCAATATTCTAATGTATGTTTTTGAAATTTTATACATAGTTCAAGTTCAAAGAAAAGACAAGGTGGGTCGAGGTGTTAGACCTATTAGTCTGATGACCAAGTCGAACAAGGTATTTGAAGTACTTCTGCCACCAGATTCAATATCATTTTTCAATATGTGAGGTTACAGGTATGAGCACTGGGTTAAAGTGTCTCTCCTGAGCTTCATTGTGCACCAGCTGAGCTTTGTACGATGTATCCAGTCAGCTCACAAGCCAGAAGGGCCATAAAAAAAGAATCAAAGGCACCTTTAAAAAATAATAAGAATGATGCAGTTGGTAGGGAATTTGACTGGTTGAAGTTTATCTTGGAAACTCTGAGGGAAGCTGGACATAGAATGCATTAAGAGGGAATGGAACCCCTCCGGCAGGTCAAATCTGCTTACAAAGTTTCACAGTGACGACTTAGGTTACCACAATGCCATTATCGACATAAAAGGCCTCGAACTCTGGGCATGATAACAATTGGAGCGTCCTCAACGCTCCCCGAATGAAGGATTTTATTAATTATAATCTTATTAGGAGTGCCCTTGACAACTCGGATGTTGTCCAACTCATTCACGCTTGTCTGGGTTCTCTGGCACCTGTCTGGCCATCGAGGAGACATGGGCCAAACACATCAGGACTGTGCTTGAAAACCTGACGGAGTCCACTGCATGGCATACATTGCATGCCCTCCATGCCAATGGTCACACAAACAGTTGCCTTTTTTTAGACGGTGTGTCCGCATGGTGTGCGCTTTACCACGAGCTTCCTCACCCCTTCCTGCCCTCGCCCTGGCTTCGTACACCCAGTGCTGACCGCCTCCGTCTGCATCCGCTGATAAGCCTTGCAAATAACCACTAGTGGAACACACTATTTTTGCGCCTTTCAGTTGTGTTTGCAATGTATATTATCTTATATCCAGAACTAGTACCGAGACTCAGAGGTAGCTGGTTGGGCCAAGATCACAGAGTAATGGGTTATCAAGGGGTAATATGTCGAGGTGACTGGCTGCTGGAGCAGTGGCCTTGGGCCACTCCTCCCTCAGACGTGTGTGGTCCTGTTTGGTAGTAGGTAGATCACGTGTAGCATCATGGCTTGCCTTAGACAGCCACTGCTATCCGTACCTGTGACCCCGTACAACCTGACCAGCCCATCCGGGCTGCTCCATATGGTGATTGGAGTGCAATTCAAACCCACCATGGCTGCCCTGACTGCTTACCGCTGACCACTGCGCACGTAAACGACCGAAGACCGATGGATACAGACGGACTTTTTTCCTTTTTTTTTCTTTCTCCCCCGACTCTGACCGATTATGCAATGTTTTGAAATCCCTGCTATAACCACTCCTAAGGCGAAAACTACACCCCCAACGGCTTGGAAGACGGAGGCTCCAGGGAGAAGGAAGGAGGAGAAGAAGCAGAGAGAAAATGACAGAAAAAGAGAGCGGCGAGACATGAGTTGGAGACCTCCAACCCCAGTTTGACACCACCTGCAACCAGCGATAC